>JAAKBH010000288.1:0-1200000 GCA_019776075.1 Amaranthus palmeri | reverse complement strand
AGTACCCATATGCCCTACACAAGTCTTCCTGAATCAATCAAGGCTTCTAAAACTCGGGTTTTATACATATGTCGAAATCCTTTTGACACATTTGTGTCATTGTATCACTTCGGTTCTAGCTTCATGAAGAAGCAATATGGAGATGATTTTGATCTTCCTTCTATTGAGGATTACTTTTATGATGAATTTTGTCAAGGGAAGCATCCTTGTGGACCTTTCTTTGACCATATACTTGAATTCTGGAAGGCGAGTTTAGAACAACCTGACAAGGTGTTTTTTCTGAAGTACGAGGATTTAAAGGAGTATCCCACGTCTAATCTTAAGAGGTTGGCTAAATTTATAGGCATACCATTTTCTCATGAGGAAGAGAGTAATGGTGTTATACAAGAGATTATTGAATTTTGTGGCATTAAGAAAATGAAGGAATTGGAGGTTAATAAGAGTAATGAGGTTGTTGAAAACCTCTATGAAAAGAAGACATTCTTTAGGAAAGGAGAGGTTGGAGATTGGATTCATCATTTCACACCGAATATGGTGGAAAAGATGAATTCATTGATGGATGAAAAACTTAAGGGCACCGGATTATCTTTTAAATTACTTCCTTGATACACATTAATGATCGAAAATTTATTCTGGGGTTTTGAGCTTTATGGTTGAAGCCTCGGGATATCTATCTTATACACTCTATCAATCAGTTCATGTGAGTTTGTTCTTCTGTACTACTCCATCCGTCCCACTTTAATTGTCCACATTTCCTTTTTGGGTTATTCTACTTAAATTGTCCACTTTCTATTTTTGGCAAAGACTTTTTACCTAAATACCCCCAACTACCCCAACTTATAATATTATTTAAAATACCCCACCTACCACCTTTTCAATTATTATAATCACTTAAAATACTCCACTACCACCTTTTTAATTATTATAATCACTTAAAATACCTCACTACCACCCCTTTCTTATTTTCCCTGTTCACATCAAAGTGGACAATATAAGTGGAATGATGGAGGAAGTATATAATAAGAGAGGTATCTACTCTCAATAGAACAAATACAAAAGGAGGGAAATAAAATTGGGTGAGTGTAGATGAAATATTTAAGCTAGTTTGATGTTGGTATATTTATAACTTTTATTGTTGTATGTCCATGTTTCATGCATGGTTCAATAATTTGATCAGTCTGATAATAAATTTTTTGTTTTTGCTTTCCTATCACCGTATTTGAAAACTATGATGTCATTTGAAATTAATTCAAATTTAATATTTGATAAATAAAAAATACAAATTCTCATTAATGAAAATATAGATACAAGGTTTAACTTAAACCTATGATTAGTAATGTTAATTTATAAATAAGATAAGATATTTATAAATTTATACCTACTATCAACTAATATGTGTTTATTAAACAATTTTGGACAAAAGAATTATTGAGTGCCCGTGTGTTACCCACATTTGAGTTGTCCCACATCGGAGATAGAAAAGAGTATGAATCACTTTATATATTCAAGGAGTAACTCTTACTATTACCAATTGGTTTTAGTAGTGAACCTTCTTTGGGTTTATGAGTGGGCTACTTCTTCTCCTCCTTGTTTGGGTTGCCCAGACCCATTTCCTAAATTCTATTATGGTATCAGAGCCCGGTTTGTTGTTGGGCCTTTATACTGGGCATTTTAATCTTACCACTGGTTAAGGGGCCTTTAATTGGATGTTTATTCCCAATAGTTTGTAACCCTTCTGGTGGGCTAAAATTCTAAGGACACTCACATGTGAGGGGGAGTGTTGAGTTCCCATGTGTTACCTACATGTGAGTTGTCCCACATCGAGAAAGAAAAGAGTATGCATCACTTTATATATTCAAGGAGTATCTCCTACTATTACCAATTGGTTTTAGTTGTGAACCTTCCTTGGGTTTATGAGTGGGCTACTTCTCCTCCTTGTTTGGATTGTCCAAGCCTATTTTCTAACTTCTATCAAGAATCAAGATATTTTTGAGTATGAATAGAAAAGAAATATAAAAAATAATAAATGAAAAGTCAAGTGGGTCAATATTAGGGAGTTAAGCAGAGAATAAGGTATGGGAAATTGCATCTCAAAAGAAAGGTATGGGAAATTGAAATCTGTAAAATATTGGGCTGGTAAAAACATTTTATTACTCGTTTTATTTAGGTGAAGTTGATACACAAATTCTTGTTATAAACCGTTTATAGTATAGACAGGTAAATATGAGTCAGCCTATTTTGTAAAATGAGTAACCAATTAGTCATCAGCCTTATTTTTAAATTTAAAATTTTTGGGTTAGGCTATTGGGATAGTCGTCTTTGCCATAAACGGTCTCTCATGAGATCTTTTGATGTTGATATAGTTGTAACTAAGGAATTAAAAAAATATAGATATATTAACATTGCGTTGAAAATAAATACTATCATTTCAAATGAAAATATTGAAAATTTCAAAGAATAATTCAAAATAGATACAAAATCTGCATTTAATTTTTGTAATTTTATACATATATTTAATTCTCTTCTAATTTAATTTACACAAATTATTCTCTCTTTTTTTATCATCAAATATGTATATATTTATTAAAAGCTATATTTTCTCAGGATTTTATTGGCTGCAACAAACAATTCTTGTAGCAATTATTGTTCATTAACTAATCTTATTTGGTATATAGTTTTTTATATATAATATAAAACATAGTTAAATAGGATTTTATTTAATTCATGTTAATGCGTATTTTCATAATATTAACTTTTTAAATTATAAAATAAAAGACATTAAAAATTAAAATTACACATTAAATACTTCCTCCGGATTTTATGTATAATGTAAAACATAGTCAAGTGGGATTTTGTGAAAATTTGAAATACATAAGATTTAAAATCAAAAAAAAAAAAATAGAATAAGAGTCAAATCAAAGTTTTCCAAAAATAAGCGTCTGTAGGATTTTGAGTAAAATCGCTGTTGCGGGCAGCGATTTCAAGCCCAAATGGGCTCAAGTAAAATCGCTCTTGGCCCAAGCGATTTCCATGTAAGCAGGCCAGTCCAGTTGGCTGTATTTGGAAATCACTGCTCCCATCAGCGATTTCACTGTTCATGTAAATCATTTTTTTCTTTTTTTTTCCTCTTGGCTGAAATAGTAAATCGCTAAGTTACATGTAAAACAAATAGTTATAGTTACAATTATAAATTATTACAGCAAAGTTAATCAAGTGTCAAAGTCACAATTTTTTGAATGAAATGAGAAATGAGCGAGAAAATCCTACTTCGACCTTCTTCTTCTTCTTCTTTGTTTTCATCATCCCACCATTTTTGGACTTGGGGAATATATATGTGGTATATTGCTAGAATTCTAAGGTGAGAAAATCCCCCTATTCCTCCTACCTTTGTCCCGAAATCCTTCCCGAGTCGAGATACGTAAACTCCTCACCGTTTTTCCAACCCAATAAGGATACCACATGGCCTACCTTCGTACCAATATTTCCTTGCATCAATATTTTTTCGCGATGTTTGATTATCCACTTTTTTTCGTCAATCAGTTCTTTATTTCCTTCACCATGAAATATCTCTAATCCATCATCATCATAATATCGGTCATGATGAATTCACATAGAACTCTCTCATATCTCACCACTGCGCGCTTTATCTTCTGTTCTAATTTCTTCAATTTATGAGAGTTGTTCCGATAAATAACATGGGTAAAACCGTGTAGCCAATCAAAAACATACCGTTTAGCATCCTGATAATAATATTCAAAATTGAATTCATGAACAAATTAAATTCATACAAATATTTAAAATGTTAACTATAAAATATAACTTTATACCTTTGATCCAGAAACATAATCTCTTTCGGCTATCATCCCTTTATCATGTGTCCGTAGTAGAAAGTTTGTCAATATTTTTTTTTTCTAGATTTTCAAATATATCCCACAGATAACAATATGATAGATTGGGAACATCATCCCTTTCAGCAATCTTCCTGATCAAGTTTATTTTCTTACAATTGTCTGAACTTTTGATTAACCGTGAATAATACAATTTTTTTATTTATCGTGAATAATACAATTTTTTTGTTTATTTTTTTTTACCGTGAATAATACATTTTTTAATTTACCGTGATGAATAATACAATTTTTTTTGTTTATTTCATTACAATTGTAAGAACTTTTGATTAACCATGAATAATACCTTCTTTGGGTGTTTTTTCCTATAATAATACCAACTTTTGTTTATTGTTGTAGTGTTGACCGCAGAAACTAAGGAAGAGGCTAACAGTAAAACATTCTTGTATATCTTTTATCATCACAAAAAACAAAATCTATTGTAAACAAAACTATACTCATTACATAGTCAAAAACTTTCTAAATATATCATGGTATATGTCTAATATCGCAACAAACAAACATTACAAATTTTTTGCATTTAACGAAAAAAATAAAACTTACGTAAAGAAATTCAGGTGACTCTACAGACTACAGCAGCAAGTTCTTAAATCCACAACAGAATACTCGTCTAAATCAGCAGCTCTTAGTTCAATTACGGCCTACATTCTTAGAGCAAGTCATTCACCTCTTAAAATGTAAAACAAATAGTTATAGTTACAATTATAAATTATTACACCAAAGTTAATCAAGTGTCAAAGTCACAATTTTTTGAATGAAACGAGAAAGGAGCAAGAAAATCTTACTCTGACCTTCTTCTTCTTTGTTTTCATCATCCCACTATTTTTGGACTTGGAGAATATATATGTGGTATATTGCTTGAGTTCAAAGGTGTGAAAATCCCCCATTGCTCCTATCTTTGTCCCAAAATTCTTCCCTTAGGAGTCGAGATACGTGAACTCCTCATCGTTTTTCCAACCCAATAAGGATACCACATGGCCTAATTCCGTACCAATATTTCCTTGCATCAATATTTTTTCGCGATGTTTAATTATCCACTTTTTTCGTCAATCAGTTCTTTATTTCCTTCACCATGAAATATCTCTAATACATCATCATCATAATCATCGGTCATGATGAATTCACATAGAACTCCCCCATATCTCACGCGCTTTATGTTTCCTTCTAATTTCTTCCATTTATGAGAGTTGTTCCGATCAATAACACAGGTGAAACCGTGTAGCCAGTCCAAAACATACCATTTAGCATCCTGATAACAATATTCAAAATTGAATTCATGAACAAATTAAATTCATACAAATATTTAAAATGTTAACTATAAAATATAACTTTGTACCTTTGATCCAGAAACATAATCTCTTTCGGTTATCATCCCTTTCTCATGTATCCGTAGTAGGAAGTTTGTCAATGTCTTTTCTTCTAGATTTTCAAATATATCCCGCAGATAACGATATGATAAATTGGGAACTATCATCCCTTTTAGCAATCTTGCCGATCAAGTTTATTTCCTTATAATTGTACGAACTTTTGATTAACCGTGAATAATACAATTTTTTTTATTAACCGTGAATAATACAATTTTTTTGTTTATTTTTTTTAACCGTGAATAATACAATTTTTTATTTTACCGTGATGAATAATACAATTTTTTTTTGTTTATTTCCTTACAATTGTACGAAATTTTGATTAATCATGAATAATACCATCTTTGGTGTTTTTTCCTATTATAATACCAACTTTAGTTTATTGTTGTCGTGTTGGCCGCAGAAACTAAGGGAGAGACTAACAGTAAAACATTCTTGGATATCTTTTATCATCACAAAAAACAAAAACTATTGTATACAAAACCATACTCATTACATAGTCAAAAACTTTCTAAATATATCATGGTTTATGTCTAACATCGCAACAAACAAACATTACAAATTTTCTGCATTTAACGGAAAGAATAAAACTTACGTAAAGACCTTGATCGACCGGGATTGGCGCTGAGTTTCTCGTAAACCGAAGACCAATACAACGAAAAAGCTCCTTGTCGCACCACTGAAAATAATGAGAAGATTTTGAAATAATGCTTCAAAATCCCATGACAGTAAAAGAAAATGTTAAACTTAAAGAGTAATAATCTTCAAGAATCCTTTTTTACCCCTACCGACCAAGATAAGAACGAGTGAAAATGGAAGAAAATGAGAATGATAAATAAGATTTTGAAGGGAATGACTTTTACACCATTGTTAACTGTCTTACTCTAGTTTTGGAAATACAAAAATTAGAGGGCAGTAGCTCATCACCTATAACGGGTTTTTGTAATATAATATACACTATATCCGTAGTCCGTACTTATTTGTCCGATATTCATCAATTTTTTAAAATTTTTTTTATTTACCGTGAATAATACAATTTTTTTTGTTTATTTCCTTATAATTATACGAACTTTGATTAACCATGAATAATACCATCTTTGGGTGTTTTTTTCCAAAAATAATTTCAACTTTAGTTCATTGTTGTCATGTTGGCCGCAAAAACTAGGAAAGTGGCTAACAGTAAAACATTCTTGTATATCTTTTATCATCACAAAAAACAAAAACTATTGTAAACAAAACCATACTCATCACATAGTCAAAAACTTTCTTAAATATATCATGGTATATGTCTAATATCGCAACAAACAAACATTACAATTTTTTGGCATTTAACGGAAAAAATAAAACTTACATAAAGACCTTGGTCGACCGGGATTTAAATGTTAACTTATATCCATATTAAAAAATACGAATTTAAATGTTAACTTATATCCATATTAAAAAATACAGTTACAATTTCTAAAATAAAGAAGTTCGAATCAAAATAATTACTTTATTAAAATGCGTGAGCATACGAAGGTGAGTTTCTTAGTTGCCAGAAAATAATATCGAACAAAATTTTTTCTGTTTCAAAGAGTACCAAGTAACGGTTGACCCTCAAATATATTACATATTGGGACATGTTTTTATAATTCTAATAAGCCTTCCTTAGCTTCTTAATTATTGCAAGTAACAAGTCTAATAATACTCTTTCAAGAGTTGTGAGAAAATATGAAACAAAATCAAATAAACCAAGAAATATTAGCCCTTGAGCAAGAAGTCAAAGTAGAGCTCAAGGAAAAATGTCTTCCAAATACACCATTCATGGGAAGTCAACACGTTGACCTCCTAAAATATCAAAACTTTTGGTATGGTGATCAATACGTTCAAAGTGTCCTAATGTTACAACGACACTTTATACCTTAAGATAACGATATAATCATATGTAGTCAACTCAAAACCGGTACTACTTGGTTGAAATCTTTGCTATTTTCTCTTGTAAATCGCTCCAAATATAGCATTGATCAAACCCCTTTGCTAAAACATAATCCACACGAACTAATTTAATTGCTAAAAAATACATATTCATTTTTGGGCCAAATTCACCCGTAGTTTTAAAAAAATTTGAGAAATACCTCCCAAACCAGCTTCTCATTCTCATATCTTCATTGATAATTTTGTAATTCGAATTCGTAATTTGAAATGAATCAAATCTAATTGTATTTCCATAGAATTATAAAGTTTTTGTACAAAGTACTTGCATGGGTAAATTACACCACAATACATTCAACAAAACATTACAGCCTTAAACAGCAGGATGCTTAAGAGTAGTACAAAAAAACTACACAAATTCTTGTGAGAGTGTAAAAGGAAGCAGCCACATCATGTTATGACTCAGCATCCTACCTGTGCAACAAATTAAAACAAGTCACAGCTGCCCTTCATTCAAAAGCATCTTTACCAAGAATATTCTATTTTTGCTGTCATCATATCATTGGGTAACAGTACATAGTACAGCTTCAGAATTCTGTAGTACTATAATAGCTGGCTGTCCTTTTATTCTCCTGCTGCTTTCTTTGTAAAGGCTGGTTGCCTCTCCTTTCCTTTCAGCTAGTCTATAAATATGATGTTTCTCTTTAGCAAATACAAGGGTGAATTGTAAGAAGAATATCATAAGTTTTCAAGTGTTTTTCAATGAAAGTTTTGCTACTGTTTTGCTGTGCCATTTGATATACATTATTTGATGCATTTATGATTATCAAAGTCGTCATGGTATCAGAGCACCAGGGCAGACAGTAGCTTTTTCCTTTCTCCCTTCTGTTTTTATTTAAAAAAAAAATCTTTCTGTTTTTAAAATGACAGATGCTGATTCTCAATCATCTATTTCCACTTCTATTGAAACAAACAGCCCACTGTATTTACATCCCTCTGATGGAAGTAACTCTATTACAGTTGAAAAACTTCTTGGGGCTGCAAATTATAGAAGTTGGAAAAGATCCCTTGAAATAGGATTAGCATCAAAACGCAAGCTTGGTTTTGTTACTGGGACTCAAAAAAGAGATCTCAATAACTTGATAAAACAGGAAGCTTGGGACACTTGCAATTGTATGGTCATTTCTTGGATCATAAACAATGTGTCTGATTCTATCAAAAAATCCATTATGTTCATAGATTCTGCCTATGACATTTGGAAACAACTAGAGCAACGTTTTTCAGTTACAAATGGCTCAAGAAAGTACAAATTGATCAAGGAAATTTATGATTTAAAACAAGAAAACAAATCTATTTCTGAATACTACATTGCGTTGAGTGCACTATGGGAAGAGATTGAATCAATGAATCAACTTCCTGTAATCACAAACATCACCAATGAAATTAAACTTTTTTTAAAGGCTTTACAAACCCAACTTGATGAACAAAAGTTATTTCAATTTCTCAATGGTTTGGATGAGCCCTATAGTGCACATAGAAGTCATCTTTTGATGTTACAACCTCTTCCAAGTGTGGATGAGGCTTGCAATTTACTTCAACAAGAAGAGAATCAAAGAGAAATCTTGAAAATACCTAAAGAAGAGAATGAAACTATGGCTATGTTCAGTAAAGGAATCATATCATCCTCTAATTTCACTTGCACTGCTTGTGGTAGATCAGGACATCAAACAGAAAAATGCTGGAGTATAGTTGGTTTCCCATCTTGGCACCCACTAGCTCAAAATAGTGGGAGGGGGAGGGGTAACAATCCTAGAGGAAGAGGGGGTAGATGGACTAGAGGAAGAGGAGGTAGAGGAGGTAGAAGTGCTGCTAATGCACAACAAATTCCTGATTCTATATCCCATCCTCCTACAACCTTAACTTCCACTCAGATTGAACAACTAATGAAACTTCTACCTTCCACATCCAAAACCCTTCCCTCTGATACTGATGAGGAATTAGAGCTACCTTATGCTGGTATGGTCACATGCTATCATGCTGAACATGAACCTTCCGTATGGATCATAGACTCAGGTGCCTCCGATCACATGACAGGAAATCTAGGGCTTTTGCACAAACCTATCCCTATGCAGCATCACTCAACTATTAATCTTCCTAATGGACATTCTTCACATATCACTCACATAGGTCATGTGCAACTCAAAAATTCCCTAGCTCTTCAAAATGTGCTTTATGTCCCTGATTTTAAACACAATCTGCTATCTGTCCAGCAACTCAGTAGAGACAATCATTGCAAAGTGATGTTTGAAAGCAATCATTGTCTTATTCTTGATACCAACACTGGAAAGTTGAAAGGAATGGGGAAAGTCTTTAACGGTCTTTATTACTTGATTGATGAGGCAATCCAATATCAACCTGAGGCTCAAAAACAACATAGTGTCAGCACCACTCTTCAAGTTCCTCAAGTTCTTCAAGGTCATCCTTTACTTACTTCAACTAATCTATGGCATAGTAGGCTTGGGCATGTTCCTTTGACAAAACTTAAAAAAATCCCTGATTTTTCCAATCTTCATATTGCTAAAGGTGACATATGTGTTACTTGCCCCATGGCCAAGTTTACTAAATTACCATACTCTATTAGTCTTTCAAGAGCACCCTCCATATTTGATCTTATTCACCTTGACATTTGGGGACCTTATAGAGTTCCAAGTAGAACAAGTCATAGATTTTTCCTCACTATAGTTGATGACCACTCTAGGATGACATGGGTTCATTTGCTTAAACAAAAATCTGATGCCTTTTGTGTCATTCAAACATTTGCAAACATGGCTAAAACTCAATTTGATAAAAACATCAAAATTATTCGCACTGACAATGCTCTTGAACTTGATGATAAACAATGCAAACTTCTCTTCTCTAATCTTGGTATTCTACATCAAAAATCATGCGTTGATAGGCCCCAACAAAATGGTAGGGTGGAAAGAAAACATAGAAATATTCTTGAAATGTCCAGGGCTCTTCGTTTTCAAGCTGGTCTTCCTTTGGATTTTTGGGGGGATTGTGTGTATGCTGCTGTTCATCTGATCAATAGGTTGCCTACTGTTGCTTTAGGTCATCAAACCCCTTTTGAGATTCTTTATAAAACAAAACCCTCTTATCAGCACCTCAGAGTTTTTGGTTGCTTTGCTTTAGCTACTAATCCAAGTAGACACCTTGACAAAATGCAATCCAAAGCTGTGCCTTGTGTCTTTCTAGGCTACCCTCCTGCTCACAAGGGTTATAAACTTCTCAATCTTGACACTGGTAAAGTTTTCATTAGTAGAGATGTCATTTTCCATGAACATATATTTCCCTACAAAGTTTTTTCCCATTCTTCTAAGATCATTCTTGACAATAATCCTGTTATTCATGTTCCTTCAACTCCACACATTGAGGACTTTACTCATGACCCTCCTCTCATTCCTAATCATCCTGAATGTGCCCAGCCCCCTGATCCTAATACTACCGAACCTGCCTTGCACTCTGATTCTGCTTCTACTTCTCTTAGAACATCTTCCCGTATATCTCATCCTCCAGTCTGGCACAAAGACTATGTGATCGCTTCCAACTGTGACACCTCTCAGCCTATCAAAATTGATAGGATAGCAACTATTCCCACATCTCAATCTTTTTCCTGTTTTCTCACTCAATCACTTAAAAGCACTGATCCTGTCCACTTTAAAGATGCTATCAAACATCCTGAATGGGTGGCTGCTATGAATGATGAACTTTCTTCCTTGGAATCTAATGATACTTGGGAATTTTGCTCTCTGCCACCCGGTAAAAAATCTATTGGGTGCAAGTGGGTTTTTAAGACCAAATTCAATGCTGATGGCACCAAAGATAGATGCAAAGCTCGACTTGTGGTGCTTGGAAATCATCAAAAATATGGGATCGATTATCAACAAACCTTTGCACCAGTTGCAAAAATGACAACTATTCGATCTCTCTTATCTGTTGCTGCTATTAAACATTGGCATGTTCATCAAATGGATGTCAAGAATGCTTTTTTGCATGGCGATTTACATGAGACTGTTTACATGAGGCCCCCTACTGGTTATAATCATCTAGGCCAAAGACTTGCCTATTCTCCTCAGGGGGAGTTGTCCACACCTAAGACTACAATGGTTTGCAGACTTAAAAAATCTCTTTATGGTCTCAAACAGGCCCCTAGGCAATGGTTTGCCAAACTTAGTGGTGTCCTTTTGCATAATAAGTTCATTCAATCTAAAGCTGATTATTCCCTTTTTATTAAAGACACTCCTCACCACATCACTATAATCTTAGTTTATGTTGATGACTTAATTATTGCAGGCAACGACCTTAATGAAATTAAAAATACCAAAATTTTTTTGCATTCTCACTTTCACATGAAAGATTTAGGTAATTTAAGATACTTTCTAGGCATAGAAGTGGATAAAACAAACCAAGGTTTTTTTCTTTCTCAACGAAAGTATGTCTTAGATTTGCTTGCAGAATATGGCATGACCAAATGTAAACCTCTTAAATTGCCTATGGATACTCATATAAAGCTTGATTTTTCTACAGGTCAATTGCTTCCCTCTCCTGAACCTTACCAAAGATTGGTTGGCAAGTTAATCTACCTCACCATTACACGCCCTGATGTTTCCTACACAGTACATGTTCTAAGCAAATTCATGCACTCTCCAACTGCTGTACACTATCAAGCAGCAATCAGAGTCCTGCGCTACCTCAAAGGCACTTCCAGCCAAGGCATCCTTCTCACTTCTCAATCTCACGCTCAGCTTCTTGCGTTCTGTGACAGTGACTGGGCAGGATGCCCCAGTACCAGGCGTTCCACCTCAGGCTTTTGCATACTCCTAGGCTCTTCTCCTCTTTCTTGGAAATCTAAACGACAGAGTGTGGTAGCTCGCAGCAGTGCAGAGGCAGAATATAGGTCCATGGCACTAACAATATGTGAAGTCATGTGGCTTAAACAACTTCTTCATGACTTAGGCCTTAAACATTTGGGATGTACCAAGCTCTATTGTGACAACCAAGCCGCCTTATCGATTGCTGCTAATCCTGTTCATCATGAGCGCATCAAACATGTTGCAATTGATTGCCATTTTATCCGTGATCACATTCGAGCCGGTGAAATCAACGCCCAATACATACCATCCAAGACTCAAATTGCTGATCTCTTCACTAAGGTCCTCTCAACTAAACAGTATAATACTCTTCTTCCCAAGCTGGGAGTTCAGACATCTTCCTCTCAGCTTGAGGGGGAGTGTAAAAGGAAGCAGCCACATCATGTTATGACTCAGCATCCTACCTGTGCAACAAATTAAAACAAGTCACAGCTGCCCTTCATTCAAAAGCATCTTTACCAAGAATATTCTATTTTTGCTGTCATCATATCATTGGGTAACAGTACATAGTACAGCTTCAGAATTCTGTAGTACTATAATAGCTGGCTGTCCTTTTATTCTCCTGCTGCTTTCTTTGTAAAGGCTGGTTGCCTCTCCTTTCCTTTCAGCTAGTCTATAAATATGATGTTTCTCTTTAGCAAATACAAGGGTGAATTGTAAGAAGAATATCATAAGTTTTCAAGTGTTTTTCAATGAAAGTTTTGCTACTGTTTTGCTGTGCCATTTGATATACATTATTTGATGCATTTATGATTATCAAAGTCGTCAGAGAGACGGTCTCTTTAAAAGACCATCTCTAATTAAGTCGGCCCATAAAGAAAATGTATAGTAAAAATAGGCCTTAAGCTACAATGGACTTGACCTGAAAGACGTCTCTCATAAAGACGGTCTCTCAGGAGAATAGCTCAAAAAACTGATACAAGTTCTACACAGAATAATTTTTGACCATGAGAATTTCATTGCATAGTTTCTTGGGTATCTGCTCCAATTTTAGGCCTTCTTGCCATACCTGTCCAACCATAACTCCGGGTCCAAGATGACGAACATATATAACTAACTCATCATTGAAAGGCCATGGATGTTTGGCTGCAAACACAAAGAACCAAGACTTTAGCATTAGTTATGCAATAAGACTAACTTAAAAACTTGATGCATGCAAAAGTAAATGAGATTATATGAAATCGGAAGTTAATGGGAAATGAAATTGGAATTGACGAACGAGAAAATGGTAGCAACTTGAAATGAAGAAGATAAAGGTAGAAGATGACTTTGAAGGTGCAACGGTCATATTTGACCTCTTCTTCCGGTTATAAAGCGGTAAGGTATGCTAGTGGAAAAATGAGATCACACTTTGTATCATTCAGGGTTAATGGAAAGTTCGTATTTTTATAGGGAAATCAGCGAGCGGTTGCATTATTTACGGAAATTTTTCCTAATATAATTGAACAGATTTTGATTTGAATTGCATTTTGAAGGACCCAGGTTCCCAGCTTGATCCATGACGGGTCGTACGACAATCGAGCCAAGTCAAGAACACGCCACCTTTAGTGAACTCTTGAGCATAGTTGCATCAACAACCAAAGAGCTTAGTATTTAAGCTATGTTAATGTATTTAGTTGATGTTTGTAGTTTAGTTTAAGCTGTGGCTTGTAATTTGATGGACTAAACACTTGAGTTGCAACCAAACGAGCTGGAGAAAATCGACAGATTAGGCATTGAGTTAGCGCCCACTAAACTTATCATCTCCTCTGCCTGTTCATTCATTAGAAATTGTAGCTGCATTTGGGAGACAGATGTGGAGCCAACCACCGAGCCAGTGCCGCTTTTACGACAACTCATTTCTCGAGGTCCTTTATCCACATGAACCTTTTGCTTTTCTCACCTTGAACAAGCTCATACCTAAATTTGTCTGATATTTTTGAATGAGTATCTCCAAATTGATTCTTACAAAATGAGAGCGAATCACTTTTATTTTTCTTTTTATTTGGAGATAGACTAGAGAACCCCTACAAGCTAAGGGGAGAGGTAACTAATACTTTCTTTAGACGGTGAGAATCAAACTCATTGAAAGGAAAAGCGCTCATCAGCTAGGCTTAACTCGCGATTCTCAAATGCAAGCTAATCTCTTGAAATAAGTTCCATCCCCTACTCTTATCTTAGTGAAACAATCTATGAGAAAAGTTACATTTCTTCATTCCCATCTTTCAACTTCCATCCTTGTGATCAACCTACATTTTTAGGCTTGTTTATGAGGACTTTTAAAGAAACTGTGGGAGAAAATAATAAGAGGAGACTTGAGCTTAAAACAATAATCAAAGAGAATCAATTTGAATTCATATCAGGATGATCAACTAATGAAGTTGTTCACGCCTTGAGGAGGTTGAGAGAGGAGTATAGGTGGAGAAAGACGATTCACATATGGTGTGAATTGATCTAGAGACCATGAACCATAATATGGGGTAGTCTCGAGGCTGCATGAATACTATTGAGGTATGTTTGGTAATAAAAGATATGTATGATAGAGTAACGACTAGCATTCAGTCACCTATGGCGATAATCGAGTCTTTTCTAGTAGAAGTGAATTGCCATCGGTGATCAACCCTAAACCCTTTCCTATTTTCTATAATACTAACTAAATGAGTCGTCCAAATCTATTCGTGAAAGTATATTTTGGTGCGTGTTATTTGTTAACGATATTGTGCTTGTACCAGAATCTAACGGAGAAGTAAAATGTGAGGCTCGAGAATTGGAGGACAACCTTGAAGGAAAAGGGCTGCGAATAAGTCGTTCTAAAACAAAATATTTAAGATGCAGTTTTGATGGAGGGAGAGCAAGTGAAGAAACTCAAGCGACCGTTGGAGAAGATGTTGTTGCGTAAATGACCAAGTTTAAATATTAAGAATTCCAAACATAGTTCAAAGAGTTGTTCTAAAACATTCCATCAAAACCCAAAATAACTCGGCAGAGCTTTGCCATGAAGAAAGAACAAACAAGATAAGAGCATAGATTATTCAGTATAAATGACTAAACATCAAACTAAATTGCTGATGATACAAACACAAACAACATTGCATAAAAATGAAATATACTTGATAGTTGCTACAATAATTTGTAATCTCACCAGGCGTTGGGAAACCTTCTGGGTAATCATGAAGATCCAAGAGTCCATCCCCAAATTCATACGCCAAATCACAAGGTTGCTCTGTAGGCATTACTTCATGAGCTTCTTTTACAGTAAAATATAGTGGACTGGAAGAGGTTGCCATCCGAGCAAGTTGCGATACACCTGCACTTGTAATTTACAAAATACGGTGATTAAGAAAACAAAGCATATTCTAGATGTTAATGGACTGTTATAGATAGCTTAGGAGTGATTAGGAATCACCTATTAAATAGTAATAAGTTAGTTAGTGGAATAAGATAATCGAGAGGGAAGAGTAAGAAAGGATTCATTCATTTGTGATAGATTTGAGATGAGTTCTTGACTCATATTGGAGAGCCACAAGTCTCTCGAAAACTTGTACTATCACTGTATTCTTTCTAGGTTACAGTTCATCATACGATTTAAATTTACATTCAATTACACATTCATTCGTACAATCCTCTACAATCTAAATACAAATTCACATGTTCAAACACATTTCTCTACAAATTGCTTTGCGATTCTAACAAAATATGTCTAAGTTAGTGTTGTATCATTCATGGCCATGTCAATCCATTACATGGACAACTAAAGTGAACATAATACATGACAAGAAAATCGTACAATTGCAAAATTGAGACCATAGAAAAGCACTGACATCAATGGATTTGGCAATGAGTAGGAAAAACATATCATTAACGACTCAAATAGGCAACAATGCAATACAGATCAGGGGTAAAACTGACGAAAGAGTTGATCAAAGCTTATTTGAGTCACCTTGAATAAGAATCCGTGAATCTCAGACTATATACTTGGACACAATGATATAATCAAAAAGGTTTCCCAATACGCATATAGGTGGAAAAAACACTCTTCACCTATGTTAAGGAAATTTCCAAGGTGAAGCTAAATGTTTCCGGGGTAGTAGCTGTTGATAACAATGCATGCTCAGGTACTATAAGAAACTCGGTGCTCTTACTAATATTAGGAAGATAAAGTTTACAAGAAACATGGCACCAGCTGCATGTACATGGAGCAAGGAATTTTATTTCATGGCACAATAATCAGTGGCATTGCAATTACCAAGGTCAAATAATCAGTGCTATACTAAACACAGTTTTATCAGTAACCTATATAGTTATAATAGTCAATGAAAATAATCTGAAAGTCTCATTTTTATATTGTCGTAACAGATTAACAGTAGACACTTTACGCCTATATAACTTGGACTCGGGTACTGATGTTGGATACTGGTACATGTCCAAGTGTCGGATACTTGTAACTATTCAATTTTATGCCTAAAATGAAGTGTCTAAGTGTCACACCAATGTCCGGGCATTAAGGAATAGACACGGGTACGTGAAGCAAAATCAAGAGTCCGAGTAACATAGCTTTAGGCATTACAAAATTTCGAAAAAGCTTTCACTTAGATTCAATAAAAATTGATTGCAGAACTACAAATTTTAAATAAGATACAAGCGAGCTTCAAAATTAATCAAGGCAAGACAAGCATACCAATTATTCTTCCATAAATGCCACCGTTTTTTCGAAACAAAGCCTATCATACAATCATAGTCCTGAAATCAGAAATAAAAAACACGAAAAAATGGAAATAGTCCATGGTCTATTGAGGACTCACCGTCTGAAAATAATTGAATAGTCCTAGAGGTAGCGGTCCTACATTACAGTGATTAGAAAAGGTGAAGTGAAAATCGATCCCAATGTACAAGAAACACTCAACATATAGAAATTTGCTAAAGCAAGATAGCTACCTCCACTTTTACGACCATTCCAGTATTCGAGTGATAAGCCATCATTCTCACCAGCTAGCAAAGTAGAAGAGCTCATCTTAGCTAACTTGGCATCGTCGTAGCGCCCACCAGCAACCTCCCAAGCAGCTGAAATAAGCCTGCACTTAAATTAAAAGACATTATTTGATCCATTTTCTAAGTAAAATATCATTTCTAACCATCAAAAGGCATAAATATTACTCCATGACCGAAAATTCAGAACTCCACAGTCCCTTTGAATTTGCTAAGTGACATGTCGAGAGTGAAAATGTCACTTACAATAGCATGCTCAAAAGGGCCAAGGGAGCAGCACTGTAGCAACACATGCTCCTTTGTCCCTGAATTTGCTACAATTCCTGTTCACTTGAGTTTGCTACAATTTCCATTTTTATTCGTGCACTTAATTTTCCCCACCATTTTTATTATTTACACATCCACACATTTCTTTTCTCCGCAAAATTCAATTTTTATGAAAAAATAATTTACCCAACTAAAGTAATTCACTAGCTAATTCGCTTTTTGAATTCGCCATTCACTCAAATTTGCTCAAGAATATCCAAAACCGACCGTAATTTATTTTTTTCGATTCGTAATTCGAGAGAAGATTAACAAATCGTTTGACACTGGTCGATCCCATAAGTAGCAAATTCAAGGGCACCAAAGAGTATTTAACTAACCCTCAAAAATACTTCCAAAAACAACAGAAATCCAAACCCAACTCCACATTTCTTATTTTCAACCAATACAAAAAGTATCATCAATATAAGAGGATGCATCAAGGCAAGTAATACCTAGGATTCAACAGGTATAACAATCGATGCCGTCTTTCTTCCGGAATATCTGAAATTTTTTTCCTAACATTAAATGAGAAAAATATACAAAAAATTATCACAAACCATAAATCATTGATTGAGCAATTAAACCCATATAAAAAAAAGAACGAATTAGCAAATTACCAGAGATAAGAAGCAGGATTATAAGAAGAAGGGTCTAAAGGAAAGAGTTCCTTAGGTGGGTCAAGAAAAGTGATAACATCTTGTTCATCTAAGTACACCCTTTTACCATCAGGAAGTAGTTCAAAGGGTTTTTCATCCCATGAAGTGGTATTTACAGCCTTGATTGATGCAAATTTGTGCTTTCTGCAGAATGGTAATCTCCAACCTACTTAATTACAGCAGAAAGATAGGAAATCACCCATGAAAGGAAATAAGAAAGGAAGGGAAAGAATGGATAGTTAAAGAATAAAGATCATACCTTTGGTGAAATGGCGGGAAATGGATGAAGAATTATTGAATAATAATGGTGGGTTAAGAAGAGAATACTTACTGGTTGAGGAAGAAGGGGAGAGATTTAGTGTCATTTTTTGGGGGTTTTGATTTCTAGTGGGAAGCCGGATTACGGAGGGTTTAGTAAAGGGCAAAGCCAATACGCATATCAACTATCAACCATCAAGTCTGGTGGGTGGTCGGATCGGTTTTGAACATGTTATTGTTTGGTAATTGACTTTTTATTTGATTTTTGTATTTGGGTTTTTTAGTTTTTAGTTTTTTATGTTTTAGTTGATTAAAAAGTATATTTGATAAAAATTAAATCAAATGAAAAGTAAATTTTAAATCAAAACCAAAAGATTACTATAAGTAGCTTTTTGTCGAATATTATTTCATGAAACATGACTTAAAATTCTACACTAAAAGTAAGTTGGATTGGAGTTAAGATACAATACTAGAAAATTAAAAGGGTAAGAATTGATCATCTTTTATAAAACAAGTAAAGTGTATGATTGAGATCACTAATTAATATATTCATGAAGAACTTGAAATAAACGCAATTAAAAATTCTTCGACTATAATTTATAAAGACAACACCGCTTATATTATACAAGTCAGTAAGCGCATCATAAAAGGAGATATATCGAAACATCTAGCATCACTCCTCTCTTTGAAGACCTTTTTGAACCGGAGAACTCTTTGACCGCATCCTCTTAAATAGATATGAGTTGTCATTTATTTTTTCTTTCCAAATTCTGACCATAGTTTATCTCGACATACACCGGAATATCTTACACCACTCCTCAAGAAAACTACATTCTCAATAAGCCATAAATTCCATGTCAGTCTTCAGTTATAATTCGTCCCTGGAAACCGAAACTGAAATCATTGAGGAGAGAGAATATATCTAAAGAGGCTTAACCGCTTAACAATGGCGGTGACTCATTGTTGTCGTCGGCAAGTTATCGTTCCTCCGAAGCGGTTACCTATGTTTCCGGCGTTTACGACTTCATTAGGAGATGATAGTTGCGATAAAAACAGGATAGTTGCGGCCAAAAGTGGTGGTGGAGAGAAAGAGCACGGTGTTTTTTGTCAGAAGCTAAGAAACTAATGAGATTGGTGAATGTTGAAGCTTTGAAAACTAAGCTTGAAGATGAAGGTAAAGAGGTAATTGGAAACTTGTGAATGTATGGGAGTTGCGAGATCCCTTGAAGAAGCTGCTGCTTTTGCTGAAGTTCTTGATGAAGCTGGTGTTGTCATGCTTTTTCGTGATAAGGTTTACCTTCATCCTAATTAGGTAATAATAAAGATATAAGTGATTGATTTTGTGATTTTGTTTTTTTTTTAATTAATTAATTTTCCCTGCATTTTGATTGGTATGACGGCATGTTCTTCTTTCTACTTACATTGTGTTTGGAGGTATGTGATATTGTGATTTATGGTTTCAAATTGTAACATTTCCGTTTGTTTGTAATCGAAAGAAAATCAATGCTAAAATTTAATCTTTGTGCCCATGATTCATGAAATCGCTCCTCGTAGAATCACCTAAGGATAAAGAAAAGTGAAGGAATGGTGATTTTGGAGGGGATATTGTGAACGGAGTTACGTTTTATATTGGGAGAAGCATAATTTAATTGTACAGGCTTCATAGCCCTTTGTCAAGAAGAATGTTTCCTTACTAGGATATTCAGAATTTTATATGAGGAATTGGACTCTATTTCCATGTGAAGCCTAAGAGATGGTTGAAACCTAATTATTGTTTGTACCAGTAGAACTGTGGAAGTGTAGAACTTAAATCAAGTTAGTAGCTTGGATCATGAAAAATCTTTGATTGTTAGTCTTGATTCTTAAATAGTCTTGACTCTATTTCTTTTTATGAAGATTCATAGGAATATATTATTTATGGGGATGAATAATGGTACTGGCGATGTGAGTTCAAAGATACAACTCAATATCATTTCTTAGGTTCATGGCATTGTTGCCTTGTTGGTATGAAATTTGATTCATGAATCTGACCACAGTTCGAATATTACTGTATGTAAAATATGATGCATCACTTTCAACCCTTTCAAGTTTGAAGTGTTTTTTTCAAAATCTTAGGAGGGGCGTGAGAATATGCCAAATATCATCGTAAAGGGATTGACTGGTATTAGTTGTGCTTAGTATCACATATTTTACTAATCTCCTCACGAACCGCAAATCGAAATACGAGAATTATGTTCGGTTTTGGGATAATGTTATGGGTCATTTTGAGCAAATTCCGAATTCCAAAAGCAAATTGAGTCGAATTATACTATGTTAAACTGGTTAGGCTGTTTTTTGAACAAACTACTTTTTCTTGCATTTTTTTTTTTTGAAACAGTTATGATGAGAGTTTATTTGTGTTGCATCTTGTATATTAGTGCTGTGAATAAGATAATAATCTAAAGGAGCTCTAAAGCAGATTTTTTTCTAGCACCTTTTAGTAACTATAGACAAGTATATTCGCTTGTTGAAATTTTTGGAAGAGGAATGAGATGCAAATGTTTGATTCGACTTTACTAGTTTATTCCAGCTGAAGATGTTTGTTGAAAGTTCGTGATTTCTTGTGCTACTGCATATATTTGCAAAAGTTTTTTTTTTTCTTGATTACTAAGTTTCCTTTGCCTTTAATGATTTGATATTTTGAGTGGACCTAAAAACTGTCCATTTAGCTTTGATCTGATCCTTGGTTAGAACATGAATGGGATTTTGAGAAGACACTTTTGCCAATTACGCCTTTCCTTTTAAAAAAACGGTGTTTCTTGGTTTGTGAAAGTTTACTTTTTTGGATCTTCTTTGTAAAACACTTGTATTTGAGGTTTTAAAGATTTGAATCCCTCTGAACTTTGAGAAGCATTCTAGACGTAATTCATAATCCAGACTGATATGTCAGAATCACGAAATTTGGTTATAATCTGCTTGCTCTCTGTCATACACTATTCAGGTGGTGGAACTGGTTAGGACATCTGTCCCAATTGCTTTAGCACCTGAAGATGATCCTAGGCGAGAAGAGCTTCAGAAGTTGCAAGAAAGGAAAGAAGAGATCGACATGCCGGCACACAGACAGGTTCGTCTGATACTGTGGTCTGGGCTTGGTGTTTCAATACTGCAAGTGGGGCTTTTCTTTCGTCGTTCTTTCTGGGAATTTTCTTGGGATGTCACGGAGCCAATTGCAATTTTTACGACAGCCTCTGGCTTAGTAATCAGTAATGCGTACTTTATGATAACTTCTAAAGATTCCACATACCAAGATTTAATGAAGACTCTCTTCCTTTCGAGGCAGAGGAAGCTCTTCAAGAAGTGCCAATTTGATGTTGACAGTTTCAAGGAGCTCAGAGAAATGTGAAAAAAATTTCTCTTGACATGAAATCGATCGGCAATGTATAAAGGTATTTAACCTCATTCAACTTGTTTGTGTTTGGCTGTTTGCTGCAAGGTCGTGATTAATGATTATTCCGTCTTATTAGTAAAACCTTGGTAAAATTCCCACAGGATCAATATCTTCAGCTGCTGAATAAGACTGACATTGAGATACGTAATCTTTATTCTAACAAGCTCGTAATTACTGTCCTTTTTTGTTCTATCCTTTTTTACCTTGAACAAAGGGGTTTGCTTAAACAAAATTTCTACATCGCTATTCACAGGAATCTATTTTTTCGGCTCTTGATTAACTTTAAAATGTGCTTGCTCAACAATGAACGTTAATATACTCTTATATGATATAACAATTTCACTAACCTATTTTAAAAGTGTTTAGTGAAATTATAATTATTAATCATCTCATTTATATATTTGAAGAGAGTATACTCCGTTTGTTTCATTGAATTATCCTAATAATTCTAAATAATAGTAATGATAATAATCAATTATGGAGAATCATGGATTGATTTAGTAGTTTAAGATTTTCCCTTTCAACCATATGACAGGGGTTGGATACTCTTCACCTATAGGAATGATTAATTTCCTATCCACATTGTGTGTAGCAATTCTCTAGCCTTACCACCACATCAAAAAAGAAACATTAGTCACTTGTAACTTATTCAACCAAGTTTTTTGCCTCAAGTTTAGCCGAGTACTCTTCAATTTTTGCAATGAAGAGATTGAAAGTTTAAGGACCAAGGTTGACTACCAACACAACAACACTGATACGGTATTATCCCAATATCACTAAATAGTCTGCCTATCAAAATAACTAGAAAAGCCTAGTCCTTAACTACAACAGGGTGATAACATTGCTTTATTACTAGAATATCTCGAATATTGGTATAACCTTCAAAATGTTAAGGATTGTGGTGGTAGCTCTTGATAATGTTGCACACCGAAGAATACGTCCCAAACATTGCCACGAAAAAGCCCATCCACACGACTGCATAACATGTAGTCATCTGCATAACATATACACACACAAATTTGTGATTTATAGTGCACACACATGCCCATGATTTTAGCTGAAAATGAAATTTGAAGTTTAAAATTTATGATATCATGCAATTATGAATTACCTCTGTGAGTGATAGGTTTCTGAAGAGTTTTATATAGACGAGAGTTGGCACCACAATGGACTGCAGTTACATACATACGAAAGTCCTTTAGGATTCTGTTCATACGGAAAAGCTAAAAATGAGGGAGATCTTGCAGGGAGATCATCATACCGTAAGAACGCATAATAGTGATCCAGTGAAAGCCATGACATAACCTGCATATTATGTTGTTACTTGTCAATAATTGCTATCTGTGTATTCCCTTCATCTCTTTGAATTTGCATTAGACATCGAAAAACTTATACTTTGTTTGACGATTGTTGCAAACTCCAATAAATGAAGAGAATACGTTTTATAATCCAGACATGGAAATTCACATACTATCTAAGATTTATAACATACCAAAAAAGGGCACAAGGAAAGCTACACAAACACTGGAAGCAACAAGGGTAGTTCTCAAAGGAATTATACACCACCAACTATTGGATAGGTGTGGTGGCAGCAATTCCTCTAGACTCCTGGCCAATGGATTTAGTAACAAGGGATATTTGAACAAGGGGCTCAAAACCTGTAACATATGGGAAAGAAGTAAACTTCTTAGGAATAGCAAGTTTTTGACTTCATATTAAGTTAGATAAAGTTTTCCTTTAAAGTAAAAATATTGCGTCATATAAAGATTTACACTTTGTTTGGATTGAAGAAACTGAAGGGAAAGAAAATGGAGAAAAGTAGAGGGGTGTAATTTTCTTTGTCTGGATACCAGTTTTAGAGAAGAGGAATACGAGAGAAAGTGATTTAAAGTGATAAGTCTATTAATTTTGTTAATAATCAAATCTCTCCAAAGATACGATTGAATGTTTTCCCTTTCACTCTTATCAAACCGAGGTTAGTTATCACTGGCTATAAAAATAATTCATTTCCTTTCTCCATTGGTTGTAAGGTTTTTCTATCCTACTTTCGAATAGATAAATCCATAATAGATTGGATAGAAAATGATTTTTTCCCTCCGCAACCTCTTGCCAAACAAATAAGAGATACTTTCCATATAGTATTTCATCCCCTTCCTTTACCTTCCATGAGTCCATCCCTTTCTCTTTTCTTCCTTTCTTTTCCTATTTTTTCCCTCGTAAATTTTTATCCAAACAGTGTAAAGGTTATGAAATGTTGAATATAACTTACTGTCATCCATAAGGTAATTGTGGTGGGAGCAACCTTTGCTGGTAGATTAAGGGTGACTTGACTGTTTGTGTCTTCACCAAACATGAGAAATCCCGAAATCGCCACAAGAAAATATATTGAGAGAGACAACACAAAACTGTATTACAATTCACAACCAAAAATAAATACATTAAATAATATGACTATATAAAAACTCAAATCCATAAAAAAAAATGAATAAAAGTAAATCATACATACATTATTGCCATGGCTTTAAGAAAATTGTTCTTGTTTGACATTGAATGATACAAATTTGGAAGCACAGAATGACCAGAGTAACAAAACCCAAACACACCAAGGGCATAAGGAAGGCCACTCCATTTCACTAGAGGACCGTTTTGATGAAACCCAATATCCTCTGTTACTCCCACTGATATAAGTGAAAACGCTATGCATGCTACTCCAATTACTCCACCCGCTGCAAAACAGTCGAAATGAGTACAAATATGCATCGTTCATTCACTAATTTTAGTCGGAGATATGATTTTAACTTCTTTTAGAAACTTTTTTACTCCCTCCGTCTCAAATCCCAATATTATGTTCTTAAAAGAAAGGTGAGACATGTATAAGAAATATCTCAAATAAGAAAGCGGAACATATTACTATCAGGACGAAGCGAGTAGATATAGATAGATATTAGAGAAGTGACTGAGTACCGGAAATGAAAGAGATTTTGCGAAAATCTCTAAGAAAGCAAATCGGTAGAACAATAAGAGCAGTTACTATGCCGAGAAAGTGAACTGGGCTAAGGTAAAAATCACCCCAATGAAAGGAAGCATTAGGGAATAATTTGGCAGAATTCTCTGCTTCCAGTATTATGAATTCCACACAACTAAACTGCACACAGAATTAAACAATTTTCATCAAACCATATATATCGTTCATAAAAATTATAGCTAATCAAATATTTTAAGTACTTACATATAGCTCGATGTAGAAGATAATCTGTAGAACGAAAAGAAACATATATCAGATTTGTCAAACAATTTTTAATAACACTTAAATGGGAGAATCTAGTGAAAACCAGTAAAGCAGTGAAAGCTGTAAAAACTAATTTTTAGGACCCATGAGTCTTTTTTGGGGTACATATCTTATGTAAGGGGGACGGGGGTAGTGCGTGTTTTTTGGGGTTTTGCTTTTTAAAATATATATACCACATAAATATGTTCTACACAAAAGACTACATGTGCCCTTAATTTTTAGTTTTCAACACTTTAGGTGGTTTTTGCATGATCCTTTTTGCATATATATATGTATATAGAATGTTTTGGAAACTCACTGATACAAAAACACGACCATAGTTCCCGAATGCTGCTTCTCCTAGGTCAGGAAAAGTGATAATGCATTTGTTGTGTTGCATACATCTTGTGATGAGATAGCTGGTAAACATGCACATTCCTGCATAAAGAGGCAGTAATCCCATACTTGCCCAACCTCCATGTTGTATTGTTGATGGTACTGATAGAAGTCCAATGCCAACAAATACACTGAACCCTGTTTATATATAAACCAAAAGTATATTTTCACACCTTGCTAAAATTTCTATCATTGAAATGTAGGAGCAAGCACCATGGCCACAAATAGGAGAACATATCCGAGCAATTTATATGTTCGGACAAGCAACGAGTTAGCAGGTATGGCTGAAGTGGAGAGGAGGTTTGCTTGAAACAGAAGCACATTTTTTAAGAGTCGGTGAGCGTGAGTGCTCGAAAGAACAACCTCACTCACTGCTCTAACAAGAATAGAAAAGTTCAAAGTTGATATCATATTCTAAGGGTTATCCTCAAATGAGCAAGTGATATACTCATTCGTGCACATGTGCTTTTGCACAATTTGTGCCCCTAGATATGTTATATATTCTAACACGTCCCCTCACACGAAAACCCCTTGGGCTAGATTTGTGATGCAGCACAAACCTTCTTTATACCTAACGCTAATTATATCACTTTGAAATGAGGAGTGGATGAGATTAGAACATGTGACCTTCCGTTACGTTGACTCTGATACCATGTCAAGGAACCAACTCAACCAAAAGCTTAAGCTGATGGTTGAAGCCCCTAAATATATTATACACTGGGTATGGTGATGATGATGATCCACACTATGCATAAGAAATAGGGTTTACCATTGAAGACAGTTTGTGTAACACTGCATCCATAAGGAATGTTTTCCTCAGAAATCTTGGTGAAGTTATAGTTGGACAATGTTATAGTACTATCAGACGACTGTTCTTTAGAGTTATCCTGAGGGATAAGTAAAGGAGACTTGGCCTCTACATCATGCAGAGATATATTGGTAATGCTTTGGTGTATACTTTGAGTTATGTTTTGTGCTTGTTTTAGTAGGTTGAATCCACTTGGTGATGCAGCAATTGAGATTGAATCAGTTGTTTCCCTACAATATATGTAAAAATTTTATTTACAAATATTCAAAATGGGTATATATAAATCAAGGAAAAATATCAAAAAGTACCTAATAAAATATTTTTTCTAAAAAGTATCTAATAAAAAAGTTTTGTCAAAAAATACATAATAAAATATAACGGTTGACTGGTCAAAATTAAAAATTATTCTTCTCATCTTCAATTTCTTTTCCAATTCAATTTCCTCATTGTCTCCTTACTCTACTTTGAACTCAAAATCGAAATTAAATTGAAAAAATTAAAGATGAAGAAGACTTTTTGATTTTGACCAATCAACCGTTATATTTGACGGTCAACTGAAGGAACGTTATTGGGTACTCTTTGGAAAACAAAAAATTTTCTTAGATATTTTTTGGCAAAACATTTTTTATTAGGTATTTTTTGGATAAAATTTTTTATTGGGTACTTTTTGACAATTTTTCCTGTAAATAACAATATCCAGTGACTCGGGAGGAAATAAATTTTGATGTCATATAACATGGGATCATCAAGTAGATTGACAAATATGAAACGATAATGTGTTTGTTTGGTAAATGGCTGTTTGCTGAAGTTATTGGATGAAGTTATGATGCGTTTCTCACAACATATGATTAACTAGTACATTTATGTATTATACTTGCATGTGATTCATGCCCTTTCAAAAAAAAAATTCAACATCAATTATCATTGAAATTTTTATAATGGTATTTTTCTTAAAAAATCAACACTCAAGTTTCATTTATTTTGCTACATTTAGATTAAAAAGCATTTACATTAAAAATCAAAATTTGACAAATTAAGTAGAAAAATATTCGATATACAGATAAGTATGCTATTGCAATCTTCCAATCACATCATTTAATCTCTTATTTCTAACTTTTTTCTTTATTTATATATCCTTGTAAGATTTAAAAATTTACGGAAGTATCAGATTAACTTATTACCTATCATAAGTTTCGCGCCAATTCGATCCAAATTTCAAAATCAAATAAAAAAATACAAAAACACATTAATTACTCATTTATACCTCCAAAAAGACCCTAAAAATAAAATAAAAAGCGAGAATTATAGAAATTTACTTATAACTTTTAGGCCATAGTTCCGAATAAGATCGAGAACCATCAAGAACGACACTGCTTCCATAATCATGAATCGAACTTTCTCCATCGTTGGTTGAAGACGAATCATGATGATCATCAGATTGATCCAAATTGTCCGATTCTTCATCCACATGAAAGAACAATTCTTCAGAAACAAATTGATTATCCTCCATTGCTGCTTGCTAATTGCTTTAGTCTTCTACACTATTATTATGTTTGCAAACACGTCTATATATATATACATTAAATATTTGAAGCTTTCATAATTTTTAATAATTTAATTTAACAATTTATGAACTTTTCTTTCACTAAAATCAAATATTTTACCTTTTTTTGGGAGTAATATATTATTATAATTAATTTATTTATTATTATTATTATAATACATATTATTATGGAAAGAATATCGTATCTATTTGGGAATGATCGATAAACTTGCAAAGTAAATTATTGGCATTTAATCCTATCATTTTATTATTAAATAAATTGTATTGAAAAAGAAAGAAATTCAATATTTTAAATCAAAATATGAAGTAATATTCCCTCTGTTCTTTTAAGTTTATCCACATTACTATAACGGGCAGTTTCATAATATTTTCCTATTTTGGAAAGTTTTTATCTTTCATATACTCTCTTTATCCCTCATTTAACCCTCATTCCTCTCTCATAATACCAATACAATTATTAATTTACACCACTATTTTAATAAAATAATACCCACCATCTACAAAAATTCTACCTTTTTTAATAAAATAATACCCACTATTTACAAAAACTCCATCTTTTTAAATTTGCGTGAAATCTTCAAATAGGACAATAAAAAAACCGGAGGGTGTATCAATTATTGTTCATGCATAGCATGATATTGCTGGGTCTTAATTGTTCAGTATCCCACGAACAGTATACGTCATAATTCATGGGTTGTAGTTGATTATATTTAAATAGTCATTAACGAGACGGGTTGTTAATAGATTTTATTAAAATGGGTTATTAACGGGTTGATAGTGAATTAAAATATATACTATTATTAGGTCGACTTATATTTAACTATTTGAACTTGTTAGAGTTGAAAGTTAAGCTTTTGCATCTCGAACTATGTTTGCAAATAAATTAAAGTGTAGTTATTTTTGTGAGATAGTCTCAAAATAAGAAGTTTATTAGTATTAATTGCTAATAGATTTTATTAAAATGGGTCATTAACGGGTCAATAGTGAATTAAAATATATACTATTATTAGGTCGACTTATATTCAATAGTTTGAACTTGTTAGAGTTGAAAGTTAAGCTTTTGCATCTCGAACTCTGTTTGCAAATAAATCAAAGTGTAGCTACTATTTTTATGAGATAGTCTCAAAATAAGGAATTTATTAGTATTAATTAGACTTTATAATTCATTTATTTTACACATGATTAGGAAAGCCTTGGTGAAGGATTCAATATAAAACAATCTAATTTTTTCATGATTTTTGTACAATAATCCCTCTTATTGATTATCCATGAATAATCTTAATTTTGAAGAGTATTTTTCTAGAGTATATCCGATAACCTGATGACTTGCTATAGCAAGTTTTATTTTTTTGAAAAAAAATTAATTAAAATAAAATGTCGAAAAAAAATTTGAAAAACAATTTAACTAGTTTTTGTTATTCATAATTCTTTATATAAATTTCAAAATTTTTCTCTAATTTGGCATTAATTTTTAGTTTACCTTTTTGGTGAATTACATACTATAGTAGATCATCGGGTTACCTTAGTTTACTCTAGGAAAATACCCTATAAAGTTGAGATTATTCATGGCCAATCACTAAATGGGATTAAATAACGAAAAAATTAGATTATTCTAGGTAATTATTTTTTAGAAAAAGAAAGGACAAGTGGTTCAAGCTAGCCTTTGCTCCTCATTTAGTGATGCAGCCGACTCGAGCCAAGGCTCAAGTGCCCTACCCCTGGGCAAGTCCATGCAAATTTCAAAGTGTTAAAAGTATTGCCTTTCCTACAAACGACGACAAGTCAAATAGTGCAATTATTAAGGATTGAATTAATGTTATTAAAGATTAAATTTGTGCATTAAACGGGATGAAAAGTCAAATAGTGCAAGTATTTTGAAACGAAGGAAGTATCATTTTTCAGATAAAATCTTCAATTATATTCTCATATTTCCTGCGTTCCAAAATAATTGCAACGTTTGTTTTTTCACACGATTCATGCATTACTTTAAAATTTAAATTCTTAATATCTCTAATTATGTATGATAAAAAATTATAAAAATTTGATATTAATGATTTTGCATTGAGACAAGTCAAACAAAATTCCATATGACCATGTTTTAACACATAGATTAAGTATTTATTACAAAATAAGGTGATGAGTTAATAATGTATATTTCTAGTGTTGCAAGTAATTTGAAACGGACACAGTATAACTCTTTTCTTTCTTCGATATATTTTATGCTTCCTTTGTTTTTAATAGTTGTTACACATATGTTTGTCACGCTATCCAGTGCACAGTTATAATATAAATATATTTTTTTATATCAGAAAAATCTCTAAAAAAATTAATAATATGAAAACATGCATTAAGACAAATAGAAAAAAGATCCTTCTTAACTATGTTTTACTCACATTATATATGAATAAATATATTAAATAAAATCAATTAATAAACTGTAGTTGCTCAAGGAACTCTAACAACTACGTCCATTAAAATTCAGTGAAGTATAATTTAAAAAACTAATAATAGTTGTAAGTTGTAAGTTATAAGTTGTATTTTTTTTCTGTTTCATAATACTTGCAACTGATGATGATATTTTTCCTTACAATATGTCACACTCAATAGCAAGTACTTCTATTATAGAGCGGAGGAAGTAAATTTTTTTAGTTAAGGAAGTAGTATAAGTTTTAAGTTCTAACAACCTAGTAAAGAATGTCCGAGGCAAAAGAAACAAATAGTAGGAAAGTTTGGTTGTCAAGAAGAACAAACATGGAATATAACTTTCTGGATAACCAATCGGTGCGCCACGCCACCTCCGTTTCAACTAACCATCACCTAATAAAGGGCTAATATAACTGTTAACCTTTTAGAGAGAGAATTCTCCTCAACTTCATCTTCTCCGATCAACATCTTCCGATCATCCTCCGTTTTATTTATCTACTTAAAACCCTAGCTTTTTCTGGTATAGAGAATCGGATCTGAAGGAAGAAAGGTTCTTATATTTTTTTAATGGCGGCGGTGAAAGGGCCGAGGTCTAGAGCTCACTCTGGTGCTCCGGCGAAGGAGAATTTGCCTAAACTTGAAGAGAGTTTAAATGCTTTTCGTAATGATGGGTTTGATCCTCAGTCCTATGTTCAGTCCAAATGTTCTCTTAATGAGAAGGTTTTTTTCTCTTCCATTCTTTTTCCTTTTTATGTTGTTTCATTTGTTACTTTATTGCACATTTGCACTCCTAATTTTTTATGTTTATTCTGTGGAATGGGAATTTTTTTTGGAAAAATGAAATCTTTTCTAATTTTGGATTTCTGATTTCTTTTTCTGTAGTTTAATTTGGAATTTTTATTTTTTTATTGTTAAGTCAGAATGTTGTGATCCTTTTACAGATGGAAAAATGATAGTGTAGTGAAGTGTTTAGAATATTGGAAGGAGTAGTCATGATGAACTTCTTGAGATGTAGTTAGCTTTATTTAGATTTGGTGAGGAAGGCCTCTTTTAGGTGTAAGTGACTCTCGGTTTTCATAGAATTTTTCCTATGTTTTAATACCGGTGGGCGAGCTCTTCTATTCTGGTTCATGGTTTCTATTCGCTATATGTTTCATCCGGTGGAGATATTGGTTAGGGGAGGAAAGTTTAAGGATACTTGTGTTGCACTTTTCGAGATGTATCTATCTTGAATAATTACTGGCGGACCATGGACTTGATTTACATTAGCAAGAAGTAGTCTTCCGGCTTAGTCACTTGACCAGAATGCATGATGCTTACTTTTATAGAGAGAATAGAAACTAGTGGATTATGAAGCTGATGTATTAAGGAGATAGATATAGATTATAGATATGACATTAACGGTCCGTTTGGTAGAAGGTATCAAATGGTGAGAAGCGTAATGGAAAACTCGTGCAATTTTTGTTGGAAAATCTCTTGACAAGTTTAATGGTCATATTTGTTTTTCTCTAATCATCTCAGGTTTTTCATAAAATTCAAACAAATGCATTACCATTTGAAAATGTGTTATTAGAAATATGGTATTAAGTGGTAATCGAAAACTATGAACAAAAAGCATTTTACAATCAAAGTTTCATTGCCATGGGAATAAAATAGTATATTTCATGAAAATTTATACTACAAATCATTGTCATTACCATCGTTTAGTAACAACAACCAAACGGACCGTAAATGTATGTCTCAACTAATTCATAAACGAATAAAAGGACATAATATCTAATAAGTTCCATGTATCATGTATGGCCATGTTTGATATCTATCAAAGATAGAATGCCAGACTATAGTATATTTATGTGAGCATGTTGGTTTTCTGGTCACTTTATTCTAATATGATAATGAGATTTGAAGATGTTATTATTTTGTGCTTTTGATATAGGAAATAAAGCATTTATGCACGTATTTAATGGATTTAAAGAAGGCATCTGCTGAGGAAATGCGAAGAAGTGTGTATGCTAATTATACAGCTTTTATACGGTAAGGGCTCTTTCACTGGTTGCAACTTCTATTATGTGATGCTCTGTTAGCTTACGTTCCTGTCAACCGAACAGCTTCACATAATATTCCTTTTTAATGTCTAAATTAATATTGGATTGACATTTGACCTTGAACCCTCCATTAGTGCAACAAGGAACAAAAATATTTTATATTGTTCTTCCTCTCCCTCTTTTTAAGTCCTCTAAGGTTTAGCTTTCTACCTTCCTTACCGTTTCACTAATACTATGTTGTTGAACATGCCCAAAATCATCTTACGCGATTCTATTTCATCTTACGCTCGTTCATCCATTTAATCATTTACATTTTTGCTAGTCATCTTCCTGCCATGATCTTTTTCTAAAATCCTAACATATAGATTCATAGAGTAGCAACAACTAACATACATGTTTCTTATTATGTATCTCTTGCTTTCTCTATATAGTTGGTATATTTGTGTTGGCTTCATGTTTACTATAAATTAATGACCTGCAAATTTATAGCTTTTGCATTGTTTAACCTTCCTTGATCACACATGAATTTTGGTTTCTGTTGATGGAAAATACTGCTTGCTCCCATCCTTTCTAGAAAGGTAGAAAAGGAGGAACTAAAAGAGAAAAATATAAATTGATAGTTAAAAAGTGCATTGAAATAACATTGGTAGAATCTTACGATTCTTGTCAAAATAAATTTTGAGAGGTAGGATTATAACATGATTCCACGATCCAACGATCAGATCCAACAAATTTAATCTCAATTATTATCTATTTTTCATATGTACGATCTTTCACTAATTTCTTTTATATAAACACATATGTTTCAAATATTCCATGATCATAGTTCCAAAAACACGTTCTTTATCACTATGGAGTTTTAAACTAATTATTGAAAGTTTTTTTCATTTCATTCTTAAAAATGAAGTTAAAGAAACTTTATTTCATAAATTTAAAATTTGAAATGAATAATCATGACTAGGTTGCTAAATATTTGTAGCATATTAAGTTCATTTGTACGATCGTATGATCCTACGATTTGATCACACGATATGATCTTACCCATCTGAACGATTCCAAGTAGAATCCCGATGTGTACAACATTAGTCATATTAGCTAATTTTTAGTAATTTAAAAAATGGTAGATTGGTTAGGTTATTTGATTTAGACCTCCAAAAACCAAAGCTGAAATTGGTGGTTATTGAATTTAGACCTCCAAAAACCACAGCTGAAGTTGGTGCTTTTTGGTTGGAGTGCAATTTGCTATGGTTATCATTTTTCCCCCAAAATTCATTCATTGGTCATCGCATCATACAAATTACTATATTGGGATAATTTTAATTATAAAAACCAGAGAGGTTCAATTAATTACATATGGATTTGTTTTTTCATACTCTACAAAGTGATATTCGTTTTGCTTCTTTTTCAAATACTATACTTATAATCTTATAAATGGTAGTTTATTTGATAAATAGCGCAAAGTAGAAAAAGGAAGGTGATGAACTTTTAGTTCGTCATTTAGAAGACATGATTAGGCATGAAAATCTTATAGTGCCATCAACAAAGCAGTTATTAATAATGAGGCTCCTTTTTATGATAGTTATTAACTATTAATGATGCTCTTAATGCAACGTCATTATCGAGCTTCACATGTAATATTTTTTGCAATAAACCTGTTTTCTTCACTTTAGAGATTAACATACAAGAATTGAATGGTTACTAAAGAAAAATGTTGTTTGGGTAATTTATGAACTCGCCATTGATACTACCTTACTTGGGAGGAGAACAAGACTAGAAGAAAGGATGAAATGATGGATTTACATACAATAAATAAGTCATTATATCTGAATTATTGTTAAGAAATCAGAAATAAGCTGTGTCACATTGTATCAGCTGAGTTGTAATAATTTTCAAAACTACCCATATTACTCACATTGTAAAGATGTAAAAATGTCGCATTTAGGTTGATTTGATGGTTCTCTCATTGTCTAGCCCAATGTTTGGGGGGCCTTCGCTGCATCACTGTGATCGTTACTACACTCACGGTTAACTGTAGTTTTGCACTATGTTAAGAATTAAATACTTTAAAATATAGAAGTCTCATATGTTTTCTTAAGATTTTAGAATAATTGATTACTACCTCCGTATGTTATCCATTCCACCTTTCTGTTTTGGTATGCTATGTTCCTTTTTTTGTTCCATATTTTTTCCATCCTATCTCCATTCTTTCACCTTTTGTCGTACTGGAAATTTATCATATTCTTTATGTTAACAGTTTAAAGAATGAGTTAATAGCCAATACTATTTCTTATATCATTAACAGGAGAAAATGTATTTTGGAATAAATGGGCCATGAGTCATGACCAACTTTGTGACATGAATAAATAAATAGAAAGCCAATGGTATATTATTTTTAAAGTGAGTCATTCTTTTGGACTTTGAAGATGAAGCAACCTCAGTACATGTTTGGATGCTTAAGCAAGGAAACTTCTCTGTCATAATTTATCTACTATTTTTTCTTTCTGCAATGAAAGCCATGGTATATGTTATGTAATTCTACAGACTACATCATGGCTTGTATATTTCTGCAATGCTAGAACTACTTGAACTGTAAATCTCCAGCTCATCCAAGTATTAATAGTTGGGTCTTTGTGATGCAGTACCTCAAAAGAAATATCAGATTTAGAAGGTGAGCTTCTTTCCATCAGAAACCTTCTAACCACTCAAGCAGCCCTTATACACGGACTAGCTGAAGGCGTCCACATGGAATCATCACCATTAAGTAATTCTGAAGGGTCTATTACGAATAGTACAAGTAACTTTGAGGAAAGGGAACCTTCGGACCTGGAAAAATGGCTAGTTGAATTCCCTGATCACCTTGATGTTTTGTTAGCGGAAAGAAGAGTGGATGAAGCATTGACAGCCCTCGAAGAAGGGGAGCGTGTTGCCTCTGAAGCAAGGGAAACAAAAACACTCAGCCCAGATGTGATTCGATCCCTTGATATAGCAATTAAGGAACGGAGACAGAAAATGGCTGATCAGCTGGCAGAAGCTGCTTGCCAGCCTACTACTCGTGGTACTGAGCTTCGTGCTGCCACATCAGCTCTAAAAAAACTTGGTGATGGTCCCCGTGCTCACACCTTACTTCTCAGTGCACATTTACAAAGATACCAGTATAACATGCAAAATATCCGCCCATCAAGTAGCTCTTATGGAGGAGCCTACACTGCTGCCCTTTCCCAGCTGGTCTTTTCTGCCATAGCTCAGGCAGCCAGTGATTCTTTAACTATATTTGGTAATGAACCAGCTTACACGTCTGAGCTAGTAACATGGGCTGCACAGCAAATAGAAGCATTTGCTCAACTTGTGAAAAGGCATGCTCTAGCTTCGTCGTCAGCAGCAGGAGGTCTCAGGGCAGCTGCTGAGTGTGTTCAGATAGCTTTAGGCCATTGTTCATTGTTGGAAGGTCGTGGTCTTTCACTGTGTCCAACACTAGTCAAACTCTTCAGACCGAGTGTTGAACAAGCAGTGGATGCTAATTTTAAAAGGATAGAGGAGAGTACTGCTGCTTTAGCAGCTGCTGATGATTGGGTATTGACTTTGCCACCTAGCATTCGCCAGTCTGGGAGATCTTTGAGCACTTCAGTTGCTAGCATGGTGGGATACCAGTACAAGCTAACAAGTAGTGCTCATCGTTTTATCTCGATGGTCCAGGTGAGTGATTTTCAGTGTTTGAATTCTACTAAATGGATACCAATTGATGAACCATGTCAAAATTATAGTTTTACCTCTCTAGCTTTTCCGTGGTAAGGCTGGAGAGTGGAGCCTCCATTTGGGGACTCGAGAAATTCAATTCACCACTTGGTGTCCGGTTTTGTTTATTTACAAATCAGGCAAGGTTGGTGTGGTTTTTCTAAGCACAAAGTCTGCCACCATTAATATTTATTGGGTGCTTACCTTTATTTCTTTTCTTTGTTCTTTTCTTTTTCTTAAAATTTTTTATTTATGTATGATGATGATAGTGTGAAGTTTGAAAAGGGGTCATTTATACGATTTTATTTAGCCCAAAGTTGGGATATGAAAGGGGAACAGAAACAGGAAAATACGATTTTCCCAGAATTCTAGCTAAAGGATGAAACTTTTATTTAGTGAATACATTTCTCTTTCAAAGAAAAGAAGTGCATTGTCAACCAGTTTGGCATAAAATCCTAGTATCACAAAGTTGTATAAAGTGACTGAGAAAGTGGAAAAAAGACCAGACATGATTTTTCTTGATGAGCTAATCCAGATATCGTGACAGAAAAACCATGCATTAGTTCTAAATTGTGCGGTGAGTAAGTTTACTGTGCTCATTCATTCCATTACCCCAATGTCATTAAGTGGCTCCCACCTAGGGGTGGTTTGGGAAGGTCGGATCTACACAATTATATTATAGTCATATACAGAAATTCATAATATCACTTTTTTAAAGGTTCTTTCATTTTCTTGTCTCATTTCAACATCTTTTTGTTTTAAAAATTATCTTTGTGTTAACATGGGTGGGGTCTGTTCATGATCTGTCCTGGATATGGCTTTCTCTCTCTTGCTAGCTATGTGTGATGGTTCAACGGTTTCTTTAGAATAAGCTAAGTCTTACCACTATAATTGCTACATCTGGCAGGACTTCTTTGAGGATGTGGGGCCACTTCAGAGTATGCAGCTGGGTAGTAAAACATTAGAAGGTGTTTATCAGGTTTTTAATTCATATATTAACATGCTCATAAAAGCATTACCAAATTCACTGGAAGAAGCAAATTTTGAGGGCACTGGAAACAAACTTGTTAATATGGCTGAGAATGAATACCAACAAATTGCCTTATTGGCAAATGCATCACTATTGGCCGATGAGCTACTTCCTCGTGCTGCCATGAAATTTTCTCAAAACAATCAAGCAGATTATGATGATTCTCATAGACGAACTTCAGATAGACAAAATCGTCATCCTGAGCTCAGAGAATGGAAAAGGAGACTCGTGAGTTCAGTTGATAGACTCAAAAGTAGTTTCTGTCAGCACCATGCTCTGGATCTTATCTTTACTGAAGAGGGTGCTAGTAATCTTACAGCTGAAATATACTTAAATATGGATGCTAGTACGGAAGATGTTGAATGGTTTCCTTCGCCAATATTCCGGGTACTTCCATTAATTATTTTTTATCTTATTGTAACTGCTTTGTTTGATTTCAATTTTTCAAATCTGAAAGTACATACAAAGCCAACTCTGCTAATTTTAATATGGTTTCTCCTTTCTTTTGTAACTTTCAGACTACGTGTTTGATATTTAGCTTAGTGTCAAGACTTTAGTGCCCATATTATAATTTCTTAAACACGGGATGTTGATGCAATTTTGTTGCTCGATGTTATTACTTGTATTTTGTTAAAGAAAGATTAAAGTTAGTTCTGTCAAAGGAAGTTTGACCCCCATTGCGCCCCCCCACCAAAAAAAAAAGAAAAAAAACTCATCTTCCTCCAGAAATAAAGGCTCTGCATGTTGTTGACAATTTGTTGCAATAAGTTGTACAACATTTTCTGGTTTGTCTTGAGGTTCCAAGTTCCAACATTATTCTTTTTCCTTGTGTCATACTTCTTGAGTTCTGTGCCCTCCGTTTCCAAATGATATTTACAGCTTCCATCGGCCCGTCTCCAATTGATGTTTACAGCTTCACTTTTTTAAACAAATTGTTTCATCCTCTCTCTCTCTCTCTCTCTCTCCACCTTTTGAATGTTTCTTCCTTTCTCTTGTCCCCAAAATGCTTTACTATAACCACTCGTTTGGTTGTTGCCTTGTTGGTATCATCATGGGAATAGTAATTGAAAGTTAGTGTAACTTTGATAGGAAAATCTCTTTACAAGTTTAATGGTGATGTTTGTTCTACTTCAATCATCTCATTTTTTTTCACGAAACTCATTCTAAGGCATTATAATTTGAAGAGGGGTACTAAGTGAAAATGGAAAATTGTGAACAAAAAAACATTTAATATTCAAAGTTTCATTACCTTGGGAGTGATAGTACATTTCATGAAAATTTACACTACAAATCATTTTCGTTACCAGCATTTAGTACCAATAACCCAACGGGCCGTAATAGTTGTAAACACCATTTGGAAATAGGGGAAGTAGCATGTTTCATTCAAAAGCATTTCCTTAATCCTTACAGATGCTAAAGAGTGACTGTCTTAAGTATGAGTTATCTTCTGCTCAAGTTCTTCAAGACTTAGAACTATGCCTGCTGTGTCATGCAAAATGGTACTGAGTGATTGTGATGTAACAAATCTTAGGACTGCTGCCAGCTGGCGCTGGCTGATTGTTTCCACAGTCCAGAAAGATTCCTTGAGAGTAATTTCGTAGAGCTGGTTTACGCGTGTTGAGCTTTTACAGCTTACAATGAGGTTGCAAAGTTTATACAACAACTGCAATATATCTTACACTTGTGCAACTGCTTTTCAGGAACTTTACTTCAAACTTAATACGATGGCTATTATTGCGGCTGAGATGTTTGTCGGAAAAGAGAGATTTGCTACCCTGCTGTTAATGAAACTCACAGAGACTATTATCTTATGGTTGTCTCAAGATCAAAGCTTCTGGGATGATATTGAGGATGGTCCTAAGCCTTTAGGCCCCCTCGCCCTTCAACAGGTATACGATTCAACTTTGATGCATCTTCCACTTCCAGAACACACTCTAATATTTGTCTGGAGACAGGGAGTGGAATTTCTTTCTTACCTGATTTCTTGGCAAGATTACGTGGTTTTCTGTCTTCTCTCATGCTTTGTGCACCCTTTATCCATTTTTATTTCCACTTTTGAGGTTGTGTAACTATTTCCCCTTTTGATCATTGCAGCTTTACCTGGATATGAAATTTGTTATCTGCTTTGCTTCTCAAGGTCGTTACCTGTCTCGTAACTTAGTCCGAGTCATCAATGAGATCATATCTAAAGCTCTTGCAGCATTTCAAGCCACGGGCAGAGATCCTTATAGGTAATTTCTTTTTGATAACTTCCTGTATTTGTGTGGATTTCAATTGTTACCCGTCTTGTAACTTAGTCCGACTCATCAGTGATATCGTATCTAAATCTTTCCATCTGCTTCATGCTAAAACAAAGTTATTAAATTTTCTGAATCGCACTTTTTTAATGTATCACTAAACATCAATTTCTCAGTTCCAAATTAGAGTGTAAAAGTTAGTTCTGTCGGGCTCTGTGATTATATATACATTGATTATATTTTGTTGCTTATTTTTTAATTCAAATGTCTCATTCTCAGTATACTACCTGAAGACAACTGGTTTAACGAAATCTGTCAAGATGCAATTGACACACTGAGTGGAAGGCCGAGAGAAATCAATGGGGACCGTGAAGTAAATAGCCCAACAGCTTCGGTCTCTGCTCAGTCAGTGTCCTCATACAGGTCTCATGGAAGCTCTTAACAGCTCTATCTTGCTCATCTGTACACTAAGGCTAAAATTGAGACCGTCTCCAAAATTTGCCAGAAGATCTTTGTTTATAGTGTAATAGAAAGATTCACCTGTTTCCGCATTATTCTTTCCCTCGATTCTCTTTTTCATTCAATTTATTGCATTTTCTGGTGCGAGAGATTGCTCGTAGTTCTGTAGATTAATTACCAACAGATGGTTTTAGGTTTAGAAATGTTTCATTCGGAAACAAGTTCGTAATTACATGCGCATTAATTATAGGATCTACAGCTATTCTTTGAATCTATTTGTTCGGTGTACTTATGTTCGACACTGAGTTCTATTACAAATACGTCCTGAGTTGAGTTTTTTTCCACATATTTTCTTATGTGAGAGCTTGAATCTATGTTGGTCATTGTTCTATGAACGGAATGTATCTAAGTAGATGATGATGATGTTGCGAGAGTTAGACTACTTGAAGAAAGAAGATTATATCCTTACACCTTTTGACAGCCATTCCTTTGAATTTGTAATAAAGACCAAGAGTTTTATTTAGTTGGTGAATAAGACGAAGATATATGTGGATCGATATAAGGAAGAACTAAATATTCAACATAACCAATTAAAATATCAAGAAATTGGGAGTAACGAGATAGTACATACTTATCAATGTGCAACATCCATCGACTTCTAATGTAAGTTTTAAGAAGATATTAATGTAAATTTCCGGTGGATCCCCAATTGTCCTAGTTTGCCTATTTAAAGTTTGTTTATATCGACCATCCCGTAAATCCATTACTACATTATCGTCCATAAATTGTAACTACCAGAGAAATTCGTTAATCCCGAGTTGAACCTGAAACCCGAAATACAAAGAAATAAGGTGTAAAGGTAACCCTAATTGAGCCAATTGGCCCATTATTAGATAAAAATAAATTTAGATGCTGCAAGCTTTTTATTAGCCAACATCACTTGTTTCACTAAAACGTGAAGTGTTTGCAATTTGCAATAATGATGAAGGCCATGGCCATGACCATGGAGTAAATATTCGAAAGCACTTGAATATTTCTACTTGAAAATACATAAAGATATTCTCAACCCAAAAGTGTAAAATGAGAATATCTAGTTCCTATAAATCATCAACTTTGAATGTAAAAGTACATGATTGATCTCGACGAAGATTGCCAAAAAAACAAATAAACCTTCAAAACTCAACAAAGCCGCTATGAGCAAAGTAACAAGTTTCTACTCCCCAACGGTAAATCCAAAACCAAATTTGTAATCTTTCTTCTTATGATCAATCTGCAAGATTACCGAAGTAGCATCAGGAATTATAAGTATAACAACGGGAGATATTCACGCATGCCATTGTATAGTTTTAGAATATTACAAATACGAGTTTTATTAACATTTTGTCTATCAGAACAAACGAAACACTCGCTTGTTCATCACCATTAAAATCTTTTATTATGAGCCTACATACAATGTTACATAAGCTTCTCAAAAGATAGAAAAAATCTTTCACTTTTGAATGAACAAATGGAAGAACTTAATTCAAAGCAAAAGCAAAAAAAAAAATTTCATGTCAAGGCAAAAAAAACAACATCGAGTTTTCCCTCAACTCTATGTATTCGGGTTTTTTTAGTACTACTCAGATATAGCAAGGTTGCGGAGCTACAAAGACAAATCTGGCAAGTTAATATCTTACCTCAGCAGATAGTATAAATGTGAAACCCATATTAAGCCTCTCTTCAAGCAAACCAGTAACGCATCCATTGGAGTCTATCTTCCCTCTTACACGTGCCTGCGGAAAAAAAATATAGCAAATACGTAGCTTAGCCAGTATCATATTACCCCTCCAGCCAAGAAGGTTTTTTAAACTGCTGTACTCCAAAACCGAAATGTTTTCCCATTTAACACTTCGGAACAACCCCTAATAGCTGCACTTGCCCCAAAAAGCTCACATAAAAAAGCGTAGCTATTAACAAAACAAACGTAGTATATAATAACATGAAACCATCAAACAGTATAGGGATTAAGGTTGTGGCTGGTTGTGCGAACATCAAACAATATCGGTGAGTAAAAAACAGAGCACATTTTTCTAGCTTACTTCAAATGATTGAGATTTGTTGTCACTAAAATATCAATAAAATTGCAAGCCATAAGCTTTCCCTTTTGTGTTGGAAACATCAAACGCAAGTCAAATACAAATTTAGTCGACAAATTTTAAAAGTTATCACACTTTTACGACTCAGCATATTTAGGAAGTGTCCAAAATGCAACGGAAACCTCGGACTAGTATACAAGGAGTCCCACTCAGGTACACGTCTAGTGTCCGACTTGGATAGTTCTAAAAATGACAAACTGATAGTTTAGGAAGTATCCAAAATCTAGATTTAAACTTGGTAGTCCAACAATAAATAACATTTATTTATTCTTTTTAGGTTATAGTAATGTCCATTACTTTGATGGGGGCAAAGATTCATAGTTCTTTGGTTTCGGATTATAATAAATAAAGTAACATGGCTCATTGAATCATGTGCACTTCTTTTTTTTTTTTTAAGTTGCACATGACATTATCTACGAAGGTTAACTGAAAATACTCTTGTTAGTTTTATCATTACTAAGGGTAATGTTGCATACATTCAACCCTTCAAAACCCCATCCCATGTGGAAGCCGCTTAAATGCATTGGGTAATGAAATGTTGTTTTTAGGCTATAGTATAAAGTTTCTTTTTTAAAATGATTTATAAAAATTAAATAGAATAGTTATTTAAAATAGCCAATTATATAAAGAGAATTGTAGGTCAAAGATTAAGTTAAAGGAATCTCCTTTAAAAAATATGTTTCCCTTCCTTTTATTCACCTTGCTAGTTGCATAGATAAATTCAACGATTGACTTTTATACACCTTCCTTCCCCATTGACAAGTGTCGATGCTCCCTCTCTCGTTCGGCTGATGAACAATCCTATCCTTCGTCGATGCAAGATGTTTGAACACCAGAAGCTCGCAGTCCGAAAAAGTTTCTCAGTGATGAAGAATGCTTAGTGAGAAGGACCTTGAATAGGAAGCAGACTAGCAAAGAGAAGTCATATTCCAAACGCTAGCCATGAACTACGACATACCCACAGTTTCTCGGCCAACAATAAATAAAAAATTGATTGGCTCGATCAAAGTAAGGGAGTACTCACAACAAACTAAAACTGGTTACTTTTCAACGTCGGAAAAAAGCATGTCAATGACATTTAAAGTAATATTGTTCTCATAGATGCATGTCATGCGTTTTTGGAAAGAGGTTGGTTGCTTAATAGAAGTGTAAATCATGATTCTCATCAAAAAATGCCAACTCATTCACTTACAAAATTAAAGATCGCCTTAGAATCCAATCCAACCAGAAAGAACAGTACCAAGCAAGAAAAGTAATCAACTACGCTTGTTAAACAAGAATGGATCAACATTCAATTACCCCATTGTCATTAAGTGACTCTCACCTAGGGGCTAGGGTGGGATTTGGTTAATCAGATGTAAGCAACTTTACCCTTGTTAATGACAAAACTTACAAAGATGTTTCCGATTGACCCTTGGTAACAAACACCATGTGTAACATACTAACATCACATAAATAAGTGCATACAAATTAATTAGTTATTTTACTTTAGTCACAAGCATGAATATTGACCAGTCACAAGCTCAGGCTCAAACTAATTAAGAGGGGAAAAAGCATCTAGGATGGATTCCACAACTAATCAAGCCCGATGTTTTCTAGTGATGTCAATAAAGCCCGAAGATGGTTCCAAGATTAAAAGACAAGAAGCAAGCATGGAGAAATGAGTTAGAATTGGCTCTAAAATGGAGATTAAGATTCAGATCGCAAAAAAGATAAGTATTAATGTATTATTGACTACATCAAATGGGCAAGAAAAATATGATTATATCCTATCTTTAAAAGAAGAAGATGAATTAAGAGAAGATTGAGATTTTAGGCAATTTGTCAAGTTGGATGTGTGAAACAGAAAAAAGTATTTTCTGATTCATTGATCATTAACAAAAGGTTGAATATTGAACAAGTCTCTAGTTCATACGAAAGACCACACATGAAGCCTAAGCTTGAAGGCCAAGCATTTGACCGTCTTAAATACTCCTAACATAGAACTTTAACCTTTTAAGCTAGTTAAAATTATTCATAGATTAACTTAATTTTTTTATTTTGTATTTCTTTTATTCCTAAAATCGATCATCACTTGTACTATAAATATCTCATTTGAAATGAACAGTTAGACAAGTTTATGATCGAAAATCTCGAAAGGTTACGATTCTTGTTTGGGTATTACTACTCTTTCAAAATTTTGAGTAAGACGAGTCGTCCATGCTTTACAACGGGCAAATTAAAGGTGTTATTAAAAACCTTAGAAATTAAATTCCATGGTGATCATATGTATTGATTTCTAGTGTGAGTTGCTTATTATGATCAACATTAATCGCCATTCTAGCTCATCCATCGTCATCATTCGACAATCCATCATCCTCCATATCCAAACTACAAAAATAAAAATCAATCGTTGAAAACTATTACTTCATGACCTCCAAACCCTAAACATAGTATGGGCCTCCCTCAAAACATTAAAACCTAAGTGCACAATCATCCCTATCATTCAACAATCATAAAACCTAACCTCAAATTGCCCTTCCTAAGTCCTAAACCACAAAGACTTCAAGTTTCCCAAGCTTAAGCCTAAATGTACTTTCCATCTTTCCTTGAGCCTAACCTTTAGTAAAATGTTGTAATACAGTATATTACTTATGCAACAAATCTTTGGCTAGAAAACTAATCTCAAAAAATTAAGAGGGAAATGTACCTGACGTAGAATAGCATCATAACCTACTGCAGCTGTAACATCTTTTGACATATGGTTATATGCAAATTCTGTTGCTAAGGAAACCTACAACAAAAATATCACATCAGACTTCTAAGTAGCTTCAGAAGAATAACATTGTGGTTAGATCAACTGGCTTACCTTCTCATTAATCTTCTGAACATAACTAAGGGCAGCCAATCCCGTGCTAGCCACTTGTGCAGTTGCAACCTGTGTGTTTAGCAGAAAACTGATTAACGACCAATTGTTTAACTCCTCTGACATTATGCATGGCACATTCCAATTAAATGTGACATGCACAATGTCTGCAATAATGACATGAAAAAAATAAAAAGTAACAACAAATAACACCTAGAGATCCACTTGGACTACCAACTAGATATTGGTGATGATAAGGTGACACTATAAATTGTGATCAAGTCGATGGAGATTTTTAAAAGGGTGAGGGAGTCTGTGATGACTTTGCACCAATTGAGGAAAAGAGAAAAGGTAAGTATAGGAAAACATAATAGGCTTTCTATGGCTCAAGCTAAAGGGCATACATCAAGCAAAAACATCAAAATTACAAAGAAAATAAACAAATTATGGTTAGGTAAAAGGGAAGTCACAGTGAGAGTTAAACGAGCAATTTCCTTTTTTTTCTTTTTTTTATAGAACAAACACATAGAAAGAAAACTAAACGAAGCCCATACTGTAAACAAACACAAAATTTGAGTACAATTTGTATTTCCTTTTCCTTTAATTTCTTTTTTGGTTTTATTTCTTTCTCTTTCTTATCAAGAATCAAACGAGCTCCTTAAATAATAACAATTTCTTGAAAAATGTAACAAAAAACTGAAATAATAGTCTTAGAGTAAAGGCTTACTAGAGAAGCTAAATTAGATATGAGAACAACCTACAATCAATCTATCAGCTTAAGCGGAAAATATCGTTAAGCTAGATTGATCGATTTTCATATAGAAACTATTATCAAAGTATGCGTTCTCTTTCTTCTTTCTTTGTATCTATGTTTTCTCAATCAACAAAAGTAAGATCAATGTCAGAACCTTGATCCCAAATGAATGGGATCGGCTACATTAACCAATATATCAGTTCTAATGGACGTCCACATGAATTCTTCTTCTCTATTCTCAATGTTGGCTATAAAAGATTAAAGGATTCAATACTTGATTTTACAATTTATTTTACTCTTTTTCATCAACTACAACTATGTAAATAACTTCATACTTACACCAATAAGTTATTGTCTCACCCATAGAGTACGAAAATATGATAGTCAAAAGCATGTGTTTGGTGTGCTTTGGTATTTAAGCATGTTGAATGATTGCCAAATAGGAAACTACAAAATTTTATATGTTAACCTACCTAGGTGCTCTTGCTACACACGGTCCATGAGGTGAAAAAGAATCTTTTTAAATGAGACCAGGTCTTGTGTATCAAGTATCAACACATTCTACTATTACATAAATGAAATCCACACTACTCCTAAGAATTCATCATACCTTGCTGCGAGGTCCTAGTGTAAAGTGCTTTCCAACCCTAACAAGGTACACTTTGCACTTTGCAGATTTAAAGACTTTTCATGCAACAAACTAGAAGGAAACGTGGATAAAACCCCATTCTTGGCCCAAATAATGTAACATGATAAGAATCGTATTAAACAATTTAACAAAAATAGTACAAAAGCTTTATGTAAAACTCATATAAAGTCGAGTCAAATTACCATCTTGTCATTGCTGTATCGAGCAGAAGAACCAAGACCAGACTTTCTATGTTGGCCTACCCAAAAAATTTCACCACCTAACGCGAGATTTGGCGTCACACTCTGCATACATATATTCAGCAGTTAACATAAAGAAAATGTGATGAAGTGCACACAAATTACTCACACAAACAATAAAGGGACCGTTGCAAGAAAGGGAAGAAACTTGAAGCAAATAAAAGGCAAAAGGCATAGCTTGAAAAGAACACTAAAGGCTTTCTGATTTTACAAACAAGATAATATACATTTAGACCAATCCAAATAATAAGTGAAACTCATTCAGTCCAAAACAAAATTAACATAGCATGCATGTAGAAATCAAAATAAGACTGACTCTTTACCTGTATGTAGTTTGCCCCAACAAGTGAGCCGCTACCGAATTGAAGTTGAGCCCTGTAATCACTGCCCTGACATGGGAAATTGTGACCATAAGAGAAAAGTAAGAGTAAATTCATGCCATAAATTAGACTCCTAAAACAACAACAAAATTTCTTATACATATATGTCGAATTTGATGAGTATGCTTGCTATACTCTTAATGAAAGCCAAAAGGAATGGAATTCATAATTGCATGTTCTAGCTTCAAGTTCAAATGATAACAGAGCATACTATACTGCAGAATACAAACAAAGGAAACGGCTACTAAAGAAAAAACAGACAACCTATACAGTGCAATAACTGGGCAAACAAAAAATGAGATTGCTAAAAAATGCAATCGAGATCAAAAGGTAGTGTCAACAGATTCTAGTGTTAAAAGGGCATTTTTTCATAAAAGAAGTCCTTTTGAAATAGCGTGAACATTTCACGGAAAAAAAAAACAACATGCAGCTTTAGAGCATTTCAAAGAGTGGGGATATGGGCAAATTTGACATCAACCATTAGCACTTCGAAGCAAAAGTTTTGCCACAATTAGATTGAAATTAAATATGAGCACTTCTAATGTCAATGATATAAAAAAACTTAATATAATTGTTGAAATTCGGACAACCATCTAAAATTTAGCATACATAGATATACTTCATAACATCAAAATGTTTTTTTCAATGGGATCTAGATACATAATGTGTAGGAAAACTTCTTGTTTTGGTGTCCTTTTCTAATACAAAGATTGATATAAACATTAAGAATAGAAAGAGGGGCATAGAGGTGTACCTTGTAATCAAGACTACCCATGCCTTGAGACGAATGAGGCTCACTTGACAACTAGAAAAAAGAAAACAAGCCTTATTCATCAATCTTATAAATTTTCTTAGAAGTAACTACGTAAAAGTAAAAAGTTTAAAATAAAATAATTTATAAAGAGTATAGTGTTAAAATTACCATAGCATTTCCCTTCAAAACAATATTATCAGTCAAATCCCACTTGAGTCTTGCATTTAGCCTACCGTCATGAGAGACTCTTCCAATAAGCATTAACTACAAATATCCAGAAAGAAACGTTGGGAAAGGTCTCAAACTTTTCATTCTCGTAAATCAACCAAGATCAAGTTTAGCTAACCTTTGGGTCAATATAATTAGCACCAAACTCATAGTTTGAAGTGGGGATTTTAATGGGCTCCGGAGATTGAGAAGGAACTTCTATTGGCCCCATAGATACACTGTAAATAATTTGGCAAGCAGACATTAATTGCACTACAAACAAAAAATGTCAACCTGGCTAAGTCAATCAACAATAACAAAGCATAAAAGAGATGAACCCATGATATACCTGTGACTAAGAAAAAATTTTGGGCTAAGAGCTTTATTAAAATCAAATCGCATCCCTTCAAATGTTTCAGGCTTCAAAGTCACTACAAACAATCGAGAAACACATAAAAAACAATTTCTTCAAATATGCTTATCAGCTTTATAAGCACTTAAGGTTCACACTTCCTCTTGCATCCCAGTGTAAAATTACAACCCCCAAAACAGGTGTCACTTTCATTGGAAAATGGATTGGCATGAAAGTGACAAAAGTGCAACATGTTAATCAACACAATTCGGCTCCATTCATCATTATCAGATTGCATAGGAAGCATCATCCAACCCACAGTAAAGTCACAGCTTAATTGGAAATAATTAAAAAAAACTATTGATTATTAGATGTCTAGTACAGACCTTAGACTAGATTTTGTTGAACATGTAATTTGGTGAAATCAAACACAAGAATCCAACTAAACTAGAGAAGCAAAAACAGAGTCTTTAACTTTTTAACAATAAGATTCAATGTTACATTCATGTATTCAATCCAATTAATAAGTTCATAGCAACGCTTTTAGATTATTGATACTTAAGCACTAAGGTTCACAATTTATCTTGCATTCCAATATAATAGTAAAAATAACCTCACTCCTAAAACAAGAAAAATTTTCAATAGGGAAAGGAATTGCAATAAGGAATTACACAATCTCAATCAATCACGATAACTCAATTCACCATTCTCATAGAGCTTGGCTCTTATATAAATAGGCCAAAGATTTATATTAATTTGGTTTAAGATTAAATGGAACTAAACTATAATGTCTTATTAAGTCATTTGCACTTCTTATTCAGGTGAAGTTGTAGATGGTATTTGTTACCAAGGGTCACCAAAAAAACTCTTTGATAGTGCCAACAAGGGTAAGGGTGCATACACATGATCTCCAAATCCCATAGAAAGGAGCAACTTAATGACATTGGGATATCAGAACGTTGTTGTTGACTGTTCCCATTGAGAATATCCCCCTCAGTCTCAATAAAAATGCACCATTGACCCTAGAAAGCTCTCACATACTTTTTGTTAAAGGGCCAAACTCATGGGCAAAGAAAAGGGAATATGAAGTAGTATTCAACCCAAAAAGTTATGGTCAACGAGGCAAACTCATAAGTCACAAGCATAGAGGGAGTATGAAGTAATAATCAATCCCAATTTCCCATGAACACACCAGAAATCAAACAATAAGAGCAAAAAAAACTTCGCTCTCTACATACACATTCAAGAAGTACAGAAGATGGGTGTTCTACATCTAATCTAATAAAAGTAGTCAACAACAAAAAAAAAGATAAATCATCAAGACCAGAAAGAAAAAACAGTGTTCAAGTCTCAAAATAAATAAGAAAATCAAACCAAACAACTACAAAAAAAAAAAACATAAATGAATCAGCATCAACAGCATAAACCCAATACATCTAGCTCAATCCACATCAAGAAATATAAGAAAAAACGAAACACATTCAAATGAAAAAGAGTAAGATGAGTAACAAACTCATGGCTTCTCGCTGAATTTCTTCATACGGAATAGGGCAAGGGAGATTGCTGTAATCAATGATTTGTTCGGTCTTTGGAAGTTGGGTAGGTACAGCCCCCATTACTGGCCCTGTCGGAGAAATTCCTGCCATTGTTGAGTAATTAAAACTAGTTCTCTTGCCTTGAATTAGAGATCAAAAACACATTGAAGGCAAAAGAAGAAAAGGGTTTTAGCCGTGGAGATAGAAGATGAACAGAAAATGCAGGGAAATAAGGGTTGTGGTCGTTTTAGCCTTTTAGGGCTTAAGAAGGGTTTTTGGGTCATTCTGTTTCATGGGTTTGGGTATAGGCCATTAACCCAACAGAATATTCGGGTTCGGTTTAACCGTTTGAGATAAGTGAGTAAATCACTTTTTTTTTCTTTTTTGATTTTATTTGTGGCCTTTTTGACGGCATGTGCTCTCTTGAGAGACCGTTTTTTGTAAAGACGACTCTCAAAAGTCCAGCCTAAATCTATATTTAGAGCTGTAACAATATATATTTAGACTTGGACTGGGCTTTTAAGAGCCGTCTTTACAAAAGACGGTCTCAAGTAAGAATTTGTGTTTTGACTATCTTTTAAATTATCAGCTATTATTGTAAGAGAGATCGTTTCTTAAAGTGACGATCTCAAAACGAGAATTTCATATTCTTATTTCTCTTAAATTTATGTTAATTGGGCTATTTATTTAGCACATATATCTAATGTGTCTCTCGGAGAGACCGTCTCTTACAAAAATTTGTAAAAATTAAAGTAATCATTAGGAGTATAATTTTAAGATGATCACTTACAATTTGAAAAATGACCAATTATAATGTCAAGATGACCAATTACATTAAAATGATTACTTAAAAGATTTTATCCTTAAAATAAGGTAGTCATTTATAACCTTAGACTAATCACTTACAATTTTAATGTGTTTAATCATAATCAAATCATAATATTAAAGTATTTACTATTTAGAAAATAGATTGATCATTTGGGTTTGTCTCATGATGAAACGATTTCATACAAGTCTTATTTCTTAGGTTTAGTTTTAAGTAATGAAACAAAGATCGTGTGTCTTCTTCATGGTTGGCCCTGAAGATAGACCTAAGAGGCAATCGTTTAGGAACCTATTCAAAAGGAAGAAATGAGGTGAATAGATAACCTATAAGAAATAATAATAATAATAATAATAATAATAATAATAATAATAATAATAATAATAAATAATAATAATAATAATAATAATAATAATAATAATAATAGGCTCTAAGTGCTTCAAGGTACTTCCGCAGTGACTTGGTATCAATTTGTTACCTCGATCTGAACTTGAAGATGATTGCAAATACGAAATAGAAAGGGGATAGCTTCAAAGGCAAGTGATAATTTCTAGTGTGTATAGCCTATACTATCACATTTAGCTCACTAGAAATTCAGACTGTTTGGCTCATGCAAATGATCACTGCAGAACTGCTGAGAAAGTCATGTACTATATTCGTCAAGAAACTTTGGTTAGATTTACTGCTTTATATCCTGTAAAATCTCAAACCATTTTGTGGTTTAGAGAGCTTAGGCAGTAGTTTTACTTATTTGATCTTTGAGGGTCTCTTCTCTATTGTTTGCACATAAAAAGTGGATTAGTGCTTTAAGATGAATACTTCTTCCATACTGATGCAGTTGTTCATGAGGGTTAGAGCCCCTCTATCTTTTGTGTTTTGTAATGTTTTGGTTTGGGTTGGAATGAAAACTTTGATTTCAAAAAAAGATAATTAATAATGTGAGTAATAAATCAGTGAACAAATGAAAACACTGTTTAAATTAATGCATAAAGTATTTATTTTTTGACTGACAAATATAGTTAATAGACCCTTTAACTTTTGTCAATTGTGAATGTTAATTAGACCTTTAAACTTATAATTAATGAAAATTGACTATATATTTTTTTTGTTGTGAAATTAAAACCTATTAATATGTTTTGACATGATTTTCGCTCATAATTAATTATATTATATGCACAGTTCGATAACAAAATAAAGTGCAGTGAAAGCAAATTAATGTCTTTAGATAGAAAATCGTTTTTTTTTCAAGTTTTTCATGGAAATAAAATAAAAAAATGAAACATTATCAAAGTTACTAATGCTTATGAATCTTGACATTATCCTAAAATGTGTTTTATTATTTTTAATCAATTACTTGACTTGAATGAACTCAATCTTATAATTTTGATTAATCGACATCAATCAACATAGGACACTCATATCAAGCATCTGTGTTATCACTATCTAGAGACAATAACACCAAAAAAAATATTAATATGGTCTAATCCACATTGAAAAAAGTTATGAATATGTTTATTATCAATTAAAATTTAAAAAGAATTTAATATCACAATTGAGAAAAATAAGCACTCAATTTACTTAAATTCATAAAATTTCTATCATCATCATCATCATACTCAGTATATCCCGTTCATAGACTATATCTATGATCAGGGTCTGGGGAGGAAAAATAGACGACGTCCATACCCATAGGAATAGGGCGGTCAAAAGAGTCCACCGACTCAAGAGTCTTCAAAGAGAGAAATCTACCGATAATTGAAATCCTCCATCTTGTGGAATTTCTTTCTCACCCCTAATAAACACCTATATTGCACTTTATTAGGAATCTTGTGGAATTGAAGGAGTAAAGTTTTACAATTAACCTTAGTATGGTCAAAGGCTAGAAGCCCAAAATCTCTTTGTCACTTATCAAGTGGTGTATAAACATAAAAGTGGATGCACCCATCACATCTTTTTTTCATCATATGTACTCTATCTAGCCATTGTATGCTTAGTATTCATCATCAATTGTCTACCTTGTCAATAAGATTCCTCAAGTCCTCTTGTTGTCTCTTGCAATTGGTATTATATTTGAATTTAAATCAATAAAAATTAATCAATATTTTGAAATTACATAAAATACTAGGACAACGTGACTTACCCACAACTATACGTGGATATGATGATGCTATACTTACCGCTAATTATAAGATCGTCTTTGTAATATGTTTAGCTTTGTAATATGTTTACACAGAATGTCTACCCACAATTGGTACGCTTAGCTTTGTAATATGTTTACACAGAATGTCTTTGTGATTCCAACAACTGCTAAGATCGTCACCCACTAAATATAATAATCAAGTTTGCAATCCAATATATCTACTTAATTAATAATTCTATCCTAATGTTACAATAGAAAAACACATTTAAGACACAAATAATAATTGCATGGATAAGAATTAAAACATTTTCAAATAACCAGGTATCTCTTACATAACAATGCTATTTGAAATGGATTGGCTGCAAAAGGAGTAGAGGACGATTGGGGTAGGAGGGTGGGGGTGGAGCATTGGTGGTTGAGAGGGTAGGGGTTGGGATGGGTTAGTGAAAGGGTGGAAAGGGCGGTTTTGTTTTGTTTTTTTATTTATCCTTATTTATATTAAATATCTACAATTTAAGATAACTAATAGGTTAAGTTTGGTAGTGGAAATTGTTAGTCGGTATTATTTATAATTAATCAATAGTTTATATGAAAATCAATAAAAAATTTTATTATTCATGATAATTTTTCCTTAATTTTTTGAAAGGAAATCAAAGCTTCACAAAAGAAGGAATTTTATTATTTGTACTAATGATTATTAATAAATAAAAAATGTTCTAAATTCAATACAATTTTTATGATTATATACTGTTTAACACTGTTTAATTTTTGTATAAAACTTTACTATAATTCTTATATTAACTAAATCCAAAAACACATAAACGTTATTTATATTGAATTCGTCTCAAAAAATATACATATATTTATTAATCGTCTATACATATATTTATTAATATTATTTTTCTATAAACGTATATGAAAATAATATCATCATCATCTGCCCATTGTATTCCGTCCATAAAAAATCATGAGTAGGGTTTAGAGAGGGAAGAACGACGACAACTAATACTCATAAAGAAGAGTGCAATAAAAAAGTCCCTCAACTCGAGAGAAATCAAGTTAAGTTCTTGCAATGATTACGAATAGAGCTGAAGCCACCCCGCATCTAAAAATAAATGAAAATAATACTTCCTCCGTTCCATAATACTTACTACTGACTTACTGAGTGTGGAAATATATCTCTATCAGTAACAAGTATTATAAACGGAAAAGTTATTTTATATTATGAGTTTGGAACAATTTTGGTCATACTTATACGAACAAAGTCGCTTTGGGACAAAATAACGAAAATCAGAAAACTAAAAGACTAAAGACGAGATTCTGACGACGCAAGAAACGGGTAAATCAGCCATAGTAGAGTGCTAGTTCAGATTCTGCTGCTCCGAGAAATCAGAAATGGCGATTATGAGAGAGAAATCATTGAAGTTGACCTTATTCTTTTGCATCATCTGGTCACTCAGCCTCCTTTATGGTGAGATGTTTGCTTACTGGGTTCCCTTTCTTTGGACATACTCCTGGCCTCATCTTCATCATCATCATCACTCCCTTTCTTTGGTAACTCTTTTATTTTGGGTCTAATTCATTAATTCGCTATGTTTTTGATTCGACTTCATTCTGAGAAATGTTATTAATTTCAGGCGTTTAATTTTGTAAGTTTTTATTTTAGTTTTTTTAAAAATCTTGTTTGGGGTTTGAAGATTGAGGAAATGTTATCTATTTTTTTCTTTGATTTTCAGTTTTATGCTTGGATTATTGGTGCATTATGTTTGCGAAGTTGCCTGTTGAGTTTTTTTTTTTTCTTAAGAAAATATTTCTGTTTAATGTGATGATTTGTAGATTCATGGCATTAGCTTAAAGTATGACAGTTTATAGTCTTTGCTCTTAAAAGATCTGGAAGATAGAAAAAAAATATTTAGAGCGATGGATTTTATACAGCAATGGGAGAAAAACTCCAACAGCGATCATTGATGATGTGATTCTTTCAACTAGTAGTACTTTCACACCTAATTAGGTTTATTGGATTTATTTTGACTGGATTTAAGTTAATGTAGGGCTGAACAAAGTTTGGTCTAAATAGGGCTCACCAAAACCCTCAATTTGTAACTTAAGAATTAATTATATCCTCTAAACCCCAAACCAAGTATTGGAGGTGTTTATATAGTAAACCCCCTTTACAAAGTATAATAACTAATAAGGTATGAAAAAAAAATAAACGTAACCGTCAAAAATCGCTTCTAGTCTCGACTGAGACTTCGAAAATTCGCCCAAGACTCAACACCACAAAAGCTACCGACATCCATGAACTTAAGATTCGACCGAATCCGTTACACTCGTCCTACCTTATAATCTCGATCAAGATTAGTTGAGTCTTTCCCGAGACTAGGAAACTAACAACTTTTGCCTTCCACGATATAAGTGTCTCGGTCGAGACTTAGCTGACAGAATCCCATCTCAACCACTTAACTTAATTCATTCAATGTTTCAGACTTAGATGCGACACAATTCAAGTCAACAAACATCAACAATCTACACCTTAATGCATGCTCGTGTTCAACAACGAATCTATCAAACTCCATAGTGAAACTACATCCCCAAACTCTGCATGCCCATGCACAAACAAAACATCCCAACAAGTCTTAAACAGAAACTCATTACCCACTTGCAACCAAGTAAGAACCACTCACAATGCTCCACCCGCACGAGACCATGTCACCATGGATTGGAGAGCTCCACCTAGAGATAGTCGGTATCATATGTAATTAAGATTTATCAAACTAAAATGTTTTTATGGAAATGAGTTCAAACACCATAAAATGGGTTTCTAATAATCAGTGACCAATTGAGCTGGAGTAGTTGAGTTCTTTACATTTGGAACCCGATCACCAACACTAAACTCTAAATTTTGCAAGTTAAATTTTCTAGCTCTCATGTGTGTTGTGCTTGTGATGATATTGTCATATCTCTATGGTGTGTCCGTTCAAAGCTATTTTTTGAAAACATTTTAAAACCAAGAAATGGTAAAATATTGTTGCTTTCAATGGACTTAAAACTGCCTCAAATCCTCAAACTTATAGAAAAAGAAAATTTATACTTCTATTAGTTACTTATTCTTGAGGACTTGTAAAATGTGCATACATTTGTGATAATGATGTTTGTTTTTTCAATTTACATCAAGGGAGGAGATGTTCCAAACAATTTCATAAAAGTAGCGGTCCTTACTGACCCACAGGTAACTTTTGTCATTAGCTTGTGTTCATATTGAATTTGCCCAACATACTTATCCATTCTTACCTTTTAACAGCTAATGGATAGAACCTCTCATGATTTTCCATCAAAATCATTTTTGGAGATTGCACAGTTTTACTCCGATTTGTACATGCGTAGGTCATTCTTCTCTTCAGTTTTGCCTTTCAAGCCGGATGCAATTTTGTTCTTGGGTGATTATTTTGATGGTGGTCCACAGTTGTCAAATAAAGAGTAAGACTTAAGTTCCTTTACTCATATGCTTTGATGTGTTGAGTTTTTTTTTATTCAATCGATGTTTTCAGTTTTAACTATATTGAAAATGAGTGTACTATGTTGCACTGTAAGTACAAAAAAAGGGTACATGTTGCACATCTCTAAGATGATATTAGCCTTCACATGAGTTAGGAGCAGTTTTGGTTGACTTAGAATTTTGGACATTTGGTTCTTGAAAAAACTGCATGACCCTCCTTGAAAAGTAAGAATCATTTATTATATAGCCACATACTTTAACTCATTTATTAGCCGCAAAATTTATCTTTTATGAGTTATAACTACTATAAATTGAAAAGTGCATTAATTGTAACCATATCACCAGATGCCAATAGAATGACCATTGACTCAACTTAATTACCTTTAAACTTACCCAAATTACCCAAACAACCCCTCAACTTCTCTCTCTCCTTCTCTCGTCTTCATCCCTGCTTCTTTCTTCAGCATTAGGAATTTTTTCACTTTTATCTTGAATGATTTTTTATCGCTTTCCCACTTTTCTTTCGGTTATATTCTTTCCCCTAATATATTTTCTCTTCATTTTAGAGTTCATGTAATTGTTATTTCTCACATCACATCATATTGTTCATTGAAGACAAAGGTTAAATCCTCTTTTGCAAATCAATTTCAACTTTAACAATTTTTATTATTTATTTATTTTAATGGTTTGATTATTCCCGGGGATTAAAAATCAAGCTTAATATGCAGCAAAATTACTTTTATTCGTAATGAAAACGGTCTAATGTTTACAATTATTAGTAATTATTTTATTTTGGGATTTATTAAGTTTGTTAATTTTGGTTTGGTAATAGTTGGTGATTGGGTTTTAAAGAGCATCTTGCGAAACTAAGGAAGGAATTAAACAAATTAATGTTGTTGATTCAGTTGGCCAAGAAATATAGATTTGGAATTGAATTCAAGATTAACTTAGATTTCATGAAGTTAATTTAGACATTATTAAGCTTTAGCTAATAGATTTTTGGTTTAGCTCTTAAGATTTGATGTTGTTGATTCAGTAGGCTAAGAACGAAGCAAAGATGAAGAAGAGAAAAAGAGAGAAGGTGAAGGGTAGTTTAGGTAAGGTCATAGGTAATTAAGTTTAATCAACGGTCATTAAAAAGAGCAACTATCATGGTCCGACTTCGTTGACATGATTACAGTAGAAGCAATTTTCGATTTACTGTGGCTTTAAATAATTAATAAGCTAAACTATGTGGATATAATAAATAAATGATTTTTAAAGTAATGACTGATGGTATGTTTGATCTTTGAAGATGGTTCATCTTGCTAATTAAGGGTCGATCAAATTCATGTTTGCTAAGCTTGATCACTAGCGTGGGCATAAGATACAACTAGATGTTGTCTTCTTGCAATAACCTTTGGAGGCGAACAATAACAAGTTCAACGGCGAGTAGGCATGTTACATTGATGATTTGATGCTTATTATGGTTTGAAAATAAAGCCGCACGTGAGTGATTGACGTAGTTAGCTAACTTAATTAGTTTTTTTAAAATTCAATTATAACTAGTTGTCTTCTAATTCAATTAGGATTAAGTGTTCTAATTAAAATAGAATTAGTTATCTTAGTTTGATTGGATTAAGATAATCCAGTTGGATTTGAATAAGTATTGTAGTTGGTGTAGAATTACATTTTAAATGTGATTAGAAGTAGGATTAGAACATCTCTTCCATTATGCTTAGAAGTAGTATTTATAAAGCTATAAAATCGTGGCACAAATATTGTTAAAAATTTGATTTGGGTTTGTGAAAGTTTTAAAGAGTTAATAAACGTCACTATTTCTTTTGCTAAGTGAATGATTAATCAACAAAAAGCTAGAAATCTTTAGGTGAGTGAAGCCAAAAGAGATATTCTCCATTACAACAATGTGAGAATTCCATCTAAGTGAATTGAAGGAGGAGTAGAGGTAAGGAAGTGAACCTTACATATACGTACGTAAACTTCTATTTGTTGGTTCAAATGAGTATTCCTTGTTAAATAAAATTTTCTTCATATAGAACATAAACTAATGAGTACTTGGTCAATGTTACACTGGAATCTTTGAGCCTTCATCTTCGTGCTTTGTTTACATTTGATAAACTTTCCTTAAATCAAAACTAATTCAAAAATAATTGATTAGTAACCATCATTTATGGCCTTCATAAACATCTTTCTTTGTGTCAATTAAGATTTGTATTGACAAAGAGCTGGACATCAGACGAATATAAGCATCTAGTGATTGAACTACCCAGAAAATAGAATCAAAAGACTATCGCACCACCCACCCCCAAGACAATATAGAAACTAACATACAAGAATTTTTTTCGTACCCTCTCACTCTACAAGCTACTCTAAACAAGATATTATTTGCAATAATGGATGTTGTAGTAGTCATCTTATCAAAGCGAGCTTGATTACACTGTTTCCAATTTTGTCATAGATAAGCTCAGTCCAACAAGCGCCAATGAGCTTGGATCTTTCTTTCGCTTGTTCATCTTGGTCATGGTAGTCACTTCCTCCCTTAAGTTAGCAAGAGTCCAACCTATCTTTAAAAAGGAAAAACTCTGGTTCATGTTAACTTCCTTATCACATTGAAAGAAAAGATGAACCACTATTTCCAATTATTTCTTACAAATTTTACACTTATCATCACCAAGGACATCACATTTTACCACCCTATAAATAGTAGCCACTCTCTTGAATAATAAGCATAACATAAAAGAGTCAAGTGGCTAGCATAATTTTTATCATCATCTTGTAAAATCTCATTGTTTGGTTGCCTTAGCAATATTTATTGCATTTCACTGCCCCATCCTAGTGTCAACCTAAGTTGTATCCATAATTTGTATTTAATCAATGCATTTGTATGTACATATGCCTTGTGTTTAACTATGAGGAGCATTGATGAAAAATCATGGAATATATTAAAGCATTCTATACTAATGTATTTATGTTCAGGATCCACTTACATTTTCTTAGCTAATTAGATGGCAGGAATCTTTGAGTCGGTTCAAGCATATCTTTGATGTTGGTAAACGAGCAAGGACTAAAGACATTCCAATTTACTACATTCCAGGAAACCACGACATTGGTTATGCTGGTCATATATTCCATAAGCCAGAGGTACGTTAGCATCAAGCATGTTGGTTTCCACGTTGGGTGATATTTTTAGCTTAAATATATGTAATGACTTAGGAGTTACAAATTTGATAGCAAAGGATTTTTATGCTATATAAACTTGCAGGGTATATTCTTTCACAAAGGTTTTTCATAAACTTAATATTAGATTCACGTACTTTGTTTCTCCTTTTGGCTTGGAAAATCACTAGACATGATTTATGATTGTGTTTATTTATTTTAATGAGTTGTTTTCTTAACAAAATTCATCCTTATTTGTTACCAATTGGGAGAGTGGTATCAGGTGGTAATAGAAAACTCAGAAGAAAAACACATATTTGAGGATTAGAGCTTCATTACCTTGGGAAGGACAAAAAAACTTGTATTGTAAATTATCACTAAAAGTTTCAATCTCATTTACATTACCACAATTTATTACTGAGTTCCAAACAGGGTCCAAGTGTAAATTTGATCCTGTTGCAAGATCCAAAAAAAATAAGGAAAGGGAAAAACATACCTAAAGGAGGTTTATGTAATTCGTCTCCATGACTTTTCCATTTCTCTATCTTGAGTCTGTTTATGTAATTCATCTTTTTGATTTTTATCTGAACTTACTGGCCTGTATTTTCTTGCTACAGGTTTTGGAGCGTTACGAAGGCACCTTTGGAGAAAGAAATTATAGGTTTACTATTGGAAAAGTAGATTTTGTTGTGATTGATGCCCAAACCATTGATGGTAAATTAGACAACTTATTACCATTTAACACTCTGTATCGTTGCTTGCACCAGTGTCATTTGCACAAACAAACAATTAACATGGTTTGGTGTATTGTTAGAAACTCGTTGTGTTTGTACTGTTCTAAATTCACTTTTTAATATCGTATTTTCTCTTATCTAGTTCAAAATTGCCTTACACTGCCTTTAAAACTATCTTTTGTAATATCATCCCAGTTGGCAACTTGCAAGTTGCAAACACATGGCACGTGAATATGCTTATTACTTTTGCTGTTCAATTTGTACAACTAATGTCTAAGGTTTGTTTGAATTCTTTTAACAGTGTGTTTTATGTTCAAATTTAAAAAGAACCCTGTCCATAAAAAGAATTTGTGCTAATGAGATTGAGAAAAGTTGGAGAGAAAATTCTGAATATAGCTTTCGTTATTTAAATCTATTACCCAAACACATTATAATAGTGATTCATGGAGTCTAATTTACTAAGGAAATCTTTTTTCATCCATAGGTAACTTGGAAGATGATGTACCCACGTTTACTCGGTTTTTTGTGGATGGTGTCTCCAAGAGTAAGTCAGCCTCCATTTCTCAAATTGCTGTTCGGTCTATTTAGACAGCTGGGCTTGAGTGTTCTTGCTTAGTATTTTTTTCTTCATGTTTTTCAATTCATGGGGTCCTTTATAAAGGTTTTGCATCCATTTTATCGAACATATTAGCTTGCATCGTTTAACTTTCCTCAAGAAACCTAACTGTTTGTAAACAAATTTGAACTTTGTCAGAAATGCTTCAATGGCTTTCTAATTCTTCTCCATTCTTTAGAAGTTCTGAAACAATATTATTGGAACATTTTGAAATGTGAGTTAACTTCAGGCAGTATTTATGTTCATGAATGTCAATAAAAGGGATTATAATTTTTGGTACCTACAAAGCTCTAGATCTCAAACTTTTAACTTACCATTAGTCATTGGACCTGTGCGCATCATCGTATTGAGACTGTTGTAAATGTTTTGAGTTTACCATGACCGAAATATGGGTCTAGACAATCGCACAACCCTCATATGAAAAAGCTGTTTCACGAGTGTTATAACCATATATGTAATCGTATATTTGCCCTGTGTTTGTTCCAAAATGTGGAATCTATTGGTCGAATGGTACTAGGAAGGCAAAAGAGAGAAAGGGATCTTAGTGAAAATCTAATAACTGTATGTGTGGAAAACTAAAAGGCATGTCCAAAACAGATTTTGTCTGTATAGGGGACGACCTAGAAACCCTTGCATACCTGTTACTACACCTCAGTTTGAGCTGACGCCTTCACTCTATTTTGATTTGGCTCATGACATAAGATGATGTTCTATTGTTTTTGGTGTTGATTGTCACTAACCTATTACAATAATAAGATTATCTTTGATAAAATTTAATTCCTTATGGTCTTGTACCTGTTTCTTGCTTCCTCTATCGTTTCAGTTTACTTGTATCCAATAACATGCTACATGCAACCCTCTATAGAATAAGATGAACTACTATATCGTTAATGTTCAATGGATGACAAAGAGACAACTGATCCTCTTTCGCAGATCTGAGTTCAAATCCAAGGGTGTTATTGACCCACATCCCTTTGTACCGACCAGATTGGACTCCTTGTGGCCCATACCGCTCGTCAGAAATCATCAATCAGGTATTATTGTCTATTTACAAAGTATTCTTTGTCCCGAGTCATCTCCCTTGTGCTTCTAACATACATGTATGTACATCCCTATCAATTGTTATATACCTTACCGTTTGGCATTTTTAGACTTACAAGCGTTTCCCTTTGTGTTCAGAGGGTTTCTCGGTCTGCTAATGATCAGAGGATAATGTATGTTTCATGTATCACCATCTTCTGTCAGTGTAATTTTTTTCGTTTCTCAACTATTCTGTTAATGGTAAGTATTTGTTTATTGATGCAGATACCAGAACTATGTTACCAAGGAGTCCTCAAAGTATATGTTGGACTCAATTCAGCCTGTAGTTTCTCTAGCTTCTCTTGTGATTACTCTTTCTGTCATCATACAGGTCTTCATATTTACTGACTCAAAATGTTTCCTTTGTTTAATCAGGTACTTGTACTTTCTGGACATGATCATGACCAGTGTACTGTAGACCATAAGACAAAATATGGTACTGTAAAGGAGGTAATTACGGGAGCATAAAATATGTTGCTTAAAAAGTTTAAAAGTTGAGTGTTTCAAGCCAGTGACTTTTGACTACTTCCAGCATACTCTTGGGACATTAAGTTGGCAACAAGGGAACTTATATCCATCGTTCATGCTTCTATCTGTTGGCAATTTCGTACAAGCAAACGGATCTTCTCCAGAACCAGTTGTACTCGTTCAACTGTGCTTTCTTCCTACCCAACTATTCATATATATGGTACTGTTCTACTCAAAACATCTTGCCTCTTGACTTATTACTTGGTAATATACTAAATCTATTGCTTATTACGGTCTTGTTTTTATTGACTTCCAAAGTTTCTAATTCCAGGTATATCGTACTTTTTGTTGTAACCATCTTAGCTCTTTCGATTTTACCTATATATGGAACTGATATCAAGCATCTAATGACAAATATAAACAAATTAGTCAAAGAGAGTCTTTCTTCAAATGGTAGAAAAGAGAAAAATGAAGATGAAAACTATGAGTTTGAAATGATGTGGGATGCAGAAGGGAGCATGCATCTTATCAAGAAGCCTAATAAAGCTCCTTTGAATGTGTCCAAGGAGACTAGTTCAACAGAAAGGTTGGCTGATCTTTCTACCTTCTTTTCATTGAGTTATAGCTTTTCTGTTGATACTTGATATTTCATTCCTAATGGGATGTGGGAACCGAAATACATTTTGTGTGCTTGAAATGACATTCCATGCGTTTCCTTGCACTCTCTTTCTAAATAAAGAAAGAGAACAATTATGCCATTCCTTGCTTTTGAGGAGGAAAGGTATTAAAGGACGTGAAAATCTTAACCAGGACTAGTTAATGTGAAGCAATGACCAACTGTCTGAATGTGGACTCTTATCCTTTAGGCTACCTGCAGTAACTGGCATTATTTGCAGTAACAATTTCCGTTGTTAGCACTTGTTTTTGTGATTGTGAATACATTATATTGGGTATTTTAATTTCTGTGTTGATTGGTGGAATTTATATCCTATTTTCTCTATTTGCAAGGGAGATCATCAATTGATGACAGGTTAGTATTAGAGAGAATGTCATCATAAATCACTTTTGTATTCAAAAGCATGTGCACTTGTTTATGTGAAGTTGCAGATGATGTTTGGTACAAGAGTAATCGGAAAACTCCCCAACAAGGAACCTAGGAGAGTAATAATAAGGGATAGGATTCTAATAAGTAAATATTGATTAGAACAAGCAGTGAATATTGCTGTTTGATATCATAGAAATTATTAAGAGTTTATAAAAAGAGAACACCATTAATGTGAAAGAATCAAGTAAATTTTGGGGCTAAAACATAAATATGTAATATCCTTTAGTAAAATATGTTGGACAAGAGGTTATTTTTGTCCAAAACGATGCCCAAAATGAAAGTATTCATAAGAACTTTCAGGGAAAATGAGGAGCAAATAAGAAAGAGGGAGTATTTTATAAAATCTGTTTTTCATGTTGATTCGTTTTGGTTTATGTTGTTGACCTGTTGTTGGAATCAAAGCTTTGGTATTGTTGTTGTGTTGCATTGTATATCTGCACAAGACATCGAATTCTTCTTTTCCCCATCGTATTAGTTACTTATCAAGATTATCACCCGTGATTAGTTAAAGACGTTTGCTGAACTAAGCTAATTACATATGTTATAGAGGCAATGCTGTGATGCGTACGGCCAGGAAACAAATGCTGCAAGACCAAGAGGGTGCATCTAAAGTAGACATTAGTCTGGATTCAGGGTCAGAAATGAAAAACATGGCAAGATCAAGCAAATCTCTGATGAGATTCATGCTGCAGCGATGTATTCGAGTGCTTGGGATGATTTTGGTTATTGCTGTGGTGAATGTCCCGTTATACATGATGCTCTTATTTAAGGATTGGATTGAATAATGATCAATAATATATTTTTAAATATGCTTATAAGTATACTGATTAAGTTAAGATATAGGTGTATATGACAGTATTGTCTCAGGTTCAAGACTTATAGCCTTACTAGTTACTATCAACATTTTTCAGAAATAATACTTAAGTTAGTTAATAATATTTGGAAAAATTACCCAGAATAATACGACCTTTCACCTATTTCCCACGAATAATACGAACTTTCAATTAACCACCAATAATACGAACTTTGACATGTATTTTCCAGTGGTATACCTTACCTGTTTACAACTGGTTCTACAGGTCAAATTATGACCGTTGCTTCTCACAACATGTTGAGGAACATGTCTGCACAACCTTTTTTGGTCTTCCTCAACATGTTGTGAGAAGCAACAGTCATAATTTGACCTGTAAAACCGGTTGTAAATAGGTAAGGTATACCACTGGAAAATACATGTCAAAGTTCGTATTATTGGTGGTTAATTGAAAGTTAGTATTATTCTTGGAAAATAGGTGAAAGGTCGTATTATTCTGGGTAATTTTTCCATAATATTTTATAATTATAATTATGGTTTATTATATATTTAATTTATTCTTTTTTATAGGCAGGCGGTCCGTCGGGTTACATGAAACGTAAATATTTCAAATCGTTTTAGTTCTCAAGAGTCATACTTACTGTAGGCTTTAGCCTTAGGAGCTCTGAGAGGAAATAGGCAGCAGATGAGGTAAAATGTTGGATTATTAGTATGAAGTTTTAAATTATTTTAAATTATTCCAAAATGTTGAATTATTAACTTTAATTATTTTATAAAAATTCACAACATGAGATAAAATGTTGGATAATTAGTACCAATTTTTCCAAAATTAAGAAAATTTTGAAAAATTAAATTGATTTTACTTTCAACAAATCATTATTTAAAAATTAATATATTATGAATAGTTTTGCAAAATCGACAAGGCAACAGTAGGACCATACATAGTCATGTAAATGGCCAAATTGGCATCAACACGTGAAGTTCCTTTGCATGTCTTTATATGAACTTTACAGATTATATATTGCATGCAAACGTTCCTTTCAAACCAGCAACAAACCAATAATCCAATTCAGAATTTTTATTTTTCACAATTTATTTCTACACTAAAAATCAAAATACATAAAGTAGATATAAAAAATAAATTACATACTTTTCAATTAAGAAATTAAATTGCAATTTCGAAGCAATTCTAAATATATAGTTACATTTTTGGTTTTATGGGAAAATTTTTAATGACTTGTATTATTCTCAATCTTATTATTTGTAAAATTGTGAACACACACCTATAATATGACTAATGAGCGTCAATTTCATATGTGGCTTAATTAAAGAGGGTGTTAATTTAATATATTTAGGTCTGGTCAACTACAAACTTATATTGATGGCCAAAAGCTATAAGATATATTCTACTTAAAATGAGATGTGAATATGATTTACTCGTAACTTCTTGTCACTTTTGCTTTGATATCATGTCAAGGGATCAATCTTAACCAAAAAATCTAATGATTGAAGTCCAATAACACTACAGAAAAATAGCAAAAAGGCGACAACCCTTTTCATCGCCAATTAATCGCTCATCCGTCTCTAAGTCTCAAATTTCAAAAGGCGATGGCAAGATCATCGCCATTCCGTCGCCAATGATGATGAGTAACTTCTCGTCGCCTTTTTTCATCGCTATTTTACTAGTTATTTGTAGTACTTAATATGTTATATACACTATTACGCATATGTGGACAACAAAGAGTAATTCAATACTCCCTCACTTATAAATCTCTTTAAAATTTTTAGATCACTGAAAGGGCTACAAACCTATTATGAGTCAACATCCAATTACAGGGCTCCTTAGCGAGTGATTTGATTATAAGTCCAGATATAAAACCCAATAGTATATATTTGGACTCTGATACCATAATAAGAAACTAACTCAGTCAAAAATTAAATCGGTAATTAAAATACCAACAATATAAATTGAATTTTTATAAAATAAATGGTAAGATTCATGTTTAAAGTGATTCCCGTGAAAATTATGCAATGTATGGTTAGATGAACATTTGTAAGGCATGAAAATATTAATGATACACATATGGCAACACCCAACAGAAATCAAGGCATATTGTTGAAAAGTGCTTTTATGTGGAAGGTAAATACTAAATAGAAAATAATTTTTCCATTATATTCAAGGAAAAAATATGAAAGTATATAATATTTATTTATAGTAAATTATTTAAAGAAATAAAAGAAAAGGAGGAAATGAGATTTGGGATGCCTTTTTGTTTTGGTTTGCATTATCTTTTTATTTATCTCCTGAATTTTAGTGTAATCACAAAAATATGAGGAAATTCTTGGAAAATACCAAAACCAATGGATTTTCTTTATGCATACTTATCACCACCTTTTTCTTCATCTTTGTTCTTTACTCTCCATCCTTTTCCACCATTTTCACTCAAATTCAAATCCATCCAACATATTCTCCATTTCATGATTCTTCTATTAAGGGTATGTGTCTCTTTTCTTGCCCATGGTTTTTCATTATAATATTTTCTATGTTTATTTCATTTAATTTTTTTTATTTTTGGGTCAAAAACTAATATGTTATATACTGTAACACACCCTCTCATACTAGAGCCCTTTGGGCTAGACGTGTGAATGCAACACATGCTGCTTTTTTCAAATTGGCGGAGCGGTGGTTGAGATTCGAACGTTTAACGTACCTCTTGTCATGTTGGCTTCTGATACCATGTTAAGAAACCAACTCAACCAGAAGTTAAAATTTAATGATTCAGACCTTAGGATATGCTATATACTCTTCTCACTCTTGTGAAATGGAAGGGCTTAATTTCCACTCTTTTGTGGGTATAGTCAAACATCTTGAATATGCCCAGATCCTTTTTAATTTATATTTGTTGATTGAAATTAAAACTTTACATATGATTTTTCAGATAAATATGAAGAATGTGATTTATTCAAAGGAAAATGGGTAAAAGACCCAAAAGAGCCACCCTACACCAATGCAACATGCCCAACAATCCCAACAACAAAAGATTGTTTCTTGCATGGAAGAAAGGACAAGGACTTCTTATATTGGAGATGGAAGCCAGAGAAATGTGAGCTTCCAAGATTCGAACCCGTGACCTTTTTGAAAATCATGAACAACAAGAAACTAGCATTTATAGGAGATTCAATTGCTAGAAATCAAATAGACTCTCTTATATGTCTTTTAACCCAACAAGAATCTCCCATTAATGTGTATAAAGATGCAAAAGATAGGTCTAGGGTTTGGTTCTTCCCTAAAAGTAATTTTACATTAATGGTGTTATGGACAAGATTTTTAGTTAAGGGTGTTGAAAAAAATGGTGGGGTTTTTGATTTGCATCTTGATCAAGTGGATGAAAAATGGGGTTATAATGTGAGTCAAGGGGAAGTGGATTATGCCATTTTTTCAAGTGTTCAATGGTATTTTAAGAAGCATTATTTGTATGAAAAAGGGGATTTGATTGGATGTCTTAATTGTGGTGGGGATGATCATTTGATTGAGTTTTCTGTAAGTTTTGCTGTTAAAAAGGCCTTCCAAACTGCATTCAGGTAATACTTGGGTCTTATCTTTTGGGTAGTTTTGTGTTTTTAGTTTGAATACTCTCTTCGAATCAGTTTAGATGTTCCATTTGGGATTTTACGGATTTTAAGAGTTGAGTGGGGTCTATTAAAAAGGTGGTTGTTGGGTATTTTAATTGATTAAATTAATTGTAAAGGTGGTAGTTGGGGATTGGGAATTGGAAAAGTGGGGTATTTAGGTAAAAAAAGATAGACAAAAAAAGAAAATGGGACAATTGGTATGGTTTTGACAAATAAGGAAATTGAACATCTAAACTGATTCGGAGGGAGTATGTTACTTTTTTAGATTAAAGTTTAGAGTTTGATTTGTGTTGTCGTTAAGTTGATGGTTGAAGTTCCAGACATATGCCCTTCTCATATCCGACATGAAAAATGAGGGGTGGATGAGATTGAACCCCGTGACCTCTTGTTAAGTTGGTTTCTAATACCATGTTAAGTGATCAGTTTAACAAAAAAAATTCAAGCTAATAATTGAAGTTTCATTGTATATGTTTTGTATAGAGTATTAAAAGTGACTATTATTACCCAGATATATGTTATCCCATATGGGAAAAAGAAAGAGGATACTTTCACTTTATGAACATCTAAGCTGATTCGGAGGGAGTATGTTACTTTTTTAGATTAAAGTTTAGAGTTTGATTTGTGTTGTCGTTAAGTTGATGGTTGAAGTTCCAAACATATGCCCTTTTCAAATCCGACATGAAAAATGAGGGGTGGATGAGATTGAACCCCGTGACCTCTTGTAGTTGGTTTCTAATACCATGTTAAGAGATCAGTTTAACAAAAAATTCAAGCTAATAATTGAAGTTTCATTGTATATGTTTTGTACAGAGTATTAAAAGTGACTATTATTACCCAAGTATATGTTATCCCATATGGAAAAAAGAAAGAGGATATTTCACTTTACAAACTTGAATAATTAATCATATTATTACTAATTAGTCAGAATCCTTGTTCACCTCTTGTTAGGACAAGATTATACTGTTTGTTTCTTTAATTTTGCTACATTGTGAAAATCAAAGTTAAATTTTTTTGTATACCGTGTAGCAAACTCAAAGATACGGAATGAATATTTATTTGTAGCAAACCATCTATCTAGGTACAAACTTTATAAGCAAAGGCTAACCAAAAAACCAACTGCAAAACCATCTATCTAGGTACATAAATGGTTGCAAGGCGTGCAAAGACATGGTGACAATCGCGAGGACGATCTCACCATCGCATTTTGAGCATGGGACATGGAGAACCGGAGGCGATTGCGAGAGAACAAAGCCTTACGACGAAGCACAAGTAAAACATTTGTTAGCAACACACAACAAAAGCAGCATTGAATGGCAAGTTAGAAACTTTCAAATGGAAGAAATCGAGCATGAAATGAACGAACGTAGTAGTCGTAGCAAAAAATTTAAAGTTATGGACATTACTAAGATTATGTTGGTAAGGCCCGATGGGCATCCGGGCCCGTATTGGCGTGACAAGAAGAAAATGTTTAATGATTGTGTACATTGGTGTATGCCTGGCCCTATTGATGTGTGGAATGATCTCTTGTTGGCATTATTGCTTGATTAAGCGACTTGTGTTGTTGTCTTGTTGAGCATAATTTTACATTGATTAGATATAAACCAATTCTTAGTTCAAAAGGTTTTGGCAAGAGGGACCGTCGTCCAGGGTTCATGTCAAGAAAACAAAGTTAATGTTCGTAAAAGGGTTCATATATATAGGTGATGAATTACAATAGAAAAAGACCCTAATGTGTTATTTCGCTCAAGGCCCCAAAATATCTAAGGCTGACTCAGCATAAAATATAGAAATCAAGAATTTAGGTCATGCCAAAACGTTATTCATTCATCGCATTAAAAACTGTCTCTTTAAACACTAATGCCTCCTCCGCTTATTCTTCACACCAACCATTAGTGACTAATATATATATTAATAAAAATAATATTAAAAAATGACAAATTGTCATATAGATACTAATAAAAATGTTGTAAATCACAAATGTCATCTTTAAAAGGAGTGTTGACAAATAAAATTATTTTATTTGATGATAGCTGATTATATAACAATATTTACTTGACTTAGAATCTAATTTTTTTATATTGAGGTAAATTATTAAATTATTTAAAGATTTATTATAGCAATTATATATATATCTAATCTAGAATTTGATAGATTTAATTAAATGAAAAATAAAAGGGAGGTATTTGACAATAAAAATGTTGGAAAATGACAATTGCCATCCTTAGGAGGAGCCTTAACAAATGAAATTATTTTATTTGATGATAGTTGATTGTACGACAATATTTACCTGACTTAGAATCTGATTTTTTTTATATTGAGCTAATTATTAAAATATTTATAGACGTATTATAGCAATTTTACAACATTCACAAATTATTTTTAAAAAAGAAATTCAACACAAAGCTAGAAATGTTTTTCTCAACAAAAATAGATCAGACCACTATGTAAATTTTTTTAAAGGATAGAAACATATTTTCTCTACGTAAATATTCTCCTATGTAAACGATGTAATAACGCGAATCTCTTAGATCATTATGTTTTTCACTATAACTTTAATTTATACAAATATTTTTGGGAAATTCCACGTGGTAACCCTGAGGTTTTGGGTTTTTCACGTGGTAACCAAAACTTTAAAAAAAATCCACATGGTAACCCCAAGGTTTACCAAATTGTTCCACCGTGACCTTTTTGCACATAAAAATGTTAGCAAACGTTAATTTCAAAGCTTTAAAGCTATTGGACGCCTATATATGTGACTTGACATTTCAAATGTCATGCGTTTCAATATTTTCCACTAAAACATAAACCCAACTCTACCATTTTCCATTCAAATCATATTTTTCCCCCAAATCCAAATATATGGTAGAGTTAGGGTTAATATGTTGGGGGAAAAGGTTGAAACTTATGACATTTGAAATGGTAAGTCAAATAAATAGGCGTACAACAGTCTTACAGCTTCGAAATTAATGTTTGCTAACGTTTTTATGTGCAAAAAGGTCACGGTGGAACAATTTGGTAAACCTCAGGGCTACCACATGGATTTTTTAAAAGTTTTGGTTACCACGTGGAAAACCCAAAACCTCAGGGTTACCACGTGGAAAACCCAAAACCTCAGGGTTATCACGTGGAATATCCCAATATTTTTATTAGTTATTGTGTCTCATATTTTTTTTCTACTAATTTATTTTTTACTATCACCTATTCATTGAAAATGTTTCATTTACTTTTAGGACACTATTCATCTATCATTCTTAAATTGCATTTTATTATTAATCTATAAATTAAAACATAGTCACGTGAGATCTTATTTAATTCGTTTTGATACAAAGATTATTAATATCAATTTTTTATAATATTTAATTATATATAACTCGATTTATTAGGCCGAGGGTGTATAATCCAAACATTGGTTTTGGAGATGTTGTTTAACTTAGTGGTACTAGTTTTAGCACGTAGCATGTCCTTTGCTAACTACCAATACTTTAGTATTCTTATCACAAATCCTCAAATGCATGCCAAGATCACACAATAAGATTATTTTTATTTGACTGATTTAATATATACTTACTTATTTAATAAAAACGCTTGTGACTCAATGGATAGAACATCAGTATATAGAGCAAAAGATTTGGCTTTGACCCTTACTGAGCGCAGGTATCAATTGGAGGGTTTCTTGACTGCGCGCATATTTCTTTATTCCCTTCTTGGGGGAACGGGTATGATTTATCCACATCTTTCAGGAAAATAAAACCCCGCTCAGACCCTGCCTTGTGCTGGATACTGGGAGTGTCCTTTACTTATTTACAGTTCTAAAGTGCTTACTTTTTCAAGTCATAGATTTATCTATAACTTTAAAGTGATCACTTAAAATTTTAAATCAATCAATTACTGAAATAGCCTAATTTATAAATTTTGGTGTTTTTTCATTTCTCTTAAAAGTAAAATTTACAAAAGTCCAAATTTGGCTGTTCTTAAATATCCACGTCAACTTATTTACATTTTATTTTTTTCCATCACCACTCAAAATAATTTATATCATAAATTCTTAAGGACAAACTAGAGATGAGATTGAAGGCAACGTAGCAAGAAAAGGATTTCACGAGCCATGCTAACGACTAACTCAATTGATATTCATTAATTTTTTAAATATATTTATTGTTTGAGAATTTCATAATTTTACAGCCTTTTATAAAATGCATACAATCAAACGATTTGATTCAACATTTTTAATAAATATTATATTTATTTTTCCTATACACCATATTTCGCTAATTTCTTTCACATGCAAACACGTACTTCAAATATTCTATAATCATATATAATATCAATTTTCAACTATGAAATGCTTTCCATTTAATTTTTAAATATGAATTTTAAGAAAGTTTAATTCACAAATTCAAATTTTGAAAATGAATAATAATAAGTAATAACTCAGTGAAAGTGATACTTCTGTTCTGTACAATCTTATGATTCAGTTCTATCGATTTTTGATACTACCTATCTAAACGAATCCTAATCTGAACAACTAAGTTGATCATAATTATATCAATTTTAAACTATGAAATGCTTTCAATTTGATTTTTAAAGATGAATCTTATGAAAGTTTAATTCACAAATTCAAATTTTGAAAATGAATAATAATAACTCAGTGATACTTATGTACAATCTTATGATTCAGTTCTATCGATTTGATACTACATATCTAAACGAATCTTAATCCGAACAACTTAAATGACACATATAACTGAATAAGTAATTCTAATAAATGAAAAAAAAAAGATTGCATTGTCACAATAAATAATCATCATCATCATACCCAGTGTATCCCGAACATAGATAAATCTATGATCAGGGTCTGGAGAGAGAGGGTAGACGGCGTCTCATACCCATTGTCACAATAAATGAGATACTAATAAATGCAAGAAAAGTTGTATACTTACCCAAATACAAAGATGTTTTGATTCATAAGAGCCTTATTCTTGTTAGGTGGCTAAAAATTGTTCCAAGTTGTCACACTATACATCACTCAATTCTCCTATAAATAAATCCCTTATTCCATGCATTAAAAAAAATACCCTTCTCTTCTAAACCCTAAACCATAAACCTTAACCTAATTATCCATGGATATTTGGTCATGGATATGTAACCTACCGAATTCGCCCGAATGGAGCCCATCCAACTCACAACTCATTTACCAACTCACCTCTAATGATACAACCGGTAAGGGGAACGTGGTCCGATCCATTGAACTCAAAGCCGAGCGGTCATCCGAGTTAAACACCGAGAAATGGATAACTTTCTCTATATTTATCCAAGGGTTTAACCCGAATGATGAGTCGTCTCATAAAACAATATGGATATCCGACCCATGTTCCCTATCCTCGGATAAGCCTTTTTTACCTATTGTCCTACAACTTATTCATGAAATAATACAACGTGCTCCTATAACGTATCATGATAAAACCCGTCGTGGATCCCATAATATAAAAGTAAAACCCGATTCGATTGTAGGGATACTTGAAACCTATTCACCCGAATCTTTTTCGGGTTTTGTCAATATTTTATTATTTACACGTTTGTTTTGGTTATGTGCGTGTGATGCTCCAACCGAAGTTGGATCATTTTATTTTCACTCTTTACTAGCTCCCAATCTTGAGCTATTGTCACGTGCCACTCACGTGCAAGTGTTCAAAGATGTTATGGAAGCTGTTGGAATTGATGTCGAGATGTGCATCTCACGTGCGTTTGGATATATGATTACGAAATGGTTGATTGTCAAAGAAATGCAAACGGCGTACTACCTTTACCTTCGAATCTAGGGCTTTCGTACGCTTCAAAAGCATCTGGTATGTGGTTATTAAAAGGGTACGTACCAATATGGGCTATGAAGCGTACGTGTTCTAGTGATAAGAAAGAAGGATTTCTTTTTGTTGGGGCTAAAGAATCCGCTCTTAGGTATTCTCTAGCCCACCAACAATTAGAAGCTCATATTCAATTAGAATACAAAGTCGAGTTTCTAGAAAGTCATATCCAAGTCAAGGCACATCTCGATAACATACGACTCCACATAGTAAAACTAGGGTTCAGTAAAAACAAGGAAGAAAACAACACTAATACTGAATTCAACGAAGAACTATATTTCCCTTCTAGAATCGAGTTCTGGGTGGGACCAGAAGTCGGGTCCAACTATGTATCAAGTATAAGTCTAGGGAAATCAACATGCAACATACAAAGAGAAATGGAATCACAAAAACTTGTGAAAGGTAGTTTTGGTAAAATGAAAACACCAAAGGTGAAAACAATGTCTAGAACATCAACAAAGATGAAGATGAAGAATTGGAGGTGGGACCAAGATGTGGAAGGAAATGTAGCCATATTTGATGCAATATTTTATGATAATGCAAATGGGATTGAAGTTTATAGTAATAATAATAATAATTATAATTATAATAATAATAATAATAATAAAATTAGAAATGATGATTTAGGGAAAAGGTATTCAAGAGTAGATAGACCATTCATGAAATGGGGTGGTGTTGTATTTACTAAGAGTGAATATGGTGAAGAAGTTAAATGGAGAATAAGAAAAGAAATGGAAGGAAGTGTTTTGAAATGGAGAATTGGGAGTAAAATATGGTTGACTTATTGGCCTAGTGATGTTCAAAGTTCATTTTATGAAACTAGGTGTATAGAATGGAGTCAAGAGGTTGACTTGCCATTGATATTGGATACCTAGAAATTTCATTTATATTTGAAAGAAAATTAAATAATAATAAACCAATATCTATATGATCTGCTAAAAATATAGTCACTTATTATTTTAACATAATTACGCCTATCTATTGTTTATAAGCATCTTCAAAGCTTCTTTGTGATCAAGCAAATAGGAATGTTCATTAGTTGGATTTATTTTCAGCAATTATACCAAGTAGGTGGATTTATTTGAAAATAATTAATAGATGGGTTTATTTTTAGAGGATCGAGCAAAAATTAATTTATTTTTGTAATTTTCTTTATTTTGAAATGAATACCTAGTGAAGAAATATATAGTTAGGTGGTATATGTATGCCTCTTTTATTTGATAATTATAGCATAGATATATTGAATTTTTTATTATATAGTATGTATAAGGAATAATAAATAGTAGAGAAAATTATCTAGAGGTATAAGTATATATGTACATGATGTCATGCATATTTTATTTTGTGAATATGATAATAAAATAGTTATTGTTTTAATTTGAAATGTATAATAACATATTACTACTTTATATTCATTTTGTTTTCATTTAGTTGCAAATCTAGCAAGTAACATTTTCTTTTATAAAAATGATTTATTATTCAACTAGATCTTTATTACAAGTGTTGTACACGATCGTTATAATTATTTTAGAAATACTTGTAAAAATTAAAAAAATAAAACTCATATATTGCTAACCGATCTAACATGTTTATATTACAACTTGATAATTTTTCAAACTCATATAAATAAGAACTGATTTTTTCAGGCGTGTTGTGTGTCACTCATCTTTCTTTTTGTATGAATCTATTTTTTATGTGATAAATTGAGTGCACACATTTCTCCTTGTCCTCTTTTTGGATAGGTACGTCGTACGTAGGATTATAATTTGTCGCTACCCTCTTTGCTCCGGCCTCTGGCTCTATATAATTAAGAACAACAAGTCTTGTATAAGACCTCTCACTGTGAGATGGACCCATACAAGCAGCCCTTTAATGAAAGAAAATTTAAAAAAACACAATGAAAATTGGACATACTCGTATATAATATAATTTTTTAAAATAATAGGGAAATGAGATAATCTAATTGAAGTAGTCTCCCGATAAGACGATGTCGATAAAGTTAGTGAATTAAGGGAAATTCTACGTGGTAACCCTGAGGTTTTGGGTTTAAAAAATCTACATGGTAACCCCGAGGTTTACCGATTTGTTCCACCGTGACCTTTTTGCACATAAAAATGTTAGCAAACGTTAATTTCAAAGCTTTAAAGCTGTTGTACGTCTATTTATGTGACTTAACATTTCAAATGACATCCGTTTCAACATTTTCCACCAAAATATAAACCCCAACTCTACCATTTTTCATTCAAATCATATTTTTCCCCAAAATCCAAATATATGGTAGACTTAGGGTTAATGTGTTGGGGAAAATATTGAAACTGATGACATTTGAAATGGTGAGTCACATAAATAGGCTTACAACAACCTTATAGCATCGAAATTAATGTTTGCTAACGTTTTTATGTGCAAAAAGGTCACGGTGGAACAATTTGGTAAACCTCAGGGTTACCACGTGGATATTTAAAAAGTTTTGGTTACCACGTGGATAACACAAAACTTCAGGGATACCACGTGGAATATCCCGTGAATTAATTTATTTTTTTTTTTGAGGTATAAAGTTAGTGAATTAGTAAGAATTAAGAAATGATAAAGTATATGAAAATTAAACAATATATGGAGAGTAATTAGAAATTCGCCAAGTCCACCACACGACAACCCAATTCTTCGTCAGAGAAAACCTCCTTTCAACAAAATCTCAAATCAAACATGTCTTTACAACCATCTTCCGATGACTACCCCGCCGCAACAACAACCAGACCATGGTCGGAATTTTTCGATATCTCCGCCCTTTCATTCCCAGTATCCCTTTCTGACGCCACAACTCGGTTCAACTCAAATCTAACTCACTTCCGAGTTAACTACATTAACGTCTTTCTCATCATCTTCTTCTTTACTCTCGCTTTACGTCCTCTCTCACTCCTTCTCGTGTTTGTGGTCTCATTATCTTGGTACTTTCTTTATTTTAATCCTCGCATTTTTCCTCTTGAAATTGCGGGGTTCATCGTTGACGATCGCATCGTTTTTGGAGTTCTTGCTGTAATTACGATTATCGCTTTGTTTGTCGCTCATTCTTGGATGAATCTGATGGTTGCCTGTGTGATTTCTGCTGTAATTGTTGGATTACACGGTATACTTAGGGTTCCCAGTTTTGGAGATCAAGATCCTTATGGCGGTCTACTTGATGCTGAAGCTGGTGCGTATAATGAGTTTTGATTTGTGTTTTAGCGTTGAATTTGATTTTAGTTTGTGATTGTTGCTGGATTTTAATTTCTAAGAATTGATGATGAAATTGTTAGGGATTTTAATTGATCAGTAATTAATAGTCAATGTTGCTAGGGATTTTAATTTGAAGAGCAAATTTAGAATCGGTGTAATATCAGGTTTTGGAGCTCCAAAGTGTTGTAATTGTGATTTTTTTAATATAAATTTTGATGCAACCAAAAAATTTTCAGATTCTAAATGCATTTGAGTTGAATTTAGACTGCGTTTATGTATTCAGAACTCAATTCTGGGCTGACAACATTTAAATTGCTCAAAGGTTTCTTGATCATGTATACTGATTTTTGTATGCAAATCTATGTATATGTTTCCATTTAGTTGAAAGCTTAAGGGATTGTTCATATCAACAAAAGAATATGCTTTGGAATGTTGAAGTATTACATATCCACTCAATTTCATTTCATTTTGCTCATAAAGATTAGTAACACAACACAATGATAATACTCTCTTAAAGTCGTATTATCAGATATATATCTCTTAGGATAAAACTCTTAGAGTTACATTCAACATAAGTTTTAAGTATATAACCCCATTTTCTGCCATCTCTAAATCTCAAGTCCAGTTCTCTGAGCGGCATTGAATTGATGCTTGTAAGCCTCATCAGCACTACTGCTGGTTTACAAAAAAGCAGCAATGCACCCATAAAATTCTTAAACCAGCAACCACCCAAACTAAAAAAGTAAAAAACCCAATCGAATTATTGCCTTTTGGGTCAAAAATTTGGATGATTAAGCGATTAAACGAAGGTGCATTACTGCTCGAGCCTGGTATACAATGGAGAGTGGGAAAAGGCATAGTTATGACTTACGTATATACTGTAGCTAGTACTAGTATGCACTGGATTACACCAGAACGTAAGGCTAAGATAAAGGAGATGTTTAGTCATCATCGGCTTCAATGTACGAGCAAAGAAGCATTGTAGCACATCTTCTAAGGATATAGATTCGAGCGTGTTGCTCTTTAATTAAAGAAGCACACTTCCTAGTGAACCCATTCCCCTTTCTCTTAGAAGGAGCATAAGAAATGCTATTGAATTGTTGAATTTGAGCCATAACCAACCTTTTTATTGTGTTTTTCCTTTTTTTGATAGTAGTATTAAGGATATGATGAAGTACTTAATATGAAAGGATATACATATGGTGGGTGTATATATACAAAGCTTACAAGTTCATAAAGGTGAAGATGAGTAATATCAAGAAGATTGGGATTAGCAAACGTGATTATCAAGGAGGGGGAGTGAACGTGGGCATAATCTTTAAATACAAATGACTAAGAATTCGGTAAGTACAAGTATTGAGAAGTGTTAATTAGAATTATTTAAAGAAACAGTGTAGGCTAGTTGGGGGATGGAAGATTAGAAATCTGGCAAAGGAAAGCATAAGAAAGGGAAGGTTGTTTATACAAAACAAAGCAAAGGTTGAGTTGTAAGGGAACAAACACCAGGGAATGAGATCTTTGTTTAGAGGATTAAGGGCTTGCACAAATTCTTGTGAGAGACGATCTGTTTGAGAGACCATCTCTAATTGGGTTGACCCGTTATATATTATTTAAAATATTGTAAATATGCATTAAAAATGATGTAAATGGATATTTAAGATATTGAAAGTAGGCATTAAGGATAATGTAAGTTGACATTAAGAATACAGTTTGTAGGCATTATTTTTGATAGGCTGAACTTAAAATACGTCTCTCAAAGAGATTGTCTCTTAAGTGACTAGCTGATGGGATTGTTTGGTTGGTTTTAAGTTTTAGTCTTCAACAATTGGCACAAATTTCTATTTGCTCTCAACTCCCAACACACGTCATAGACACCATGGTTACAGCACACTAATTAGTATTATTGAGGTTTTTATGCTTACACTTCCAAACAAACAATGGGCTGTTAGGGGATTAGAGTGTAATTTACTGTGTTAACCATTGATTTGATAGTTAGGAATTAGGATTAGCTAAGATTATGAAGAATATTATTTATTTTTAATATACCCATGAATCAAAAAATATTTTTTAATGTACAAATGTAAAATAAAAAATAGTTTGCTTGAGTTATCACGTCATTATGGGTAGTATTTGCATGAGTTTTTATACTAGTTTTCAATAAAAAAGAGTTCTTAGGTTTAGGTTTTATAAGGAGGAAATTTACTTTTTTTTCCCTTTATTTTAGTTTTCTTATGCTCCGTTTAATATTTTTTTTTTAACTTTTGTTCTTATTTGAAAAAAAGTAATTTTTTCTCCATTCTGTTGCATTATAGTAATAGTTTTTTTTACTGGTTTATAATTTTGACAGTACCTTTAATTTATTTCATGCTTTCTTTAGTTTTCTATTATTTCTTGAATTCTTGTTCAATATTATATGTTTTTCTTCATGTTTATTTTGTCCATGGCTCCTTTAGTGCAATTTGTTATGTCTACTTAGTAGTTCTTTAATTTAGGGTGGAGGGATTGATCTCAAGTTTGAATATGAACAAATTTAATTGTAAAAGTATTTATAAATCAAGCATCCGTGATTAAATTGTTGTTCTTATCTCGAATTAAAAATCTCAAGAGTTTGGGATTAGGAAAATTTAGATTTAAACTTAAATTCGTATTAGCGTAAACAATAAAGCGAGAGTTTAAGACACAACCTAATAGAGTTTTAATCTGATTTGTTGATTAATATAAGGAGATTTTAAAATTAACGTAGACTGCTTTTAATTACGGTTTTAGTTTATAGATACCGTGTAATATTTGATGTTCATATGAGAATTGGGTATAATTTTAAATTTCCTAAATATTTAATTCATATAGCTCATCCTATAGATTTATAACTTTTAGTAAATAATTCAAAAATCTAACTTATATTTAATTTTCTCGTTGCGAGATTTTAAGAATTTAGTAAAAAGCTAAATTGATTTTAACTCCCTTTTGTTTGACCTTCTTGTTCCATGTATATCATGCGCTTATGATAATTTGAATTTCACAATAATACGATATCTGATTTTAAGTACTCTTTGTTGACACAAGGGAAAGGATGGTTGGGTTAGGGGTTGTGACAACTAACAAGGAAAGGGAGGAAAATTTTAATTATTGAATTTTGTGTTATTTATATACAAGTATATCGTAAATATAAATCTAAAAAAACATTTAAAAAAAGTCCAAAATTAACATAATAGGCTTTTATTTAACATAATTTGCTAAGTGTTTTTATAAGAGAAAATTATATAAAACTACTTTATATATACCTTTTTTTTAAAAAACTACCTTATGTAAAAAATTTTGCAAAAAACTACCTTATGTAATACTTTTTTTTCAAAACACTACATTCTTATATTTTTCGTTAGTTGACCGGCAGAATTGACGTCGACAAAAGGGAGTAATTGAAGAGGGAGGATGAGTTTTAATTGACCACGTGCTTGAGGCATGACTGGGAGGTGGGATGGTCAACGTCAATTCTGATGGCCAACTTATATTATTTAATAATACCCCACCTACCACCTTTTCAATTATTATATTCATTTAAAATACCCAACTACCACCTTTTCAATTATTATAATCACTTAAAATACCCCACTATCACCTTTTCAATTATTATAATCACTTAAAATACCCCACTACCATTTTTTCTTAAAATCCGATCCAAACCCAAAGTGGACAATGTAATTGAATAGGAGGGAGTATTATATAAGGTAGTTTTTTGCAAAATTTTTTACATAAGGTAGTTTTTTAAAAAAGAGGGTATATATAAGATAGTTTTATATAATTTTCTCTTTTTATAAACTTGTAATCTTGTTGCTATCATACAAAAACAAAAAAAGTGCTACAATGGTGTTTCATCAAACCTTATTCATGCTATGTAAAGTTTTCCGATTTTTTATAAGGGAAAAAGCAAATGAACATTTGAGGGTATTGTTAACAAGAGTAATAATATATCCGAAAGAGTTAATCGGGAAACACGATGAAAAGATAAATATAAAATAATATACTTTAACACGTAATTTGGTGATAAATTTCAAATTTCAAATTCTAAATTTTATAGTATATTAGGTAATATAATTAATGTTATATCTAAGTTAGAATCCTAAGGAATGATATAATTAAATGTCCAATGTACATGGTTTTAAAGCTTAAAAAGTTGGAATTTGTTAGATTTTGTTGAAATTGCAAGCTTGGAAACAAATTAGGGTTTAAGTTACAATCTTCTTTGGAAGTTGTGATGGATCCCTATGCAATGTACTAGGTATGTAGTTAAATGTTTATTTTGAACTTCTAACTTATTCAAAATAATTTCTTCATTAATGACCTTATATAACTATGAAAAAAATTCTCGATATTTCAAAGTAGTTAACTTACAAAATGATTTTTAAGCATAAAAAGTCGTTAAAACTGAGATTGATTGATCCCGAGGGGTAGCTCCTGCTTAACTAGTTGAGCTTTTAATTTTATCGTTGTTGATTTGCTACATTTCGGTGCATGTATATAATGCCCTAGAACTAGAAGTAAGCTATACATATATCTGGTAGAATTGGACTTCAATTGATATCATTAGAACAATATCTTCTTTTACAAGCCTTTTTTACATCAAAACTTCTTTACTATGATCATAAATCCAGATTTAGATTGAAAATTGATCGCGTGTTAAAGCATTTCAAGGTTACACATTATCTGTTGCAGCCAAATTTTGATCGAGAACTGAGTAAATCAAGAGGAGTAGATACTATTTGAGCGCACACATACATGCACACACCAAACATCTTCATGAAGAGACTCGTGAAAGTCATTAGGAGTAGTTTGACTTTCGCTAAATCCAAATATTTTGCAAAATTTATTACCAAACTAACCGTTGAATGTTGCTGGAAGGACTTCAATAAAACAATGACTGAAATTACCAGGATTGCTTGGCATAGCAAAAATCATAGAGTGCTCCTTTCATTGTATTCGCTCATTTATACCAAGCTTACCAAATAGATTCTGCACATTTGGGTACACCACGCCCCATCTTCAAAAGAATATGAAGATTCAGCACATTGAACTGAAAGTTATGAAGTTAAATTCGTCCAGTAATACGACTAGAGTAACACAAGATAAGAACAAAGGAAACTAAAAAGAATATTAAAAGATTACTCACATAATATATGTAGCCATGTTATATTCCAGTCACAAAAAGAAGATAAAAGAAACTTAGCACAAAAATTGTTCTCTTGGCATATATTCACAAGTCTTTCTACAACAACACAAGATTTCCTGATGCCATGAAGTGGCTACTTCCGCTAGGTGTGTTAGATGTACGCAACCTAGCTTTTGTAATTATAAAAAGAGGCTATTTAAGATTGTATATTAGAAGTGCACAAGACTAATCTCTTTACTCCAAATATGCGCGTTGGACGCCCGATCATACAACTTGCAAATTCAGTTACAATTATCATCTACATATATTCTCCTCTTATATTCTTTTGTATCCAATGTCATATGCTCTTACAAATTTCATTTTTTTCATGTTTCACTTCTCTAAGTCAAGTCATCTTTCAAGTGTCTCTTCTTTAAACACATCAAAGTTTCAACGTTTCACTCTTCTACTTGGTGTAATGAAATATAATTTCGTTTTAGAAAAAGCAAAAAATAATTAAGAATAAATAAACCGGATATTCGATATATAATCCGGATTACGATTTTCATTATCCGAAAATCCATATGCGAATCGATCTTGTAATTGTTTTTGATAACCCGTATTCTATAACTGCCAGCTCACCAACACACTATTCCTATTTAATTTCAAAGAGATCACTTGGATTGTGGGTAAATTTTCAAGTAGTATTAGTCAAATTAGGAAAACAAAATTAATTAAATATCTAATTAAGGAATTTAATTGTTAAAGAGGTGGGAGAATCAATTAGAAAGTAATGAAAAATAGAAAAAATAAGAGAAAATTATAAAAAACCACCTTATCTATACACTCTTTTTTAAAAAACTACCTTATATAAAAATTTTTGCAAAAAACTACCTTATGTAATACAATCTTTGCAAAAGACTACCTACTACTCAATTTCGTTAGTTGACCGGTATAATTAATTGGGATTTTTTGGTGTTCTATTCCCGTTACTCAACATTTCAATGAAGGAGAAGGTGAGTTTCTAATTGCGCACGTGACAGGTATATGAAAGTCAACCGTTAATTATGCCGGTCAACTAACGAAATTGAGTATTAGGTAGTCTTTTGCAAAGATTGTATTACATAAGGTAGTTTTTTGCAAAAAATTTTATATAAGGTAGTTTTTTAAAAAATAGTGTATAGATAAGGTGGTTTTTTATAATTTTCTCAAAAAATAACAATTTTTTTTTTGAATAATAGAAAAAATAACAATTAGTTCCCTTATTTTGAATATATATTTATCCTAAGGGAGGGTCTGGGGAATTCTTTACCTGAAATCAACCTATTTTTTTATTCATTTTTTTAGGAAAAATTACCGTGAACAATATAACTTTTTGTTAATTTTCTTACAGTAATACCAACTAATTGTTATTTTCCCAACTTAGGGGGTTATTTTCCCAAAATAACACCAAATTACCAATGTTAGTTTATAAACTAATTTGCCAATTTTTTTTGTCTTATAACTCTTATAATCATCGATAGTTTTATTTTTAACATGTTAGGGATTTTCTAGGAAAACGCCCCTTTAAGTTGATATTATTCATGGTGAACCAATAGTTGATATTATTAGTTTTTTGAACGAAACCTGAAAATATATTAAAGATCAAGCTCGGCCAAGGCTAAAAGCTCTTAGGAAAACGGTTCCATACAAATTTTCTCTTGCGCTAAACCCGTGTCCCATCTAGCAATCGAATGGGCCAACGAGTTGCCATAACGAGAAATAAAGCTACAACAAAAACCATCAAAAAGATCCAAAAAAGAGAAGAGCTTATTATAATTAAGTTGAAAATTAACAAAAGTTTGTAATATTCACTGCATTTTTTTCTTTTTTTTTAATTTTTAATTTACTCTTATTTTAACTCCATCACAATTATTTCAATGACGTAACTTCATTTACATAACTAATTAGTAATTACCTTTATTATTACATCGATTTTGATTTTTTTTATTCTTTAAATATATATTCTGAATCGAAGTAAATAAGCGAATAATTTTTACCGACTCAAGTTAATGACAATCACAACTCAAAAAAAAAGTTAATGACAATTATCAAATAACAATTCACGCCTCCTTCTCCTCCCTCTGCCACTGTCGACCTCCTCTGCCATCGATCACCGCCCACCCCTCCACCACCGCCCACCGCCCACCGCCCACCGCCTTCCGCCTCTGCCCCCAGCCCGCTAGGTATTTTCTCTTCTCTTCTCATTTCTTTTTTTTTTTTCGAAAATTTAGGGTTTAATTTGATGGCTTTTAGTCTGTTTCTTCTTGTTTTAAGGTTTTGTATTAGGGATTTCTTGTTCAATTTAAGGGATTTTCATATTAAGAGTTTTTATGGGTTAGGAGTATTATTTTTTTAGGGCTTTGCTTTTAGGAAATTTTGTGCATAAATTGATGTATTTCGTTTCAATATTAGGTATTTCGAATTTTCAGGATGTTTAAGGTGTTTTAGGGCTCCGTAATTATATTCTATTGCAATATGAAGCAAAATTCAACGCGCGAATTCAATTTGAATTTAAGGCAATAGGGTTTGATTAGAGGTTGTTTGTTTGAATTTAATTTGGTTTGATTTTGGTTGAGATATTTTTGTTTGATTATAGGTTGTTTGTTTGAATTTAATTTGATAGGAGAAAGAAAGAACCTCTTAGATGTAGTAAATTTAAGGCAAACAATTCTTAATTTTTATGATGTGATTGTGGGCATGTAAGGTTTTCAGGTGGTATGCTGAAAACTTGTAAAAAGGTCAGTGGCAAAGGAAGAGTGTGTTGTTGAGTGGAATAATACACAAAGTCTGTATGTTTCATTGACCAAATTTACTATGATCTTTTTTTGGGTTTATTTTATGTTTATTTGTGGTTAAACAAATCATAATTTCCTTAAATTGTAATATGTGGATTGTGGATTTATATTGTTGTTATATTGTTGTTTTGATGTTTTGGTGTTAGGGTTTAATGTTTTCAATGCTAATTAACAACAACATTTGGGAGATAAATAATAAAGTACATTTGATTTGATTCATACTCTTTTTCATCTCTTCAGTGCATATTTTCTATTTAAAATTTTCTTTAATCTTGAATCATGACCTTTGAGAAAATGCATTGTACAAATTCAGTATGATTTTCATTTTCTTTCCAATTAATTTGTAGGTTTTAGCACGAAATTAATTGATAAAATGGCAGTAGTTGATCAAGCAACAGGTGGTGGTTTGAAGAAGACAACATCTTTGTCAGGTTTTCAGTATGCAGGTTTGAGAAGATTGGGTAGAAGGAACCCTTTTTTAAGATATGGTCTTCCTCTCATTTCCCTCACTGTCTTTGGAACCGTTGGTCTTGGTCATCTCTTGCAAGGGAGGTAAAAACTTATATCTGTCTTATTTAAATGTTTTTTTAAATAAGTTGAAATATTTTGGTTGGAGCTAATGTTTTTAGCTCAATTTGAAATCTACCTTCCGATCTGAAATTGGTTTATATGGGTTGATTAATTGTTAATACTTCAACTTGTTTGTTTTAAAACTAGTTATCAAATTGGGAAATACTTTGCATAGTTGTGGGAGTTTGGCTCGAAATTCATCAAGGATATATCTTTTCATTAATGAAATCTCATCATAACTGGTATTCCATAATTGATGAATATTCATTCCGTGGAGTTAATTATTTTTAATGTGGCAGTGAAATGAGTCTTGGTCCCTAGAATGAGAGGTTGAGGATCGAGCACATTGCACTAGAATTTCTTCACCCTAAAAGGCCTTAGATGGTTGCATGATTCGTTTCCTTATCAACATTGTGCATCTTGGCTGTATCAAATCCAATTTTTTTTGTGTTAAAAGCGCATTTCAGGTGTTAAAACCTCTTTTTTTTTTTTCTATTTTTTCTTTGCCATTTGATGAACAATCTAGACAGCTCGTCCAAAAGATTATGAATCTTGGTTTGTAGAATAATTTTCAAAGAATGTTTAGACTAATATAAAAAATCAGGATAATATTTTCAGTAAGACATGTCATTGTTGGGATGAAATGGATAAGTTTGAATTTATAATATCTGCCGTTTTTATCTAATTGTTATTACAACGTATAATTTGGAGTGATGAATGTCCTGAAATCTCCATATGTAAAAATTATAAATTTATGTATTATGAAAGTACTGGTGAATCTAATAAGGTTTCATATGACTGTTTCTTTAATTATAAATCATTAATAAAAATCTAATTGGTTTGTGTGAGTAGTGAAAAATAATAGTATATGCATACTGCAAAAGAACTTTAAAAAATTTTCTTTTCTCTTTATTGTAACATTTAACGATTATCAACATCTCCATTTTTGTAAACTTGCATTTTATCTATTTCAAGGGATAGGTTTAAGTTTTTAAATACAAATTACAAAGGAAATATGAAAAAAAATGTTTTCTCTTAAAATTGAACTACTATGAACAGCTTCATCATATTCTGCTTGTTATCTACTAAGATGAAAATTTGAGTGAAAATATTGAAGAGTAGCCCACTAAAGCCCATAGTAGATGAGATAAACGGTGAACTGATGATGTGATGTGAGGAAGAAGGCATGATGTATCGACACCCTCTTCTACAGGGATTTGTAATTCATGCAAAAGAGTATCATGTTCTTTACTGCTTCTTGTCTGTTACGTGGGATTTTTATTAAAAGTTATAACAATCTATGTTATCTGCACTCTTTATTTCTGGTAATTTTATAGTGATTGACTTTTGAAGTCAACCACCACAATCATGCAATTTCAACCTTTGATTTTCATAGTATGAAATTTGAGCCATTTGTTTTTATTACTAATTAAAAAACGATTAAAATGCAAAACAAATATTTATGAATACCAATTAACTACTAACAAAGTTTAATGTTTGACATAAATTAACAAATATTTTTATGATATCGTCAATAATCTCAAACACATTTAAATTTTTATAAGTTTTTATTTAGCAAAATTTGTTATAGTGGTTAAGCTTATCACTATAGAATAACACCTTCATTTCAGCTCAAAGACTGAAAGACCTGATAATTGACACGCTATGCCGACATTGTTTGCACGCTTGCCTTTCTTTTGTTGCCGAAATCATGGAGATTGTTTGCAAAATAGCAAAGCCGAACACTTGGATATGCTTTCGTGGTCGGCACATGTACCCAAATCCAAGTAACATAAATTGAAATTAAGGACAAGAAGTAGATCATGAATCTCTAAAATAAGTACCAAACAAATATGGTTACTCCCTTTGAAAATATTTCCTGTTAGTCCAGTGGAGTCAGAAACTAGACCTCACTATATCTGTATTTGATAGAAGTATGCTTCATCTTACTCTGTTCCGTGTTTGTTACTCCATATAGTATTAAAGTTACGACTTTCTTGAAACCAATTATAAGAGAGTCGCTTCATCTGGGTGTTGAGTGCAGTTGCTTGCTGCATGTAAATGTTATGATTGGAGTATTTTTATTGAAATGTTTCTTTGGGGACTTTGGTGTTCAGCAAAGATATTGCAAAAGTTAAAGATGATAAAGAGTGGGAGATCATTGAAGAAAGAAAAGCACTTTCGAGAATTGGACCTCTTAATGCATATAACCCGAAAAAGATTTCACTAGAAGAAGAACTCAAGGTATGAAATCTTGCTATTTTTCATTCAACAAGTAAATCCATAAGACGGGCCATATTTTTCTTAATGATCATGTTCATATCCTAAGTGATCACTTTAAGGTTATAAGTAATTACTTTAATTCTACCATTAAGTGTTCACGTTAAAACTGTGAGTGGTTACTTTAAGATTATAAGTGATCATTTTAAGATTATAACGGATCACTTTAAAACTATGGAAAATAATCACTTTATAATTGCAAGTGTTCATTTAAGGTTATAACTTATAAGTGATCACTTTACGGTTATGAGTGATAACTATAAATATACGTTGAGTTGGCCCAATAGAGATGGTCTAACTGTCAGACTGTCTCATTTGAGAATTTGTGTTTATCTTCATTTCATATATCAGTGCAATCTACATCTATTGAAACCAATGGCCTCGAACTTTGCAGGCATTACAAGAGAAAGTAGATATAAACAACTATGATTACAAGAGAATCCCTCGGCCTGATGAAGGCAAGTCCGCTAGATGAAGTTTTGGATTTCCATCTTTAAGATCTCAACAAGAAGCCATCAAGTCATCAAGCATGGCTGTCCGACTTTTCTTCCCCTTTAGACATGCTCTTGAGTTGGTGTAAATCTTCATGAAGATGTAAAAATCAAAGAGTTTTTTTGTCATTAGGTCTTTAAGCTACTTTTGCACAAACTAGGAGTTGCCCCATAACTCTGGGAATGCTGCATTACTGCTAAGGTGATTATGCTTCTGGGACAATTGTTAAGGTCACTCTATAACATAGTGCAACTACTCTCATAACTACTCATGAGAGATCGCCTCTCGGTGAAACAACCTCAAATAAAAAGTTTACGTACTTATATTTTGTTTCAGTTGGACTATTTAACCCATGTATAAGACCCGTTGGGTACATAAATTTTTTATCTTAGTGGGGATTTATTTATTTTTACATGTTTCGATAATGTAAATTGTTATTTTCACTTTCCATGATCGAAAGCTTTTAATTTTGCTTATAACGTTCGAGAATAGATGAGTTTGCAAGGTGTATTATATTTGTACATTACAAGAAAACTAGTTTTGGGCATCAAAAGTTTCCAAATTTAGGCAACACAATGCATATCTCAACAAAATTTATTTGCTCATTACATAAACATTGAAATACCTTCATTCATTTCCTAAATCCTAATCGATAGAATACATTTGAACCGTGTAATCTCTTACATTTCCAAGCCTCACCGAATTGACATAATCTCTTGGGCTGTGAGCTGAAATTCCAGGTAGCAATAGACCTACAACCCTTACGAAAATCGAATACCAATCCTCTTCATATTCTGCGCCATACACATACTTCATAGCAAACGCCCTGATCAACTCCCACAGAGCGTTCATGTGCGCTGGAATCAAGTACCTTATTCCGTAAAAGTTTTTGTTGGGTTCTTCTTCCACTTCCTTCAAGTTTATCAACACGACAATAACCCAACAGATTAACGAAAATTCACAGTGATATTCATACGATAATAAACTTAGGCACGACGTATAGATGATCGTAAGAAAAACGTGCAATTTTGGAATGAAAAGAAGCTTACCTTGTGAGAATAAAAGCTGTTGTAATAGAGGCAAACACCAAAATGCTTATACAAGAAAGTGTTATTGTCATAAGGTAACCGAGGCACGACATCATTGCAGTAAACAACCCGGAAGTACCTAAGCTCGTCAGGCGTATTAAGTCTTGCGTCTATGTATCGCCCAAGATCTCTGTCTGCAATTCTCGGCTGTCCAAAGGTGTACACACCCAATAACCTCTGCATCATCGCAGTCTCGTCACGCAAGATGAGCACAGTTGGATACAAGATAGCAAGGGCTGCACCGAGGCTGTGCCCTGTAACGACAAATTTAGCGTTCTTATGTTCTTTCAACAGGGCCTGCAGCTTGGTTGTCACAGCATTATATGCTGTCAATTCTGCCATGTCCGGGGTGGAAGAAATAGTGCTTTTGTTCGCGAGATTATGCTGGAAAGTCGGAGTGTATGTTCGGTTTCCCAAACCTAATGCTTCTAAGAATCCCATGTGAAGTTTTCCTAATCCAGGGATTTCGTACCAAGAGTAGTCGAAATCTGTACTCCAATCATCAGCGTCGAAAGGCTCTGTGCCTCTGAAGCTGATTAGTATAAATGTAGCATCTACTGGTTTGTCACACAGGATGAACACTTGGGTGGACATCTCCTGCTGGTAATCTGTAAAATTAAGTTAAGAGATTACAGGGAAAATTCATTGAAAAATCCCAATTTGGCCCCTACTTATGTTTCATTACCCTAACAGGCCGTTTGGTAAGTGATATTAAACGGTGATAATGAGAATCAAAACTAGTGTAATTTTGGTTAAAAAATCTGTAGGCTACCTTGATGGTCATGCTTATTCAACTTCAATCATCTTATTTTCATTCATAAAATTCATTTCAATGCATTACCATTGGGAGATGTGGTATAATGAAAATTTATAAACAAAAAAAACTTTTTTGTAATTAAATTTTGTGTTTCATCACCATGAGAATAACATGGAACTTTTGATGAAATTTTACATGATAAATCATTTTTATTATCAGTTTACCACCATTTAGTACCAGTGTACCACTAACCAAACGGGCCGTAAAGTCATTACGTGGCTCCCACCTAAGTAAGGTTTGGGTCTTATATATGCAACTTTACTCTTGTTAATGATCACAAAGAGGTTGTTTCAGATGGATCAGTGGCAGCAAATACCATCTACAACATCAACTTGCTAGAGTATATAGCATATTCTGAGGGCTAAATCATAAGCTTAAGCTTTTGGTTGAGTTGGTTCTTTGACAGCGTATGGTTAAAGCCCCATGTAATGTTATATACTTTAACACGATTGGCCAGTCTGCCTCATAAAAAAAAGAGGAAAGAATAAGGGAGAGATTACCATTCCAACCATTGTAGAAGCCCACAAAATGCATCTGCTTAAATTCAAAAAACAGTCACTAGCTAGTCATATAGAAGCATAGTGCAAAAATAAAGCCCCCATAGAATTACCCGTGTTGTAAAGAATATCGCATGCTTTCAGCCGATATTTGATCCATTACAAAGAATATCACATATTCACATGCTTTCAGCCGATATTTGGCATTACCACATCATCATGTAGTTACGGCACAAGTGAAGCAAAAATTGGCAAATTTCTTAAGCTCGGTGCAATTTCAAATATATGATATTTTTACAACAATTTTGAATAAACTACTTTATCATTGAGACTTTTGTAGACTGTGCAGTCGAACATGTTGAACATGCTCAGAACCTCCCTCAATTACGGAGATAGCGATCAACCACATATTTTGCAGGAATAAGGAAGAATAGGGAAAGAGGAAGAAGAAGAATACTTGCCTTCCAATGATCAATTACAATTTGTTTGACCACATTTTGATTCTCATAAACCAACTTAGAAGCCATAATACAAAGGTCCATAAGAGCAGGGTTGAAGTTTAATTTGTTGTGTATTTGTGGGCCAGAGTCTCCTCCAAAATTATCAGTCTTACACAAGTCAATACGCCCATCTAAATGTCCAATTGAGCTTATGAAACTTGCTGTTCCTCTTTGTGGAATCACCACCTTTCCTGTTTTACATTTTTCATCCTCTTAATTAATTATCTTTTTTTTTAAATGAATTAATATAGGCTCATCTAATTCTAATTTATTAAAAAATAATTTAAAAAAATTTTAAAAAATTTTCAATATAAAACTATTTGCATAGACTCGTTTCATAGTGAAGTGATCATATAAAACTTGCTAAAAATTAAAAATTTTTAATCAATAACCGTAATTTGTAAATCATTATAAAAAGACAAAAAAATAATACTCCATCCTATTCTCCACAAAAATTTTTAATCAATAACCGTAATTTTTAATCAATAACTCGTTTCATCTCTTACTCTTAATTTGCATTTTATTATTAATCTATAAGTTAAAATATAGTCAAGTAGGATCTTGTCGTCTCAATGCACAATTAAAAATATTACGGATTGAATAAGTACATTGGATAGAGTGCATAAAGCAAATGGGACACTTGTGGATAACAAAACTCTCACCCTATCACATCTTACCACATGAGGGTGATTTATTAACCTTATAAATAACTGTTATTTACTTAGACTTCCTCAGGGTAATAAAAAAGTAGTGAAGTACCTTGGAGAAAGTTGACAAAAAGGCCAAATAGATTGCCATTAAGAGTAAGAAGATTAAGAATAAAATCAACAAAATAACCAAACCATGTCAAGGGTTTACCAAAAACCCTAATCAATTTCCTCACAATCACAGAAACAACAATCACCCATCTTTTATCTTTCCCTCCAAACATTGATTTCCATTCTTCTAAATCGAATCTTCCAGAACCTTCTTCATCATCCAAACAATAATTACTTGTAATGAAGTTGGACCCACTTTCTATATTCCCCTGCTTCCAAAACCTCCATAAGTCCCCTGCTCCTGCACTTTCTGGATGTATGATCATGTACCTCCATTCATCTCCACCATTCATTTTTTAAAATTTTTTTTTCTCTTGATTTTAATTTATTTTTTTATTGATGATTTTTTATTTGATTGATTTTGGGTAAAGTGATAATATAATGTTGATGCATAAATATAGTAAGTTAATAGGATTCCTTCACGTGTAAGTGTTGCATTGTCAATGTGGGGAGGCCACCACCTTATGGTTTTCATTTACATACTACATTTGTTTGCATGTATGCCCATCCTTTTTTGTTTGTTTTAATATTATGTGCATACAACTATTTTTACCTATTTTCTTGTGTACTCTTTTTCTTTTAACTTACTTTTAATAACTTTGTTCAAGTACCTGAGCTGGGATAGGGGCAGTTGGTGTTTGACGGCTCTTTTTTACGTCTTAGATTACTAAACTCGTTTCTTTACCATTGTTTGTTATTATTCATTGCCTTTAATTATTGCTCTTTAATTCCTTTACTTTTGTCTTTATTTTTAGTTATTTGTACGTAGGTTTCTCTCTTTGAAGACCTTTTCGATGGACTCTTTGACCGCACTCTCCTCTATGAGTATGAGCTGCCCTCGTTTTTTCCTCCCCATACCATGATCATAGTTTTCTATGAGCGGTATATACTGGGCATGATGATAATGATAATGATGATGATGAAAGAAAAGAAAAAGAAAAGGAAAAGGAAAAGGAAAAATGTAAGTAAATACAAGGTTGATTTTGGACAAGGGCGAGAAGGGCTAAAGGCCCAAAAAACGTGTAATATGTCTTAGTGATTCTTTTTTTATGATGAAAAATCTCATAAATAAGTGAATATTTTTCTCTATTTGTTTTCTTTTTTATAATGCTTTGCTTGTGTTTTTATTTGACTAATTTTATATTTGTTGATTTTGAGTTGGTTAAAATTGTGGGTGTTTCATATTTTCTCTTTCATTTTTGGATAATAAATACAATATTTGTTCTATGAACTTATTTCACGGTCCTTTAGAGTTGTAAAAATTTTAATATATAAGTTTCGATTATACGGGGCTAAAAGGATCTTACATTGTACGTGCAATCTTGTATATTAAATCACGGTTTTATTTTATACTTAATAATATAATGTAAGTTCAAGTATTAAGTAACTTTAACTCTAAATTCAAAAAAAAAAAAAAAAGTAACTTTAACTCTCTTATATGGATTTTGTTAATAGTGATTTTGCATCAAAAAATTCTCTTACAAAAATCTTATTGAATTTTATATTATCTATGCATACTATCATATATAGATATAGATTTTTTAATCTATGTTTCGTACTTCCTTTGTTTTGTTTTAGTTATATCTCATAGTGACAAAAGTGAAGTGGAGGAGATATTTCTTTAGGGCCCATAATGTAACAACCCGATTTCTCGAATGTTACACATAATATATATTTCCCCCCTGAGGTCTTCAAATCTCAGAGCCCGACCCCCGCAGCCTACTTTTCTCGTCTATTCTCGTGCCCTTTTAATTTTTGTTTGACCCTTGCAGATTTTTCAATTATATAAATACTAGTACTGTTTCATATTTTCTCGGTCCCTGACTTCTATTTTTTGGATTTGTCCCTGCTTCTAACAGTTTTCCAAACCTAATTGAAGAATTAATTCTCTTTTCTCCTTGCACTTAGGGATTTTCCCGCCTACCTTAAGTAAAAGAATGTTACTAAATTAATTGAAAATGAATTGAGAAGAACTTGCGCGCTTTAACTAAAATTTATAAAAGACGGTTATTTTTAAATTTTCCATATTTTAAAATCAAAGTATGATCACTAGTGAAATGTTTATTTGCTTGGAAATATTCACTACATTAAGCTTATTGGCACTATTATCTTTCATGTTTACTTTAATTTGAGGCTAATATGTAAAAAAGAATATAGCTAAGTGTGATTTTGTTTTAATCATCTAACCGCATTATTTCATAATATTAATTTTTATAATTTATATTAATTCATATGCAGTATAATTTAAGATATAAATGATTTAAATTAAATAAAATATAGCAAATTTAATGCTCCCTCCGTTCCTATTTAATCTTATTTTGATTTTTCACAAAGATTAAAAAAAATGGAATCTTTGGTAGTAATGGATATTATTTTAATTGGGAAGTAATGATTGTATTGAAATTATGAGAGAAAAAATAATTAAATATTAATGTGAAGTAATGATTGTATTGGAAGTATGAAAGAGAAAATAATTAAATAGTAGTGTGAAGTAAGAAAAGTGGGTTTTTAAGGGGTAAAAATGAGATGAAAACTTTCCAAAAATAGAAAGTATTTTAAAGTGGAAGAACTTTTGAAACTATCTATTATGATAAGGTGGAAGAACATAAAAAAACGGAGAGAGTAAAATAGAAGTAGAGGCATGTTGCTTAGAAACATTCATAAATTTGTTATTGGAGATAAGATTGTACTTCATATCCTTTATCCTTAATTGGTTTTGTTAGACTATGAATGTCATGGAGTTTGTTAATTATAACGATTTTAACGTGTTTCCTTCATGCTTTTAAACCAACTACTCCTCTAGTTGGCTAGCTAGTTGCTATCTTATCGGCTTATTGCTATTATTTATAATTTTTTTCAATTATTTATAATTTTTTTCAATTATTTATAATTTTTTATTTTATTTATTAAATGAGTATTATTTAGTATATATTGGATATTTTGAGATGATTAAAACATAAAATACTCTTGGATTTTTTGTCACTTATACAATTGAGTACTTAAATGCAATAATATGATTCGGTTGTGACTATTTTTAAGTAAGTCAATTACATTTTCCAGACAAAAACTATAGTTTTTTTTTTAAACTTTAAAATGGATTATTAAGAGTTGTAACACTTTATATAAATTAATGTAAATTATGTCGAAAAATTTACTAAAACTGTGCATCACATAATTTATACCTTATTATTATATGATCTTAAATTTGTACATTTATTTGAGTTTTGACACTGCACTAACAAAGAAAAGAAAATTATATAACACATAGTAAGAAAAAAAAATTGAAATTTTCCTACCACTTTTATTTTTCGGCTAACGCCCAAAAAACAACACTTAGACATGTATATAATTTCAATAGTAGGGCCCAAAAATGATAAAAACCGCGTATTTGGGACTTGGGTTATTTTTATGAGTCATAGTTCAATATTAAAAATTTCTAAATCTTCTATTTACCCATTGGCAATTTGCCAAATTAAGAAATACTTTCCCACTATGTAGGCTATCACGTTTTGAGGGTAAAATTGACTACTTTTTTCTAGTATTCCCTCTCAAGAAAGTACGAATATGAATCATCCGTCATATTCCCTCATCCAAATCTTATTTTCGACTGGGATATTGAATTGATGATGATGATGACGACGACTTCCCAGGCTCTTTAGAATTTTATTAAAGACAAAATGAGTGAATTTTGAAAGGATATTGAAAAACTTGATGATAAATAAAGAGACCTATTAAATTATGTGATTGAAATTAAAGGAAGTTAAAATATGATAATAAGATTCAAAGTGAAAATAGTCAATAATAAATCAATCTTTGCTTAATCAGTTGGAAATAAATTCATCAATTATTTGTTAAATAATCCCACTTATTATGTATATTTTGCTAAAAATAATCTACTGTTGTTTATAACCATCTTCAAAACTTCTTTTTAAGCCTAGCCATTAGTAATAAACAATAGTTACATTGAATTTGTTTTCAATAATCGTTACGAATATGCGGGCGTTTTTAAATAAATAATAGTTAAATTATTTTTATCTGATCGAACAAAAATAAATTTTTTTTTTGACAATTTTCCTTTATGGATTAATAGGGTTATACCTAGGGGTGAGCAAAATCGGATATCCGATCCGGAACATGCAGTCGGATCAGATATCCGATATCGAAAACGGATATATCTGATATCGGATATCCGGTATCCGACAATATTCGAATCGGATATTTGAGATATTCGATATCAGATGCTTATGAGAAAAATTTGAAAATTTCCAGTCGGATATTCGAAATATCCGATATCCGAATTTAGTCAAAATAATTTATTTATAAATATATAATTTTATTCTTATGAATAACGGATATCCGAAACTACTTATAATATGCGGATATCCGCTATCCGACTATCCAAAATAATTTCGGATATCCGACATTCGATATCCGACAATTGAAAAAATGTCGGATATTCGAATCTACAAATGTTGATATCCAAATTTGTATCCGATATCCGAATTTTCGAATCGGATATTTGATCCAAATTGTAATTTCGAATCGGATATCCTAAAAATCGAATCGAATATCAGATCGAATCATCGAATAATGGGATCATCAGATAGTTTTGCTCAACCCTAGTTATACCCCTAGTCCCAGCTAATTAAAATTAAAAAACCTTAAAAGGTAACATATGTACGAAAAGAATATGAGCAAAAGAAGTGAAGTAAAAACGAAGGTGATTTTGAGAACGAAAAGTGTCACACTTGTCTACTTCTATTTTTGAATTGTCAGTATCCCGCATAAGGCAGGGTATAAGTGAAGGTTTTTTCCTTAAAGATGCGGCTAAATTATACCCATTCTTTCAAGGAGGGAGTAAAAAGAGATGCGCACAATCAAGAACCCCCAATTGATACCTGCGCCCAGTAGAGATTGAACCTCAAACCTTTAACTCCACATATAGACGCTCTATCCATTGAGCCACAAACGCTTCTGATAATTAAGTGATTTATATTATTGTATAAATTTTTATAATATATGTAGTTATGTTTAAAATATAAATAATAAATTGGTACTCCAATGGAAAGAAAAAGTAAGTACGAAAAACCACTAAGCAAGCTTTCTTTCCTATAGTTGTATACAATTCCATTCGTAGCAATGGTACAAAAATCTTTTACTCCTATACAGTCATACTCCATATTAAATAAATTAGACTATGGGAGTTTATTACTAAATAGAGCAATTTAAAAATAATATCCTATTTGATTTTAGTTCCCATCAATGTCAAATACGGCTACTGCTTTTGTTCTAAAATACTTGCTACTGATAGTGATATTTTTTTATATAATTTATTACACTAAATAACAAGTATTATGAAACGGAGAAAGTATATTAATAATATACATGCTGGTATACATCGTATTATTTACTCCCTCCGTCTAATGGATAATGCAATCTATCTTTTTTTTTGAAGAAATTATGCAATCTATCTTCAAAAGCTCTTACATTTAGGATTTAAAAATTGTATTTTCAATGGGACATAGAGAGTACATGCTTAAGCCTTTTTTATTATTTTATTTTTATGTTTTCGATGTTTTTTGCTTATAATTTTAGTTAGTTTTGTCTTCCTAAATAGTATTGTGTAAGTGTTCATATATTTTGGGTTTTCTACCTTTTTTGTTGCGTATATTCTTTTGCAAGTTTATTCCTTTACAGGGACTTTATATGTTAGAAAAAACTCATGTTGAAGGGCTCCTTTCGATTGCGATCTCCTCGTTAGTAAAGATATAATTAATTTTATATAGTAAACTAATACTCCCTCCTATTTTTCCTACTTGTCCCATTTATTTTTTGATTATTATTTATTAATCACTCTTAATTTGTATTTTGTTTTTAATCTATAAGTTAAAATATGGTCATGTTGGATCTTATTTTATTCATCTCAATGCAAAGATTATTAATATTAAATTTTTATAATTTTTAATCATGCACAATTAAAGATATTAAACGTCAAAATGTTGTCTTAGCATGTATGCAAAAGGTAAATGAGACAAATAAGGTGAATAGAAGGGAGTATATTTTTAATTTTTAATCATATAAACATTATATAAATGTTTATTTTGTTTTCTAATTACTCTTTCATATATATTATCATTCTTGTTCACGAATGCCAACGATTTGGGACGTTTCGCGTTCGTTAACTTCTGCCAAATGATTTATTTGGATAATATTGAAAAATACCTTGCTTTGTATTTTTTACTCTCTTTCTCTCTTCAATTTATAATTAAATATGTTAATTTTTTAAAATTCAAAATTTTCCAATTTTATATTACTTATCTTTCCAATAAAAAATATCAAAATATTATCGACAATAAAATAGACCGAGGAAATGGATGATCTAGGTGAAAATTAAACTAAAAATTTTGTTGTGGAAAGTAATAGGTATTTGGTCTTCAATTAAAAAAACCAAAATTAAAATAAATTTGTTCTCCACTTAAAAAAAAGACCGAATTAATAAAAAACCTACTGGAAATTTAGTGTTGCTAACAATTGTCTAAAACCAAATATATCATCATCATACTCAGTATTCCCGCACATAGATAGATCTATGGTCAGGGTCTGGAGAGATTAAAAATACAAAAGTCCCATACTTTTTTAAGTTTTACTTCCTCCGTTCCATAATACTTGCTACATTTCACTTTTTTACGCAATCCAATGCACAATTTTTATCATTAATATCTTAAACTGCATTAATCTAAAAATTATAAAAATTTAATATTATAAAAGTATGCAATTAGACGATTCAAACAAGATCCCACTTGACTATGTTTTTACTTACACATTAGTCGCAATATGTAAAATAAGCTTGAACGATGAATAGTGCACAAAATAGATATGTAGCGAGTATTTTGGAACGGAGGAAGTATATATTAATTAATAATTACCCCATGTGAATTACTGAATAATATTACCATTTACCACTTCAATTCCAAGAAGTAAACAACAAAAATTCCACTTCCTAAAACAGAGCAAAGGACTTGAAAGGAGTGAAAAGGACATCTTTTATTTTATTATAAATAAAAACCTCAAAACAGACAAATATAATACACTATCTGTCCTTCCAATTTGCAACGATTTAACTTTTTATCAAGGTGGTTAAATACTACTTCCCTATTGATTTTGTTGCTATATTTGCATGAATACGGGAATTAAGAAAAGATGGGTACAATATATAGACTTATAGAGTATAATTATATCCTTCAGTTTTTCTTGATTGAAGAGGGAAAAAAGTTAGTGACGTATAGAGTAGGATAAAAATAGAGATAAAGTAAATATTTTTATAATTATTTTATTATTAAAAATAGAAATGTAGCAAGTAATATGAAATTGTCAAAAATAGAAAATGTAAACTTTGATAGGGGTAAAATGGGGATATAGGCGTAAAGCTATGAAAAATTTAAGTTTAATAAGGGTAAATTGGTAAAGTTAACATACCAAAATTAAAAACTAGACATCTAGAATGATTTGACTAAATAAGTTTATAATTATTTGAATATAGTGGCCCACCACTTACTTTTAATATTATCTATACATTTTAACTTCCTTTCAATATCATCCATAAAATTTAATCTCTTTTCTCATTTAATACCACATTCTTAAAAATACACCATTTTCTCTTTGATGCAATTTAAAAGGGACGGAGTAGTAAATTTTTTGATTTTTGTACTTTTAGACTCTAGACTCCTCGTTGGTCGTGCCTGCCAGCTTTACAATATAACACGGGCATATAGTCGTATTATACAACCTACATATACATTATACATTATACATATACTTCTACCATACAACTATATTGTTCCTTTCTGCATTTCTATCCGTCGGTCAGAAATTCCAAGCAAAATAAAAATAATTATGGAACAAATAATATCTTACTACTAATTTATTGGGAAAATACTGTTTTGTTTAACCTTCATTCATCAGAAGTGAGTGGGGGTGGATAGAGAGAGAAAGAAAAGAATAGTGATGATTGAAGTTAAGAGGAAGCTCTTGATAATCAGCATTTTGTTGCTAAATTCAAGCTTCATTAATGGTGACACAGATCAATCAGATGGTTAGTACTAGTTAACTTTACTCTTTTGTGTTCATTTATGGTTTTACACTTCTGGGTATTATTTTTGGTTTTCATTGATTATTTCTGCCGACTTTGAATTTCTTGTACTATTTATGTGGGTTATTGTCAAAATGTTTGAAAATTTGTGGGTAATTGTACAGATAATTGATGGGTTGCTTGTAGTTTGCTAATATTCCTTTGTTTTGCTGGTGTTTGATGTTATTCTGATTGGTGTAATGGTGTCACTAACTGATACAATGAGGGGAGTGATCTTTTGTAAAAATTATTTTTTTTTACATTTTGTTGTTTATAATTATCCAAGGTTTGTTCTGTATTTGGGATACAGAAATTAATGGTGAAAGTATGTTCTTCTGTTCTTGATGATTTTTTTATTTATATCTTCAAATGGGTATTTGAAAGATGTGGCTGGTTTGTTCTTGATCTTTTTATCTAATTTTTTCACTAAAAAAACTGACTGTATTAAGGGTGTTGTCATGAAAGGGGTTGTTTTACCATTTTGTTTAAAGATTTTGCTTGAATAGACCTTTCATTGCTGATAAATTCATGGGTGGTTCAGCTTGATCAAGTATTTACTGGGTCTTCATGATTGAAGGTTTCCAATTTGAAGTTTAAAGTTGGGACAACTTGGATGGCGTTTTATAATTATCTGTTTGGGGTTTTATTTGATTAGATCAATTTAAGTTAGCTGATGACTGTGTCAAAATGGCGGATAAATTATTTAGATTTACTGCCAATCAACTATGGCATCTGTTGATTATGTTTGCTACGATGGTTCAATCGGAAATAACCTTTTTGTCATCACTAACAAGGGTCAGGTTGCGTACATCCACCCCCTAATCTCGCTCGCTTAGTGGAAGTCACTTAATGACATTATGACATTAGGGACTAGGGTAATAAAATGTTGTTGTGCCAGGGGCGGAACAAAGATTTTGGAGGCCCTATTTATTTTTCCGATCGTCTTTCAAAATGGGGCCTTAAATTATATCAAAAGATAAAAATTTTTTCCACTTTCAAGAAAAAAATTTCAAGAAAAATGTGTATTGTAACATTATATTCTAAACTACGTCAAGTATAAAAAAAGTTTATGAACAAGTCACTTAAAATGTGTTGCTCAAAACTGGGTTTGAATAGCACCGTTTAATATTTGAGTTCCCTTATTTATGTGGGCCCTTGGCGGTCGGCTACCTAGAATTGCCTCAGAACCGGCCTTGTGTTGTGCCAATCAAGTATGACAAACTTGATATGAAATTTCTCTCCGTTTTGCAGCTGCTGCTCTCAATGTCATGTTCAGCAGCATGTATTCACCTCCTGTACTCACAGGGTGGACTGCTAGTGGCGGTGATCCATGTGGTCAGTCATGGAAGGGTGTCACTTGTTCAGGTTCAAGAGTAACACAAATGTAAGCCTCCACTCTTATCTGAGTTAAAAAAACTTACCATTTATGAAAGCTTTTGTGTCTTATTCTTGCTATTTTGAATCTTGTATGCAGAAAATTATCGAATCTTGGACTTACCGGGTCAATAGGCTATCAGCTTGCGAGTTTATCAGCCTTGACTGACTTGTAATTCAAAGCCCTCTTTACAATTTCATTTTGTTAATTCATCATCCATGTGTCTAGTGTTTGAAAAATAACCCACATGTGATCCCACATTGAACAATATAGGGAGGTTGACTAACATATAAGCATGATGGGCTACTCCTCTTAACAACCAATTGGTTTTAGGACTCATCGGATTGTGCTCAGCCAACTCTCCTCTTATGCGGGTCTCGGTTGTACAAGCTCGTTAACAAATTTATCATCTTGTTTTCATTTTCTCATACTTCTGTCATGATGTTTGCAGTGACGTCAGTCATAACAACTTCGGAGGCTCTGTACCTTATAACCTTCCTACAAATGCGTTGCGACTGTATGCTCTTAACCTATTCTTTCCATAATTTTAACTGATCAGATGAATGTCGTTTACAAAACCACGATATTTCAGTTCAATTTTAGTTCCTCAACATTTTAATATAAAATTTCTGGATTTTTTCCGTACAATACTTTAGTAGTTGTTACCCGCGCAGAAACCTTGCTGGTTGTAACTTCAATGGAGCAGTACCTTATTCAATTTCTACTATGAAGTCTCTAGAGCACCTGTAAGTTGCTTGCCTTTTGACCAATACTTGAAACGTAATTTGTGACAGCGACTAAGTTTATATTTCTACGCTTGACAATAGAGACCTCAGCCAAAATCAATTTAACGGACAACTGAATGTTGATTTTACACAGCTTTCCAAACTCTCTACAATGTAAGTTATCTACTCCACCCTTATGCTATCTGTAACTGTATGTAGCTACATTTATATGCGTTAATAGGCTGATATCACAACAAAGACATTTGACAGAAAGATTAAGGATGGATGTTGATGTTCAAACTGTGTGGACGATATTAAAAGATTATGAAAATGTGTGGATGTGAATTAAAGAAAGTGCTTGGAATATTTCTATAAAAGGAAATTGAGGCAAAATAAAAGGGACAAACTAAAATAGAAAGTTTGGCATTTCAAAGGGACAAAAGGAGTATCTCTTTACCTGTATGTTCAAATGGTTTCTGGAGTTTATGTAATTTCCGTTAGATTTATCATGATGCTTGATGCTCTTTTCAGTCTTATGAATTCCTCGAATAAAGATCAGTTATAAAAATCGACTAATATATTGATGAAACTACTTGAGAGCTTCTGTGGGTTACCTGTCTTGTTTGAAATGAATTGTATGATGATTCACTGATGATTTATTTTCAGGGATCTCTCGAATAATGCTCTCACTGGAAATCTTTCATCTACAATGAGCTCCTTGTCCAGTTTGAACTCCTTGTCAGTGCACTATGTCCTCTCTTTATATCTATTTTTCTAAATCTCCGCTGCGGTTTGTTCTAGATGTCTTCCTTAGTGACCCGTCTGTTGGCTAATTTCTATTTCTTTTGCAGGTACTTGCAAAATAACCAGTTCACAGGCACAATTGATGTTTTGGGGGACTTGCCACTGAAAACTTTGTTAGTAATTCTTATCTATAAAAACAAAATTTGATACTATAATTGCATTTTTTTTTTATTTCCTGACGATTTATCTTTCTTTTCTAGGAATGTTGCCAATAACCATTTTACCGGATGGGTTCCTAGGCAGTTACAAGGCATTAATATACAGTAAGTGACAGGCTCATTCTTATGTTTTAGATATTAGAGAGTATAACGTACTTTGGGAACTCAACCATTAGCTTAAGCTTTTGGTTGAGTTGGTTCCTTGACATGATATCAGAAGCCTACGTGATAAGAAGTCATGGGTTTGAATCTCAATCACCCCTCATTTAAAGTAGAATATTTAGCGCCAGGTATTAGGAGGGCCTGTGCGACATCCACACTTCTAGCCCAATGGGCTCTCATGTGAAGGGGTGTGTTAGAGCATATAACATTTCTTGGGGCCTCAACCATTAGCTTAAACTTTTGGTTGAGTTGGTTCCGTGACATTATGTCCTTTTAAAATAAAATTTTTGGGTCTCTTTATACTGTGGTTTGTTCCTCACAGAAAGGATGGTAACTCGTGGAGCTCAGGGCCTGCACCCCCTGCTCCTCCCAGATCACGAACCAATCATCATCAATCAGGAAATCATAGAAATTCTGATTCAAATTCTGGAGACGGAAAATCTAGTATCAGTGCTGGTGCCGTTGTTGGAATAATATTGGCTATTCTTGTAGTCGTGGGAGTAGTAGGGTTTTTCATATTTAAGAGAAGAATACGGAAGCCTTCTTCTGACGTAGAGAAGATTGATATCAATAAGCCTTTTGTTGCAGCTGCTTCGAATGGTGTTGAAGGTACTTTAGTGATTTATGCATCTCCCATTTCTCTTTATAAATCATGCTTTGCTTTAAATTTATGGCATCCAGTGGATCAATAGCATCTCAAAGTTCGAGAAGCCGGACATTTACTATCTTAATTAACTAGGATGTTCTATAGATACAAATCTTTACCTATTAACTGTCTAGTTGTTCTGTCATAGCGTATCTGTTCCAGAAAATTAGCTCACATATGATGTGACACTGTATATAGTATTATTAGACATTGGTTCATATCATGTCATATCTAGAAGCTTTAGATAGACAATACATATAATATCATGGATAAAATAGTGGCGTACGGCGTACCTCAAGGATCTTGGATGTGCATTTTTAAACTTAATGTAAGATTATAAATCAAAACTTCAAGGGTCAACATTAGACACTGAGGCTTCACTAGCAGCAACTGTTGGACTCGTCTGAGAATGAAAGTTGGCTACTTTTTCTTTTGCTGAAAATTTCCTAATGTTGAATCTAATCGAAGGGCAGTCCGTCTTGTATGAGATCGTCTCACAGTGAGACGGGTCAATACAAAAGGCCCATTAGTAAAAAAAAAACATTAAAAAAACTATGAAAACTGAATTTTCACTTGTATAGGAAGCAATTTTTTTAAATAGTTTGGGCTGACCCAATTGAAATCGCTTCACGATAAGACAACCTCAGTAAAGAATTAGTGATCAAAGGGCGAGAATTCAATTGTCATTGGTCGTAAACATGCATATTGGTTGTTTAATGATTGTCTGCATATGTGCTATGAACTAATAATTCTTGTTCTCCTTCATTTTCTAACTCTTTGAAGTTGTTTTCAATGCTGAAATTCATTAGGTAAACCTGAGTTTGCAGAGTTGAAGTCAGTGCATTCTTCATCCTCAATTAACACAACCACACTTGACACAGTTTCTTCAGTTACACTTAAACCACCTCCGGTTGATCGTACCAAATCATTTGATGATGAAGACATCTCTAACAAGCCTATCATGATCAAAATTCCTACTCCAGTGCCAGAAAATGTGAAATCATATTCTATAGCAGATCTGCAAATGGCCACGGGCAGTTTTAATATTGAAAATCTTGTTGGAGAGGGGTCTATTGGACGTGTATATCGTGCTGTATTTGATGATGGAAAGGTACAGCTTTTGATAGTTTTTATTTGCTCTTTTTTGATGGATAATCTGTGAAGGGAAGAATTCACACTCTTGTATATCAACCTGTAAATTCAAACCAAAATTTGTCTTGCACTGAAAGAAAAATTTGATTTTATCAACGAGGATCATTTTGAGTACTCAAGTTTGTAATGTTATATGACATGCATATTTAACATTGTTTCAGGTTTAAATTTTTGACCTGATCCTAACCCATTTAATAAACTTATCAAGTCGGGTCGACCCATTTAATTAATTGGGTCAAAAGTCTTAACCCAAACCTACTTGTTTCGGGTTAGGTTCAGGTCGATTTAGCCGGTTGAGTCAACTGTTGCCAGGCCTGCTTCATAATGAATCAAGTTCCTCAATGCTGATTAAATTACTGTTCTGACCCTTAATAGGTTCTTGCTGTGAAAAAGATAGACTCATCTATCCTAGCAGACCATCCTGAAGATTTCACGGAGATTGTGGCCAGCATTTCCAAACTTCATCATCCAAATGTCACCGAGCTTGTTGGCTATTGTTCAGAACATGGACAACACTTGCTAATTTATGAGTTCCTCAAGAATGGGTCGTTGCATGACTTTTTACATCTTGATGATGAATATAGTAAACCATTAACATGGAATACCCGTGTGAAGATTGCTTTGGGGAGTGCACGTGCACTTGAGTAAGTCAATATAATGCTGACATGAGTAGACTTTTTTTAGATACAATAGATCATAGATGATTAATGTTCTTTTGCATCATTACATTTTTATATCGTTTTTTTGCATTGAGTCAGTCTCATTTATTCGACACTGAAGAAATCGTAAAATATTTATTTCATTAAATTTTTTTTTCTATAATACTTGCATCTATGTTGCATTTGTATGAGTATGACTGTAGGTTGTGATATGTGTTACACTGAGCACATGCTTGGTGTGTGTGTATAGTTTTTTTTATATAATCACGTTACTTGACACTGACTTCCCTCTATCTGTGCCAGGTACCTGCACGAAGTTTGCTCACCATCAGTAGTTCATCAAAATTTTAAGTCGGAGAACATTTTACTTGATGCAGAGCTCAACCCTCATCTTTCTGACTGTGGGTTGTCAAATCTCCTTCCAAATGCAAATCAGGTATAATTAAATCTTCTGTGGTGTCTTTTAAAACTTTTTGCTTCAAGCCTACAAAAATACATGTTTTGCATTCATGGTGTTCGTTTAATCCATTTTCAATACCCGTTTTTTTGGGGGCATGAGTTTATGGATTTTTGCTATTAAGACTCGAAGGTCCACCCCAGTGAAACATAATTCGCTAGTTAGTTCGCCTTTTGAATTCGTGATGTTCTCAAAATGGTTCAAAAATAGCCTAAAACCGACCATAATTTGCTTTTTTCGTTTTGCGATTCGCGAGGCGATTAGTGAATCATGATTTTCCCTTGTAAATGATTTTGTCTGACAACTCTATATCATGACATGCTTATCATGAACATGTTTTCTTTATTTGTTTATGCAGGTAATTAACCATAATGCTTGTGCCCCTGAAGTTGCCGATTCTGGTCAGTATACTTTAAAGAGTGATGTCTACAGTTTTGGGGTCGTTATGTTAGAGCTTCTCACCGGACGAAAACCATTTGATAGGTAACTATCTCATCAGGGTTCAGTACATAATGAGGACAGTTGGAATTTTACAAAATTTTGTTTTCTGAGATAAATTTTACTTTGTCTTTAGCTCTTTACTATGGGCTGAACAGTCATTGGTTCGATGGGCAACACCTCAGCTGCATGACATTGATGCTTTGACTAAAATGGTGGATCCTGCTTTAGAAGGTCTCTACCCAGTAAAGTCTTTGTCGCGTTTTGCTGATGTTATTGCTCTTTGTGTTCAGGTAATTCTAACTGCCTTAATCTTGGTTGTTATTTAATAGGCGTTGAATTGCATACTTTTACCTCGAGTTTGTAGTGCTTAGTGCTTGAACCAGTTGACCCTCTGAATTTGAAGGAACGAATGAACTATAAAATATGAACAAGTCTTATATGAGACCATCTCACCGTGAGACGGCTCCATACAAAAGGCTCATTGGAAATAAAAAACGTAAAAAAACAATGAAATTAATTCACTTGTGCCGGAAGCAGTTTTTTATAAAATAGTTTGGCATAACCCAATAAAGTCATCTCACGGTGAGACGGCCTCAATAAAGAATTAGTAATACAATATCACTAGCTTAACACCTTGGATATTCTTAGGTGTACGCATTGAGGGTATCATATAGAGGTATAATAGATCGTTAGTGGGTGACTCGTTTAAATTGTCGGGGTGGAACACCAATTAACCTTCATCCTGTGCGTTTAGTTTCCTTAGATAGCTATCGTGAGTTCTGCCATTGTGTCAAACACAAGGGCTTTGTCCAAATCCATGGTCAATAAGTTCTTACACCAAAAAAATTCCCCCAATTGCCCATTTGCCTGGTTGTGGGACGGGAACTTCAGTCGAATGGAGAATCATACAAAATGGTGAAATTGGATTCAAAAGAGCGCCAGAAGTCTGAAACTTGCCGCTACATGTTTTAGAATTGGACTATACTAAGATGGCTTATTGAATCATTTGCTACCATAGTCAATCAGAAATCAACAAGGGTCAGGTTGCGTGTATATCCGACACCCAAAACTTAGCTTAGGTGGGAGCCACTTAATGTCATTGAGGAAACGAAATATTGTTGTACATGCTTAGAATTATAGGTTCTGTTAGGTTGCTATTTAAAACATACTAACACCTGCTTTTGTGAACAGCCGGAGCCTGAGTTCCGTCCACCTATGTCAGAGGTGGTGCAAGCTTTGGTTCGATTGGTTCAACGAGCAAACATGAGTAAGAGAACTTTCAGTAACGCATCCCGTCAATCAGAAAGTGCAGAAACAACTGATAGTGTGAATTGAATGAATCTCTGTACAATAAATTATTATTTCAGATCCTCGCCCTGACCCGAGTGAAGGTTTATTTATATCTCCTCACCTCATAATTTTTCTCTTCTATAGCCTCGTTTCTTTTTACCTAACCACGTTTCAGGGTACCGACTACCGACTCTGTCATTGAAAAGATTATCCCGTTTTTCTTTGCTTTTTGACATCACCTTGTGTTGTATGATATAATGTAATGAAGGTGAAGATAGGTTTAATTTATCAGTCCTCATGTAGTACATCCTTGCGATATCGGTAGCAGAAAGAATGTTCATGAAATGTGAGTTGAGAATGCTCAAATTTTGTACAAAATGCTTTCAAACTTGCAACTATTGACATCATAGGTATACCTTTATCGAGATTTAGTTCTCGTACTATTTGTTACCTTTATCGGGATTTAGTTGTCATATTACTGGTTTTGGTAATTATTAATGTAAATTTCTAGGTATCCCATTAAATGTTAAATGAAATCCCTTTCCAAGTTGGAGAGCACTCTAATTTGATGCATGGATGAACAATGATGAGTAAGTGACTGATAATGGCTGCCCAACAATAGGCATAACCCAGCAACAATATGCCATTTTGATTAACAACCATATTCTGTGTGTTCTAAAACCATGGCGGGTCGCATTCTTGTTCGTTTTTGGTATTCAGGAGAAATAACGAAGTCTTCTAGTAGTAGGTACGAAGTTTAATGGTGTATCCACTCTTGTCGATAAAGAGTAAAGTGTCGATGAAATTAATAGGTACTCCCTAATGTGTGGCAATTCGAGATCATGAGAACATACAAACTAAGATAATATGTAACTGATAAAATTTGATGGTGGTGATGAGATTAATCACCATGTAGTCTACGCCTTAGGGCATGATACCCGTGATGATGAGTGTAACATGAGAGGGACTTAGGTTTCTCAACAGCCTGGACGTCCATTAATCGATGGTTCTCCTGTAGGTAGGTAGAGAGCCAAACGCTCACTTAGCCCCAAGATCATATATAACGGAACAAAAAAAAAAACACAGCATGAATAATACAAACAACCCCACAAGAACATTAAGAAGCACAATACCAACATCCTAAACCCTAAACTCTAACCAAACCAAGGACTCTAACCCTAAGCAACACCAACATTCTAATGAGAAAACAAACATCATCACTACCACCCTAGAGGCATAAACCCTAATTCATAACTAAAATATAATCCTTAAACACTCATTACCTCAAAACCTTAATTCAACAACATCAACACATCAGCGACGATAATAATAACATCATCAGCAACATCTTCTTCGATTAACAATGATATTATAAACATCATCACCTATAACTATCATCAATATCAATAACAATGTCATCATAAATAACAATATTAAAAAAATTTATCAACAAAAATGCTAAAAATAATTATAATGCAACAAAAATAATTAAAAGCTACACCAGTAAGAATTAAGAACAACATTAACAATAATAATGACCAAAACAACAAAAAAAAGACAATCATGGTCAAGAAATGGCTATAATATTGCTTAATACTTTCTTCAATTTTTTAAGTTGTTCCCATTTGTTAATTAAAATTGTTTTATTTGTTATTCTATTTATATCACAAATTTTGAATCAAATTGACTTTATTTATCCTTATTTTAATTATTTAATAATGCTTTTGGTGTCTTTCACTAACTTTTTTTTAACATTATTATATATACTTATGATTCTCACATATATTTCACACAAAACCTTTTTTAAAATATTTTTTAATAATTGTGATTTTTATATTTCATCTACCAACTTTCTTTTAATATTTTTTAATATTTATAATCTCCACTTTTCCCCACTAAATTAATTATTCAATATATCCATTATCCACCAATAATTTCTTAAAACAACTACAAAAATGAGTAAATCATAGTATGAAATTCATGAAATTATATACGAATAAAGAAAAAACCAAAAATTGATTTAGAATACCTATGAATTTCGAAATGGAGAAATGGGAACTAGAGTGATTTGACCTAAGATGGAAGCTCGACGATCAAGCTCATCAATATTGATTTCAAATTTGGGAGAGAAAAGGGTAAAAACAGATGAAGAATTTGAAAATGGCGGGCAATGACAACAAACTCTTATTACAGTTCCTGGAATCTGGCATTTACAAATTCCCCGCTTCAAATACATTCTTCATAGATCCTGTTCGACTTCTTAATCGAAACTACACTAATTTTAGGGTTTCCCCTTGTTCGTATTACTCTCGTTTCTTCAATTTAAGTTCCTCCATTGAAGAACAAAATTTAGATGAAAAACATGATGGATTTTTGGTTACTACAAACTGCGGAAAGAGAAAACGTTACCGAAAGAACAAAACCAAACAGAAATGCTATTCTCTTAACGAGAAAGAATTACTTGCGGATAAACGACATCAGGTAAAATTTTGATTCTTCAGGATTTATGTTCGACGATTTAATGTAATGTTCATTGCTTTCGAGTTTTTGAGATTTTCGTTTTGTTTGAAGGAAATTAGGGGTTTATTAGTAAACGCACATGAAGAACTCGTGAGAGATAAGGAGCTTTTGGATGTAATTTGTGAGCTAAAGTATGAAAATGAGGGATGGGAACGTTGTGTTGAATATAATTGTGGTGAAGTTAAAGAAAGGGAAAATTTTTCATTGATTGAGCTTGGAAAAGTTTGGCAAGCTTCCTTTTATGAAATTGCTCTTTATTTTACCCAAGATAATGAAGAGGTTGGAGATAATGGAGGTTTGTTTGTTTTGCATTTATTTAGTGCAATTGGTGTCAAATGTTGTCTCTTTGAATATGAAAGATCTCTTTGTGTATGGATGATTAAATCAGCTTGTTGATGATTGTGAAAGTAATCCATTGTGAGTTTTACCAATGCATCTCATTGCTTTTTTTTCGATCACTTGGCCCTGTTTTGATTGTTTTTGTGCCACTTTGTGTAAATCAACTAGAATCCCAAGACCTTAATTCCAGAAGATATCCATGATCATAGATGCATCAAGTTGTCACTAACCTATTGCAACTCGTTCTTTTACACCATGTTTGGATTGAGGAAATCTGAGTAAAAGGAAAGGAAAGGGAAGTTTTTGAAGGGATATACTTTCCTTTGTATGGATTACAATTTGGGATGAGAAGGATTTGGAAGGGAAGGGTTTGAAGGGATTTAGTTCTTTAATTTTATTAATGGACAAATCTCTCCAAAAGTGAAGATTTGGTAGGAAAATGAGTTTTCTCTTCGTCTTCCTTCCCCTCCCTCCCCTCATAAACAAGCAAGGGAAGCTTTCTTTATCATTCTTTCACCTTCCTTTCCCTTCTTTCCTTTCTCCTTCTCTTCCTTTCCTTTTCCTTCTACATTGTTCTCCGAACAAAGTCCTAATGATTGTTGAAGTTATGTAAAATTAAGTTTCACAAGTTGTACCCCTTTTTTATTTTTTTATTTTGAGACTATTGAGAACAAGGATTAAAAATTTTTAAATTGAACTCAAAGGGTTGGTGATAGACTGATTGCGCATTATTTGCTGAGGCTTTTAACTTTTGTTTGGTTTATGTTCTGTATCTGACATCAATCAATGATTGTTATAGTTGTCATTATTCATGCTTTTTAAGTTTTACTTGTTGGCTTATTAGCACTATAAGAAGGTTCGATGGTTCATGGTTGTCATGCATGATGCATCTATGTATTCAGCCCCTTGTTCTTAGGTATCGGTTCTTTGTTGCATTCTCAGGTTCTCTTGACATTAAGCATGACGATATAAGGTTATTCCCGATATTCAATACCTTAGTCTCAAATGAGACAGACAACCATATGGTGGCAGAATTCCAGACAACTCGATATATTTTACCAAGAAAAAGCTGCTTCTGTATGGTATACTATTTTGCATTTGCTTGTTATTTATTAGTTGTAGCTTCTATTCTGGAACTCATATTTGAGCATCATAATCATCTATTATTGCTTGCATGGTTACACCACTTTATTTATTTATTTTTTCTGTTTTCTCTTTTGCCATGTTGAAGTCTGAACTGGAGCAGATTCACACCATTGTTCCTGGTAATGGTTGTTATCCTATACCTGAGTTTTGACTTTCAATTGTCGTTCAGCATAAAACGTACCTATATTTTATTCTCCTTTATGGGTGCGAATGGGTGATCAGGCAGTCAATTCTTTCTTTTTGTCATTGCAGCTGACACAGAATGCGGGTATAATTTTATAATGATTGATCCACCATGGGAGAACAGAAGTGCCTATCAGAAGTCCAAGTATGCACTAATGAATCTTTTTTATTTTTTGCCCCCCTTTTTTCTCATAGGCACTATGTTGCTGCATAGCTTTTTGTGAAAGAATCTAAGTAGAGGTGTTCGTTTGGGTCATTGGGTTATTTTCATGTTAGATGTTTCGGGTCGGTTTGAAATTGGAATGTGTCCATATTGTATTTTAGATAATTGTAAATCATTTTTTAAAGTCGGGTCATCGTGTTCGGTTATAAGGTCGGATAAATTTCGGTAATTGGAACTATTTTGAACACCTCTAAACCTAAGAAACCTTTTTCCTGCTAGTTGGAGCCACACTTTAGACAGAGTCTTTAAGCCAATAACTTTAACAATGATCCCTGAGTTTTCTAGTCCTTTTCACATCAGTCCTGAAAACTTTGGTAAAAATAGCTATAGTTTCACATATTTTTTCTAGCATTACACTTTGTCTCGTATTATTAAAACTGAAAATCCTTATTACTTATCATAAAGAGCTCAAATGGATTGTTGTAGATTTACTGTCTTTGGCTGTCTGACTCATGTAGGTACCCTACTTTGCCGAATCGACACTTTTTATCAATTCCAATAAAGAAACTTGCTCATTCAAGTGGAGCACTTGTAGCCTTATGGGTGACCAATAGGGAAAAATTGCGTAATTTTGTTGAGAATGAACTATTTCCAGCCTGGGGAGTCAAATTTGCAGCTACATTGTATTGGCTGAAAGTAAGTGCATGCTGCTTATGGCTATTTCAAACTGAACTCACTCCATAACTCTTAAATTGTTAACTTTCTAAAAGAACGGAATATACCATTGTGGTGGGAGATCCTTAGTAGATTTAGCATAACCTATTGAATGAGGGGGAATGAAAATACAACTTTATATTTTATTAGTTATTGTATTATTGAGCGTGCAAGTTGGTTAATCTTGTGCTCAAGCTTTTTGACTCTTAATCTTTTTGGACCAAGTCTAAAAGCTTGAGCTTAATTTTGTAATTGAAATTGAGATTTAGAGTTTGAGAAAACGTGTGGATTGAATTCTTCTAAGCCGTAAAGGGCGAACTTGTATTGAAGCGGCTAAAGGTGTTATCGACATTTTTGGATCTTGGATCCGCCCCTGCAATCCGTTGCCAACTCTTCTTCACACGTCCATTCAACTCTTTCGACATGGTTGAATCTCAAAAGTTCAAACTTGAGTTCTGAATCAAAAAAGGAAATTGCCATGCTATCTTCCTTCACGTCACTTTCTGTGCTCTTCTCTTGGACTATGACTTATTCAAACTCAAAAGAAAACAACTTACAACTCAACAAATCAAAAAAATCAAAGAAAATTCACATTAACATTCTTTGATAATGGTGTTGGATTGCCATCATTAGCTAAGTGTTTTCTGGGTTCACTTTATCCGCGTTCACTGTATCCGCTATTGCAGGTCAAAGCCAATGGATCTTTGATTTGTGACTTAAACCTCTTTCATCATAGGCCATATGAGTGCCTTCTTCTTGGATACACAGGCGGAGAAGTAAGTTTTTCTTGGCCTTTTCAAATTGATTTTAAATGAAATTTCTAATAAATTTATTATAGGTGATGACCATGGAAAAGGCTTTAAAAGATCAAGTAGTGATGTCCATTCCTGGCGACTACTCGAGAAAACCACCACTTGGAGGTACTTACACCCTTCAATTTACAGTTAGTAGTGTACTAAGCAGTAAGCACCACTGGATAAGTTACTTCTGTTCAACATTTTATTATAGTTTTCAATGATCCTTGAGAAGTTTGACTAGCGATTTTCGGAAATGATGTTGATTGCCCGCTCCAATAACTAAGCTGTCATATTGAGGAAAACTATCTCCACCTGAAAATTAATGAAATCATCTGCTGTGCTTTGACAATAATCAGAGAAAATACTCTTATCAACTTTTAATTTTTCATCTTTCTAATCTATGTTACTCAAACTCTCCATTTTGCTTCACGTACTCGTGTCCGATCCTTGATGCTTGGCATTGGTATAGCACTTAGACATTTCACTTTGGAGTAAATTGGATATTTAAATGTATCCAACACTTGGACACGTACTAGTATCCAACATCAGTATCCGAGTCCAAATAACATAGGTTCTAATAAATGTAATATGTGATTTGGCTTCGTTTTATGTCAGATTTGCTCATGCAGTACGTGCCAGGGCCCAGACCTGCTCATTGCATTGAGCTGTTTGCTAGAGAAATGATGTCGGGATGGACATCTTGGGGTAATGAACCTCTTCACTTTCAGGAGATGAGATATTTTTCGAGAAAGATAACTGGAAAATGTACAAATTAAAGATCAGCCTCTGCACTGCATTTTGCTACATTACACATTGAAATATGATGTTACTCTCAAAAGATGTTCAAGAAAAGGATCACATCTTCTGATTGGGTCCTCGGCCGATGAATTACAAAGATCGGCAGCAAAAGGGTCGACAAAAATAAAATACTGGTTGGTGTTGCGTATTAGAATAACATGTTGCTGCGCAAAAGATGTTGCTGATAGCCCGAAGTGATGATATTTGTTTCATTATCAGTAATTATGATGAATAGCTACATATTTACTTAGATCAGTTATACTTGAAGGAGTTGGCAGGATCGTCTTCATCTTTGGGTTCGATAGGGAACTTAATACTTTATCCAAGGGCAATTTTCTTGAGTTTAACGGTGCTGATTAATGGTATCGGTTTATTAGTTGATTGTTCAAAAGAAGTACAAACTGATTTTCTGATGGGATTTTGTTCATAGGAGAAAAGGTTAATCGTGATTTAATTTCTGTTTAAATGTTGTGATAGTGCCAACTCTAGAAACATCTTAATCTTCAGATTACCTCTTGGTTTAAGTATAGTTCTACACAAAATCTCACAAGAGACGGTCTATAGGATAGACCATAAAATTGGGCCAGCCCATTTCCCTTAACTGATTTTTTTTTATTATAATATCAATTATATTATGTTATAATCCTAAATGTAAGGTATTATAATCTCGAATATACTATTCTATAACCCCAAATACTACCTCCGTTTATTATTATGTGCAACTTTTGGGGGTTGCACATTTACCAATGCAAAAGATTGTAGGGGGAGATTAGAGAAAGTAGGTATAGGTAATTAAGGAAAAGGTGGAGAGAGAAAATGGAGGGTTTGGTTAGAAAAAAAAACCTTTTCCCTCCAAATTTCCCACCAAAAATTCAAAACTCACAATTTTTAAAAATTGGCACCAATTTTTTGAAATTCCTACCATATGCATCATTAAACAAGTTTAAGAAAGTTATAAATACAACCCATACATAAATTAACATTGTTTTTGAAAAACCACCAAACCTTACAAATACATTCCCATTCACCCAAAAAAAAAAAAAAACAGCAGCTTCATCTTCATCATCATCAACATCAGCAGCTTTATCACCCCAAAAAAAAACCTTCTTTATTTTTATATAGGGCAGCTCCATGACCCAAAAAAAAACCAGCAGCCCTTAGCATCATCAACACTGCATTAGAAACAAGAAACAAGGCACATGGAAGAAGACGATTTTTTAGATGTAGATCAATTAATAGCACTTGAAGCAGTGGTTGCATTTTACTATGATGATCAATCTCAAGCGTTTGAATCATTTACCGAAAATATGCAACAACATAATGAAGCAACACAAACTAGTAGGAAACAACTTTCGTTGCCAAAAAAAGGGAGATTGTAGATGCAATTCTTGTGAAAATGCACAATGGCAAGTTACCTAATGGAGTCATGACAAAATTGGCAACACAATTTGGTGTACACAAGTCAACAATCACAAGAATATGGGCTGACATTAAAAAACAGTTGACAATGGGCAATACAATTGATGTGAGGAGTAAGAAGTTTGGGAGGGTAGGTCGTAAGCAACTTAATTTATCAGATGCACTACTTCAATCAATTCCACTGCATCTTAGGCAGACAGAAAGATATTATGCGGCTGCGTTGAACATTGGTCATGTTACTCTACACAACCTCAAGAATAGGGGAAGGATACGAACCCATACATGTAGCAGTAAACCAGCACTGTCAGCATCACACAAAATTGCTAGACTTAAATGGGTGCTGTCACATATAAATCCAAGCATTGCAAATGAGGACCCCACATTTGTTAGTATGAACAATGTCATACACATAGATGAGAAATGGTTCTATCTAAGTCCTGACAAGAGAAGGATGTATCTCTTACCAGATGAAGAAGACCCATACATGGCACAACAATCAAAAAGATTCAAGTTAAAAGCTATGTTTATGGCTGTAATTGGGAAGCCATTGTATGACAACAATGGGGGACTCATTCATGATGGGAAGTATGGGATTTTCCCATTTACTGTTAAAGAGATGGCCAAAAAATCAAGCAAAAACAGAGCAGCAGGAACTTTGGTCACCAAGGCACTCCAAAATGTAAATAGGGATGTTATTAGAGAGATGCTACTAACAAAGGTCATCTCATGTATTCAAACAAAATGGCCACCATCCCTCCCCAAAAAATGTGGTCATACAATTAGGGGTGAACACGGTCCGGTTTGGTCTGGTCTGACACTAAAAACAGACCAAACCAGAAATTCCGGTCTGGAAAATTTCCAGACCGGACCGGACCGTTTAAATCACTAGACCGGACCGGACCAAACCGTTTTACAACGGTCTGGTCTGGTCTGGTCTACGGTTTTTCATTTTTAGAGTTTTATCCAAATTAATACATGTATTTACGCAAATATTTCACACCTACAATTAATAAATATAATAATTTGTAATTAGTTAATAGTATTAACATCATTCATGTATATATTGCTATATAAAAATAACTACATCTTAAATATCTAGGTAGCAACTTAATTTTTAAAATACAAAATTATGATTTTCGACCCTAGAACGGTTTGCGGTCCGGTCTGGTCTGAAAAATAAAAAACCGAGACCAGACCGTAAACCGTAATTTAATTTGAAAAAAAAAATCAGACCAGACCATTTAAACCATAGACCAGACCAAATATTGAAATTCCGGTTTGGTCCGGTTTGGTTTACGGTTTAGACCAAACTTTGTTCAGCCCTACATACAATGGGACAATGCAAGGCCTCATCAAGTCCCACAAGATGAAGTGTTTAGGTCAGCACTTAATGCACACGGGTTCAATATACAACTAGTATTCCAACCACCACAATCACCTGATCTAAATGTGTTGGATCTAGGTTTGTTCAGGTCCATTCAATCATTGCAATATCAATCATTCCCTAAGGACTTAGATGATCTTATTGCAAAGGTGACTGAATGTTATAACACTTTCAAACCAGAAGTTAACAAGTTCATATGGGTGACATTACAAAAATGCATGATCAAAATTCTCACGGTACAAGGTGGAAACAACTACAAAATACCTCATATGAATAAGAACAGCGCACAAAATTTGGGAATTCTACCAACTCAAGTAACAGTTATGAGGAACTTAGTTGTGGAAACTGTGGCGTACCTAGATAATATGTTTAGGCCAGCTAGTCAAGTTGAAGAAAATGAAATAGCTACAGAGGACACTCAAGTGGATGCAGATTAGGGGGTACATGAAACAAGGGCACACAAAGAAACATTGACTGCCACACTTAACCATTTAGTTAGATGTTCTTTTGTCTTTTTTTTGTTGAGCTAGAAGAATATATGCATGAATAGATGGTTAGGTGTCTTTTGTTTATTTTGTACATGGAAAATGTAAGGCAATCAAATGTTTATGTGTATTTTGAAAAATGTTAATGTAATGAAAAATGTTAAGGCTGCCAAGTAATCCATCAGTAGAGTAATTCACATTGTTGAATACAACACTACATAATAGAGGTACCTCACCAACATTAATTGGGAGCAAAACTCTATTATGAAGTGACATTCAATGGAGTCCCTTCATCATTTGGATCTTAATAAAGCACAAACAACATCAGTAAACAAGCCAACAACATGGGGACTCCTCAAACTAAACCATCGCAACCAAACCAGAGGGACTCCAGCCAACCAGCCAACAACATCAATAAACCAGTAAACCAGCCAACAACATCAGTAAACCAGTAAACCAGCCAACCAAAACCAACAACATCAGTAAACCAGCCAACCAAAACCAACAACATCAGTAAACCAGTAAACCAGCCAACAACATCAGTAAACCAGTTAAGCAGCCAACAGCAACCAACAAACATCAATAAACCAGTAAACCAGCCAACAACATAAGTAAACCAGTAAAGCAAAAACAGAGCAACCAACAAACATCAATAAACCAGTAAACCAGCCAACCAAAACCAACAAACATCAGTAAACCAGTAAACCAGCCAACCAAAAAAAAAAAACAAACCAACAAACCTTCAAAATAGTCGACAAACCAGAAAAAAAAAAAACAACCAAAAAAAAACCAGCACACAACATCAGTTAGGGTTTGGATGTTTTACGCAATTTTTCAGTTGGAGGATTGAACCATATGGTTCATCCGCCTCTCTTTATCATCCACCTCGTCATCTGACGACAGAACAACCCACTCAGGAGGAGGAACATCAGGTAAACCACGAATCCTCCGCAGGGCAATCCTCCCCGCCTTCCTGCTCAGACGGACTTTCTTTTGTGGTGTTTGGGTGGACGATGTTGCCTTCTCCAAATTTTCAGGGGGTAGATCTAAAACCTCAGGCTTCTTTTCCTTAATCTGGACAACTTGATCCAAAGAACGACCAGATTCTTCCTCATCCATGCTCTGTAATACTTTCCCCAAAGCATCGTATGTTCTTTGGGAACAGTAGTTCAAAGCCTCATCAAATTCGTAGAAATCACGAGGAAACGACATACCTTCTTCTAGATCTAGTATCAAACACTTTATAAAGTTTTCTTCCCCTTCGTCTTCAGTGGCCAAAAAAGCATCGAGCAGTGGATCCTTGTTAATCATGGTGGAAATGGGACTCCGATTTCGAATAACAAGGAGGAAGATGAAGGAAAATGGTAGAAGGAGGATTCAGATGAAAGAGAAGTACAAAAACGAAAGAGTGAAAAACCGTTCGGTTTTTCACTTAAATGGAGTCTCATCTCCATTAATTGAAGGTGGTTGAGACTCCAAAGAGTAAATGAACAAGTCATTTCAGAAGATGAAGAAGCAGTAGAGTAAATGAACAACATCAGTAGAGTAAATGAACAAGTTACATGCATTTATGGTGGTTGGGACTCCATTAATGTGTGGAAGATGAAGAAGCAGAAAGATGAAGAACCCTAATTTTTACTCAAAAAGAACCCAGCAATGTTAATGGGGGTGGTTGGGAAATTAATGTGTAGAGTAAATGAGGGTTTTTTTGGAGGGAGTAATTATAAAAGAGTAATTTTTATTAATAATGATAATGTTGATTAAGCAAATAATAAGTCAAAAAGTTAAAAATTAGATTTGTTAATTGGGGGTAAAATTGTAATTTTATTAGTTATTTTTTACTAAATAAGGAAAGAAAAAAATGAGTTGCACATAATTTTTAGCGGCCCAAAATGGCAAAAATTGCAGATAAATATAAACGGAGGTAGTATAAGTTATTATAACCCAAATAATTTATTATAACCCCAAATATACTATGTTATATTTTGGGTTGGGCTTCATGGATTCCGTCTATAGAATGACCGTCTCCCATGAGACTTACTGATAGTTCTATCAATAAATTGGATCATAAGAATCCTAAAATCTCATAAAATGTCAATCAACAGTTAATATTCATACAAACATGAGATTTAGTAAATTTGATGTATATTTTCAAAAGAGAATTGGATATGTTCGATGTAAGATTAAGTGTAAAATTTACTTTTTGAAAGAATGTCTTAGAATTAAAATTTTCTGGTCCAAATGCAAACAATAGAAAACTCAACATCGTTAATAAATTTTGCAACCACCAAACCACCAAAGCTAAAATAAATGGAACTTCCAGCACAAAAATATTATTGTACGCCTCTTAACAGATTTGCTATTGAGTTGCATTAGGTAACCATTTGGTGCAAATGTCCATGTGATTGCACAGGAGATGGGTGTGCACAGCATTGAAATTGGATTAAGCAGCCGGTTTCTTCTGGCAAAAATGGAATTTTAGTTGTAAACCATGTACTTAGGAGTAGCACTGAACTTTTGATAACCCTTGATGACTTTGTTTACGGCATCGATGAAATCTTTCTCTGTCACTGTCTTCCTTCGAGCACGAATAGCATACATTCCAGCTTCGGTGCACACACTTCTAATGTCAGCACCTGTAACAGGTTTTGGAGCTCTTTGTTACTTCTCGAATATAGAAAACTTAAGACATGAAATTGCAGAAAGTGGAAACAAAGAGATTAAGTTAACCTGTGGAGTTCGGGCAAAGGCGAGCAAGTAACTCGAATCGGATATCCCTTTCACAGTTCATGGTCCTAGTATGGATCTTGAAAATTTGTGTCCTACCCTCTAAATCAGGAAGGCCAAACTCAACCTTTCTGTCCAACCGTCCAGGACGCAAGAGAGCTGGGTCGAGGGTGTCAGGTCTGAAATAAGATAACATTGAAAAGGTTACTCAGAACTCGGTACAGACGGAGAGATGTTGCCTTCAAGAAAAAAATTTACCTGTTTGTGGCCATAAGAACTTTAATGTTTCCACGAGCGTCAAACCCATCGAGCTGGTTAACAATTTCAAGCATAGTACGTTGAACCTCATTATCTCCTCCCACGCCATCATCGAAACGAGCACCTCCAATTGCATCAACTTCATCAAAGAAAACAATACATGCCTTCTTTGACCTTGCCATCTGATGACACCAGCAACAGCAAAACATAATTAGCAATGTAATTAGTACCAAAAGGAGGAGGCATCCAACCACACCCTCAAAATTATACCTGAAATAGCTCACGAACCATTCGAGCACCCTCACCAACATACTTCTGGACAAGCTCACTTCCAATAACTCGAATGAAACATGCATCAGTTCGATTAGCAACAGCTCTGGCCAAAAGTGTTTTTCCAGTACCAGGAGGACCATAGCATAATACACCCTTTGGAGGATCTATCCCAAGCTTTACAAATTTCTCGGGGTGAAGCATTGGTAATTCAACAACCTACAAAACACGTAGAGCTGAAAAAAACTTGAAAGCACAGATAAAAGCGCATGGCTACTAGATTTGATACACAAATGCTACTTATCCTCAAGTAGAATCAAACTATGATGATGCAGAAAATCATAAAACTAAAGCAGGTGAAACTCACTTCTCGCATCTTCTCAATTTGCTCTTTGCAGCCCCCCACGTCATTATATGTCACATCTGGCTTCTCCTCCACCGTCATCATGGTCACACTGGGATCAATCTTTGGTGGTAAGGGAATCTGAATCTGGTACTTGTTTCTATCAACCCTGTAACAAACATGACATTAGAAAAAGAAAAATCCTACTATGTCGAAGGACCAAACAAAAAACTACATATGTGAAGCATCAAGTTGACGGACGAAATAGAAGACTTGGTAAAAGAACAGACAAGTACACAGCATGTCAAAGGAGCTGAAAAGACATCACAAAGGATTTTCAGCCGTCACAAGTTCAAGTACAAAAAATGCCTATTAAAGCCTATAAAATTTTCAATCACGTGTAGTACTCTGGCTAACCCATTTAACCCAAAATTGTAATTCTAAAATTTCACGTCTTGCATGTTATATTCTCAACAAGTTGAAAGATCCTACTTAAAACAAAGACAAGAAACACAGTCTAAAGGTTCAAAACTGCCAAAAATAAGCAGCCACAAATCAAACTAGGACTAGTTAAGTGAAGCGCAGACGCAAAGTAGCTATTCAATCAAGGCTTCAACTAAAATCAGCACTTTTCTATCATGCTGAAAACATCCTTTTAAAAGTTCTAAATTCAAGGGCTCCACCATTTTATATGGCGAGAAGGAAATATACTCGGTATATAACACCATTTAGCACACTCAATTCTCAGTAATGGGGAATGGTGTATCATTATCTCTAAACATCTGATCCAGCTTTCAAATATTGCACCACATAGAATCACAACTAAAAGAACCCCTTAACTTAATTGGACCCCAAGGTAAAAATATTGTAGTGACTTGCAAGAATAATTGAAAAAAGTAACCTACCCGACACGCATGCCTTCTTCAATATCAGTTGGAGAAACTTTATCACCCAGCCCAACAACAAACTGAAATTATATACAAATACATGTTAGACAAGAACATAATAATCCATGAAGAAAGTTATCAAACAAAATACGGATGTCCCCTCAGATATACTGAACAGAAATATTCTAGAACAAAGTTATCCATATATTATACTCTAGACTACATATCTCATCCAAAATGTTCAATAATGTATATACCAAAAGAGCAAACAGTTTCATATTTTAACATTACTCTGCACTAGAAATATATACCATTCCATCACTTCAATGACAATAAATGGCTGCCATTCGGCACCCGCCAAGGAGGGTTTCCATATTAGACATATGAAACTTTGCCCTTGTAAAAACAAAGTTGTTTTTGATTGATTATTGATAGCAAACATTATCTCCATCTTTAGTTACATAAATAAAAAGCAAACATAATTTACATAGCCATTATACTACAATAACACAAAGTTTGACTCCATCAACAATGACCATATCCATATTCAAAATTTCATCTACTAAAGTTGTGTCAGATGACCAGAATTATTTCTCCCAGCATTAAGATAAAAACAAAATGATAACCTTGTATCCTTACAACAATATAATTGAGGATAAAATGGCTCTTAACATTCAAACTAAAAGTAAAAATGGACAGGAAAAAAAGAGCAAGCTTGACTTTTGAATACCTTTGCAATCTGCTTCACATTAATCACATACTTAGCATCTTCAGTGTTAGGACTGATTATCTTGGTACATCTCGCAACCTGCGAATTTCACTAGAAAAAAAGATTAGACATAAGACGATCATAAACAAAAGAAAAAATCCAGAGAAAACTTCACAATAACAATACCTGGAGAGGTTGCTCCTCTTGCATCATTTGCTTGTCGGACACCAAGTCCCATTGGCTAGGAGTTGCCAATCCGGTATCAGACTCCTTAATCCCTGCAGAAAACCAATCATTCTTTTGTTGGGGAAATACAAGCTTAATATCCAACAAAAACTAACTCATATAATTAATCAAATAAATATCAAACAAATACAACCGGATCTACTCACATGATACGATCTTTCACACAGAAAATTTTTGACAAACATCATTCCATGAAATCAGTAAACGACATATCACAATTGTTTATACATGTCAAAACTCAAAGGACACCAACTACATAAGATTTCATCTTAACTCATGGTACTAGTAGTAGTGAAAGACTAGTCTAAGCTGATAAGTTCAAGGAGAAAGGATGAAATCAACCAAGGATTACTATAACTTCATTGAACATTCAATCAAGGATAATACTGGGATAACACAATTGTCATCTGTCCCAAAGATTTTCACCATGCCCCCACACAAAATGCAACAGCTTTTTTAAACTATGGGCGATCTAAGGTAGAAGAGAGCAGTTTAGTTGATTAATATAGTAACACATACCACATAAGTCATTAACTTTCTTTGCCATCTCCTTTATTTCTTTCTCCACTATCTTAATGCTGGAAGAGTAAGGCCCCAATCCCTGCATAGACAATCGTATACAAACATACTTCTTTAAGTTCCATACACATCAGAACTAAAATAATTACAACAATACGGATTTTCCCATCCATTAAAAAGAACATAAGAATTCAAAACACAACTATCGACAATACCAGCCACAATCACAATTCACAACACACTACAAATCCTGCAGCTTGCATGTATCATGGAGGTTGTAAGAAACAAGCAAAATAGCCTTTTATCGAAGAACATAAAGAAATTATTTTTAGGAAAGAAATTAGGGTTTCAATGAGCATTCAATACCGAAGGAAAAATTCAGCCAAAAATGTATTAGTTAAATACTGTGCTTAAAATTTAGATCCTCTTCTTCAATACAAACAGTAGTGGCCAAAATAGTATGAGTAGACCACAAATTTTAATCTTTCCACAACTACTTTCACCACGAAAATAATTTCAAAACCAAAAGAAACAACACATTGATAATGTGGTTGTAGAAAAGATAATACTTCACAATTGCCACAGATCAAGAAAATGAATTCAGCTTGACTGCAATCTAACTAGCAAAGATTCTAATGAACCGCTATATCCCTATAAATTTCGCATAATTTTGCACCAAAGATCAAAAATCTGAGTCGAAGCAAAACTGATTAACCAAAAAAACACAAACTTAAAACATGTATCTAGAAACCAAATCGAAAAAGATGAAATTTGCACGAAGTAAAGTAATTAGGGTTAGAGCGTACATAGGTTTTCAAAAGAGCGATATCATCCTCGTCAAGTGGGCGAGGATTCTTCTCGTCCTTAAGCTCGTCTTCGTGATCAATCGCCATTTTGCATAAAATTTGTGTGTTCTGCTTAACTTTAACAGTTGCAAGTTTTCTTGAAGAACAAGAGAGGACTATTAGGTTTTAGTTTTACTTCTCAGACAAAGAAAAAAAAATTAAATGTCATTCTTTTTTTAACAAAAAAAAATTTGGTATCATCATTCTTTTTTTGGAAAATTTGCTCAAAATAATCCCAACTATCACCCGTTGGCCAAAAATAATCCCAACTATCAATTATTTTTTAATAATCCCAACTATTCTCATAATTTGTTGAAAACATACCCACCCCCTTAATACCGGCCAAAACATGTAACTTTTCCAATTTTTTTCTTTTATGTTTTCACTTAATGTTCAAAATTAACCCTTTCCCTACATCTATTAATCAAAAAAGAAAGAAAAAAGTGGAAAAATTACTTGTTGCATACGGTTAAAAGTGAGGCTGGTACGTTTTCAACAAATTATAACAATAGTTGGGATTATTAAAAAATAATTGATAGTTGGGATTATTTTTGGCCAACGGGTGATAGTTGGGATTATTTTGAGCAAATTTTCCTTCTTTTTTAAAACAGAAAATAAATCACAATTGAATAAGCAAAATATTTTTATTTGTTTTCATATATATCTTCTTAAATAAAATTTACGAATTTTAGTGTTAAATTTTCATATATATCTTCTTAAATAAAATTTACGAATTTTAGTGTTAAATTTTCACTCATTGGTCTATACAAAAAGATATATTTATGTGAAATTTTAATAGATTGGTCTTAATAAATACTTTTCAAATATTAATTCTCAGACTTTTTAAGCTTGCATTAGATTTGCAGTAAGTCTTATATGACACTCTTTCACCATAAAACGGACCCTTATAATTAACGGATTTATCGATTATTTTAATATTGTAGGAAGTAATTATAAGTGACAATTCTCCACTTTAAAGCTATAATTTGTCATTTGTAAATATGTTTTTTTGATTAAAAGTAACTTTTGTTCAGTTTTTACATTTTTTTTTCAAATTAGATCTTCTATATCAATGTCTACAACATCAGTCAAATTCACCAAACAACTTAAATTTTTTTGAAATTTTAGGTATGTGATCAGAATTAGTGAATTGACCTAAACGCTACAGATATTAATATTTTTGTATTATAATCAAAAAAAAATAATGAGATTGTAATTTAGAAAGATCTAAAGGATGTGATGCACAATTATTCTTATTAAATTAAATACTCCTATCAAATACTCTCTCCGTCCCACTTTAATTGTCCACATTTTCTTTTTGGATCATCCCACTTTAATTGTCTACTTTTTATTTTTGGCAAATACTTTTTACCTAAATACCCCCAATTATCCTAACTTATATTATTTAAAATATCCCACTACCACCTTTTCAATTATTATAATCACTTAAAATACCCCATTATTACCTTTTCAATTATTATAATCACTTAAAATACCCTACTACCACCTCCACGGCTCCACGCCTTTCTTATTTTGCGTGTCCACATCAAAGTGGACAATATAAATGGGACGAAGGGAGTATATAAAATCAATTTGGGTTATATATATGATATTTATAATTGATTTTCAACGCCTGTCATCGCCCATTCCCCTCAAACTCAATTCCTCTTCCATTCTCATTCTCTCTTTCTCAATTCTCACGCATTTCGCGTGCCATTCTCGTTTCCTTCGCCGACCACCTTTTCTTTCTTATTTCTCTTCCAATCTCTTCATCTTTCATCTTCAATTCTTAGTCCTTCTTCTCTTTAAGGTTAGTCTATTGACTTTTAATTTTTATTTTGTTTTTCTTTTTTTTGGATCAAAATTAAGTTTTTTTGTGTCTTTAATCTTAATTGTTCGTGATGTGTTGTTTCTTCATGTTTTTTATATGTAATTTGGTTTAATCTTCGTGTTTTTTCATTCACTGATTTAATCTTCATTTCCTAATTAAGTCTTCATCTTTCTCATGTTTTTCTTTCTTCTTTTTCGATGATCTGTTGTTTGATTGATCTGTTCTTGTATGATTTGCCGATTGTGTTCTTTTGTTTTTACTGATTTATTGATTTACTATTTTTTGATTGATCTGTTCTTTCTCATGTTTTTCATTGAGGGTATGTGTTGTTTCATTTTATTGATTGTGTATTTCTTCTGTGTTTTTAGTCTATGTGTTTGTTTTATTTATTGATTGTGGTTCAAAGGGCCAAATTCGATTCAAGGGAGATTGCAATATAGTTAAAATGTATAAGTACCACAAGACATTTGCTTCTACATGCCCATCTTCCCATCTCCTAAACTACCATAACTGGACGAATTAAACAAACCAAGTTCAATGTTTAAAATGTGAAGAAATAGAAACTCTTCACTTTTACATTTCTAGTATTAAACATTAGGAAAACCCTTAAAATTTCGTCAAAACTTTCATGTCATTCCCATGGTAATGAAACTTTGATCACAAAAAAGTTTTTTTGTTCACAAATTTTCATTACCACCTAATACCATCTCTTCCATTGGTAATGCATTGGCATGAATTTTATGAACAAAATAAGATGATTGAAGGTTGTCAAGCATGGCCATCAAGGTAGCCAAATGATTTTTCAACCAAAATTACACTAATTTTTCATTCCCATTACTACGGTTTATTACTACTTACCAAACGGGCCGTAAAAGTAACTAAGGCAGTTTGCAATATAGTTAAAACTTATTAGAAAGAAGTCTTTCTAATATGAAGTAGAGTTAATTTGATCAACTAATTGCTGGTCAAGTAAACATTGAGCAGCTATACTCATCAAACCATTATGCCTTTAGATAAAAGGAAAGAGGATCCCGAATTTCACTTATTTTAGCCTAAAATCACTCAAAAGCCCTACCCATCAATCAATCGTATTAGAACTACGATCAATCAGTACAATTTAACACAATATATAAGAGATGCAAAATTTAAACAACAATGAAAGATATTAGTTGAAATTTGCTTTTCCTCATTTATTACAAATTAATCTTGCTGAGATGTATAGATAAATGTATTCGCCCGTCTTCGACTCGCATTTTCTCATTGATACAAACGAATTTAACTTTTACACTGAACATGAAACGTTTAGTATGTAGACACAAAACTGTTTAATTCGGAGTCCGTATGAGTGACATATGCCCATTTTAAAACTGAAACGTCAAGTAATTAGCGAACTACATTTTCTTTTGTTTGGCTCCAAATTTCGTATATCGTCAAACTTCATATTTTAGTCAAAAATCCTGTAATGTATTCATAAAAGCATATAAGTATATATAAACTCTTAAATTAAATATATACTAAATATGATATATTGTTTTAATAAACGTAGTAAAATCCTATGTAAAGGGTATAAAAATAATAAACTTTTAGCACTGAACATAATGCAAGTAAAAAGAAACGGTGGAAGTCTAAAGGAGTCTTGATTCATGAACTTGGTTCTCATTATGTGCAAATGAAGCAGATCTTTGAAACCTTGAGAAAGAATGTTTATTCCATTTTATTGCTCATTATGTGCAAATGAAGCAAAACTTTGACAAAGAATATGTCTGTTTTTTTTGATTGCCATTATGTGCAAATGAAGTAGATCTTTGAAAACCTTGAGAAAGGATGTTCATTTCATTTGATTGCTCATCTGAGTCAAATTTATTTCATCTTGAATCCAGCTCTTTAAGCATTTCCCCCTAACGATCTATAAATTGCATGGTTTTAATTGCTAATGTGCTGAAGATTTACTGTCATTTCAAGTACAATATATCCTTGGATGTCGGCTCTAGTGGACTTGCGTTCTAAAGATGTTACTCTTTGCAGATATGGCAACTGGAACAGCTCCCCCAAGAGGTAGTGCGGCTGCTGCTGCTAGCCTTCGCCGAAGGAGGACAACAAGTGGTGGCGCAGCAGGAGGTGCTTCCGGAACTATGTTGCAGTTTTACACTGATGATGCTCCAGGTTTGAAGATCTCCCCCAATGTTGTATTGATGATGAGCATTGGTTTCATTGCTTTTGTTGCTATGCTTCACGTTGTGGGTAAGCTCTGGTTGGTGAGGAAAGACTAGAGCACTCCTTGGATTTCTCGGCAGACGTGGGTTAGCTTGAGACCGAAATTTAGACAGAGCTTTATGATACTTTTTTTGTTTTTTAAACCCTGCTCTTATAACATACTAGAACTTTATGGCTAAATTTTATGGATGATGTTTCGTTCCAAACAGAGATTTATGCTTTTCCTTTTTCTTTATGAATGTTTCTGTTGCTGTTCTTGTTTTTGATTATTGCTCAAGTTTAGTTGGTTAGTACTAGCTATTTTAGTATTCTAAAGATTTAAATTTGAGTTTGAAATTTTAAAATTGCAAGATACCCTTAGTTTGGTTAAATTTTTACCAAGTTGTATAGTTACTTAGTCTTGTATAGTCCTATTAATTTCATAGAAATAGATATCAAGGCAACTCTCCCAAGATTAGGACTTGATTCATATTTTCCTTATTTCTTTAAGGTTGTGTTTGGGAACTAACATTTCATTTCAAATTAATGATTTTAATTATTAAATTATGAATGTAGAATTTGAGAATGACAAGGTTTGGGAGGTCATTCTTAAATCCTCATCTTTAAATCATTTTGATAACAATTGTGGATTTGACTCAAATCCAAATTTGAAATTCTAGTATTTGCCAAACACTAATTTTGAGTCAAATCTATATTTTCAAATGAAATCCTCATTTTCAAACATAACATAAAAGTATTTTAAAATTAAATCTAGCTTTTTGAGTTGGTTTTTAATATAGCATCAAAAGCCTAGGTCAAAAGTTCAAATCTCATTCATCTTTCATTTCAAGTGGAAAATTTGACATCTATGAGAATAGCAGGTGCTCAATTCACAATTCTAACCCAAAGGGCTTTGATGTGAAGAAGCGTGTTAAATTATATAATACTTCCTCCTATTCATCTAAAATGTCCCATTTACTTATGCACTCTATTCAATACATCCATTCTTAATATATCGAGTTATGCATAATTAAAAATTATAAAAAAATTGATATTAATAATCTTTACATCAAAGCACTCTATTCAATACATCCATTCTTAATATATCGAGTTATGCATAATTAAAAATTATAAAAAAATTGATATTAATAATCTTTACATCAAAACAAATCAAATAAGATCCCATATGACTATGTTTTAACTTATAGATTAATAATAAAATGCAATTTAAGAGTGATTGATGAATAGTGTTCCAAAAGTAAATGGGACATTTTAGATGAATAGGAGGTAGCATAAATTAGAGTTTCAACTATCAAATTTTATTTTTATTGAGTTGATTCCTTTACACATACAAGTTAGAAATAAATTTTAGGAGTAAAGTTTTTACTAAAGAGCCATACTAATGAACAACTAGACAGAATCTAATTATTCATGAAAGCACTCTAATAGTATAATATCCTGCAAGAAATAGACTTTCTAAGTTTAAAAGTCTCTTTGTTTTGAGTAGTTAATTTCTATGATTATTGACAAACCATTTTTGGTCAATAGACCAAGTCCACCCTTAACACAAAGTAAACTTTAATAAATGATCAAATGATCTAAGTTTCATCTTAATAATGCCTCTAATGACAAAGAAAAACCACATCCATAACAATTACTAAAACAAAAGTAAATGAGAATGAAAAGCATAATAATTCTTATAAGTCTAGCATTTCTTGTTTTGAATTTCTTCGACTTTTCGTTCCAGCAAGCTTGCAATCCACAAGATCAGCAATCCCTTCTCAACTTTTCCGATTCGCTTTCCTCATCTTTTAGCCCATTGAATTGGAGTTATGACTCTAATTGTTGTTCTTCATGGGAAGGAATTATGTGTAATAATGAGGGCAGAGTAACCCATTTGTGGTTACCCTTAAGAGGATTAAGAGGCAGTATCTCCTCTTCAATTAGTGATCTTAAAACTCTTTCTCACCTTAATCTGTCTTATAATAAGCTTTTCGGGTTCCTCCCAAATGGGATATTCAGCTCATTGATTAACCTCGAGATCATTGACATAAGCTCCAATTATCTATATGGTGATCTTTCGGTATCCGGGAGTTTTAATTCATTGATTCGTGTTATAGATGTTTCTAGCAATCAGTTCCATGGAAGGATTGATCCGTCTTGGTTCATTCGTGGGCGGAATTTGATTAGTTTCAATGCTAGCAACAACGGTTTCAATGGAATCATTCCTTCAGGTATCTGTACCACTTGTCCTCTGCTCAAAACACTTGATTTTTCTTATAACAGTTTTAGTGATCAGATTCCGGTTGGGCTTGGGAGATGCTCGAGACTCGAGATACTCCAAACTGGTTTCAATTTTCTTTCTGGAGTACTTCCTGACGACATTTACGAGCTACGATCACTTCATCAATTGGCAGTCCCAGGAAATAACATAAGCGGCACAATCGGAGAAAAAATTATTAGACTTGAAAGTCTCAGGATATTAAAGTTACACTCGAACAATTTCGAAGGCGAGATTCCTATAGAAATCGGGAAACTATCTAAACTAGAGCAACTGCACCTTAATATTAATAATCTCAATGGTTCAATACCAGAATCATTGTTGAACTGCAAAAATCTAAAGAAACTCATTGTAAGAGTAAACTACCTGCAAGGTAACATCTCCATGCTCGATTTTTCGAGACTTGTCCACCTCCAGTTACTGGACCTCGGTAACAACAACTTCACGGGTAATTTACCCGAGAGTTTATTTGCTTGCAAGTCGCTAACCGCAGTTAGAGTATCGAGCAATAGCTTAACAGGACCTATATCGCCGAAAATAACAGCATTAACATCTTTAAGTTTCCTTTCACTATCCAACAATAGCTTCAGCAACTTATCGGGGGCTATCAAGATTTTCGCAGGTTGCAAGAGCCTCGTCACCCTCATCCTGTCGAAAAATTTCTACAATGAAACTATGCCTGATGAAAAGAATCTATTAGGGCCAGAAGGTTTTAGAAACTTGCAAGTTCTTGCCTGTGGAGGATGTAGCCTTCAGGGGCGAATTCCCGAGTGGCTGGTTTATATAAATAGTCTTGAAGTTTTAGACTTGTCATTCAATCAAATAACAGGAAAAATTCCCGATTGGATTGGCAATCTTTCAAGCCTGTTTTACTTGGATTTGTCGATGAATCTTCTTACTGGAGAAATTCCTCCGCAACTCAACGAGCTTCCGGCATTAGTCTCAAGAAGGGTAGCCCAAAAACTGAATCGTAGCTACCTTGAGCTCCCAGTTTTTGTAGCCCCGAACAATGCTACTCGATACCAATACAACCAGCTTGAAAACCTGCCTCCGGCAATATACCTTAGCAGCAACGAACTTAGTGGTTATATCCCAGTTGAGTTAAGCCAACTGGAGAATCTTCTAGTGCTAGATCTTAGTGAAAACCGGTTTTCGGGCACTATTCCACCCGAGTTTTCGTATCTAACAAATCTAGAAATGTTGGATCTTTCTCGGAATCTTTTAACCGGGCAGATTCCAACATCATTGAACAGCCTAAATTTCTTATCCAACTTCAATGTTTCGTACAATGACCTAGAAGGACCGATACCTACAGGAGGGCAGTTTGACACTTTCACAGAATCTAGCTATGTTGGTAATGACGGGTTATGTGGTCGGGTTCTGCAGCTCTCTTGTTCAACCAATCGACCAGTTCAAGGAGAACAGTATCAGGACATAGCCGATATAAACCTAAAGAGACTCCTATTGGAAGGATTCGTAACTGGTTTCGTCATAGTATTTTTATCTGTTCTTGCAGTGCAAGCATACAATCACAAAATGTCCCTTTACAGAAAGAACAAAATAATGGATCTCAGTCATTAGCTAATGCACTAGATGCACAATTGACAGACAACACCAGAACACTTATCATCAGAAGCACAAACATGAATTTTTCTTGGATTACTATTACTTTGCCTTTTTCTTTCAAGCTGTACTTGTAATTCAGACCTTTGTAAGATATTATTTTGAGCGTGTACAAGTTTCAGAACGTGATCAACTGGTGGTATGTTAAGATTTTCATAGATCGTATTTTATTTTTATTTTTTGACAATACGCTAGTGCAATAGTGCATACATCGCTTACATCCATTGTCGTTTCCAAGTTTGGATAAAGGAGGAGGGTTGTGATACGTTAGTGATAAGCAGCACAAAACTCCGTCACATCTTACAATCAAAAGCCCATAAATGATACTAAGGCTTTGGCAGTGTTGTATGTTGTTTGTAAGCAGTTAGCATCTATTTGTGCCATGTTCGAACGGTTTGTTGATTGTCTTCCAAATATGCTCGATTATTTATCAATATACAACAAATATTACTATGAAAGAGGCATAACCGTAGAGGAGAGGGAGATCACTTCCATTTCTAGAATTAATATATTACTATGAATATCACAGAAAATCAATACAAATGTAGGCTTGGAAACCACAAATTGAGATGATTTTACAAATTGAAATTTTGAAACAGATTACATCAATGCCCTAATATAACTGTCAATGAAAAATATGGCAAAACTCATCTTCCAAAAATAAGAAAATCCACTTCTAAATATAACTTCAGCTATCCTTGTTAACCCTCTATCCAAATCTACAACTGAAGCTTTTGGTACTTGAGAACCTCTTGTGGATTCAACTCAAAAGTTTTGCAAATTTCAGTTATCGCAGATTTGTTCAGGCCATCATTACAACGTGCTCGATCAATGAGTTCTTCCAATTTCTTTGATGGCCGCATAACCTAAACAGAAACAAAGAAAATATTCAGTGAACAGAAGAAAGTATACGAATGGTGTATTCTCCACCTTAATTTCACTTATTCCATTAGAACTAAACAAAACTATTGAACCTATAACCCTGAAGTAAAACTTGGTTGAACTAATTACACCTTGAAATAACATGATAAGAAAACAATCTAAAATGGCCATGCTAGTGATTGATTCGCTGGTTCGGCTAGCGAATTGCGATTCAATTTGTTCGACTCAAAGTGCAATTCAGTAGGGCGTTAAAACACCAAGATTTGCAATCTGGAGGTATAGAAGGGCTTAAAGCAAGGAAGTGTGCAACCCTATTTACTAACTAAAGTTACATGTCCATTTTGCATATCAATAGCGTGGAATATGTGTTAATGAGCATTATTAGAACTACAGAGAAGGGGTTGCAAACTTTAAATAACAAGCCCAGTACACTTCTAATTGTGGCATTTTATAAAGAAACTCGATGAAGGTGAAACATACGCCTCTAATGATGTTTGTTTTTGTTATAATAGAAGTGTCATTCATGGCTTTGGAGGGGTAATATAGGGATTAGAAACTTGTAAGTAGTGACGTAGTCAATTAGAGGAAAGTAGTATAAAAAGAAGAGGGAGGGTAAAAGAAACGTTTTAGACATTTTGTAAAAGGTTTTGGACGAGTTCTTGACACGTTTATTGAAGCGCCACAAGCCTCACGAAAGCTTGTCTGACACTCCGACTATCACATAGTAGTGTAATTTTTCTAGGTTATGATTTACTTGACAAATTATGCTACTCAAACACATTCCTCTACAATCAAGCTATAAATTGCTACATATTACTAATAATCATTAAAATCATCCATGACATCTTAGTGACTTAATTCATAACAAATGGTATAAGAGACATTTGATTCTCAGTGACCGAAGATACGCTGAATGTCATGAAATGCAGAGTTTAGATTTTAGTGGAGTTCTCGAGTTTCACAACAAAATTTTGAGATTGGATGACTCTTGGAAGTTCATGTTGTGAAACTGCCATAAGCAAGACATTTAATATAATCAATGTAATAATCCTGTTGGAGTGAAGTAGACAATAGAGAGAGTTTGTAAGGACAAAAAAAAGTAATGGAAGATTGTGTTTGTTGTTGTAAAGTGATAATTACAAGATCCCTTTATATAGGGTTGGAAGTGACACTCCAATAACTATTTGTGAAACCAGCTACTCTACTCTTGGACTAGTTGTCAATAGCCTAATGTTCTCTTCACATATCTTAGGCGACTCTGTTGCTCCTATGAGAAGCTGAGTAGGAGTTATGCATAAATCTTGATAAATAACTTGTTGCAAACACAATATGTGACCTTGTTTCACAAAGATAAAGTAAGTTACGTTGCCATCATTCTTTGTTTACACATTTAAACCTAAAACTCACCAAGAGATGACGCCAAATCCACATCACTTGATTACAAAATGAGTTTTGTGAAGATTTGTAATGCATTCATTGCTTATCTAAGAGCACTAGAACCATAAGTGTTGAGTAGTGAGACATTATTAGCAGGCTACCTAAAGTGTGAACTCCAAACTCAATGAATTCATACAATTTCAAAATATGCATAAACCAAATTAAGCTCCTTACCCAAGACGGTTTGTTCACCTCTAGACTTCCACTATGGAAGCTATCATGGTCTTCATTTTCTTTCCTCCTATCACACGGAAAATTTGAACCGTCGGAAACAAGCTTGAGGAGCTTTTCACTACCCTGTAAGAATTTCATTTGCAAGTTCAGTCGAATGGACGTGACAATATTCATGAATCATGGCCATAAATAAATCAAAATAAGAACTGGTTCAGAAAGCAACAACGGCTAGAAACTCTCGTTTAATTTGGCATTTGATCAATCAACCAAAAGCAGAAAAAACCTTGAACCTTGGCTCTCTTCAATTATATTTGCAAGGTACACAAAGGTTTTTACATTTTATTTAATACATATTGACAAATCAAAAGAAAATAAAATGGAAATATCTGCCACCCACCATTCAAGGCACCATCTCTTCTCCCTCATGTTTATATGCCACTAATCATCGTGTCTACCTTTACTTTCAAACAATTCCACCATTTCATTACTTCATATAACAAAAATTTAAGCATACGTGATTAATCTAATTAATCATCCTATATAATAAGGCTTCTAAACAAATATTGATATGGTTCTAACCACAAAAAGAATAAAACAACAACAAAGGTTACATATTTTGAAATGCGTCCGCTGCAGCCCATAAAAACATGTAACCTAATTGGATCTTACTTAAATGAAAATTTCAGCACAAACCTGCCAGGCACGCCAATGGGAATATGAACGATATAGTAGCCAAAAAAATGGGATGTTGGGAAGCGGTAGAACCTAATAATCAAGAAAGAAATTGCATCATCATTGAATACACGAGCAATAAAGCACTAAGGAAACCCATTTCACATGTATAGATCATTACCATAAAAACCGTAGACACTGGAAGCAATGAAGCTGAGCCATACAAATAGTTTTTGTGAATGATTGCTCCGCTGCGGAAAAATATAAAAATCTCGTCAATAAATGCATTACTTCTCACAAGAAACACAAGTGAATAGACTAGCTAAGATAAACAAATGCGCAAGTCTAGACATATTGTGAAAGCTAAAAACATTTAACATATGAACACACACAAACAGGCAAAGACGATTATCACCCCTACCAATTCGTTGCCTTCAGCTCTTCCACTAAGAACAAATGCACCAAAAAAGCAGGAAAAAATGTTTGCAATAGTATGACCATAAACAGATATTGGTTAAATAGAACAGCCAATGATCATTTGTTTCAGTATTATAGAGCTGAACTCCAATCCCAATAACACTAGAGGCACTATACGAAAAGAGACATTAAATTCCAAATTTCCAATTGCAAGTAATAATCACAGCTTGAAGTCCTAAAACTACTTAGGTATACCAAAAAGTCCCACGATCAACTATATAAATACCAAATCAGACAAAAAGGTCATTTAGTACCTCATAGCAAGGTGCCTTACTCTCCGCCGTACAAGTCTAGCATTTAAACTGCATCATCACAAACAAACCATACTAAACAAATTAGAGAATGTTATACTAGTCATTTTTGAAAGATTTTGAAAATCAACTACTATTACTTCACCAAGAAATACAAATATGAATATAAAAATTACAGATTGGATTAGAGAGCAATCAAAAAAAAAAATGCAGACATTTGCAATCTCATTTTGCCACTAATTCATGTAGTTGATATACAAACATGACTTTATTAAAAAAATATCTTTCTATGTTACAAAGACTCCTTATTTTAGTTCAAAAACCCATGTCGGATTCTCGACACTCCACAATTGGTACGCCTCTTTGGCACTTCATTTTGAACCAACAAACTCCAACTTTTTCTCAAATCGCCAAGGCAGGCCATTGGACTCGTATCCAGGTCAAAAACAAGTACCAAGTCCGAGTCATATTTTATTCCATTACCTGTATTTCATTAAATGTCTCCCACCTAGGCGGGGTTTGTTAAAGTCCGAATAATATAGGTATCTTTCTTATTGTTTACTTGTAAAGTCATAATCCATACATTTTGGGCTGACCAGCCAGCCAAGCAGCCTGACGTGTACAGTGGTAATTGCTCGAGAAGTAAAAAAGAGTGTACTTATGTGACGTATGGAGACTGATATACAAATACTGCAACCCTGTGAGATCTAATTATTTAAATGTTCAGTTCAGGTATTTGCGGTTTCCAAAATATGTCAGTTTGTTGAGGAGTAGAGGGAGTAAATGATCTAAAGGCAACATCTCATATACAGAAATTCCTAAATAACACAGCTCAGCAAACAATGTCATTTCTTGTTAGAAGAACATACAATGCAAATGGCATGCCAAAACCTATACTTCCATATCACGCCAATATTGTGAATGGCCAAAAGCCCAAGAAACAACAACAATACCAATGTCTTATTCTCAACAATATGCGGTAGGCAAAAGCCAAAGTGTCAAAAAAAAGTGAAGGAACCTTGTAGGATATGTAATTTCAACTCCAGAGACATCCTTTGATATAGATTTCAAGAATATCTCGGATGGTTTAACTCGAGCAAGCAGCCACAACCCCACACTGCACAAGCATTCTCTTGGATTAAGCAAAATGATTGATGTAGTCCAGAAAATTGCAATTGAAAATAAGAAAATTTACATCTAAGAGTACCCATAAATCTTATTTTTGAAAGACCCTTGTGGCGCCTTCTCTAGACCCATCCATGTGTTATTCATCTAGTTACAAGAAAGAACTAAAGTGAATTATAGATAAATTCAACAAACATTAGACTTAAGAAGTTATAAATATTTAGGGATAAAATCTGCCCATATGCTCCAATCAGAAAAACAAAAAAGGACACCAAGGTCCAAGAATACTCCAAAATGTTAATAAAAGCAAACGGACAAACATACCATACTTCTACATCTAGACAGAAATATAATAACCTATCATATCTACCAAAATGAGCTTATTTCTCATACAATAACTCAATAATTCTACTTCTCAACATCCCAATAGGTATAAAATCGCCTATCCAAATGTTCTAGGCTAGTGTCTTCCTTATTTAACCTGGTATCCACTATCCACCAGAAGAATATACATTTGGCCCATTTGTTACACAATCCTTCAAATGTAACAGATACTAGCTCATCTGGGTTTACAACAAATGCTAATGCAGAAATGGCACCAATATATTTAAAGGATACATCATATAATGAAAAGTGATCCATATTGCTACTTCAACATAACCAATTTATAACTGCAAATCGCAATCAAATATCAATTAAGTGGTAGCTTATCATGAACGAAATCACCATTTGGCGATAAAAAAAAACCCGTTCCAGTATAGAAAAGGCCACCGAATGAGCCAACAAACACCAATCAACTGAGAAATAGAAAAACAACAAACCTTCACTCTAATCTCCTACAACGAGGCCGACATTCAGAAATCACCCACTTCAAAAAGGGAAACAAGCTTGAAACAAAACATTCAAAGAAAGAAAAGTGGACTACGAAAGAGATAGAGAGAAAGAAACCTTATTGGAGACAAAGTCGATAAGAAGTTCGGCATTAGCAGAAGAAATAGGTTGAGAAGTAGAGGAGAGAGATTTCCAAAGATCTGTTACTGTGGATGGAGTTGACGACGACGAAGATTGTGTTGAACCGGCGATGAAAGGATCAATTGACCTACTAAAGCACCAATTTCTACCCTTTACAGGAAAAACAACCAATCTAGCTCTCGTCATTTGTTTGAATTGCAAAACAATTAGTGTGGTGGGAGATTCAATTGAGAAGCATAAACTCTAGAAATGGGGGAAATTGTAAACCCTAGGAAAAAACAGTTGTTACAGAGGATGCAGATGAATCAGAAGAGAAAGATAGAATTGGAAACCAAAGATGAGAAAACGGCGGGATTTGAAGCTGACGTGACACGACTTTGATCATGTGCCCCCCATGTCAAAGGGTTTATTGTTATTGATTGTTAGCTGTTAATGCAAAAATTCTTAATCAATAATCGTGATTTATGAATTTCAAAAAAGATAAATTAACCGTTATTAAAATAATAAAATGTTGTTTATATTTTCAAAATTAAAAGAATAATATTAAAATAAATAAAATTAAAAAAGATAAATTAATATAACAAAACATTCACCCTATTACATCCTACCACAGTCCACATAAGGATCATTTATAAACTTCACAAATACTAACCGTTATTTACTAAGACCTTCTCCTGTTAATGCGTTTATATTTCCAATAGTTGAAATGTTGTTTTTAATTATTTTTCTTTTTGTATATCCTTTTTTTGAATAAGAAATACTTCCTCCGTTCCAAAATACTTGCAACACTTACCTTATTTGGCTGTTTCACAATACTTGCACCATTACTATATTTGGCAAAGAATAATCCTATTTTATTATCACTTTATTCCTACCCCACATATCACCATCAATCATATATCATCTCATTAATCATTTAATATACCCACAACCAATACCTACCTTCCATTAATTAATTTTTTATTTCAATTATTTTATTATCATTTTATTCCTATCACACATATCACCATCAATCATATATCATCAGACCTGATGTGACAGCCCTTAATTCTTGTGCCAAGAGGGTGTGGTGCAACTAAATTGAAACGGAGGAAGTATTGAATATTTATTAATGTGTTTTATGTATACTAAATTTATTGCTAGAATTCAAAAATCAAAGTAATGAAGAGAAAACAAGATAATATTGCTTCTATTTTTGCAAAACTTAACAAAGTCATGCACAATCAAATAATTCTAATCTTGTTGTCAAAAAAAAAATAATTCTAATCTTACCCCTACTCCTACTCCTACTCCAACTCATTTTGTTGGTCTAGGTTTTCATTTTAAATTTGAACATTTGTAATTTGTTCCTTACTTTTTAATATTAATTTGGATTTGTCTTAGACTTTTGGTATTATTGCGTTTCTACAACTCATTTTGCCGAATTAAGACATATATAAGTTGTTAATTATACAAACGAAACTCTGTAGAAATTTCGTCCAATCACTGGTGCGGCGTCTCAGAGGACTTTAAACCCTAAATTTTCCACTGGTTTCTCAAGTGATATTAATTTGGATACGTTGGTGTCCTGCATCAAAAAATCACACACCAAACATTTCTCAAGTGTTACACCTTACTTGTTTCTATTCTATTTTTCACTGTTCATACCAAATAGTGAATAAGGGTGAGATTACGTATATTCGACCTCCCAAACCCATCTTGGGTGAGAATAATTTAGAGACATTAAGTTGACGAAAAAAACCAAACAACCCATCAGTCGGTATATAAGCCTTAACAATAACAAATAGGTAAAACAAAAACTCAAGCCCCTTGACACTTCAAAATAGATGTCTTTAGTTATGTTCTTGATTAGTTTCAGAAAAGAATATAGAACAAATACAATCAATGAATAAGGGGAAATGAAGACACTTCTTTATCATACACAACTTACATCATACTCCATCAAAATCAACATCATATCCCATTCCCTACTATGTGCTAAATACTTCTACTTTGAATTCACTCATTCTCTGCTATAAAATTTGGAACCTCACCCTGGCAGATGTACTCGTCACAAACCGACAACGTTCCCCAACCCTTTCTTAGCCGCAAGATATCTTCTGTGAAAGTAGATCCTGACGATCCGATGAACACGCTCGACATTGCACATATTGTTTTATCTAGCATGGCTTCCACCTGCATAGATCATGTTCCATCATGTAAAACTCGTAAATGTTGATGATTCTTTCGATTTTTCGAACTGTGACCTCTTAGCCATGATTGAAGTAACAAAGTGGATTCCCACTAATATAAAACAATCAGATCGGGAAAAAAATAAATAAAAGAGTTCACCTGAGAATCACCCTCGAGACCATGACGATACAGCAAAGCATCCCATTTTTCAGCTGAATTTCGAGCAGGCCGCTGAACAAGCGGTACAGGCTTTCCATCATTAAGAACTAATGCCTGGAGCAATCCCGTTTCACTATCTGCGGCATCCGTGGAAAGATATATGACGGGTGTATTGGCTCTTGCTACCACCCGCTCAATGCACTTTGCAGCTTGAGGAATGGAAAAAAAGCAACTTGGATTCTTAGCATTGCTGAAGATTCAAGTGAACCCAATGTTAGAGGCTTTTGATGCCCAAAACTGCTTAAATTTTACTAAAAGCTGAATAGAAGCATACATTTCAATAACTATTCAATAACTAAACAAGGATAACTAAAAAAAATCATCATGTTGCAAAAGTCAATCAAATGACATTGACGGCCCGTTTGATAGGTGGTATTTAACGGTGGTAATGGGAATGAAAACTTGTGTAATTTTGGTTGAAAAATCTCATACTACCTTGATGGTCATGCTTATCAGACTTTAATCAGCTCATTTTCTTCACAAGTTTTATTCCAATGCAATTACTATTGCGATAGGTGGTATTAGGTGGTAAAATTTGCACACAAAAAAACTTCTTTACGATCAAAGTTTCATTACCATGGGAATGAAATGGAACTTTTGATGAAATTTTACACGATAAATCATTCTCATAACCACCATTTAGTACCACTAAACCAAACGGGCCATGAAATTAAGATAAATAAGTTCAGCACATGCACAACTAGAAATACTAGTTCCTACGTCCATGAATGAATTGAATTTTATATGACCCTTCCATTCAGTCATGACTCATGAAGGGCTCTTCCCACACCCATTAAACTTCAGTAACCAATTCAAGCACTTTCATAACAAGCATAGCTTTTATGAGCTCGATGATACCTCAGAACATCCAATTATTATCTAGTGTTACATGTTTAATAACAGATTTTCAAGGTTTTTACTTTAATGCCATGTTTAGTAAATGGTATTTGAACGATAGTAATCCGAATGAGTTTTAATTTTAATTTCAATAATATGTGTCATTCCCATGGTGATAAAAGTCTCATCCTCAAAACATGCTTTTTGTCCACTATTTTTTCAATACCACAATCCCAAATGGTAATGGATGGGAAATGAACTTAGTGAAGGAAAAGAACGAAAAGAAAAACATAACCATAAACCTTTCAAGTAATTTTTCTAGCGAAACTAGCCTATATTTTCTTCATCATTCCTACCATTTAATGTCAACAACCAAACGGAACCTTAGCTATAATAACACCAATATCTCTCAAAACCAGTTCTGAAATTTCCCAGTTCTCACTGATGTCAAAGCAGATGAAAAATCTAAGGACTTCTTGAACAACATCAGACATGCCCTGTAATGTAACGGAAAGTTTTCTCTTGTCAAGACAAGAAAACCCATAGGAGATCATTAGTCTGCAATCACCATTGGGAGATTAAAACAAATTACCAGAGTAGAAGAAAACTATTTCACAAATCCAAATTCCAAACCAATGTTGCCTTGAAGGCTTAAATTTTATGTTCTAGTACTTCCCAAAAGGTTGCAGGGATTGATTTGCTACTTATGTTTTGTTGAGCTGACCCAGTGTAACATAATTCGCTAGCTAATTCGCCTTTTAAATTCACGATTCGCTCAAATTTACCCAAAAATAGCCTAGAACCGACCATAATTCGTTTTTTTGGATCCGCGATTCGCGAGGAGATTAGCAAATTATGTCACACTAAGCTGACCCTGAGACCATTAAAGTACGGTACCGAATCTCATTTCAAGTTCTATTAGTGTGTTCTTATTTCCTTGTTTATATTCTTCGAAAAGGAGGGAGGTATAAAATATAAATTTTATACTAAAAAAAACATGAATACAGAAAATTTAAATACAAGGTGCAATCACTAATTGTGGCATATAATCCTGCAAACACTAAAACAAGCTCTACCATCTACATATCGAAGAAAGCAAAATTTTAGAGAAAGGATAACAATAAAACCATACCAGAACTTTAACCAGCCATGCCTGCGAAAATGAAGTGCCACAAAGTCCTTCCCCAAGAACGTTTGGATAAAACGTTGGGCCGTGATCAATATAAGTCGACTAGGTTCAATCAAAGTTTTGCACTGATGCGCAATCGGACCTCCAGGCTGCATTACCCATTCGTTTTCCACATCCGCAAAGAACACATCTCCAATTGCAATAACCCCTTCATCAGAAGAAAACTTAGCTTTCACATCCTCAATAGTTCTCTTCTTGGGTTTCTTCACATCTTCCTCCCAAGGCGATTCGAGCTTAGGCACAGATAAACCTAAAGACTTCAACTTCTTAACATGATCTTCATCAACATAACACTTTTGAGGATTCGAGAAGTAGCAAATGAACTTGTCAATATGCAAGTCTTTCTTCTTTGCCTCCACGAAATCCTCAAAGGTAACAACCACCTTCTTCCCAATACACTTGTTTATATGCTCGATATCCAACACCCGACTAAACTCATAATCTACTTTATGACTAGGAATAACCAAAACCCGACCCAAAACCGCAGCAAAAAATATGTGTTTCTCCAAGCAAATCAAATGGTTCGACATTTGACCCGATAAACAGATAGCAAGCAAGTACTTATCTGGGCTCGGATTCCACTCAATGGTTTTTCTTTCAGCCAATTTCTGATCAACTTTCCCACAAATACTAATACCTCCCTCAACTAAATCATCATTTCCAACACCCAATTCCGAACTATTCCCATTTTTATGAGTAGATAATAATACCTTCTGAATTTCCTTATTCATCATGATTCCATCAAAAATTCTAGATTTCAAATCCTCAAAAATAGACTTTTCAACAGGCATTTCACTCAAATTCAAGTACCCAGAAGTGTTATTATTGTCATGATTTCTAATCGATGTAGTGTTCAGTGAAGTTTCCAATGTACGATTCAACAATGAAATTAAAGCTAATTGTTGTTCTTTCAAAAGATACAAAGCCTTTAATTCTGATTCCCTCATTTGATCAGAGGGTGATTTAAGCAATTTAATATCCCAAACACTTGAATTATTATGAAAACCTAATGAAAAATAAAGAAAAACAACTATCAAAGGAATAAAGATCACTAAAAGATACCTTTTCTTATTCATTTTGAATCGATGTCGAAGCGACGATACAAAACCAGTATTATCAATATGAAATGGAGAAATAGATTGGGAATTCGAGGTGGGTTTTCGGGTATCATTTTGATGAATCAAATTCTGGCGATCTTCTTCTTCATCATCTGAAGAAGTGCCCTCTCTTCCCAATTGTGTCATCATTTTCTTCACCAAAAATCAACGAAAATTGATATAGTTAAACATACCCAGATGAGGAATCAACTTCAAAAATTGAAGAATGTAAATTGAAATTAGGGAAAGACAAAAAGGCGGGTATTTTGTATGATTGTTAGTCGGGTGGGTAGTTGTTATCAAGAGTTGGGAGATAGTGTGATGGAGAGAGGCGAGATCTGGTGACTGGTAGAAGTAATTGTGAGATTGAAGGAGGGAGAATGATGAAAATGGTGGTTAAGCTTGGTTTGCTTCAAGTGAGGAAGTAATAACAAAAGAGCATCTTGTGAAAAATGTCGGTGGAGGAGAGTGACCCTTCAATAGTGGCTATGAAATGAAATACTCCCCCTGTTCCCTACTTTTTACGCAATTTAATGTGTTTTTTTGTTCATTTATATGTCGAAGTATACATATTAAAAAATTACAAAAAATTAATATTATGAAAATATGCGATTAGATAATTCAAACAAGATCCCATTCGAGTATGTTTATACTTACATATTAGTCGTATTATATAAAATAAGCTTGAACGATGAATAGTAACCAAAATCGAATTGTAGCAAGTATTTCAGAATGAAGGATGTATTTCGATCTTATATATGGTATTTTAATTATTTACATATATTAATTAAATTATACACATCTAATAATTATACACTTTTTCAGATTAATTTTAGCTTTTCAAAGGGTTAGGGATATACCTATTTTATGTGTATACATATACAAGTAGGTATACTATTGACAATGCTAGTACTCATTTGGTTACCTAATGGAGGACCTATGATTCGAAAAATAGGGTTGTGATTTTAATAAAGATGTCTTAAAATAAATTTAAAGTTAAAACAAATGATATACAAATACAAAACTAATTTATTACTTATCAAACTATACTAAATTATACACAAATTAAATTGAAATTATACATCTAATTTAAAGAAAAAAAAATTTTACCCAAATCAAATCATACTCAAATTCATAATACAAACTAAATTAAATTCTAATTCAATTTCAATAATTTACCTAATTATAGGAGGATTGTAGTGTGTAGGAAAGACCAAATTGGTGTAACTGTAAATGGACAAACAGAAGCAATAAGATTTAGAATGCGGGAACCGGCGTCCATGGTGCAAATATGATGAACAAGTCAGCAACACCAATTTAGGCAACACCGAAACAAATTCAATGGTCGAAGAGAAAAGAATTGACGGTCCCTAACAATTTTCTTCTTCTAATAGTTATTAATTGCAATTATTCACTTGAAGTATTAATAATGATAAATTTATCATCATATCATCATCATATCATATACATATTATAATGCAGGAAAACTTTATCTGCATGTAACATTATCAAAGAATGTTTTGGCCCTCTAATGCTCATTCCATGCGTTGCTTCATTGTCATTATAGCGTTGAATTTCTAAATTTAATTGTTATAACAATATCTATATCTATTACAAATAAAAAACTTTTCATTTTCGTATAAATGATAGAACTTTAATATTTAATTTAAGTTGTGATTCGTGATGAGTTTAATAGACTTTAAGATTTGCATGATTTTCATTAAATATAGTTGTTACTTCAACTCAAAAAAAATATATATCTGTTATTTAAAAGCATTGATTTCTACTAAATATAACTATTATTTAAAGTTTAAGATATTATTTTTTTGAATAAAAGTTTAAGATATTATTAAATTAACAATTGAAGGCTATTCCCACAAAATTCAAATCACAAGTCCTTTGATTATCTCCATTGAATTATTAGAAAACCATAGTATATGATTATTATTAGAAAAATTTATTTTTAAAAATCTAACCTTTTGCCCTTAAATAAAAATAAATACATTTCATAATTCATTAGGATGAAACAATTATCATTAGTGGTAGGTAGATCATAGATAGCTTAGGAATATGACTAGGGCGATAGGATTAGGAATAGCAACTAGCTAAGCGACAATTACTTACTTCCTCTAGTTTTTGGCACAATTTATTTATTGGTATTAATTTGTATTTTATATTTAATTTATAAGTTAAAATATATTTAAGTGAGATTTTATTTGATCCGTTTCAATATAAAGTTATTAATATTGACTTTTTAAAATTTTATATCATGTATAATTAAAGATATTCTTGACTGAATAAGTATATTGGAAAATATACAAAAGTCAAATGTAGCAAAATTTTAGAGACATGAGGAGTATATTACTATCACAATTTCATAACTAAATACTTTCTTTGTCTCTCTCAATTAGTGTCACTTGCTTTTTGGTTGAAAATCAAGGACAAGGAAAATTGAATTTGGATAATAAGCAAAAAAACAAATAAATAATAAAAATAAACCATAAAAAATCAAGATAAAATGAGAATAAAATTTATAAATTTAATTAAAAATATAAAATTATTGAAAAAAAGTGCAAAGTCAATTAAATGAACTAACGTAGTGGAATTAAATTTGGATGTCCATTAGCAAAAGGGTTGGATGATGGTTTTATATACTTTTGTCCTTACTTTTTTTGGGGAACACTGTTACATACTCAGGAGCTCTCTTGAGAAACCGTTTTTTGTAAAGACGACTTTTAAAAGTCCAGCTCAAATATATATTTAGAGTTGTAACAATATATATTTAGAATTGGACTGGAATAAGAATTTGTGTTAATCCATTAGCCTATAGAAGGGAATATTTCTATGTTGAAACAAGCAAATATGAAATAAGAATAAATTTGCCCTTCAGAATAAGACCAACACAATTTAAACTGTTAATACTTTTATTCTGTCTAAATGTCTAATATACTAACTAACGTTAGTATCCAAGATAATCAGAGTACTACTCCTATTTCTTAAGAGTTATGAGCCATTTAGTTTACTACTAATTTTTATATAAACTATTTTACTTAGTTTACACTATTTTCTCTTTTTTTAATAACCGCCATATTTCTCTTTTAATCTCAACGATAATAATTAGGTTCATTCTTTCAATCTTACTCATTCATTCATTTCTTAACCATACTTATTACTCCTTTTGATTCGCCAAAGTTGTTTCATTTCCTTTTATGTGCAATTCACTCAAGTTGTCTTTTTAATAATGATTTTTTACCTAAATACTCTCACTTTTACTACTCCTAATACCCAACTACTACTTTTACAATTAATTTAATCAATTAAAATCCCTAACTACCCTCACTTTTACTATTCTCAATACTCAACTACCACATTTATAATTAATTTAATTAATTAAAATACTCCACCATTTCACTCTTAAAAACCGTGCCCAACTCAAATGAAACAACTTAGGTGAATTAGAGGTAGTATATTTATTTGATTTACAAACTACAAATTGCTCAAAGTATTACACCAGCAAAAGGAAATGCAAATCAAATACTTTTACAACACATATCAAAATCAAAAACCAAAAGAACTAGACGTAAGTGCTCAAATTGGCTGCCGTAAAACAAGAAAGACGGCTTGATTATTATTATAAACAATTAACATAAATAAAAACCTCATGCTAATTCATGTTGTAGTTCTCCTACTTGCTTTTGACATAAAATTTAAAAGTTAGGTAAAAATTTATAAGTGTTCATTCGGATTATTGGATCAATTTTTTCGAGTCAGGTGTTTTATATCGTTTCAAAATAAGTCTTGCATTCACATTAATTTTTATATAAGTTTAAATCTAATATGACGTCAGGTCAAGTCTAATTCGATTACAAGGTCAAGTAAATATCAAATCGTTTGTTACCAGGTCAGATAAATATCAATGATGAGTAAAATGAATTGCTTTTGGGTCTTAAATCTTCATTAGGTCATTATATCATGTTTAATTGTTGATACAAACTTTTCTTTCCACAAAACCTTAACTTTGACTTTTCAAATAAAAACACCTTCTAAGAATAACATCCTCTTCTTACTTCGCCCACTTTGCTCTTTTTTAATCTTTCTTTGAATATAGTCAAATTTAAGACCAATTCCATCTTCAAACATAGCCTATCTTTTGATACAACCATATTTCAGTTTCTTTGACCCCTTCACAAAAATAAAGTCCTACATCATACATGATATAAGTTATAACTACATACTACTACTAGAAGGTCTCTGGAGAGACAGACGATTCTCTAGATAGCCCAGCCTAATGACTGACATGACTATTTAGTTATTTATTTAACAAATGGACTGACCCATATTTATCCGTCTCTGCTATAGACGGTCTATAGCAAGAATTTGTGTACAACTAATACCACATCATACATCATATGATTGTAAATTCTAAGAATTTAATCCTTGACAGCCCGTCTTGTATAAGACCATTTCACTATCAAACAGATCTATATAATTATTTTATTAAATTGATCACTTTATAATCGTAAGTGATCAATTTAATTGACTAAATATATCAACCTGTTTCACTATGAGACTGTCTCATTTAATAATTTGTGATTCTTTAATATTGAAGATTTTGCCAAGAAGTTTCTAATAAAGTCTTCTTATTTCCCCACTTCTAATTTTTCTCAGTTGACAATAAGTCTAGTTGGGAGTTCTAAACTCATATAAAATCCTTTTTAGTCTCCCATTTTTAAAAATATCTTCATGGGTTGTGCTGCTTTTCTTACAATTTTTTCTTTCTGGGTTTTGCTTTGGATCTTCTGAATTACAAGAATTCCTTTCTGGGTTTTATTCTTCTGTTAGAAATCTCATCTGGGTTATTCTCTGTTTTAATAAAAATTTACACTTTTTTTCGTAAAAACTCCAACTGAAACAAGACACGATCCTCGTAAAAAGTGAATAAATGGGAGATACGGCAATATCGCCTCCTTCAGTAGACCCAACAGCTTCAAAAGTAGTCTCAATTTCCACCCAAATCATGATAGGAACCATAATTGTCCTGTTTTTTGTAGTAGCCTTTTGTTTATTCCTCCATTTATATGCAAAATATTATTGGTCTAATATGAGTGAAGACCCAAACATTCTCTCATGGCGTCGCCAATTAGCCAACCAGCGCCCACGAACCTCTGTTCGTGGGCGCCAGCGTGGGCTAGACCCTGCAACACTTGGGTCCTTACCTATTGTGGTGTATAACCCAAAGGATTTTAAAGATGGGTTAGAATGTGCTGTTTGTTTAAGTGAAGTATTAGAAGGTGAAAAAACAAGGGTTTTACCAAAATGTAATCATGGGTTTCATGTAGAATGTATTGATATGTGGCTTAAGTCTCATTCAACTTGTCCACTTTGTAGAGATTCTGTGGTTTCTGACGATAATACTGGCAAGAACGCTGTAGACATTGAAAATACGAGTTATTCTTCATCGGAATCAGATAATTCCGATGAAGAAATTGAAAGTTCTAATGATTCTATAAGGAGAACAAGGGATATATTAGCAATACAATTTCCAACAAATGTTTTGTATTGGGGTAATGAAACTCAAGTTAGCTCATTTGGGCTAGGTTCAAATGCTGGGTCTGGGTCTAGATCTGGGTCTGATTCATCGTCTTCTGGTGTTAATACGTCGAATGATCATGAGATGGTAATTGACATACCAAATGCTCATGAGTTTTGTGATGTTTGTATGGAGGAGGCAAAAACACCGGTTTTGACAAGGTTGGAATCATTGAGGAATTTGTTGAGTTTTGGAAGAAGAGTGGCTCCTACACCTTCTCAAAATGCACCCTCTAGCTCTAGTAGTAATGCTTCATAGGATAAGCCGAAGAAAAGAGATTATCAAGTGCTGAGACAGACGGTATTTGCTTCAACTAAGATAAAACTCGACTTTAAAGTGTCCAGTATTTTTAAATGTGTATAGTTTTACCAATTTTTACAACATTTATTTAGTAATTTGGGTGATTGGAGGGTTTTACATAAAGATGAAAAACCCCAAACCCGTATAGGTTTATAAGTGGAATTCATTCGTTGGTTATTATTTTTATGCATGTAAAGGTAATGTAAAATGGTATAATCCATGTATGTAATATTGACAGAAATACGTTATAATCTGTTTATAACACTTATAAATTTTGATTGGCAAATAAACATGTAAATTAAAGTTACAACTTGTAAATAGTTTAGTAATAGTTAGTCTAATGAACTCTTGGTGCTCAAACCGTTTTCCGAGCAGTTTGTATATGAAAATGCAAGTTGAAATACTAAATACTAAATGAAGTAGTAAATATTATATTCTACTTTTGTGATAGAGAACTATATTGATTTATAAATCATGATATGGTTATATATTCATTCATTTTATTTATTCAAAAAATAAGGATGACCTATCTTATCTAATGAATTAAATTTCATTTTCTAAGTCTCAAAACAATAAATTAATATTTATCATTGTTCATTTCATTTTTTCATTGCCTATTTTTCACTTTAGTGGAAACATGAAATTGTCTAGCAATATTCATTTTCCCGGGCTCCTTGCAACATTAATGTCATCAGGAGCAATAAAGGGACATTATTTGTTGTATTTTGTTTCAGTTAAAATAAAATATAATATTAATTGTTTAGATATTTATTATGTAATACGACATAAAAGACATTATTATATTACTCAGGGCCGTCGAATGGCAAGTGCAAAGCGGTCAACCGCCCAGGGCCCCGTGTTTTTTAGGGCCCAAAAAATTTATTTTTATGTATAAAAGTGATATTAATTTGAATCAAATTTATATATAACTTACATTTTTTTCTAAATAATATGAGTTTTTAGTGTTTTTTGTAAAGTAGATTAAATATTAACAATAAAAAATAAAAGATGTATTATATTATGCGTTATGTCTTAAGTTTTTAGGGGCCCATTTTTATCTTTTGCTCTGGGGCCCAAAAATGAATAAGACGGCCCTGATATTACTAATGATATATTATTATTATTGAATATAAAAAATAATGTATAATCCAAGTTGTGTAAGAAGCACGTCATATACTTGTTTAGTTGTAGAAGTATCCTAATCCAATTAATTATTAGGATCAACTCATGAAAAATTTAAATAATCAAAAATTGGAGATAATGATCCACCAAGACTATGACAATGATTGCAATTTTTAAGGAATATACTCCTATGATAAATAAATGAGCAATTATAAATTTCTAAGTGAAGGTTAAATATGAGTTAATTAACTCTTTTGGTGGGGTGAATGAACATTTAATATATTTTTCTAACTTTTGATAATACCTTGAGGCTTCAAGATGTTGTTTTTGTGACTTTAATTAATTATTAATCAAATTTATAAAATAAAGTCACATAAATGTAGTATATAATCATCATACAATATATTAATTCAAGAACATTTTTGCCACTTGTCATGCTATTGTAGCATTTGCTCGAAGTATCACTTCCATAAGCATTTGTGTCTACTTAATGTATGACCATATGTATTCTTGCATTTTTCTTATTAAATTTTCTTATTATTATTCCCACTCCTTCCCATTAATTTTGATTTTTTTCCTCTTCACAATACAATATAACTATATTGATGATTAAAGCAACTTTTTTTTTTTAAAAAAAAAAGATAAATTAAAATAAAATGTCGAAAAAAATATTTAAAAAATATTCATAAAAGATGTAAGATTTTTTTTATTATTTAGAATTTTTTATTTAAATTTTCAAAAGTATTATCTAATTTTAAATTAATATTTAATTTATTCTTTTGGTGAATTACAAACTATAGCAGGTTATCGGGTTACCCAACTTTACTCTAGAAAATTGCCCCTTAAAGTTGGGATTATTTATGGTTAATCAATAAATGAGATTATTGTAGGAAAATCATGAATAGTTTGGATTATTTTAGGTAATTTTTCCATAAAAGTTTTGAACAAAAACCGTGCATAGCACGGGTATAATCCTAGTTATATATAACTATCAAGATTCTTGTTTATGTACATCACCGAGAACTTCAAAATACCGATCTTCAAACCTGAACAAAGTAACAAGAAGATTTTGTTTGTGAGTTGATATAAACTCTAGGCGAGACTTTCTTCCTACAATATCATTTTCTCCCTATTACAGTGTTTGCATTGGGAATGTATACCAGAAATATGTTTTGAAATACAAGAATTTCACCAAATTCTTAGTACAAAGAAATTAAAATGATGTAAGATTAATTTAAATGGAAGGAATTGAGGATTGCAAGTATTCTATGTAAAGTGCTAGATAGGAATTTTTCAGAAATTGCATATTGGAAATAACCTAAAACATGCTTTCGATATTTATAAGATCAAACACCGTTTCACGAAGAAAAATGCCGCTCCTGGAAACGCAACATCAATTCACGAATCAATGTCGATATTTAAATCAATCCATCCTAATTACTCAATTAATAACCATATTAACTGTAGGTAGTTATAGCATAGCTAACATGACCGAATAAAACGAACTTTGCAAAAAGCCAGCATTGCGACTCGCGAAAAAAGTCGCAACCTGAAAACTCGCGGTTAGTGATGAAAGTTGCGACCCGCGACTTGTGTTTTTCCCAAAACAAAAACTTTTCTAGAAAAGCTCGCGACCCGAGAGCCTTTTCGCGATCAGTGAAAAACACATTCCTCAAAAACAATAACTTTGTAATGAAATATATTAAAATATATGTTGATTGTTTGAAAATAAAATTTAAGGTCACATTCAAATATATTCACCCTACATTCAACCTAAATTGACATACATATTATATTATAACATATGTCACCCATGATGTTATGAAATATAATCAAAGAACTTTGTTTTTACTTAGACTTCAATAGACATTGTTCCCATATTTATCATATCATGAAATTTTCATTAACTACATTATTTCTCCACTTATTTACTTCAACGCAAACTTTTGTACTCTCAAATTTTTTGCACGTCCAATGAAACTTCTCAACTCAAAATCCATTATTAACGACCTTAAATATAAATATTGTACAAACTAAGAAAATACTGCAAATAATGCTAAATAAGTGAAACAGAGAATTGAATTAATAAAGTCATCAAATCCTTACAAAACCCAACTGTCAATTGATTACAACTGAACTACAATAACTAAAAAAGTACCAAATGTTAGTTATTAAGACACTAAATAAAGTGGACCATAAGTTTTGGCATCATATGCCGGTCTATTAACACTTTCAAGACTAACATAACCTATCTCATTCTTCTCCCTTTCCTTGCTCTTCATCTCATTATTAAATAAACCCAATAGAGGTCCTGATGCCTGATTCCGGACCCGGACTCGGACCTGTTGCCCGTCTCCGGCAACAGACCATACGGGTCCGGACCAGTGTCCGGATCGCTTTGGGTAGTTTTTTGAACCAATTTTTGTTTTATTATCAAGATATTGCTGCTTAGCCTTTTTGTTTGATGATGATTTCCAAAATGAAAAGAATGCTGTTTTCCATGATTTCTTCTTGCTCTTTATCTCTTGTTTTTCAACGTTTTTTATTTCTTTTGATTGCATTTTATTCTCATTTGCATATTTCTTGGCTTCTTCCAAGAACTGCAAAAAAAAAAAAAAAAATAACAGAGTTAATATAAAGTACTCCTTTGTCCTTATAAGTTTAAACTTTTGATGAGTTGATTCGTTGACTTAGAGATCACAGGTTCTAATCTCAACCAGCGCCGCCTTTGAGGTGCTACTTTGCTGCGTCCACATTTCTGGCTCAAATGACTAATTTGTGACAGGAAACATTAATGTTTTACATAACATATATTCTGGATCTCAACCATCAACTTAAACTTTTGGTTGAATTAATTTGTTTATATGGTATCAGAGCCAACATGATAAAAGGTTTCAAAATATATTATATACCGTAACAAAACTAATGTTGGAAATACTTTACATGTGAGACAAGATCTCACATCGATAAAAAAGTGGGTTGTGGACTTGTATATATACTTGGTGAGCTAACCTTCCTATTGCCATATGGTTTTGGGATGGCATATATATCTCCTTGGCTTGTGAAGTGTGTGCACCTTGTGTTTTCCCCGATAATTACTGGCATTCACAATAAGTCCAGCCAAACACAAAACATTCGAATTATAAAAGAAATGTAGCAAATTAAATGCGCTAAACGAGCAAAGTAGAGGTGGTACCTGAGTAAAATCAGATTGGGGATCAAACTCATAGCTGCTACTGTGCTCATATTGAGAATCCAGACTGGGATAAACAGAGGATTTCATAACCATCATCATCTCTATTAACAATAAGAAGAAAAAATGAGAATGACTACAAAGGTTTTATGATTGCATTTAGAGTACAGCTGCTAATAAAAGGGACAGTAAAAGGTAGTCATATGGGAAGGGGAACATTATGGCAACTGGCAAACAAATACATACCCCACAATTTAAGGAAATGTACTTATCAGTTATCACCCAATTGGTTCTAGACTTATAGCTACCTGGTAGTGGCACCAATTTATCCTTGATTATAGGAAAAAAGACCCTCTAAAGTTTCAAAAAAAATTAGGAAAATTTACTTTTTTTCTTTTATAGAGTATTTTTACCGGTGATCGGATAAATTTGAAAATTCATCATTTTTTAAAAGAGAACAAGTGAAAGGTCGGATTTTTAAAAGAGAACAAGCAAAAGGTGAGATTTTTTAAAAGAAAACAAGCAAAAGGTCGGATGTTTAAAAGTAAAATTTCTTTTTTTTTTTGAAAATTCGCAATTAACCGGTTATTTAGGTAAGTTGTAGAGATATGTACTATAAAAGAAAAACGAAAGCAAAAGGTCGAATTTTTAAAAAATAATCAAAAGATGGGAGTTTTAAAAGAGAACAAGCAAAAGGTCGGATTTTTAGAAGTAAATTTTCAAAAAAAATATCAAGGGACACTTTTCGGGGAATGATTTGGACTAGGAATGTAAATTCCGTTACTCGATCGTTTTTATGGATTAGATTTTTTTTTTATGATAATTATGGATTAGATTTTAGTTTTGCTCAATAACTTTATTTGAATCGGTTTGTCATGAGAAAATTTGATTCAGATTTATATTAGACCATATTATTACAGTTTGGGTCCAGTTGGATAGTCGTATTTCACTATTATTGTGATTGATCTCTTAATTTTTCAGTATATCTTAACTAGAGTATTTTTCTCTAATAAAATGAAATAAAACTAATTTAAAACTATTTAATTGAATATACAATTTCAAAAATAAATATAAATCCACGTAGAAGTATCATGACAAAAAGACAATGGTTTGACCTCTCCTCATTTAAATTGGCCACATGATTTTATTTTCCAGTGCAGCAATAGTTGTGTACTTGTAAAGTAGAAAATGACGCTTCCTTATAGTAGCATTGTAATGGTAACTCATATTGCCTCTGTCACACTACAAATTTGATATTACAAACAATAATGAGATGTAAAAAATGATCTTTGTCTTAGAATCAATTATAATATTTCCATAATACTTGCTACTGACAGAGGGGTCTTTAAGGGTGTGCGAAGTGATCGACTGCACAGGGCCCATCTTTCTCCAATATATCAAAAAAGTTAATAAAAAAAATATATATTAAATTTATTAATTAAATAAATATATTTACTATAATTAAGGCGCAAATAAAAATTTTGCACAGGGCCCCCAAATTGTTCAAGACGGCTCTGGCTACTGAGTGTAACATATTGTGTGGGAAAATGTTATTATCAATAGCAAATATTATGGAACGGAGAAAGTATGTGTTGTGTAGTATCCTACATATTTACAAATAATATTTTTACATAATATCAGTTATTTATACTCCCTCCGATTCAGTTTACTTGTCCAGTTTACTTTTTGGTTACTATTCACTGATCACTCTTAATTTGTATTGTGTTCTTAATCTATAAGTTAAAATATAATTATGTGGGATCTTATTTTGTTCGTCTCAATGCAAAGATTATTAACATCAAATTTTTATAATTTTTAATTATACACAATTAAAGATATTAAAGGTTAAAATAATGTCTCGACATATGTGAAAAAGGTAAACTGGACAAGTAAACTGAATTAGAGAGAGTATTATACTTTATTAACGTGGAATTAATATGTGTTCACCAAATAGACGGATCTAGCTTTTTACTCAAAAATAATAAAACAAATAATTGAAAAATATAACTTTTGCGGCCTGTTTGGTAGGTGGAATTAATTGGTGGTAATATAAATGAAAACCAGTGTAATTTTAGTTGAAAAATCTCTTGTTACCTTGATGATCATACTTGTCCAACTTTAATCATATCATTTTCTTCATAAATTTCATTGCAAATCATTACATTTAGAATATGTGGTATTAGGTGGTAATGAAAATTTTGTCAACAAATTGTGATAAAGTTACATGACCATAGGAGTGACATGAAACTTTTGATGAAATTTTATACTATAATTATTCTAATTACCACTGTCTAGTACGACTAACCAAACGGGCCATTGACGTACAAGTATTATTCTTTACAAAGGCAATACTTATTTTGGATACCAATTAGACTGTGAGATTTGATTTTAGAACCTAGTAAAAAGGCGATACTTACTCCATTTGAGACAAAATCTGATTTTATAAATAATAATAATTGATGCATATGTTTATCTAAACTTAAATTATTCTTTAGTAAGTCTCATGGGAGACGGTCTATTCTATAGACGGAATCTATAAAGCCCAGCCCAAAATATAACATAGTATATTTGGGGTTATAATAAATTATTTGGGGTTATAATAACTTATATTTGGGGTTATAGAATAGTATATTCGAGGTTATAATACCTTACATTTTGGATTATAACATAATATAATTGATATGATAATAAAAAAATCAGTTAAGGGAAATAGACTGGCCCAATTTTGTGGTCTATCCTATAGACCGTCTCTTGTGAGATTTTGTGATTATTCTTTGATATAAGAATAATAAAACAAAATCTGCAATATATTCATTCAATAATATTTTGTTTTGTTTTATACTATAGTTTGAAAGTATAGCCCACCGTTTACGATGATTGAAGTTCAGCCCAAGAAAGTGGAAGGGGATACCATCTCAATGTAAAATGGGTCCATACAAAAACGCCCATTAATAATAACAAAAAGAAAAATGTAATCTGAGTTCACCCTTTACCGTACAAGAAGCAATTTTTTTTAAAAAATTAAATTGATCCAATTAATGTCGTCTCACGGTAAAATAACTTAATAAAAAATAATGTTAATTTAAAAGTCGTTTCTTATTCTGTGTTTGGGAAAAAATAAAAGAAAAAACCTTTTAGATAGGATTAGTTGAGGAAGTTTCTTTCAGTTTGATTAGATAGTACACACTATTATGAGCTTGCAAATAACTAATTTTATTAGAATATATATTCCGTTCTTTTAAGTTTGTCACATTACTATAATAGGAATTTTCATAAGTTTATCCTATTTAGAATATTTTCCTATTTTGCAAAGTTTTTATCTTCCATATAAACTCTTTGTCCCTCATTTAACCTTTATTTCTCTCTCATAATATCAATACAATTATTAATTCACAAAACTGTTTTAATAAAATAATATCCACTATCTACAAAGATTCCAACTTTCTTAATTTGTGTGAAATCTTCAAATAGGACAATCAAAAAAGAACAGAGAGAGACAGAGAGTGACATATATTATAAGGTCTTAACCATCAGTTTAAATTTTTTATTAAATTTATTTTTTAATATGGTATTTGCACCAAGTGGAGGAGTAGGCCGTTGCGAAGTGGAGTCAGGAACGACTCATGAACAGACCCGTCAATGGGGTCGACTGAAAACCGGTCAACTTTGATTGGAACAAACAGTCGTGAAGACTAAATGCTCGTGAGAAGGACACTGTCACCCTCTTGGGTCCGAGGCCGCTTCCCTCACGCTCCTCTTGAATCCCACCGGATCTTGGAAGGAGGATGAACCTCTTGATTTCTTGAACACTCAAAAAATATGAGAGGAAGGCGGGAAAGTATTTTACTGAAATACCTCAAATGTGTTATTTAAAAAAATCAAAGTCAATGTTTACAAAGCTTAAGAGTCTCTTATATAGATTGCTTTTCCACAAAAGACAAAATAGCACTAGGATTATTAATAGGGGCCTAAAAAGTGAAGAATACCCATGCCAAATAAAAGAGGCCAGCTCTGCCGTGTGTATTTGGATGTGGCAGCTGCTAGTCCAAAAAAAATGTAATGCCTCATTGAATTATGTAATGCCTATTTGCGCCAAGACTTCATGTGTTGATCAAAACGTTGTGCTAATCCGGATTAAGTAAGACGAGGATCGTTTTGATAGTCTCCTGTGTCCTATCCAATCCATGAATATCCATACTCTTCAATTCATCCAAGTTGCTGTCATGAGTATTGTCTTGGTCTGGATTTGTAGTAAATGTGCCTTCAATCGGACTTGGGCTTGGTTCAGTATTAGTGCAAGCTTAAACTTTTGGTCAAATGGTTCTTTACTTCATTGACAACTTTCTCTCCCCCACATTGAATTTACAAATTAGAGTAAAAAAAGTCTTAAATATTTTGTTAGAATATGAAAACAGAATATTAGGATATATGTAAATATGGTAGTTAGTATATTTAGAGATCTCGTATTTTAGGCAACCCTAAAGTAGCTGTGTGTATATATACATTGTACCGGTGTTTATGATTGAATATAACACAATATTAAAACCCTAAAACTTGTCTTACTCAAATCATATTTAAATCTTATAACGCAAGTTCAAAAGAACAAAGAAAGCATATGTCACCAAAAACAATGACTAGAAAATATGTCTTAGGTAACAATTTGGATACAAGATAGATAGAACACAGAATATAACACATACTTCATGTTCATGATCATGCTAGGTGCTAGCAAAATAGATAATTAATGTTACAACAATCCAACATAAATACAAGTACAACATAGATCCAAATACTAAATAATACTAGTAGAAGGGTAGCATAATATTATTAGGAATAGGAATAGGAAATGAATAATTAAGGGCACTTAGGCCTGCCATTAGGGCTCTTCCAGTCTCTGTAACAAGGGCATTCATTCAAGTTTCCAAAAGTACCCGAAGGAACACATCTGCACTTCCCGCAACACATCATGCAGTACTTAAAACACCTTGAATCTCTCCCTTTTAGCTTGCACCTTACACTGCATTTTCCGTCGCAGAATCCTGCCCATTTTTCTTATTTTATTAATCACATCCTTATAACCTACTTATGGAATTATAATGTAACAAATATTTCAGAACGAAAGAAGTGTAAATACCGTCAGTAGCGGCAGCGGCAGCGGGTTGTTGAGCAGGGGTCTGTGGAGATGAAAAGAAAACAGCATGAGTAAAATCAAGCAGTAATACCATACATATCAACACTACTGTTACTCTTGATATCTTCATTTTCTTCCCTAGCTTATTTTGTGTAAATAAGTGGAGCGTGCTTTCAGTGAAACCAGGGACAAGCTAAGGGTTAATATTTATAGTTGGGATGGACGCGTAAACATGTAGAAAACCAAGGTAAGTTCTTGGGAACAACCAAAAAGCATAAATAAAACAAATGAGGGTGATGGGTTTTATTTTAGAGTAGTACAAAAGTAGAAACACGTATTATAAAGGTTTACAGATATGATTGTCGGTTGTTTCTACTTTTTAGTCCAAAATAGACACATGGTGTGATGGATCATGGTATACAATATTTCCTCTGTCCCATGGAAATTGCAGCATTTTTTATTTTGGTTCGTTCCATTTGATTTGCAACATTTCTATTTCTGGATAATGGCCCGCCACTTTCTATTAATCTTCGTTTATTATCAATTTCTTAATATTCACCTATTTTCTCTTTACTACTAACTCATTAGGACGGGAGAGTATAATACTACTTCATTTTGGTTGTGTGTTTTTGTTTGTTTGTGTTTGTCTTTTATACATGGTTCATGTGATCATTTCCACGTAGTAAATGCTTCAAGATCATTCTAATTTAATCTATGGCCTATAATATGATTTACCCGTTTGCTAGTTATAGTCATTTCTATTCTTCTAATTAATCTTATTTGTGTTTTCGTTTATTTTTAGGTGGGTCAAATGAGACCACTTAGAAAGGAGAAAGAAGAAAGAAAAGGTAATAAGTAAGTAGATTATGGCACTTTGTTAGATAATTGTAATAAGATGATGTGAGTAAGGATAATAAGACAAAAGACACACATTATATATTTAAATGAGACTAATAGGAAGAAATAGAGGGAGTATTAAATAGTGAAAAACAGTAATGAAAATTTAATTTAATATTTGCACACTGAGTTGGGGGTCAATGGTGATGCAAAATGTCCAATAATCCCTTGGACCGGAAATCTGTTTCATGTAGCGTGGTAGAAAACTTTTGAGTTGTGGCGGTTTATCTCTCCATCGATCAAGACTTCTACTTTAGGCAAACTCTGCTTGGCTCAACTTTAAGTCCCAAACCTATAGATTTGTGCTCAAATGAGCTCTTAATATGGAATTATGGATCCTAACGTTTTACTAGTCACTTCAATTTGGCCATCTGCCTGAGGATAGAGAGATGTACTTGGCAATAGCTTGGTGCCTAGCAGTGTCCCCATAGGGTGTTCCATAAAAAATCAAAAACTTACTGTCCCTGTCAAACGCAATAGTCCTAGGTATCCCATATCATTATCCCAATGTCATTACGTGACTCCTATCTAAGCGAGATTTGGAGGGTAAAATTTACACAACTATACTTATTAGTGATAACAAAGAGGTTGTTTCGAGTTGACCCTTGATAGCAAATATCATATACAACTTCACATAATAAAAAGTACAACTTCACATAATAAAAAGTGCACGTGTTATGATAAGCCATTTTAATCAAGTAATTGATGCTAAAACACCAATTCCATCATAAAAAACCATCAACAATTTTAATCATTAAACTTATGGTAGTACTGTTTCCAACAATTCCTATACAATAAACCGATTCATACAACTCCTAGCATCCTTAATCATACCATTTACTATCAACAAACTTAAAAGATCATTTAAACATAATTCCCACAAATTAATATCACTTTCAAGGATCCAATTAAAACAGATAAATGCATCATGGATTCTAAAATTACTGATGAATTATGAAACCATATGATAAATGATTAAAAATAGATGAATCTAATGTAAAATCAAACCTTTTTCTGCACTGATTTAAGCCTTGAATGAAAGTTGTAGCATCAGGGAATAGTTGGTGAGAAACCAGTTGTTGAACCCACTTTTCCGAATTTTCAAACCCATTAATTTGTAGAACAATACACCAAAAAATTCAATCCCTTCACCAAATCCAAGTTGTTTTTCTGCCCATAGTAAGTACCCTAAAGCAGAAGCTCCATGCTATAGCTTAGTAAACTGCTAATTGCATCAGATTGAGGAGAAGAGGTGGGATTTTGATGATTTTGTGGTGGGTATTGGGCAATTTTCCACTTTGACATTGAGACTGTTGTTGTTGACATCATTTGATATTGATTCCTGGAAAAATGTAGATTCTAGTGAAGAGAAAAAGCTTGAAGATGATGAACAAGATCTGCAATTTGTTGAAGAACGAAAGAATTGAGAGGAAAATGGTAACATTTGGCTAAATGTCTTTCAGGGATGCTCAAATTAAATGGGTAACTGACATTTAGGATCTCTAAGTGGCAACCTCTCCGAGAGACGCATTAGATACACACAAATTTTTGCTATAGACCGTCTATAGTATTGACGGGTAAATATGAGCCAACTCATAGTGCAAAATAAGTAATTGATTAGTCATCCACAAATTCTTGCTATAGACCGTCTATAACATAGACAGGTAAATATAGGCTAGCCCATTTTGTAAAATAAGTAACTGATTAGTCATCAGCTTTATTTTTAAATTTAAAATCATTGGGCTGGGCTATTGGAGAGCCTTCTTTGCCATAGACGGTCTCTCAGGAGACCTTTTAGTCATAATTTTTAGTGATACATAACTAAATATATACAAAAAAATTTATATACACATTAAAATAAATGAAAAATCATAAATAACGAGTATAATAAAACAGAAAAGATACTACATCTACATGGAATCAATTGGTACAATAGCACTGTTACTATTACTCATCGATTCATATTAATTTACTTTTAAATAGACGTAAAAAAAGTGAACTTAGAGCTCAAGCTTGACAGTAGCCCTATACAACGGGTTGGTTCTTAAAAAGATAATAGGGTCCAAACGGGCCAGAACAAATATAGAAAAGTTGAAATGAATGAGCAAAAAAATAAAAAAAAATCAATAAATAGAAACTTTTTGAAACCTATTCCCAAAATAAGCAGTTTTCATCCTGAGCTGAGATTTGGACCAGTTCGCTGTTAGTTACAGCGAACAAAGGGGCAATTTTTAAAAAAACCAAAGAGTGTGTTCGTTGTTACTAACAGTAAACAGGTATTTGGCTAGTTTCAGTGTGTTCGCTGTTATGCAAATTTATACCTCACGTGTACAAGCATCTAAGGACACACATTCTCAGACGCAGTAGAGTGTATTGTGTTATGAGTAAAAGACCTGATTTGAGGATTCAATCAATGGAACTCACTTCACGACGGTGCCATGGTGTTCATATATACTAGGAACATCCCTTGCAATGATGATAATTTTCAAAGGAAAGTAGTCTTTATAAACAAGGTCCGTTAAGGGTCCGTGGAGTCTGTTTTCTACTCGCTCCATTTATACTCGTCTAGAGTCTAGTTTGATTAAAGTCCGCGTGTTTAAGATATCCAAGCTCCCAACAACTCCGAACCCATCTAGCCACACATAGCCCGTAAGGGAGGGAGTATAACTTTGATGTGAATTTGAGTTTACATTCTAAAATGAACGCGAGTCAAGGTAAAATGACATATAATCGATCCAAACTTGAATCGCCCAATACACAAATCTAACTTGACATAAAAGTAAAACAAAACTCCACAAAAAAAAAAAAGAAGATATTTGGAAATTTTTATAAGCGGTTGCTCTAAGATGACATTTTGGCCTCTCCATTTGACATAATACTTGCTAAACAAACTCGTTCGAAATTTCGATCAGAGGAAGAATCAGAAAGAAAATAACATTCCATTGACTGTACAAGTTATTGTACAATTCACAACACAGTGAAACGCGACAATGGTAGTTTTTGGATGTATAATTTGATCAATTCGCATGCTCATCTATATAACATATATTAAACTTCACTTAGGTAGAGACTAATATCATCAATGTTCAAGAAAAGGTAAAGACATAACTAAACCGAATACTGAGAAGAGCAACAAGATCATCCAGGTCGGGATTGATTGCCTACGATTATTTCTCCTGTCATCTTCTGCTTTATCCAGTGTTTCTTGCCGGTTATTATTGGATGTCTCTGATTTGAGAGACGAGGATTCATCTTGTGCAAGCACTGATGATACCCGTGACTGAGCTTGCTCAGCACGCTGCTGGTTGTACTTCTCCACATACTCTGGAAACAATTTCCTGAAACTAGGACTGGAAAGCACCGGAGTCTCAGAAATAAGATCAGACAAAATAGTCAAACAGCACAATTGACACAAATATACGTACGTGAGGTCAATCATCGGATATGATCTCATCAAGTATTATACCTGTTCATTTAATAGCATTGTGTGATCTATAATTTCATGGCTTAACTGGATGTATATAGGATTTTGGCAACTTTGAATCTGTGATTCATTTTAGGTACCGCAGAGAGGGGCTTAATGGAGTGAGGCCCGTAAGAGCCCGTACAGGGTCGTTTTTCAAAGGATCAAGCCCGTTTATTTTCAAGAAGGGTCATACATTCAACAAGTTGACCCATAATGAAAATTAGAGGGACGGGCGGTATATAACGGATCGACATCATATCACACAAAATTCAACTCATTTTCAAACAAGCTTTTAGAGTAGGAAACTGGAATGTGGCACAGTAATTTCTTTCAACCAGTATCAGCAATCCCAGTATGGAACTGCAACATTAAATGTCGAGTTGTCGACTGGTGCTGAAGTGCTGATCATTGCCTTAAATATAATAGAACCACAACATTGCGTAGTGTCTTACGAAGACATTTAATCCCATCTGTTAAATGAATCACAATATTGCCTACTGTTTTTATTTGAAAATTCAACTCCAAGGCATAGAACAAGATACTATGGTATTTACCATCTTCCTATGCCTCTACTCTAGTTGTATGAAATAGCAACAAGAACGAAAATGACACTTTATAATTCTAGATTTGCCTTATATAAAAAATGTCATAGTTCACCTTCAATTTCATCATACAAATTGCCTCAATATGTAATAACACGTTGGGCCAAACAGGTATTCAATCCGGCCCGATCCTTTAGTATACTCGACAAGGCCCACTAAAAGATGCCCTGCTTCACTCCTGACCCACCCCATAGAACAGTCAAAAGATGTGAAAACTACAAGGAGCTTCTAGAAATACCAGACTTGTAGCTGAAACATGTGAAATAGACGCTGATGAAGTGTAAGGAACAATTATAGCAATGTCATAAATTACAGTCATATTTTTGATCAAGTGTTCCAACTGGAGGTATATGAGTCTATGACTATGAGAGAGTGCCAGGCAAATGCAATCGTGGTCTGTGTGCGCAAGAACATGGTTTACACTTTGCACTTTGCAACATCAAAGCAAGAGGAAAATGATTTTGCACACAAAACACAAATGAGCATGTACAGCTGGATACTAGACAACAGAAGCCCAAAAAGACATTCGGAAAAAAGTGCCATTCACTTACATCTTACAGTTGAAAGCAAGTGAAGCCTTTGCTAAACGTTGCTTTTCCTCAACGGTTGTTGAAACACTTCCTGTAGTGGGGCTTTTGTCCATCTGGGAAACAAAAGAGAAAGTCAAGCGAACATATTTATCAACTAATACCTACTGCATGACCTAACCAGCTAACTGCGTTGTATTAAGACACAAAAGTTTCAAAGACAATAAAGTTTTAATGGCAAAGCAGAATTTCAACGACTTTAAGGTCACAATCTTATATTTAGTTGAATCAAAAGATTTTTCTTCAGAGTAAAAGATAAGCTAATTAACTAGCAAGTATGAATTTACCATAAAAGAGAGGAGCCCTGTAAGTATGCTGCAGTCAAAAGAAAAAGTAGTCAGTGTCTTGAAACAAAATTCAACTAGACAAAGTGTTGACTTCTTTCAAATACAGAAGCTAAAAAAATTTTCAATCACCCCAAATACAGAAAAAGTAGTCAGTAGTCAGTGTTTTGACAGGAATTAGATGTTGGATGTACACTACTCTTGTCAGTGATAACAAAGAGGTTGTTCCTTCACATAAGCAAGAAGTGCACATGATCTAATGAGACAGCTCAAACATAGCACCTAAAGATACTAATTATGATAATATATACTGAACAAGTTCAATGAACTTTACTACTTGTCTACTTCAATAATATCAGACAAATTTTATCATATAAGTGAGAAGCTGTCATGTTATATTTCTACTGAACAAAAGAAATAGACATAGTGGCCTTTCAAAATGGTCACATTGGATTCCAACTATATATCACCTCAACCAATAGCCAATCTAAGTCCTTGTACATTGAGAGAATATCACCTTTTCATACACATTCTCATACCTGGATACTGACCACATTGGATTCCAACTCTCCGGATGAACTGCAAATAAATTATTCAAATTGCTGTTAATGGGTCTAAATCATAATCAATGAGAAAAAAGTGAGCCAATAAAGAGCATTGATGGGGCTAATATAAACTTACAATCACTCATAGACAAACAAATCTTCGTATCAGTCATAAACCGTCCATTTGGAGTTGTCATCCTGCTCATAGGGGAACATTTAAAAGCCAAAGTGAAAAAAATTAATGCATGAAAAATTACTTAAAATCACGTTTTCAAATAAAGCAACTCAGGTACCTGATAGATGGTGGCTTAAAAGGATATTCAGCTGGAAATGTGATCCTCCCATAATAAAACCCACCTTCACAAAAAAGGTTGAAAATATTAAGAATTTTTGATTCGCAGAGATGTTAATGAGCAATGAATGAATCAAAAGTGTTCCAAACATGAAACAATGGGATTCAAGAAAAAGATGTTTATACAAAAAAAGACAAACCTGCAAAAGGTGTTCCTTCACTTCCCTCAAATACATAATCTGAAATCGAAAGCAAGGTCAAAGACCAGAAACATACTAAAAAGAGGGACTAGAAAGCAAATCAGAAAGTCTTAACTCAATATATAAAATTTTGAGCACAGTCAAGTTAAGACAAACAGATAAACAATTGTACTCTAATTCACTAGTACAACTACCAGAAAAAGGACAAGCTGCCTCTGTACCGAGTATCATACTTCCATTCCATACCCCAAGTAAAGAAAGAATAAAGTGCAGTTGTCCAAAGACATAAAATCTATTTCTAAAGGAAAATAGTCCTAACCAAAGTGGTCGCACAACTTCCAATAGAACTTTTCAATGGCTTGGACTAATAAGATCACAAGTCCTAACCAAACTGTTAATTCACTACCATAAGAAATAAAGTAACAGTATCTTTTCATACATAAAATAATCTACACAATCTACAAATCACAAACTATCATGCTATTCAACCTCCCCGAAAGTTATACTTTAACAAACTATTTCTACACATTCACTTTATTATCACACCCTGTTAGAGGAATGCAAATAAGTACACTACAGTGAAAGAAGACAAGATAGTATACTTACACCATTCGAGAATGTTATTTGGTGAGGGGCGAGCAACAATATTAGATACTGGCTCCTGCAAGTTACATCAAGTTTATGTACTATCTTAGTGTATGGAGAGGTAATTCAGTCAAAGAAGCCAAAAATATACATAAATACATCAAGGGTTTAAATTTATTAAGTAGTTAATTAAAATTCCCAATAACATCAATAAAAAGAAAGTTCTCCCAAGAGATTTTCATATCATTTCCTGTATTAATATAGAACAGCAGGCCAAGTTCTGATATAACATTATAGCTAGTAAATTGAGCTAATATTGCTCTGTGATAAGTACAATGATACAAAAACTAAAAACAGAAATATTACGGCACAATGATAGAATGCTTAAATTCACACTTTTATAAGGAACTATACTGCTTTCAATAAACTGCACAATGACAGGAGAGGTTAAGTCTGGAAGCTTCTCTCTCCAGAAAATAACATCTACCACTAGAAAGGGCAAGTACCTCATAGGAAATGTTTAAAATATCAAATATACTCCGACTAGTTAAAAAAGGATGTTAACAGGCATTACTTTGTAAGGCTATGCATAAGTTTAAAATCTATCACTCAAATGTTCAAAATTTAAAACAAAATCATGGGTCGATCAATATTACTAATTCTCCATATTCAAATTTTAGCTCCTTAAAAGTCAAATTTAATCCTTATGGCAATGAATGTTATTTACATGAAAAAACTTAAACGATGAAATAACTCCTCATTGACAAAAGAAAAAAGTGAAAAGAAAACGATAACAGAATATGACAGTGCACGCATGCGTGCCTGTATAGAGTTGTTGATGGCAAAATCCAGCAAGATACACACTATACTATATCAAAAATAGAATACCAACTCCAAATGTCACCAACTATTGTACATGCAAGAAGGATCAAAGAGAAAAACATACTTTACAAAGAGCTCTGAACTCCTTCTGTAGACGTTTAACACAAGCTTTTTCAGCCATATAAGATCTTCAAAGCAACTCCAAGCGTGTCTTTAGCTAAAGCGTAAATCATAGGAAGCAACATATAGATAGTCAAAAACTAAAATAGACTGCACTTAAATTCCAAAGCTACAATTTTAAACAATCAATATTTCATCACACCAACATTTCAACAAGTGGCTCCCAACTTGGCTCTCATTTAGGCAGGGTTAGGACCGAATGAGTGTAACCTTATTCTTGTAATATCAAAGTCAAGTTTTGAATACGCTAATGGAAACATATAATTATACCAATGCTAATAAGTGGCATTCATTTACACAAGGTTGAAACATGTTATCTTAACCTTTTGTTTTCAAATCAATCTTAATCACAAGATAATTTATTCTAAGAGGATCACAAAATTTGGCGAGTTGGTAGGAAAAAGGCAAAGATGTAAAAATAAGACCCAAATTAATTACAGAAGCAGAATTTGAAAAACATAAAGCAGTTACTCAGAAAAAAATGAAGTCAAGGATGCTTAAAGAAGTGTGGAGACTAGTATGTTGGACTTATATGTATATTCATTTGTGAATTGTGACTTTAATATAGCCTTTGCACTATGTGTGGTGTTGGTACTAGACATGCCTATATAGCAATGTGCAGCTGAATAGATTTCAAGCATTTTAAAATGCGAGTGAGAATATAAGTAGCAGTGAACAGTGAATAAACCTATCCAGGAAACAAGATGAAATGAGTAAACATCACAAAAGAAACGTCCAACAAAAATTCAATAACCCCTAATTTATTTCCTAAATACCAAGATTAGACAAAGTCATACTAGACGTTTCGACAATCATTATGAATAAAGTTCAGACTATTTTGATCAACTTATGTGTGAGAACTTTGTTCTTACTTCTTACTTTGGCTGAAAGTTACTAGTTCAGGAATGAGAGTAAGGAGGGGCATGAATGGTTGTTGATCTTGAGCAAGTTAATTGTGATCTTAGGAACCTTAAAGTTGTACTTGTTCAGTTGCGTTTCTGTATGGGATTTGATTTTGAGTTACCCTACCCCTCATCCATTCTTCATCACTAATTCTTCCACTTTCTCTCAAGTCCGAAAACCCTAATCCATCCATCAAAATTCACCAAGTACTAAACCAATTCACGCATTCAACAAAAAAAATCCCCAAATTTTGGCCTTCAACTACAACTACCCAAAATATTCAACTTTTAGAATCTTATACTCAACGGCCAAGTGCCAACACAAGAAAACCCCTAATCCAAGCCCTAATTTCGTCCACCTTATTGCCGGAAACCAAAACCTCATAATTTAGCCTCGGATTTCAGTCATTATCATCTCCATTATCCATCCTTAACCTCAATTCACTACGAACACCTCCAACTTTACCCTAAAAACGCCTAACAACAAAATATACATATTAACAAGCAGCAACTATCAACCACCCTTCATGTTTGAGCGACCAAAAAATACTAAAGAAAAAATAAGATCTAATCAATCGAATCACCAGTAAATTCGATCCAAAAAAACAGAACATGTAACAGTTCAATCAATTAACAATCACAAACACTTAACGAGTAACAAGAGACAAGAATCTGCAAATGACATCATAATGCCATGAAAAAAGCAAACCCTAAAATTGCGAATTAAAGTTGAAAAAGGGGAGAGAAAACGAGGGAGAATATGAAGAAAAAGGGTTGAATACCTTAGATACAGTGATGATGGTGCGAACAAAGAGGAGATCGAAGTAGAATTAACGCCTGAAATCTAATCTCCTTCAATTTGTGTTCTCAATTCTCATCATTAATGGTAGAAATGAAAATCCATGTGATGATCCCGTTTCTTCTTCAGCTATGGGGTTAAACGGACCAGAATATTTAGAGAATGATACGTTAATTTCAGTGTCAACTGTCAAGTTGGCAACTTTGACCGGCTCGGGCTGTTTTCGTAACGTCGTCTCGTCCCTTTATTTCTGTGACAGTCCGTTTACTTCTCATAACTATCGGTCATATATGTGTTTTCCCTTACTATATTTGCTACATTTGACTTTCGACATAGTATAGCTAGATAGATTTTCATATCCATTCGTACAAATTTTTTATAAATATATATAGGTGAAATTACCTCTTTATTTAATAGTAAAACTAGGATTATACCCGTGCCATGCACGGTGTAGGTTAACATTTGTTTTTTATAAATAGTTTTGGTTAATAACATGTAGACCTTTTATAAAATTCAACGAAGTCTACATATAGAATCTTTCACCACTGTCTGATAATGCATAATAATTATCAATTAAGCATTATCAAATTTATACTAAGTGTAATCATAATACATAATAGAAATAATACTTAATTAAAGTGCCAATGATGTTATCATGCTTAGTGAAGTAATCATAATATATAATAGAAATAATACTAAGTGTATAGTTTATTAATAATTTAGATTGCATTAGGGAAGATGAAAGGATGAGTTACAAAAAGTGTGACACTTGGCAAAATGTTTTCAAAATACATTATATAGTGACACTTGGCACAATTGTTTTTGAATTAATATATGCAGGGGCGAAGCCACACCGGGGGCCGGCGGAGGCCCGGCCCCCCTTGCCGAAAATGTAATCCTTTGTACTTTTGGTTTCGGCCCCCCTTACTTATATATTATATAATTTAAAGAGTACATAATTGTAATAAAAATTACTATAGGTCAATGGTTGAGGTAACATATTTGTAAGATCAAACCCAAATTTGAACTATTATTTTTTAGTAGACTAATAAATTTAATTTACACGTATGAGACTGTCTCACGGTGACCATTTTAATTGCCTTGGCCTAATGTACATTTATTTTTAAAGTGATAACTTTTTAGTCTTAAAGAAACTTTTATAATTAACCTTAAAGTAATCAATCAAAGTGATCACTTAGACAAATGGGCTTACTTGTATATATTCGTTTCATGGTGAGACGGTCTCATATAAGACGAGCTGATTTAATTTTTACAATAGAGTCATTACTATCTATCTTTCATAAATCACATTCATCTTTTTTATTTGGTGTGTGTCTTTAATTATATTTTTGTTATCTTAATTTTAATAGTAATTTTTTGGAGACTAAAAAGACAAATATATGAAGTCAAACACTTAGTTTCTTTTTCAAAAGGGTAATTATAGGGAAGCTTCAACTTTATTTGTCAAATATAGTTTTTGTTATGATTCAAGTTAATTATTATGTTTATATGATTCAAATTTTAATAATTTAACTAGTTTATATATAATAAATAACTAGCTAGTATATCGACAATTCGGCCCCCCCATCTGTAAATCCTGACTTCGCCCCTGAATATATGTATGATGATTACTTTTTAAAGCAAATAAGATTATGAAGTAGATTATATCAGTATAATTATGAAGATATAATTATTCTACAGCTGGTAAATAATCTTGAAAAATAATTTTGTTATATCAAGATATTATTCTCTTTTACTTGGAAAATAATATTGATAAATAATACTGATTTACAAATTTAGTACGTTTCTTTTTGCTATGTCATGAAATTATTCACTTTTATCAAGTTAAATAATTTGAAAATAACATTACAAACTAAATTAAATCTTCTTCTTCACGTTAAATTAAATTATATTAGAAAATGATTTTTACTGCAAATTCACCTACCATGCCAGCATAAAAATGGGCGGAAAAATTTTCAATAAGAGTTTGACACGTGTAAGTCTTATTTCTTCATTAGTAGTTTTTATAGATAGATAGATAGATTCTCTTTTCACAAGTTAAATAATCTGAAAATAATATTACTCCCTCCGTTCCTTTTTGATCTTCCACTTTGGGTTTTTCACACATATTAAGAAAGATTGAATCTTTGATGATAGTGGGTATTATTTTAATTATATAGTAGTGGAAAGTAATGATTGTATTGGAATTATGAAAGAAAAAATAATTAAATAGTAGTGTGAAGTAATGATTGTATTGGAATTATGAGAGAAAAAATAATAAAATAATAGTGTGAAGTAATGATTGTATTGGAAGTATGAGAGAGAAATAATTAAATGAAGTAGTAGTGTGAAGTAAGGAAAGTGGGGTTTTAAGGGGTAAAAGTGAGATGAAAACTTTCCATAAATAGAAAGTATTCTAAAGTGGAAGAACTTTTGAAACTGCCCGTTATAGTAAGGTGGAAGAACATAAAGGAACGGAGGGAGTACTAACTAAATTTTTTTTTTTTGAAATCTACTAACTAAATTGAATCTTCTTCTGCACCTTAAATTAAACTATATTAGAAAATGATTTTTACTACAAATTCACCTACCATGTTAACATAAAAATGGGAGGGAAAATCTTCAAAAAAAAAAAAAGGGAGGGAAAATGCTCAATGAGAGTCTGACACGTGTCAATGTTCTTTCTTCATTAATATTTTTTATAGATTTTGTAGATTTTATAGATTATAGATTATAGGTGTGTTATTTTAGTTATTTACATGAAATATACACATTTAAATATTGGAGTATAAGAAGTTCATCATCATCATCCTACATTTGACCTCCTACACATTTTAATGTGTTATTTTGATCATTTACATCTTAAAATATACACATTTAAAAATTATAAAAAGTTGATATTATGAAAGTATGTGATTAGACGATTCAAACTAGATCCCACTTGACTATATTTTTTTCTTACGCATTAGCCACAATATATAAAATAAGCTTAAATGATGAATAATGTCAAAAATCGTTTTATAACGAATATTTCAGAACGTAGGAAGCATATGACTATAATTGCATATTAAATTGTTTTTATTTTTTGAGACTACCACTTACGATACCCAACTACCACTTTTATAATTAATTTAGTCAATTAAAATACCTCAACTACCACTTTTTGATGGATTCCATCTCACTCTTAATATTCTTGCTCAACTAACTGGGACAATAAATGTGAATTGAAAGGGGTACTTCTCTCAATTCAACACAAAGTATAATTTTTGGAATTGACAACAATACTTTTCTAAAATTCCACTACAATGGTCAAAGTCGTTATTTTATGTTAGAATATTTAACATATCAGAAGTTAGTGTGATAAGAAGTTATTGTTTTGAATTATCATCTCTCAAGCTCAAGTAGAATATTATAAAAGGGCTTTCATGAGAGTGGGCGTATTAGAATATATAATTAATGTCACTGAGGCTCAATCATTAGTATAAATTTTTGGTTGAATTGATTTCTTAACATTGTATACTAGAAAAGGAGTTATTTAAATTTTCATAGTGCTATATACTCCTATTGAAATACAGCTAGAGCCTAGAGCATTGCACAATTTAAATGACATCTTTCAGTAGGCATTTATTTATTAAAATCCATAAATACTGTTATTTTAAATCCCAAATTTGGTTTAACAACATTCCATTTGACAATCCAATGAAATTGCAACAAATTTTATTACTTTCTATTCAATTTAAAATGTCATGTATATTTGTCAATACACTAATTATATTATTAATATGTTTATTATACAAATAATTAAAAATTATAATAAATTGATATTAATAATCTTTTTATTGCGACATAAATCACAATTTCACATGATTAAGAATATCGAGTAGGTTGAGAAAAACAAAGAAAAAATAAAAATCACACCCAAAATCTTTTATAGAAAAAGGGTAATTAATTAATCCAATTTTGTTGATACAGCTGTAAGGTTGAGAAGATGAATACTACTCTAAGCAAAGTTATATACAGTGTTCTGATTTTGAAGTCAGAAAATTTAAGACATTATAAATTACAATAAACCAAGATTATCATAAAAGAAAGAAACATTTTATTAATATAATAATTACTTTTAGGACTCCAAGAAAACTAAACTAAGAAAATCACGTGACAAATCACATGACTACCTTTGCTAGTTAGCAATAGTATCAATGGTCAGACCAAAACATGCACATAGTCAAACTAAGTAGCACATGATCCCACTTGCTTTAGATCCCCAACACAACATCATTGTCATACTAAGAATAACTTTTTTTATTGGTCAAATTTATAAAAAATTAACTTTTAGTTAAGTTGGTTTTTTAATATAATACTCCCTCCGTTCCAGTTTAGATGTCCCATTTGACTTTTCACACATGCCGAGGCAATATTTTAACCCTTAATATCTCTAATTATTCTTAATAAAAAATTATAAAAAATTGATATTAATAATCCTTGTATTGAGACGAATCAAACAAGATCCCACATGACTATGTTTTAACTTATAGATTAAGAGTAAAATACAAATTAAGAGTGATGAGTGAATAGTGCCAAAAGTCAAATGGGACATCTAAACTGGACCGGAGGGAGTATCAAAGTCAACATGATAAGAAGTTACAGGTTTGAACTCCAATCGGTACCCTTCATTTCAAGTGAAATATTCAATGTATATGTGCATCCACATTTCTAGCCCAATGGACTCTCGTGTGAGGGGGCGTGTTAGAGTATATAACATATCCTGGGGCCTCATCCATCATTTTAAGCTTTTGGTTGAGCTATTCCTTGATAGAAATGTTTATCCCACATCGATGTATTAAAGATGATATGCATATTTTACAAGTTATTGGAGTCCTTTTTCTTCCTCTTATTGCCATATGATTTTCGAATAGTATCTCCTTGGCTTATGTAGAGTGTACTTTTCGTATCCCCTTATTATATACTAGCATTAACAATAAGTTCATCCTAATTTAAAAATCATTTAAAAAAAAGTGTATGGTATTCTGATCAGCTAATTTTTCTAACAACCATCTCATAACTAATTTCACAACTGTCAACTTAAAAAGCCGACTTTTCTTACTGAACAAACCAGTCAACAATTCCAACCAATAATCAATCCTCAAACATACCCATCACCCTACAACTAACTTCACACCATTTGAAATATCTCCTTATAAACTTAAAATTGAAATATCTACTTATAGTGATACTAAACACAAGAAGAAAACACAATGACCATGAAAATTTATTACAAGACTACCCTTGTTGTACTTGTTCTTACACTAGTATTGTTATCTTGGTTGAGTGGATTTGAGGCAAGATCACTTGGTGGCTCATCACAATCCTTGAAACATTTGGGATCACATAAGAAGAATCCCTTCAAGAAGGTGGACTCAAGCTTTAGAAGGATACCTCCTAGCAGATCCAATCCCACACAAAACAAGTAAAATTCTTGTTTCAATATGTTTAGAATAGTTAGTTAGGGTGCTTCATAGTTGTCTTAGATAGCTTGTTTCTATGTTATTGATAAATTTGTTATTGGGCGTATACAATAAGACCTGCATAAGGGAAGAGTTGACTGCATACAAATCTAATGAGGGTACATCTTTGGGCTGTATGCAACAAGATCTGCATAAAAGAAAAATTGACTGCATACAAATCTAACAAGTGTCTATCTTATAACCAATTGGTAGCAGGAGGAATAGCCACCTATCAAACACATATATAGCTACTTCTCTTTGGTTTTTCGACGTGGGATCACATGTAAGTTACTTTTCAATATTTATGTTGTTTTTGATGATCTCCATAAAGTTTTGTAGATTAGGGATAGTATTTTTTTTCTTCTTTTTCTATAATTTTGGTATGAACAGCTTTTAGTTCATTGTAAATCTAGAACTTTTGCAGAATCTCCAAGAAACACTTTTATCTTACAATCTTAGTGTAATACCACAATTTTATTGTATTAGTTCTTTAAATAGATGTTGCTTATTTTTGATGTAAAATACACAATTTGATGTTGGTAGAAAAAGATTCAATTCAGAATTTTAGACATTGTCAAAATCTATTCGAATAAAAATATTTCAGTGTCAATTATTAATTTAAGTTTTTGTTTTTAATCTTCAAAAAAATTGTTTTTGATTGAGTTAGTTCTTAGATATGGTACCTAAACCTACATTAAAAATGTAGGTTCGAATCTCATCTACGGAATATATAGTAACAGGAGAGCACGCGTTGCATTCATATGTCTAGCCTAATGGACTCTCAATAAAGGGCGTGAATCATGATTCATTATAGAATATATAACATATTATGGGACCAATCGTATCAACTTAAGTTTTTCGTTGAGCTGGTTCTCATTCAAAAACTTTCCTATTGTGCAGTTGCAATCTCGCAGGAAAGAAAAATGTTAACAAGAATCAAATAAATATCTATCATGAAAGAAAAATTTTAAGAAGAAAAATGTTTACAGGGCGTGATATTCGAACATTTGATCAAATAGGCCATGAAACTGATGATCAAAATTGGCCTTATTATTGGAGAAAAAGTACTTCCTCCTCCGTACTGAAATACTTTTAAGCTTATTTTATATATTGTGGTTAATATGTAAGTAATAATATAGTCAAGTGGGATCTTGTTTGAATAATCGTCTAATTGCATACTTTCATACTTCTATAATATAAACTTTTTAATAATTTTTAAATGTCTATAATTCGATATATAAACAAACAAAATAGTACATTGGATAGCGTTAAAAAGTTAAATGTAGCATTTTAGCAAGTATTATGGAATAGAGGAAGTAATTCTTTGGTAATACAAGCATCCAAACACAGTAGTATATTTGGAGTCTCATTTGTTGCCAAGTGAGATGAAAAACCAACTAGAAATATAGTTAGTCTTAACTAGGTATTTAGTGGGCCGGATAAGAGCCGATTTGGACTTAATTAAATAAATATGGGTTCAGTTGGATGAGAACCCTTTATAATTAAAATGGGTCAGACTTTCAAAGCCTAATCAGACCCAATCCGGCCTATTTTTACAACTAAAATTTTTTTTATCCTCACTTATCAATTTATAATAATTAAAGTATTATTTATAATAATTTAATTTTTAAAAATATTAATAATTTCATAGACATTGAAATTTATAATATTTAAATTACAACTGGTTTTGGACGAGACGACCTCATAATGAGACCATCAATTTGGGTCGTCCCAGTTTGCGCGTGTAAAAACCTGGGCATTGTTTTTTCACTTTCTGGGCAGTTTTCAATTCTTATCTTAAAGGTATGAATTTTGACCTTAAATGTATCATTTTCAAAATTGATACCTTTAAGGTCAAATTTGATAAATGCCCAGATAATTGAAATGTTGCTACACGCGCAATTAGGCCGGTCCAAATTGACGGTCTCATAATGAAACCGTCTCGTCTAAGTTTTTGTCTTTAAATTATACATCAATTATGCTATTTACAAAGGCTCATTTTCGGTCATTATTGAGCATTTTTATAACACGCTTCATTTTAATTATACCCCTTTCAAAGCCCTTCTAAAAACGGAATAAAGGCCAAAAATGGGAACCCAGGCCCCAGCCCATTAAACACTCCTAGTCTCAACCATAGAGAAAAAGAATCGCAGATGTCTTTGCGATTTTGGAATTTGCGATTGCGGATGCGGCACCTCATACTTTAACTTGTTTTGCGGATATTGCAATGTGAATTGCTAACCCAAAATAAATTAATTTTATCATAGTAAATTAATTATTAAAATTTTCTACAACATATATTTAAATTAAAACATATAATATAGTTTTAGAACCTCGTACACTTAAAAAACGATTAGTTCCTAGTAATAATTAGAATAATATCATATTATCATTGTCACTCTATTTGACTTTACACACAAGTAACTTAATTAAGGTTTCATAAAATGGTAAGCTCAATATCATTTAATATATAATAAAAAAATTATAAAATTTTAAATGACAGTTTCACAATATAAGATAAGTTGAAAAAAAAATTTATTGGCTACTAATTATTTAGGTGTTTTAATGAATGTGTACTAATATATGATTATATAATAAATTTATTCTCTTACAAAGCTTCTCGTATAAATTAATTTAAAATCGTCATTAATAGAGAATAGAAAACTTTGTCACAATTGAATATATATATTTTTCAATTATTATAACAACATCATCATCATTATTATAAATGAATTACTAATTTTTTTTTCATTTTCTATCTTTTTTAATCTTTTGTCGTTATTTATAATTTTTTTCAATTGGAGATTGGATATATAATTAAGTCAAGTTCAGTATTTTTTTTTTCAATCAACTTTTTTGTGTGTAGTAGTTGTACAATATTCAACCTTATAAAATATAGAAATTAAAGATTTTTTATTCAACCAAAATTTCTCCTAAGGCTACTACATTTTTAATATATTTCTTTTCAACCTTAGAAAAGAAAGTTTCTCTTGCAACTTTGCAAGCTTAAATTAAAATAGTTTCTAATAATAATAGGAGTATCTTACACAAAGTAAATTTCATTAATAAAACTAATTGTTTTCTATATAAATCGATTTTATTCAAATAATGATAATTTTTTCATATCTTTAATTACTTTAAAATTTTTTTATCACAATTACACATTGTTATCATTCGTTTATGTCTACTATTACATTCTTTTATATGTATACTAGTATAAACCCCGTGCATTGCACGGAAATTTGTAGAGTAGATTTTTTTATAACATAAATTTCAAGTAGTTGTGCAATTGCATATTATCATTATGAAATTATAGTTCAATAAATAATACTCCCTCCGTCCCATTAGTTTTGTCCACTTTACCTTTTGCACACATGCCGAGGCAACATTTTAATCTTTAATATCTTTAATTGTGTATAATTAAAAATTATAAAAATTTGATATTAATAATCTTTGCATTGAGACGAACAAAATAAGATCTCACATGACTATATTTTAACTTATAGATTAAGAACAAAATACAAATTAAGAGTGATTAGTGAATAGTAACCAAAAACTAAAGTGGACACAATAAAAGGGATGAAGGGAGTATTTAACAATATATTCAAATTATTTATAAAAATATAATAACTCAATAAATAATTACATACTTACACATCCATATACACTTATATTATATACTAGTTTGTTATAAAAAGCGACTAATTAATAGTAACCTGTTTGTAAAAACTTAGTGATTTAAGACCTTTTTTTAGCACCCCATACAAATCATGTGAGTAGTATACATTTCCTAAAAGGATATCAATTTGTAAAGATATCAATTTATTAAAGAAAAAGTAAAAGAAAAGTGATGCTTAGCTTTAGTTTTCCATAATAAAATCAAAAGCACGTCAATTATTTGCTTTTGCGAGTTACTATCATTATTTTTGCTTTGAAAGATATGCTGTCGATATGATTCTCGGATAATTTACACTGTCATTAAAAAAAGCTTTTTAGAAAAAAAATATATGAAATAGTAATAATAATAATCTGCAGGTTTTTCTCGGATATCATTCTATTTATAAGTTGCAGATTTTTCTCTCTTTAAAGACTTTTTTCGAGCTGGGGGCTCTTTGACCGTACTCTCCTCTATAGGTATGAGTTACCGTTATTTTTCCCTTCTAATTAATGGGATACACTAGGGATGATGATGATGAATAATCTAAAAACAAAATTTCCATATATAACCGAGAAATCGTGAATTAATGGGACAAATAATTACATAGACAATACACAATCAAAATAACTATAAGGTAGTGTTTGGCCACAAAGAATTCATTTGGAAATATGAAATTTAATTTTGATATTCAATTTCAATTGTAAATGACACCTATATACTTGGAATTTGGAAATTTTGATATTTGATCAAATTTTACATTGTTATTGCAATTTTATGGAATTGACCCAATTTCACATTTTCAAATTCAAGATTTGCCAAATATAGTATTTAGCCCAATTCAATATTTGAAAATGAATTCTAAGTTGTCAAACATACAATAATAAAATTGTTAGAGTATCTAACATATTTTGGTCTCAACCATCAGTTTAAGCTTTTCTTGTCACACTGACTCTAATATTATATCAAGGAACCAACCCAAACATAAACTTAAGCTGATCGACCTCAAAATATGTTATATATACTTTAACATGCATGAATGACTAATGTGCTAGCAATGTAGTTATATTGATTAAAAGAGCTAAAATTCTAATGTATATTAATGGGAGAATATTATAATTTAACATAAAAATATATGGAATTCTAAAAAATAGATATGGACTTTTAGTGATAATCAACCTTTATATCATTTGTTAAAAAGTTGTAAAGAGAAGGTTAAAAATTAAAAGTTAAGAAGTAAAAAAACTTTTATAAACTTAGTAAATGCACCGATCTTAATTTGGTGATAATCAACCTTTCTTCTCCATTAATAAAATCAATTTGAATACACACCATTGTTTGCAATATACCACCTTAATTTGTTTTTGCACCATATAAACCAAAATGTTTCTTCATTATAGAGCATTTGGCCACCTTAAATGGGCCTAAAATTAATCGTTAATTGGCTAGTTTGATCAGCTGCAAACATTTACAGATTTCTTGGATGTTAAATCAAGAGTACATACCTAGCTAAAAGTATTGACTGATTAGCTAAATGTTAAACCAGCATAAAAATATTTTTCATCGTGTACTCCGCTTTTGATTAATATTCAAATTGACCTCTTTTTTTGAACTTAGCTCATGTGTGACTAAAATTTTCTTTAATTGCCTTAATATTTTTTTAAGAAAAAAATTAATTTAATAATTAATAGTAAATGATTTGCCTTTATTTGTAGTGATCTCTTGTCCAATGAGCATCCTAAGTCTTTAACATTTTGTGGCTATATATACTCTCTTTATTGCCCTTCCTTAACTCATATCAATACTATCCTTAAAACATATATTCCTTTTATTCATCATTATAATTATGAAACAATTACTCAAAAAGCACAAAAAAATATTTCTTTTAGGTTTTCTTGCTACCCTTTTACTCATTGCTACCACAATTGGTATTAGCATTGGTGCAAAATCATCTCATCAACAAGATCACATTAAAAACCCTAGACTCTCCCATGAAACACATGCTATCCTCAAAGCCTCTTGTGGTTGCACACGATTTCCCGATCTTTGCTACTCCGCTATCGCCTTTTCTCCTTCCTCAAACCTTAACAAAATCTCCACCCAAAAGGATGTTATCGCGGCCTCCTTAAACCTCACCACTAGAGCCGTAGAGCATAACTACTTTACGGTTGAAAATCTTATTAAAACTCGAAAAAACCTTACAGTTCGAGAGAAAAATGCTCTCCATGACTGTCTCGAGTCAATTGATGAAACCCTAGATGAGCTCAGGAGAACATTAGTTGACCTTCTGAACTACCAACATTATAACAATAACAATAACAATAATGATAATAAACGCGGTAAGTCTTTAAAGGAATACGCTGATGATATGAAGACACTTGTATCATCCGCTATGACGGATCAAGAAACATGTTTAGATGGATTTTCTCATAATAAAGCTGATAAGCACGTAAGGGAAGTGCTCAAAAGTGGGCAGGTACACGTAGAACGTATGTGTAGTAACGCTTTAGCTATGATTAAAAATATGACTGATTTTGATATAGCGGCTGAATTATCAGCCAATAAGAATAGAAAATTAATTTATGATTATAATAATGATTATAGAAGTAGTCATGACGAGTTTGGTGGTTGGCCATTGTGGATGTCTAGAGAGGATAAAAGATTGCTACAAGAGGTTCAACCTAAGGCGGATACGGTCGTGGCGGCAGACGGGAGCGGAAACCACCGGACGATTGCAGAGGCGGTGGCGGCCGCTCCCGACAAAAGTAAAAAAAGGTTTGTGATTTTTATTAAGGCGGGAGTGTATGATGAAATTGTGGAAGTTGGTAAGAAGAAAACAAATTTAATGTTTGTTGGAGAAGGGAGAACAAAGACTATTATTACCGGAAAGAGGAATGTTGTTGATGGCTTCACCACCTTCGATTCTGCGACTGTCGGTTAGTTAATACTCTCTCTGTTCCGTTTTGTTTTTTCCGTATATATATAATTTTTAGTGTTAGATTAGAATGCCACAAAAATATAGTTTTTACCATATTGATGAAAATTTATAGTCAAAGTTTATTTTAAATCAAAATATTTAAATGATAAAAACACAAAGAATATAGGATCGGAAAATAAAGTTAATATGGCTTGTAAAAAGCCAATATTGTTTGTAAAGATGATAGAAAAAGGGAGAAAAGTAGAGAAGGGAATAAGAAAAATTGTATAGAGAATATTTAGTCCTTTAATTAGCTCAATTCTAGCTTATTTCCATATAATTGAAAGAATTCTTTAATTAATTATAAATTTTTAATAATTTATAAATTTTTAGTATAAATTTATCATTATCATTATTAATATTATTATTTATTACTTAGGTGGTATCCTCTTTTCATTGCTTTACGCCGTTTACAATTTGCGCAACAATTACAAATTAGGTGGTATCCTCTTTTCATTGCATTTACAAAATTCAACAAAATTTCGGACACAAATACGATTGTAAAAGTTGTTGCATTTACAAATTAGGTGGTATCCTCTTTTCATTGCTTTACACCGTTTACAATTTTGCGCAGCAATTACCGGAGACGGATTCTTAGCAAGAGACTTAACCATCCAAAACACGGCAGGTCCATCAAAACACCAAGCAGTAGCACTCCGTGTAGGATCAGACTTATCAGCATTTTACCAATGCAACATTCTAGCATACCAAGACACCCTTTACGTCCACAAAAATCGTCAATTCTTCGTAAAATCTCTTATCACAGGAACCGTAGACTTCATATTCGGCAACGCAGCAGTTGTATTCCAAGATTGCGACATCCACGCACGTAAACCTAACCCAAATCAAAAGAACATGATCACAGCCCAATCTCGAATGGACCCAAACCAAAACACCGGAATAGTAATCCAAAAATGTCGAATCGAGGGCACGTCGGATCTACAAGGTGCAAAGAATAGTATTGCAACATACCTAGGTAGACCATGGCAAGAATACTCTAGGACAATAATTATGCAATCTAGTATAAGTGATGTGGTTCATCCGGAAGGTTGGCATGAATGGGAAGGTGATTTTGGGTTGAAAACTTTGCATTATTTTGAGTATGAAAATAGTGGGCCAGGGGCTGATACGTCCAAAAGAGTACAATGGGATGGTGTACGAGTTATTAGTCAACAATCTGAGGCTTTAAAATTTACTCCTGGGGATTTTATTTCTGGTGCTAGTTGGTTAGCTTCCACTAACTTCCCTTTTGTTTTGGGTCTTTAAATGTGTTTCGTATAAGTCAGGATTTGAGAAGCAGGATAGCGGACCTAAAAGGACAAGGAAAAAAGCGTGCAGTCAATTTTTTTTTTTTGCGTATGATGTTCTAATTTAGTTTTATGTATCAGATGCTCTTTTAAGAGACCGTCTTTTGTAAAGACGACGTTTAAAGGTCCAGCCCAAATCTATATTTAGAGTTGTAATAATATAAATTTAGAATTGAAATGGCTTTTAAGAGCCGTTCTTATAAAAGACGATCTGAAGTAAGAATTTGTGTTTATGTTTTATCACCTTTTAAAGAGGGTAGTCATGGATTGAATAAGGTTTCTTGTAAAAATTAGAATCATTTAAGATAATTGATTCTAAATAATGTGGTAGGATTAAGATATTTGTGGTAGTAAAGAAAAGTTAAGTTTGGATATTTAATTTTTTTTATTATATCAAATAGTATTTAGAATTAGGATCTTAATCACAATCGCTTAGCCTCTTATTAACTATGGAAAAAGTGTACATTATCGGCTCGTTTGGTTAGTGGTACTAATAGTGGTAATGGCCAATGAGAATGGTTTATAGTGTAAAATTTCAGCAAAAGTTTCGTACCATTCTCATGGTAATGAGAGTTTGATCACATTTTTTCATTACCATCTAAATCCTAATATCACATCTCCCATTGATAATACATTTGAATGAATTTTACGAAGAAAATGAGATGAATAAAGTTGGACAAACATGACTATCAAAGTAGCCAAGAGATTTTTTTCAACTAAAATTATACTAGTTTTTCATTTTCATTACCATTGTTTATTATTGCATACAAAACGAGATTGAAAAGCGACCCTCACCACCAACAAATATTAAGTGCTCGACTAAATAACAAAGAAAAATGGAAAGATACTTGTCAGTTTTCGGTCAATGTTTATGACAACATATTTCATTTAGGTGAAGTTGATGTTTGGAAAAATTACCTAAAACAATTTAATTCATTTATTTATGATTTTCTATAATAATCTCACTTATTGATTAACCATGAAAAATCTCAACTTGAAATGTATTTTTCAAGTGTAAACTCGGTAATTAGACATAATAACAAGTATTAATTTTAAAAAAATAGATAAATTAAAATAAAATGTTAAATAAAATGTTTAAAGAAATTTATGACAATTTTTAGCTTTCTTTTTGGTGAATTACTTAATATAGCAGATCATCGAGTTATCCAAGTTTACTCTAGACGAATACCCCATAAAATTAGAATTATTCATGATTAATCAATATGTGTGAATTATTATAGAAAAATCATAAGAAGATTGGATTAATCTAAGTAATTTTTCGTTTATGTTTTTATTCTATTTTATCGGTAAAGAAGGTACTCTACTCATTGTCATTTATGTGGTTTAGGTTGTAAGAATCGATAACAAGATAAAATATGTCGGTGTATACTTATTCCCTCCGTCTTATTTAATTTGCATTATTTGTTATTTTGGTTTATTCCATCTAATTTGCATTATTTTTGTACAATGGCTCATCACTTTTTTAAATTTTATCTATACATTTTAACTCTCTTTAAATTTCATCTCATAATACATTCTCTCTCTTTATTTATTACCATTATTCATCATTCTCTAAAAAAAATCAATTTTTTCTTTACTTCAAATTAAACATGAGAGAGGGAAGATGTAACATTAAAAATAAAGTACCATTTATTTATCATCTTTAATTTAGTATTATTTTTAATTTATAATTTAAAACACTAGAAAAGTAAAATTTTATATTTAATTCGTCTCAAATTTTAATATAAATATAGAGATATTAAGAATTAAATTACTACGTACCTTATGAAAATTCACTCTTTTGAGTTGGTCACATCTTCCTAGTGCTCTCAATGTGGTGAGTAAAAAAATATGCTCGCTAATTTCTCTCTACGCTTTTCCTTTCTGCCACATTAAATTTTGTATAAAAATATTTACTAATATAATTTATTCTATCAATGAAAAAAAAAATTCTTCACTACTTTCTTCCTCCTACTTTTTTATGCTGCCCCTAGCCTTCACCTGCTAGGGAGTAATTTTTTTGTGAACTGTTACTATAAGAGTAACCCAAACAAAATTTATGCACCAATGGAAGTGGTCTAACAATTATCAACTAAAAGTTGCTCTTTGACTAGAAAATTCTAATCAATCAGCGTAATTTGTAATAAATAACTATAAACGACAAAATATAAACTAATACTTCATCCGTTTTACAATACTTGCTACATTTTACTTATTTACGCAATCCAATTTACTATTTTGTTTATTTATACGTCGAATTATACACATTTAAAAATAATAAAAAGTTTATATTAAGCAAAATATAAAATAAGCTCAAACGATGAATAGTGTCCAATAACAAAATGTAGCTAGTATTTCGAAACGGAGGAAGTATAATAAGCAAAATATAAAATGGTATTTCACCAACTTTTTTAATGAAATTACTAAAATGCCCTTAAATCCAATTATCATTATAAAATCAACCATTATTATTTCTAAACTAAATTTCTTAATAATAAATAAATTAAAATAAAAATAAAAATTTTAGTAAAGAAAATAATTTTTAAAATCGAAAAATAAACTTGATCACATGTTTATCGAAATTTGATACATAATCGCTCCTTTGGCCGAACTTTTGATACGAAAATCACATTACGACAATATTTGTTGCATTAGAACCTAGACTTCAAGATTTTTCCAATGATATATTATATGCCCAATTCCGATAACCGAGCGAGAAATGATTTGACGCTCGTTTGAAGTCTATTAATTTGTACTGAAATTTGATACATGTTCATTCTTTTGGTCATAACTTTTTATAGATAAATCATATTAGTGCAAGGTTTGCGCATTGGAAAATAGACTTCAAGAGCTTTCCAACGACATATTATATGCTCAATTCTAATAATCGAGCGAGAAATGACAATCGTTTAAAGTTTGCAGTAATTTCTAACGACCATGCCATGGTCCAATCGCACGAAATGTGCGATTCCACCATGGTCCAATCGCACATTTGCAAATTTTGAACGATCGTCATTTCTCACTCGATTGTGAGAATTGGGCATATAATATGTCATTGGAAAGCTCTTGAAGTCTAATTTCTAATGCCGCAAGCCTTGCACTAATAAGATTTTTTTATAAAAAGTTATGACCAAAAGAATGAACATGTATCAAATTTCAGCACAAATAAACTTCAAACAATCGTCATTTCTCGCTTGGTTATCGGAATTGGGCATATAATATATCATTGGAAAGATCTTGAAGTCTAGGTTATAATGCCTCAAATTTTAATTATACAATGTTTCAATTTAAAGTTATAGCAATTAGAGTGAATATGTCTCAAATTTGAACATAATCATATCGATTCCACAATCATATTGATGCTCATTTTCGTTGGTCATTGTAATTCAATTTTTAGTTTTAACTTATTTTAGTTTAATGAGTGTTCGGAGAAAGTTTCTAAAGAAATGTTAGAGATTAAAGGTTTGAAAAGTAATCAAGGGCTATTTTGAAATTTTAATATGAGGGATGACGATAAAATAAAAAGAATGGCGATAAAATAAAAAAAATGGCGAAGTATAATAATGCCATCTAGAATTGCGCCAATTTGACTCGACATTCTAGACACGAAGAAATTTGCTGTGGGCGGCTGAGAGGAAGACAAAAGGGGCATTTTGGCTGAGAAACAACTAAGCCTAAGCGTGCTGACTGACGAATTAGCCTAAACAAACTGTGGATTTCGTAGGAATTCCAACCCCCCGAATCATGACTATATATTCATACACCTGGGAGTTGATAAATCCCGACAACGCACAGATTATTTTATTTTGCATTTACAACCATTTTTTGTTCTTCAATGGAGTCTTCTTCTCATCCTCATCCGCTTACTCTTCAAACTATCAATCCTAAGGTTTTATATTTCATTTCCCTTTTTTGATTTTCATCATTGTTTTTGTGGGTTTTATTCATTTTGTGTTTTTCGTTGTGGGATTTTATTTTTACACTATTATAGCACCATAGGTTTGTTAATTCATAGATATATGAAGTATCATTTGTGGGTATTTTTTGATTTCTTGTTTTTTCATCTTAGTTTTTGTTCTTCGACTCTTTTCATTGTGAATTCAATATATAATCTGATTGTGGGTCTCTTGAGTCTTGATGTCTTTTACTCCCTCCGGGCTCCAAGCCTATTTTGTTGTCCCATTTGCTTGGGTACAGTTAATTATTAAGAGTTAAGTTATTATATTAGTTGTAAATGTGGTAGTTGAGTATTGTAAGCAACATGAGTATTTTGGTAAAAAAAAAAGATTGACAAAAAAAGACGTGACAATTGATATGAATTTGTCAAATAAGAAAATGTAACAATAAAAAAAATTTGGAGGGAGTACTATTCTGTGATTGAACTAGGGCTGTTCAATGGCCGCATAAGGGCCGGGTCGAGCCGGACATAAGTAAATATGAGCTGGACCTGATAAGCGCCTTTTATAATTAAAATGGACTGGGCTTTTAAAGCCCGGTCCGATCCAATCAGGCCCATATTTACTATTAATTTAGAACGATTAAACTATTATTTATAATAATTAAATTGAAAAATATTAAAAATTCAATTGATATTGTCATTTATAATATTATATTATAATTAGTTATGTTATTTAGAAAGGCCCGTTTTTGGCCCTTATTGAGCCCTTTTTAACCCGTTTAATTATAATATAACTCATTTTTGCCCGACCCTTATAAAGCTCTTCAAAAAGACAAAAACAGGTTGGATTAAGGCTCAAAATGGGGGTCTGATCGATTGTACATCCCTAGATGGGACTATTATGTACTTCCTTCGTTTCATTATACTTGCGTTTCATTATACTTGTTATATGTGACTTTTTAATTTTTATGCAATTCAATGTGTTATTTTGATCATTTATATATATTGAATTATGCACATCTAAAAATTATAAAAACTTAATATTGCGAAAGTATGTGATTAAACGATTCAAATAAAATCCCACTTGCCTATATTTTTCTGATATATAAGCCGTAATATATGAAATAAGCTTGAATGATTAATAGATTATCTTTATGTTCTGAGTATTTCAGAATAGAGGAAGTATAATTACTTAGGTGCATTTCCCCACTTATTTATTCTTAGCACTTGATATTAATGACTTTGAACTCTAACTCTAGATGGAAACCACTTTTAAGGGCATCGGGATGAGAAATATTGTTGTGGGGAGGCATAATGGGAGAGGAAGTGATGAGCAAAGTTGCTCAAGAAAGGTTGAAATCATGACTTGAAGATGCACTAATGAACATGACCGACATGCAAGAAATAAGATGATTTTAAACATGAAATAGTGCAAACAATAACACAAGATGATTTTGAGGTGGCCCACCAACTGTAACCTACATTTACCATCCTAGGCTATGTATTTCATTATCTGTATAAACAATAGAAAAGCTTAAAAACTCAATACAATCATGAAGGAATTGCATCACATGTAGCATTTGAATGTGAGGAAGTAAGTATGTGGGACTAGAGAATTACACAAACGGTAAGGCAGGAATATGGGGGCTTAAGCCCTAAGCTTTTCTCTCCTTAGTTACAATAGGGAATGTTGTAGGTTTAAACAGGCAAAGTTAGGGCACTAGACGAACAAAACAACACCATGGCAGAAACAACAAAATGGGGCTGCAGCGTCCTGCTCATTCGAGCACATCAGCTGCTCGTTCGAGCAGGCAGGTGCTGGAAGCCTTGGTTGGTTTCTTGCTGGCTTCAACGTGTCACCTTGGTCCCCACTTCATCTAAGATTATTCCTGGTTTTTATTTTTTCTGCTCTAAGTTATCGTTGTACCCCTTGTAAATATATAGTTGTTGATTGTTAATGGTAGACTTATAACTATTTGTTAAAATGATGGATGAATTTATCCCTTAGGTCTTGAAATGTGAATATGCTGTTCGTGGAGCGATTGTCACCCAAGCTGAGGTAAGAAAAGGAATTGATTGATTATACTTTTGCTTGCTGTGAGTTAAAGAGTAAAACTTTATTGTAAATCAGGTACAATGAACCATGATTTACATTAAATGGGGTGTCATTTTGAATAATGTTTATTGTCTCAAAATTTTCTATTTCAAATTCTATGTAAAGGTGTTGGAGTTTTCACACTATCTTAATTCTTAACTTCCTTCCCTAATGGAGAAATGCATTTTGTGTGTGATCTTAATTCATTTTGAACTCTTGAAGACATGCTTTTATATTCAATGCGTTTAATCCATGTCTTACATTTTAGCAGAGTCGTTTTGAATAGTTTGGGTCCTAAGCAAAAACTTTATGTTGCATTCCATTTACTTGAATATATCTTTTGCTCTTCCTTTTTCATAATATAATATATAACAAGTCTGATCATAAATATTAAATAGGAAAATAAGAAAATTTGAACAAGATTAAATAAACAAGAGAGTCACGAGTCACGAGTATATTAGTTGGTCACTAAAGTTCCATATCCTATAATGGGATAAAGCTTGGCATAGAACTTTTATGTGTGCATCGGGTGCCAAGACCGGCCCTTACAAGAAGGTGCCTTGAGCGCTCACTCATTGTGCTCTCCTCCTTGCGCATTGCAGAGGACATTTTTTCGAAATAGAGTATGAATAATAGGATTAGTAGCTTTTTTGGGATTGAGGTAAATGTTGCAATAGTTTCAAATCTGAACATAATTTCATATTGCATTTACAGAGGTTGCAAGAACAATTGAAGCAACAACCTGGGTCTCTCCCCTTTGATGAGGTATATTTTCCTACCCCTTTCCACCATCCTTCTATTGTTTTGGTAATTGGGTTTACCGAGCTATGTTGTTGATGTTGTGCTTATGCAATGAAAGTTTGGCTTATAAGTTCCTTGTCATTTAGATTCTTGCAATCGTGTATCTTGTCCGCTGTCTCAAGCTTTCAGCCTGAACTTCTTATTTAATACGCAGATTCTTTACTGTAATATAGGAAATCCTCAATCTCTAGGGCAGCAGCCGATAACATTTTTCCGAGAGGTTAGTCATCAATTTGCCATAGGTGTCAACAGTTTTACGAAATAATGGCTAAACATGTTCTTCAATATGCATCAGGTTCTTGCTCTGTGTGATCACCCAAACATTTTGGATAGAAGTGAAACACAAGGACTCTTCAGGTATTTCATTTTAGCTTAATTCGCTTGTCAATTTACTCCGAACTCAACCTCAAATGTGTATATATAAAAGAGAGTTGTTGGCTTGTTGCTCTAGCTGATACATGAAATCTGAATAGGAAATTATTTTGTGGGTGATGTATTTTAGGGAATAGGGAAATCATGTCATGTTTATTATCAAAACAGTAGTTTACCTGTCTTGTGAACTTTCTATGCATTAGTTCACCTTCATGATCAATGCTAATTTTTTTTCAGTTCATCTTGTCGCTTTTACATATATGTTCTCTTTGTTCCTTTGGCATAATGCAGTGCTGATTCAATTGAGAGAGCTCGGAAGATTTTGGATCAAATACCAGGAAGAGCTACTGGTGCATATAGTCATAGTCAGGTGATTATTGTAGTACTTAATGAGGGTGTTATGAGTTGCAATTAGTTTAGTAGGGAAGTTTGGTGGAAAGGAAAGTATCCCAAAGGATAAAACAATTGTTTTTCGTTTTTTGATCTTTGGTTTTGTGGAGGATCAGTGAGACGTTTGAACTAAATGGAAATACGATCTCCTTGCATCACATGTTCCAACTTATTGCTTGTGATTTATAGGCTCTTTTGTTTTTCTTTTTCCCCTTTTTTACCGGCTTTGTTTTTACTTTAAAATTTTGGAAAAATTGATATTCATGATTCTACCTTTCACCCATGCGCTTTGAATAACCCAACTTTTGATTATTTTTTAAAAATCTAACCTTTGCTCTTAGTTTGCTATCAGCATAACCTTTTCTTATATAATTATTCTACCTTTGCCCTTAGTTTGCTCTTAACATACCCTATTAGTATGCTAATAGCAAACTAAGGGCAAAGGTTGGTTTATTAAAAAATAATCCAAAATTGAAATTATTCATAGCAGATCAGTAAAAGGTTGATTATCACTATCATTTTTTCCTATAATTTTCAACGAATTTCAAGTTTATGTCTATAGAATTTTTAACCTCACTGCCCCCCAAAATTAAAGAGTTGAAGTTGTACATTTGTATGGAATAATGATAGGATACTATCTATAACGAGGGAAAGCCTTTGGGGCTGAGGGGTTACCTAAGACTTGGTATCAAATCTGATAGCCGCTATTGCTCTTGGTATTCATATGCTTACAACTTTCTAATGAGATTTTCTTTGTTTTCTTTATATGACAGGGTATTAAGGGACTGCGTGAAACCATTGCTGCGGGAATTGAAGCAAGAGATGGTTTTCCAGCCAATGCAAATGATATTTTCTTGACTGATGGAGCAAGCCCTGGAGTAAGTTACTTTTATTGTTTCACTCTGTAAGCTTAAACTTTTGTCTCCATACTCTACTTAATTGTATAAAACATCAACGTTACATATTTTCCTTGGCCAATGTTACTAAATTGGCACTCTCTTCGGAGGGCTAAATACGGCTTGACTGTATGATATCCTAGTAATAATAAAGGACTAACTCTGGCTGACCTTCGGGGTGCAAACACCGTTGCTGATTCACATATAAAGAAGGGCACATGGTTTAAACATCCATAATCCAAAACCCAAGAACTATTGCCTATTTGGGTTAATCAAAAGTGGACATATACAATTTCAATTGGGATGTCGGATTGATGATTTTCTGTAACGAATAGGTTCATATGATGATGCAATTATTGCTGAGGTCAGAGCAAGACGGAATTCTTTGCCCCATTCCACAATATCCGTTGTATTCTGCTTCAATTGCCCTCCATGGTGGAACTTTGGTATGTTTGCACTTTATGTGTATGTCGTTTTATGTTACAAATCTGAAATTATTACATGTCCGTCCTCAACATTGATACTGGTTGCAATATTTTGATTTTTCTGATGGAGGCAAGTCTTCTATTGCATCTACAGGTTCCTTACTATCTTGATGAAGCAACTGGATGGGGTTTGGAGATTTCTGAACTAAAGAATCAATTAGAAACTGCCAGATCAAAGGGTGTAACAGTCCGAGCCCTAGTCGTGATAAACCCTGGCAACCCAACTGGACAGGTGAGTTGAACTAGTGATATTTGAAAATTTGTTAAGGTTTGAGAATGTGTTGTGTCTTCTTCATGGTTTCACTTCGAAGGACTACTATTAGTCATAGACTCATAGTGTAAAAATGCAATAACAGTTGCAATCGCAGTAACAAAAGTGATGCGATTATCGTAATACCTAAATATTGGTCAAAACCAAAAGAAATCCTTTAATACGGCCTAAAACATGGTTATTTTATACCTTCACAACACGGGAAATATTGGTTCGTTATTTTTAAAAACCTTTTGACGCGGTTGACACGATGTGATGCTGCCTTGTTTTTACATTATGCTTTTAGTTGCTTGAGTTTTATCACATACTGATTTAAAATTATTTTCAGGTTCTTGCTGAGAAAAACCAGCAGCAAATTGTTGAATTTTGCAAGAAAGAAGGTCTTGTGCTTTTGGCTGATGAGGTGAATATCTAATTAAAGATTCTATCTTTGTCTATTTCATAGTGGTTCCGAAAGAATTTTTAGATTGATCAACATTTTCTTATTTGTGCTGCATTTGCTTTTGCCAGCTAATTCGTTTTTTGAATTTGCCGTTTTCTCAAAATGGCCCATAATAGACCAAAACTAACCATAATTCACTTTTTTATTCTCTTGATTTCCGAGGAGTTGATTCCCTTGTAACCGCTTTTGCTATGATTTGCAAAATAGGTTTACCAAGAAAATGTTTACGTTCCTGACAAGAAATTTAATTCATTTAAGAAGATTGCACGTTCTTTAGGGTATCAAGAGAAGGATATCGCTTTGGTATCGTTTCAATCAGTTTCCAAAGGTTTGTTGCTCTTGTGCATATCTTGTTATGTTTACATAAAGAATTAAGATGGAACAAGATGTTTGTAAATGAGCAATTTTCCAACTCTTCTAATTTTACTTCTAGGATATTACGGAGAATGTGGGAAAAGAGGAGGTTACATGGAAGTTACAGGCTTTAGTGCTGACATTAGGGAACAAATTTACAAAGTTGCTTCTGTCAATTTGTGTTCTAATATAACCGGTCAGATTCTCGCTAGCCTTGTAATGAACCCTCCAAAGGTACTTTCCATTTCCTTTTATTGGCAATTTTTAGCCTTTTACTATTCTGTTTTTCGGGATGGAGTGGGTATCTTAAATACGTGACCCAGCTATGGCGACATTTTTTTTCCATTTTTTGACCAACTTATGTTGTGTTTTTAGCGGGGGCTATGTTTTTTTTTTGAGGGTGCTATGGTGATATTTTAAGGTTTTGGTTATCCCAGTTTTGTTCTCTAATGTTAGAGTATATATAACATATCTTAGGGCCTCAACTATAAGCTTAAACGTTTGGTTGATTTGGTTCCTTGACGTGATAATAGAGCCAACATGACAAGAGGTCACAGATTCGAATCTCAACCACCACTTATTTAAAGTGGAATATTTAGCGCCAGGTAGGAGGAAGGCTTGTGTGCATCCACACTTATAGCCAAAAGGGCTCTCATGTGAGGGGACGTGTTAGAGTATATAATATATCTTGGGGCCTCAACCACCAACTGAAGCTTTTGGTTGAGTTAGTTCCTTGACTGATTGAGGAATCAAAGTTAATTTAATATCTTTGGGTGTATACGCTTGGTTTTAGATGAAATGCTTATTTGAATATAGATTGAAGCATGTGTATCTATTTCAAAAACTTGAATTTATGCACACTCTGTAATGTAGGTTGGAGATGAATCTTATTTAGTTTACAATGCCGAAAAAGAGGGAATCCTTTCGTCCTTGGCTAGGCGTGCAAAGGTAATGTAATGATGTAGGTGCTGGGTTTCAGATTACTGTCATTGATGTTCTGCAAGTGTAAACAGAAGTTGTGAAAAATCTGTAGAATTTTCTGAACTATAATTTATTTGTACCGACAGACACTAGAAGATGCATTCAACGGGTTAGAAGGCGTAACGTGCAACAAAGCAGAGGGAGCCATGTACCTATTTCCACGGATCAATCTTCCGCACAAGGCGATTAAAGCCGCTGAAGCTGAGCATATTGCTCCTGATGCATTCTATGCCCGCCGTCTGCTCGATGAGACCGGAATTGTTGTTGTTCCTGGATCTGGTTTCGGTCAGGTTAGTTTATGAGCCAACTATGTTAGAAAACATCACATAAGTCATATTTTTACTTGATATTGCTCCCTCAGTCAATCCCCGTGAAATTGTTACACCTATTAATGGCATAAATATTGTTGTGGGAACATTAGAATTGTATGGATATTAATACAAGTGAGAGAAAATTCGTTAACGAGAATTAAAGAAAGTGGTGAGGAGATTTCCATAAAATGAAATGTTGCAAAGTTAAAATAGACATACGCTAATCGAAAGTGTAGCATTTACATAAGGACAAAGAGACTTAGGGCCGACCCTGAGATTTGAGAGGCCCAAGGCGAAACATTAATTATGGCCCATAATTACTAAATATAATATTATAGGCTTCTAAATAATATTAAAGTGTTGTTTGTCCATTTTTGGATGAGCTCGGGGCACAGGTCCCTCATAACCCCTTATAGGGCCGAACTTGAAGGAGAGTATGTCCTAACACTCGATTGAAATCATCAAAGAGCAAGGCTTACATGATATAAGTTCAAGGGCCAATAGACGTTAAAATTTCTAACTTCCGAAAATTAGGATCTAGTCGATACTCGATAGTACCATAACCTGGACATGGTTTATATACCGTCTTGTTTTTGTGTTCGTGGGTTAGGACTGAAATTTGTGTGTGCTTGCTTTGTAGGTTCCGGGAACTTGGCACTTCAGATGTACAATTCTTCCCCAGGAGGACAAAATCCCCGCAATTGTTGATCGTTTAACTTCATACCATAAGAAGTTCATGAATGAATTCCGGGATTAAAAAAGGCTCGTGAGTCGTGAACGTGCATGTAGGCGTTTGTATCACTAATCAGGAACTATACTAGTTTTAAGCTTAGCCAGTATAAGATCTGCATTGGTGCAGATAATAGTATTTTGAGTTTTGATCCTTAGGAAAAACACTTAGAATGTTGGTTTAATAACCCATCATATTTTGTTGGATAACTTATGCTGGGAAAAAGCATCTGGAAATAGCTATGTTGCATACTTGCAAGTTGCAATGATGCCTACATATTTGACAATTGACAGCGTAGATGGTTGATTCATTTTGTTTGGTATATTTAGTGTATTTTTACTAATTTGGAAACAATATTGAGTTAGGTGAACGGCTATAGGAACCGGTATATTGGTTCATAAAATGTCTGTTATTTCGATTGGCATTTGCAATCAAAGGTTAATCGGCAATAACTTTTTGTTAGTTTATCATTAAGAAAGGTAAGGTTGTGTACATCTGACCTTTTAAAACCTACCTTAGGTGGTAGCCACTTAAAGGTATTAGGATAATAAAATATATTTTCAGATCTTAATCTTTTGAAACTAAATTTTTAGGATTGTTGTTGAATTTAAATGTACAACAGGGTTGTGACCTATAACTTTGGGAGAGTGTTTAATTTGTCAATTGTATATTAGTTGTTGTCTGTTTAAGTTGATTTTCACTAATTTATAATATTGAGTATTTATTTTGTGTTTAGTCAAGTATTTAAACCAGTTATAAAATCTTTGAAAAAATTAATTTGTTTAGTATTTGTTAATTATTAGAAAAAAATAAGTCTAAGAAAAGATAATGAAAAAATTAGACATAAGATTTTTTTTTTATGAAATTATTTGCAGTATCTTATTTAATTTTTGTTCACATTTTATCGAATCTTTAGGGGATGTAATCCAAGTTCCAATCCCTAACACATTTTTCAGTGTTAGAAATCAAATCAATATAGTCATTTGTCAGTACAAGTCTAACTAGTTTTGCTGTGTTTTGGCCTTATTAATTTGTTGTCTTCCGTTTGGTTTCTACTTTGTGGTTCATACTTCCCCGTTATAACTACCGAGTGTGACATATTGTAGGGGAAATGTTACTATCAGTAGTAAGTATTATGAACGGAGGAAGTATATCTTGCTTTTGCTGCACTATCACTGAGCACCTTAGGTCGCCTATGCTGGATAAACTGTCATTGACCAAAATCAAACAATTAAAATCAACTCTTTATATCAATACTTTTATGACTATCACCATTGTTATTTGTTCACCTTATTGTTCTTGAACTACGTTTTATTTTTGGATTGAATTTTTTTTTTATAATTATGGTGTTTAACACTCCCTTCAATTCATTTTAGTTGTCTATTTTTTTATGGGCAATTCACTTCAATTGTCTTATTTCCTTTTTTGCCAATGATTTTTTTATCTAAGTATCCCATATTCACACAAGTAATGTGACCAATATACCCCCACTTATACTACTTATAACTACCACTTTTACAATTTAATTTATTAAAATACCTCAACTACTACTTTTTTGTGAACCCCATTTCACTCTTAATATACTTGCCCTACTAAATGGAACAACTCAATTGAATTGGAGAGCGTATATTTCACTTATAGGATTGGTATGAAGAGGGATATAAATTAGCTTATTTTCAATAGAATAAGCTTATTCTAGACATAAATAGTTGTTGTAATTCATTTCAAATCACCAACAATCTTCATTCTATTTTCTCAATTTCATTTTTTTCCTAAATTACTCCCTCCGTGTTTTTAAGTTCTTCCGCTTTACTATAACGGGTAGTTTTAAAAGTTCTTCCACTTCAAAATATTTTCTATTTTTGAAAAGTTTTCATCCCACTTTTACCCTATAAAACCCACTTTCCTTACGTCACACTACTATTTATAATTACTTTCTCTCTGATACTTCTAATACAATCATAACTTCACACTACTTAATTATTTTCTCTCTTATACTTTCAATATAATCATTACTTCACACTACTATTTAATTAAAATAAATACCAACTACAACCCAAAGATTCTATCTACCTTAATATTTGTAAAAAAACCAAAGCGAAGAACAAATAATATAGGAGGAGTATTTCAGTTAAAAACTCCATAAAATAGGATGGTAGTTGGCACACAAATCAGTCATGTTGAAATGTGACATTGAATTCTTAAATGCTAATCCAAATCTTAAAAGACTAATGACATGTTGAAAGTGCACTAATTTTAAGGCTTTTCTTAAGTACTCTACTCTACCAGTAGCTTCTCACGGATCCCCCTAAACCTAGATGCTAGGATACCACTAACTGGTAGAACTAAACGTGTTTATTCTGATTGGGTTGATTTTGAATTAAATGTTTCAGGTCGGTTTAAAATCAAATCTTATGTACATAAATTAAATTCGGTTATAAACTTAAGTAAATATTAGATCATCAGGTCTATTTTAAACACCATATAAAACTATCAAAACCTAATTTAAATGAGTGAAACATCACATTTGTACTTTTATTTGATGTTTACTACTCGTAAATTGTACTCCTCTCTCATCTACCATTATACTTCATAAGTAGTTGTTTCCCTTTACTATGTTTGTTCAATAACTATATTTAATACTCACTCCAATTCACTATATTGGTCCATTTTTTTTTGGGTAAATTCACTTGTCCATTTTTCTTTTTTGACGTAAAATTTTTTACCTAAATATCCTATGTTAACATAAGTAAAGACCATAATACCTCCACTTACACTACTTAACATACCTCAATTACCACCTTAACAATTAATATAATCTCGTAAAATAGCCCAACTACCCACTTTTAGGTGATCCCTACAATACTCTTAATATGAGTGTCCAAAGAAAATGGACAAATATAGTAAATTAAAGGGAAGTATATAACACATTTCAAACTTCATATTTAACCCTTATTTCATTTGAACCATGGAGTTGAATTTACTACATTATCCAAATCAACGTTAATTTTTTAAAATATTGTGTAGCAAAATCAGAAAGACAAAGAAAGTTGCCGTACTATTTAAGACATTAGTATCGATTAAGTCAGCTCAACTCGACAAATGCATAAATAGCAATAAATATTAATAAAACTAAATTAAAATTTAATAATTGGGACAACTAATTAATTAGAACAAGGAAAGCAACCACAAGAAATAATGTGAGAAGACATATTAGTGTTTTGATGATTGAAAATTAGCTTCTGTGTACGTTCACTTGCTCTTTTGATTTGCTCACAATGCTCAACTTGGGCAGCTACTCTCCATTCCTCTGCTTTTCTATGAACTATTGCCATCTTTTTCATTAACTTTTCTTCTAAATTTGATCTCATTTTTTGTATTTTCACCTGTCATTTTCAACATTTTTAACATTTAATAATAGTAAAAATGCATGGAAAAGAACACTTTAACATTGATAAATTCAAAATAATGAATATTTGGTCAAAGATAAGAATGCATTTAGAACTTAACCCTCTCCTCCTCCCTAGTCCCGATACGGTTTTAGGATGAAATCTCATCAGGATTGTGCTGAAAACCCCGCATTAAAAAATAAGAGGTTGACCAACATATAAGCTTGACGAGTCAATCTCTCCTCTTATCACCAACTGTAGAGGTGCTTATTTGGTCATCAGGTCAATTTTGAGGTTATTTCAAAACCGGAAAATGTATGTACATTGATTTTTATATAATTTTTAATTCAATTTGAAGTCAGGTCAAGTCGGGTTCAGATACCAGATAGGATAAACATCGAGTCATTAGGACTGTTTTGAACAAATTTAACCAATTGGTTGTAAGATGGAACCTCATAGGATTTATATGCAGTCAACTCTCCTCTTATGCAAATTTTATTATACACAAAGTCTAATGACTTTATCTGATTGTGTGTAGTTAACTCTTTTCGTATATGGGTTTATCGTATACAAGCCTAATAACAAATTGGATAAACATTGAAGAGATACAAGAACATCACATGGTAATACACAAATTACAAAATAAGACAGCTGTTTTTACATCTTACAAGGAAGTTCACAAGTTAAACTAATGCAAAGTTAAATGACTTTTTTCAAAAGTTAGGCATGTTCTTCTAGTAGAAGTAATAATTCTTAATTTTTACAGTAAAAGCAAGATTTTATAGGACCATTTTAATAGATTACTTCATAACAGTATTCTTTTTGGAAGAGAATGCACGCAACAAAAAGGAAATCTTTAGGAAAATTCTCTTCTTTTTTTGTTGCATTCTGCGCTTGGCTCGAGATGGATAATTATAATTATAATTATAATTATAATTATTATAATTAAACCTTAAACACAGTCTTCAAACTAATATAACAGTCAACAAAATACTGCTAATTATTTATTAATCCTATTTAGCATTCACACAAAATTACACTTACACTTCTAATACGTTAATGATCTGTTTGGTTGTGGTACTAAAAGGTGGTAATGAAAATGACTTGTGTAAATCTTCATTAAACATATCGTGTTATTCACACGGTGATAAACTTTGATCACAAGTAAGATTTTTTATTTACTATTCTATAAGTGCCGGATAATCACTTTTTTTAAATGTATTAGAATGAAGTTTTTAAAGAAAATGAGATGATTAAAGGAGAACAGACATAGCTATTAAAAATGTCAATATATTTTTTCTTCTATATTTCTATTATCACTATTTAATACCAACTACCAAACAGACGTTAAAAGTCATCTTTAATTACTTACTTAAGTTGTTAACTCTTGATTATGTAGACTCTTAGAGAAATGTGCAATACATAAGATGACAAGCATTTCCTTTATTATTATTAATTTAATCTTGATATCAAGGATGTTTAGCAAACTAGTTTGTGGAATAATTTTTGCTTAGTTTAGGTAAAAATAGATGGTAAGGTAGTCAAACAATTATTTCTAATGTTTAGTAAATTAGTCGGTTAAAACAGATTTATCTTATCTAGTCTTTCCTGTTTATTTACATTGACACAAAACTAATGCAATTGGAATAAAGGAATCAAAAAAAGTGATGAATATAATAGTAGTACCTCTAGTTTTCTTGATTGTGCTTCTGCTTTGGCTGTTTGAAGATTTACCCATGCATGAATTTTGGCCTCTTCTCTTTGGTACCTTACAAATCCCAATTTACCCATTATCAATTAACAACAATAATATTTTCTTGTTTTCTACCCAAATTAATTTTTTGCATTCTTCATCTATGTAACATATTTTCATAATATATTACTTTATAAGAATATTTTGCGAATTACAGCCTTAAATTTTTAACTTTTGCGAATTACAGTCTTAATGTTTATTATTTGCGAATTACAGCCACTAAAATATCAAAGTTTATATCGTCAAGCCAAACCACAGAATTTCAACCACTTAACCTGAAATTCCGGCCATCAAAATGGTCGAAATTCTGTGATTTGGTCTGAATGTTGTAGGCTGTAGACTATGATACTTTGGCGGTTGTAATTTGCAAAAATAAACGTTAAGGCTGTAATTCGTAGAAGTGTTAAACTTTAGGACCGCGATTCACAATTTATTCTTTTTACAATATTTAGTTATGTATAACTCTAGATATATTAACGATCAGACAAATACATAGGACTACAAAAATGTTTTCTTAAGGTGGAAATTCAAAAAAAAAAAAAAACTTTGGAATATCACTTACCTAAGACAAAATTTAGCATTTTCTTCATCTTCCCAATTAGGACAAGCCCTAGTTTCATTGATGGAAACACTACTTCTCCTCCCAAATTCAAAATGCCTCAAACTCTTTGATATCTCTTCTTCCTCCTCTTCTCTTGAGCTCCAATTAGTCGTAACCGAGTCAAATTGTGTTGACCCAATTTGTAGCTTAGAAAAGTTACATTCTTGTAGTTGAGCCATGTCAATTGAGCTAGTAGACTGGTCAGTCAAAGCCAGTGGACCGGAGCGGCTAGTCGGAGTATTGTGACGGGCAGGGGAGCTACTCTTGAAGGGTGTATTGCACCTTGAGGTTGTATTGCTACCTAAGGGAGTCATTTCAGTGCCAATATCTCTGTGTTTTGTATCATGAATTGGGATTATTTCTGTGCATGCATCAGTCATACCCTCATTGTTACCATGTTTTTGGGTTTTGAATAAAAATGCTTCTTTTGTGGGTTTTGAATATCTGATATTGCTCATGTAAGGAGCTATTTCATCAGTGAATTTGTCTGCATTTTCACAACATTTTGGCTCTTATCAATATCTAAACTAATGAACAAAAACAACTTTCTAAGATGGAGATCATGATTTACGGGCAGAGCAATAATACACAATAAAATTCATAGCGACCGTCTTTTGTAAAGAGGACTCTCAAAAGTCTAGCCCCTAGCCCAAATCTATATTTAGAGTTGTAACAATATATATTTAGAATTGGACTGAGCTTTTGAAAGTTGTCTTTATAAAAGACGGTTTCAAGTAAGAATTTGTGATGTTATTTACATTTTTTCGGCTATAAACAAGTTATTAAACTAAGGCAACACCTTGTAGATGCTCAAAACCAACTCTATAGAGATTAATAATGTTGAGGAAATTTCAATAATAATGCATATAAAAATGTATATGTAATAGTATCAAAATTTTAAAAAAAGATTGTTGGGTATATATATGAGATATTGCGGGATCTCAACCATAAGCTCAAGTTTTGTTACATGGTATCAGAAACAAGATTGTTAAAGTTGGATATTCAGCGTCAGGTATGATGAGAGTTTGTATAGTGTCCGCGCTTCTAAGTTCTAACTAAAGGGCTCCTCTGTGTAGGTTAAAGACTTCAACTATAAGCTTAAACTTTTAAATAATTTAATTTTTTGACAAGGATATTTTTTAAAATGCATCAAAATACACAACCACATTCAACAAACAATGACTTTTTTTTATCTTATGATCTAATGAACATTGATTAAAAAGCATCTAAATAGTGATTCAATCTGCATGTTCAATTATAATACATTAAATTAATTAATAAAAACAAAGCAACATATACAAAATTCAAAGGAAAATCCTCTTAAAGTATCAGAAATTAAGCAGAATCACATAATACTTTTTGAAAAACAATTATAAAAATACCCAATTCTCTTATTTCTTCAAATTGTAACTTCCATTTAAAATGAAACCCACAAATAAAAGTAAAGAAAATTCTTGTTCAAAAAAAAAAAAAAAAAAAAAAAAGTAAAGAAAATTCAAGTAAAAAGAGCAATAATTTAGTGGGCAAAGAACAAAAATAAGAAAAAGCCCAAAAAATAAGAAACAGAACATACCTTTTAGAGGCAAATCAGCAGGAATAGTGACACCATTTGAAATCTTCCCTTCCTCAAAAACCCTAATTTTTTCTGCAATTACTTCATTAATAATTGCTTTTGAATTAGAACTCTTAATAATCTCATTTTGCTTAATAACATGATTATAATAATTACTAGTATTAAAATCATGATGCGCAGGAGATTCATGGCAAGAACCACCGCCATTAAAGACCCATTTCTCGGCATCATCCCATTTCGAAGGAACACTTTTTCTTGACACACTAAAACTAAAAATCGGTCTTCCGGGTGTTAATGGAGCCTCCAATTTTCTATTCCCAAAATTTTCTCTTCTTCTTTGAGTCCCATTATTGAAACTCATTGGTAATGATTTGACGAAATCTGATGTTTCTTTTAGGTTTAGTTTACAAATTGGGTCTTCATTATTGTTATTCAATGCTTCTGCAAATGGGTTCCCCTTTGTTTTCCTTTCTTGTGATTCCTGCATACAAATAATTTAGATGTTTTCAAATTTCAGAATGTGGGTGCCAATGAGGGTGAATTAATAAGAAAAACCCAAAAAAAATAAATAAACAAATGTGTTCTCCGCTGTTTGGCAAACAACTGATAGCCGTTAGGTGGTAGATGATTAGAGTGACTGATTTGACCACTAGTTTAACCAACTGATTTTAAACGCATTGTTATGAGCATTTTGTTCAAAAACAGCTTATTCATAAAAAGGAGTTATTCCAACCGAGTAATTAGCCGCTCAACATTCTATTTGTATCAAGATAAGCTAAAATTAACCAATAAGTATTTTTGCCAAAACCCCGGTACTTATTTTTTCTTACACGTTAGCTGCAATACATAAGATAAACTTAAAAGTAAATATTATTAATAATAGAAATGAATAAGTATTTTGTTACCATTTGGGATGATGCATAGAAAGATGGGGGTTGATAGTAATTTGGTGTAGAGAGATCCATTTTTATTTTTGGGGTGATTTTATGGGGGGTAATAATAGAGGTGAGGTTAAAATGATGGTAGGACTTGAATATTTGGTGTTATTAGAATAAGATGAAAACACTGAACTGAAAAGAGAGGTTTTAGAGTGCAGAAAAACAGTATAGCTAGAACAGGATAAAAAGAAGAAATAGGCATTTGACCAGCTTCTTGGTGAGAGTAGTATTCATTGTCTAATGTATTGGAATAAGAATTGTGTCCCTCATCAAGCATATGCTACATTGCTAAGCATGGGCTCCTTTTATTTTGTTTCTTTTTAAGATAACAAAATCCGTTTCTCATTTAATGGATAAAGCATCTGCATATGGGATAGAAGGTTTGGGGTTCGACTCCTACTGAGTGTAGGTATCAGTACGGGGTTTCTTGGCTGTGCACATCTTTTTTTACTCGCTCCTTGGAATACGGGTATGATTTGTCCATATCTTTCGAGAAAAGGAAACCCCCAGATCCTTTTTTTGTGTGGGATACTAGAATTGTACTTTACCTTTTTGTTTAGTAGACAAAAATTCAATTTTTTTTAATAAAAATTTTATTTGGAACAAGGATTTATATCAAAATGGCTTTAATATTTTCTAAGCCTAATATTTAAGAATATCCACAAGAATAACAGACTTAACGCATAACAACTAACAAGACTTCAACCAGTAAGCTATATAGACTAATGTTTAAACTTATAGACTTATGTTTTGATTAATTTTACTCAAAAAAGGCGTCATTAATTTAATTATTTAATTTGTCATTTATCATTTATCAAATTCTTTCTATTATTTATTATTTTAGTTATTTTTTGGGACATTTTAAGATGATAGTACATGTTTAGAATGTTGGGTTATTTGACCCAAAATAGTATTAGCTAAGAGTATTTGTTGTTTATTATTAACAATTATTATTTATTCTTTTTAATTGTAAATATCTCTAGTTATATGTAAGTAAAACATAAAAAGTTGATTTATTGAAATCTTGTATTGAGACCGATAAAAAAATATTGTATAAGTATAGTTTTTGTTAAATAGAAATACATTTCACTAATATAGATCAAAACAAATTTATAAATAGTACCCTTTGCTTATTCAATAGAATTATCTCATTTTATTTCAAAATAATGGAATCATTTCATTTACTTTTAGGAGTATTAAATACTATTCACGTACATTAAATAGTAATTTCATTGGTTTTTTATGGTTACTACACTTTTATTTTCCACCCTATCCAATACACGATATTAATCTTTAATATCTTTAATTTTATAGGATAAAAATTTATAAAAAGCTAATGGTATGAAAATATGCATTAAGAAGAATCGAATAAAATCATACTTGACTACGTTTTACATTATACATAAAAAAATATATCAAATAAAATCAGTCGATAAAAGAGGATCAAGGGTCGAAGGGTGAAGATGTGGACAAAAAGTGCACAAAATGGACCACTTTTTCCCCTAATGGCCTAATCTCATAGTCTCATTTGGTTGTTGGTGCCTAAAAGTTAAAACAATGCAAGAGTGAAAATGAGTTGTTGGATTTGTGTATGAGTATGACATTGAAGAGAGATAGAGTAAGAGGGCCAAGGGAGATAAAGATGTGGACAAAAAGTGTAGGTCCTTGTTAATCAAATCATTAATTTGTGTTTTATGAAAAGAATAGGGTGTCTTGGAATTAGGGAATATTAACTCCTTGAGTAAAGACAAAGGATGATAAAAGTAGGTGTACTTCTCCTTCTCCAACTTGGGTCATTAGTGAATAATAAAGTATTATTTTGTTTTATTTTTTTTAGATATAATTTTAAAAAATTTTATTTTTATATTTTAGGAAAATTTATCTTGAATATTATTTTTTTTCAATGATTTTTTTATAGTAATCTCATTTATTGATTAATCTTGAATAATCTAAACGTTAAGGTGTATTTGTTTAGAATAAACATGGTAATTGGATCACTTGTTATAGTAAGTTTTATTTTTAAAAAGTAAATTAAAATAAAATGTCAAAAAATATATAAAAAACTTCCGAATAATCTATAAAAATATTATGTGATATTTTCCAAATTCTGCTCTAATTTTTCATTAATTTTCAATTTACTTTTTTGGTACATTACCTACTATAATTGGTCATACGGTTACCTAAGTTTACTTTAGGCAAATACGTTTTGAAGTTGCGATTTTCATGTTTAATTAATAGATAGAATTATTGTAGAAAAATCATGAAATTTTTTTTTCATATGTAACTTTTACTAAATTTTACTCTTATATTTTTTAAATAATTTAATTAGTGGGTTGGCCTTTGTATTGTTTGAACTCAGCGCAAAGTAAACAGGTATATAAATACAACAAGTCTTGGAAAACGAACGCCTCAAACTGAGATTAATAGATCAATCGATCAGATCAAATTATAAATTTTACAAAATGTGATCAATAATTGATCAATTAAGATCATAACTGATACTTTTAATGTCAAAATTGATGTCTTTGATAAGAGTAAGTTATAACTGATTATTTAATTATTCTTGTTAATATTTAAAATCGGACCAGAATATTTAGACCGTACTAAACCATATATTGAAATAGCAAAACTATGGTTTGATTTACAGTTTAAATCAAATTTTGTTTAATCTTGAATTTCGTATTACATTTGCCTCAAGGGCGAGTATGTGTATGAATTTTAGCCAGTAGCTGATGAATATAAGTATGGAAAGTCTTATCCACCTTGGATCCATACTCCATAGGTAGTGGGTAGTCAGGTAAGCGATGGTAAGACAAGTATGTGTATGAATTTAGCTAGTGGTTGATGAATACGAGTATGAAAAGTATTATCCATTTAGATTCATAGGCAGCGCGTATGTGGTGGTATGAGGTCTTACCTGCCTCATACCCCTACACCCTGCCCATACCCACTCGATCTACCCTTTACTCGCTTGCCTCATACTTACAATGTATTCCCTTCGTCCCTTAAAAAAGTTCTTATTTGCCATTTTGGGTATTTTATTTGTTGTTCACGTAAAAAATCTTTTTATTTATATCATAAATTTTGGCCTAAAATAACTTTGTTAATCTTCATCTAAATATTTTATAATGCTTACAATTTCCACATATTTTCCACTAATTTTATTTTAACATTTTTATATTTATATCCATTATAGACTTCACATACTTCCTCCGTTTTTTTTTACTTGCACCATTTCCACTTTTTACACTATTCATCATTTGATAGTGTTTTGCATAGTGCGGCTATTACACGATAAAAAACCTAGTCATGTGGGATCTTGTTTTATTCGTCTCGTCGAATACTTTCATAATATCAAATTTTTATAATTTTTAGTTGAGTATAATTCTAGATATAAGCAACCCGACAAACGCATTGGACTGCGTAAAAGTATGTCTGGGTGCAAGTAAAAAAAAACGGAGGAAGTATTTTCTACTAACTTTATTAAAAATAATAAATTTAGCTGTGATCCTTACCTTTTTTCCACTAACTTTCTTTTTATTTTTTTAAATGTTTATAGTCTTTACTTTTCCTTTATCAAATTAAGTATTAAATAAATAAATATTAACCATCTAGTAAAATATTTTATTTTTCAATAATTCTTATGAACATTATTGTGGGACTTCATTAAATAATGGAAGAATTTCATTATATCAATTTTGTAAAAGTATATTTTAATAAAAAACTATTAACAAAAAGATAATGCAATCTTTGTTCCACTATACTTGTTAAATTTTACTTTTTTATAATTCAATAATTCAATGTGTTATTTTAACCATTTATATATTGAACATTACATGTATATCTAAAATTATAAAAACTTAATATTTTCTCCGTTCCATAATACTTGATGCTAATGGTGACATTTTCATATACAACATATCACACTCAGTAGCAGAAGAAAGTATTATGAAAGCGAACAATTAAACGATTCATACATTTATCTTACATGATTACAATTTTTTCTTACTTAAAGACTGTTATGAGAACAAAGGGGGGCGCTTTTTGGGATTTCAATCAAGAGCGTTGATGTTTACTTATGGATATTAACTTGCGTTATTATGCTCAGCTATTCCAATATTGCAATACCAAAAACCCCATCAATCAAGTTAAGCAAATCCATCTCTTCTTGCTTAAAAAGGGTATCCTCAATTCAGTTATAACCATTGGTAATCGCCTTCTTCAAGTATATGCAAAATGTAGTAATATGAAGGACGCAGCTAAGGTGTTTGAGGAAATGCCGCAAAGAAACTGTTTTTCATGGAACACCCTTCTTGAGGGATTCATGAAGTCAGGGAACATAGATAAATCATTAGAACTGTTCAATTCCATGCCTTACAAAAATGAATTTTCATGGAATGTAGTGATATCGGGGTGTGCAAAATCGGGGGACCTACATTTAGCTAGGATGCAATTCAACCAAATGCCTGAAAAGAATGTGATTGCTTGGAATTCTATGATTCATGGGTATGCACGACATGGGTATCCTACGGAAGCTCTAAATTTGTTCAAAGATATGAGTGTAGGAAAGAGAGACCCTTTTGTTTTGGCAACAATAGTTGGTGCTTGTACTGATATGATGGCTATTGATTGTGGTAAGCAAATTCATGCTAGGATAATCATTGATGGAGTGGAGTTCGATAAGGTTTTGGGTAGTTCTCTTGTTAATTTGTATAGCAAGTGTGGTGATTTAGTTAATGCAGAAAATGTCTTCAAGCTAACTAAAGAGATTGATGACTTTTCACTTTCTGCATTGATTACAGGATATGCAAATGTGGGTAAAATGGATGATGCTAGAAGATTATTTGACCATATAGGGAATTCATGTGTTGTAGTATGGAATTCATTGATTTCTGGGTATGTTACTAACGATCAACCAATGGAAGGTTTGATTTTGTTTAAAATGATGAGGTATAAGGGTTTGACGCCAGATTGCTCCACCTTTGCTAGTATTTCGAGTGCTTGCTCGAGTATTGCGGTTCTTGAGTATGGAAAACAATTGCATAATCATGCTTTGAAAGTTGGGGTCTCAAAGGATGTTGTTGTTGGGTGTTCTCTAATTGATATGTATTCGAAATGCGGTAATCCATATGATTCCTGTGAATTATTCAATGAGCTTGAGCTTCATGATACTGTTTTACTTAATTCTATGATCAATGTATACTGTAACTGTGGAAGAATGCAGGAAGCTAAGCAGATTTTTGACAATATACAAAATAAAACCTTGATTTCATGGAATTCTATGTTAGCGGGCTTTAGCCAAAATGGTTGTCCCCATTCAGCTATTAATCTTTTTTGTGAGATGAACAAACTCGAAGTACAAATCGATAACTTTAGTCTAGCAAGTGCAATCAGTTGTTGTTCGAGCATCACTGCACTTAATTTTGGTGAACAGATTTTTGCAAGAGCTATTGTTATTGGCCTAGAAACAGATTTGATTGTTTCTACATCACTAATTGATTTTTATTGCAAGTGTGGTTTCGTTAGCATGGGTCGGAAGCTATTTGACGGAATGGTGAAATCTGATGAAGTTTGTTGGAATTCAATGTTGACTGGGTATGCTACTAATGGTCAAGGATTTGAGGTTTTGGATTTGTTTGCTTCCATGAGACAAGCTGGAGTTCAGCCAAATGATGTTACTTTTACTGTAGTACTATCTGCTTGTAGTCACTGTGGACTGATTGAAGAAGCTAGGAAGTGGTTTCATTTGATGAAATTTGATTATAACATAGAACCAGGATATGAGCACTATGCATGTATGGTAGATCTCTTGGCTCGATTTGGTTGCCTTGAAGAAGCAACGGCTTTACTTAAACAAATGCCGGTAAAGGCAGATGTAACTATGTGGTCTTCAGTGCTGAGGGGGTGTATGGTGCATGGAAACAAGAATCTGGGAAAGGAAGTTTCTGAGATTATGATTGATCTTGACCCTGAAAATTCAAGTGCCTATGTGCATTTGTCTGGATTATTTGCTTCTTCAGGTGACTGGGAAGGATCAGTACTAATTAGAGATATGATGAAAACTAAACGTGCTGAAAAAATTCCTGGTATTAGTTGGTGATGTGCTTGAACAAAGTTATGTACTTGTGTGTAAGTTTCATCATCAGCCCTATTTTTGCCCCTTTATTGAGATGCAATTGATTAGTTTTATAAGCTTCAAAAGATAGTTTCTTGCAAGTTACAACAATGCACTGGTAGAAGAATCTTTATTTTCTTCCAGGGATTCTCAAGTGCTTGTTGAACAAAACAAATATAAATCCTGCCTTATTGAAATAATATATCCATTTCTCTTTATGTATAGCTTTTGGTGTTTGTTACCATTCGAATCCATCAATCTTAATTTGTATTTTATTGTTAATATATAAGTTAAAACATAGTCAAGTGGAGTCTTATTCGATTTGTCTCAACCTTTTATAATTTTTAATTATGTGCATTTTAGACATAGTAGTAATAGAATTAGTGCTTTGGATAGTATGCAGAACCAAATGAAATATTTATAGAGAAATGGAGCGAGTATAATTATAAGTTGCATTCAATTATTCATGCCACAATGCCACATTAACACTTTGCACATTATGATACTTCATCAAGGATTGTGTTTGCACTTGAGCATAGTGATAATAGGCACATCAATTGACCAGTCGTCTCTCCTTGTTGATTTCACCCTTTTATAATTTCGTGCTTAAAATTTTATGTGTGATGATCATGATTTTTATGAATTTTTTGTTTACGCAGATTTTGATGAGAGGTCATCAAAATTGGAGAGAATGTGGCATGAACATCTTAGAGTAACAGTGAGATAAGCTGAAAGCTGTAACTCCTTTATTCAGTTAGTGGTGTTGGTGATTCTCATTGTCTCTTGTGATTGGTAAGCTTGTTGGTCTTGCTTTAGATTCACTATTTGCTTCTTCCAGTTAATATCAGTATATCATGATTATATGTATGATTGTCGATTCATTGATTGTTAGTCTTTGTGCGGTGATATCAATATCATGTTAATTTAACCCTTCTGCCTTCTCCCAAACGCAAAGCAACATAGCTTTAGGAAAGAAAATGACCAAACCTTCAACAATAAACAACATTCTAAACCCAATGCATTCAACATACTCTTAAAGAGAAACAAATACAAGGATGAGTGTGTGGAGTTTAGAAGGCAAAGACAAGCTCACAATATGGAATCTGGTTCTCTCAACATATGGAAACTGAATCTTTGAAAACCAAACTACTACACACACAGAAAGACTCATGCAAAAAACACCCTTTTGTTGATGATTAATTAATTCATAACCCTAATGTTTTGATTCATGCCCTGAACTTGCTGACCCAGATAAATCGAAAGGGGGTCAAAGTGTCAAACTCTATCGTAACTCAAACTATATGCATTAAACTGTAATAAATTATGTAGTAGAATTTTTATTCCGCAACACCACTTTTGAGTTTGGACCCACTTTACCCGTTAAATTGACTAGCAATCCGAAAAAGTTAAGCACTTTACCTGTTAGGTTGACTAGCAATCCGAAAACAACCCAACCCTAATACTATGAATAATTGCAAATTGATCCAAAACTGACCCGACCAACCGCTAAGAGGTCTAATAGTGATGACTATTGCACATGAAAATATAGGGAAGTTTTTATAAAATTTGCTTGAAGGTGGAGCGGTTTCTACTAGGTCTTGCAGACCTCATACAGCTGCACAAAAGCTTGCAGCTCTGAAGAGCTTATGAGCACTGCTACTTAAATACGACCAGAAAAAGGACCCATAAAAGGAAAATGCTTTACTTGTTTTCTGTGGAAGTAACATTTAACGCAAAATGTTTATTCCAAGCGATACAAAGCTATACTATTAAAAGAAAATGTTTGTTTTTCTTTCCGAATTTAAGTAAATGTTCTCTCAAAAGGAAGTATACCAAAGAGGAGAATGATACTCTTCTAATTTTTCCTTGAAGTAGACTATTAAATGGTGTGATTAGGGTTGCCATTGATAAAACTAGCCTTATTCACTCCTTTCACACGCATAGTGCAAAATATCAATCGCATCATCACATAGGCCGCGTCAACTACTGAACCATTTGTATCGACTACGAGAGTGGCTTTACGACTGTTATCACGCCCACATCTGAAATTTTGCAATATGCATACCCTTTATTAATTTTACCTCGGATTTTTATCCTCTTATATTATTTTTCATTTCTTTTTTGAAAATACTAAGTACTATATGGACTATGGAGTATTAGAGCTTGATGATGCAAGTGCAACAACCCACCCCCATTTTTGTTGGGTATTCTTGTCGTATTCACTAAAGAAGTGGCCATGATTCTTCATGAAAGAATTATAGGATTTAGTTTGATATAAGTAATATATTTTTGGTTCTTAGGAGGGTCCTAGACTTATTCTATACAAATATAGTCTCCAATAAGCATTATTAGGAAATTTAATATAATTTATACATTCATGTGGTGGTTGGATGATGATAGAATGATTGACAATAGTTAAACTACTTTTGAGGATTTGTGAACATATGACACACATTAAAAAATGACTAGTATAAAGAAGCATTACATTATCATCAATGCAGTGGTTATGACACATGTTAACATTGTTGCTTATACTATAGGTTATCAGCAATGATGTAAGTGAAGCTTTGTTGGTAGCAAATACCCTAGTTCTAGGATGTAACTCAGTGTTCCAAACCAATCCTTATTTTAAGAAGATTTATGGGTTTCAAGCATTGGATCTGGATTTTCTACTTCTTTTTAATTTAATGATTTTAGTTTCACAGAGAGTTAAGTGATTTACTATACCTCTCTGTGTAACACTATCAAAGATTCCTCTTAGCTTCGGTATATGAGACTTTAAGTCGTCTTTTTTCATAGTTTGAAGTCTTAATTTCCGATATGAATATTCATCCTGGGGTGTTGGAACTTTTGATTGCAGTACTTTTTATGTATGTCCAAGTCTTACACTATGTTTGGATTGAGAAAATTAGAGGGAAAGGAAATTGAGGGATTTGGAGTGATATTTTTTTTTGTTTAAATATTAATTTTGGAGGGGAAATATTTGAAAATAAAGGATTTAAAGGCTTAAGTTCATTAACTTTGATAATGGAAAAATGTCTCAAAAAGTGGAAAAGTTTGGAAGGACAATGGGTTTTCCTTTCCTTCCCTTTCTTCCTAAACAATAAGGGAAGCTTTCTTTACCATTCTCCCCCCTTCCTTTTGTCAAGGAACCAACTCAACCAAACACGTAAGCTGATGGTTGAGGCCCAAGATATGTTATATACTCTAACACTCCCCCTCACACGAGAGCTCTTTAAGTTAGAAGTGTGGATGCAACACAGACCCTCCTCATACCTGGTACTTAATATTCCACTTTTAAATGAGGGGTGATTGAGATTCGAACTTGTGACCCTCTTGTCACATTGGCTCTGAAACCATGTCAAGGAACCAACTCAACCAAACGCTTAAGCTGATGGTTGAGGCCCAAGATATGTTATATACTCTAACACCTTTCCCTTTTCTCGCATAGTCCCTTCTCCTTCTCTTCCTCTCATTCCCGTCCAAATTTGTTATCTAAACAAATTGTTAATGTAGGACGAGAATCATGAGTTGGCTTGATGATTGAAAAGTTTCTCTTTCACTCTTATAACAATTAAGGGAAGCTTTCTTTACCATTCTCCCCCCTTCCTTTCCCTTTTCTCGCATAGTCCCTTCTCCTTCTCTTCCTCTCATTCCCCTCCTAATTTGTTATCTAAACAAATTGTTAATGTCAGACGAGAATCATGAGTTGGCCTGATGATTGAAAAGTTTCTCTTTCACTCTTATAATAAGAGTTCGATTCTCAGCACTTATAGCAAGGAACTTATAAAGTTAGCATATTGCTTGTGAATTTGGACAACAAATTTGTCAGATGTCTTATAGAAACCATTAAAAACATTTCATTTAACATGGTCCCCAAGTAGCTTGAATATTTAGAGGAAAGGACAAAGCCTTAAATAATTTGGCACCCTTAACAACTGAACACGCCTGTTCTCATAGGATGATTTTCTTTAGATTTTTAAAATGCTGTTTCATAAACTCAAGCGAGCCCATTCTCTGAGATAGGGTATATTCTTTCAGTTTTATTTGTATTTTAATGTGCATTATTGTTAGATTTTTTTTCATCTTCTTTATTGAGTATTAAAAGAACAAAATTATATCTGGTAATAGACTTATGGATTTGTCCAGAAGTTAAATGATTAAAATATAAAAGATGTGGTATTACCAACTAATGGAAGAACTCTTGACTGACCAAATAGAAACAGTCAAAAGATAAGCAACATGGGGCCATTGACCCCACATGATGGAATGTGATTAGACATATTCATCAAAGTTTTCATCATCCTAAATAAGTAAATGAAAGAAGTATATGGATTGGTAGATACAACAAGAAAACACAATTAAAGAAAACAAATGTAGCAAAATCAACGGAACAACTCATAATATTTCTATAAGTATAGCATAATCAAAGGGATAGAGGAAGTTATAATCATACACCATATATTATAGTATACTCCTATAAAGTATACTATAATAAGACCTCACTCATTCTTAACCATTCTTGTTCTTCTACTTTTAATAGTTCTGCCATCTTGTTTTTGTTCTGCTTCTTTAATGGCTATACAATTACAAGGTTCTTTTTCAACCCATATCATAATTCACCAATCTGCCCCCTTTAAAAAACCTCTTTTTGGTATGATGAGAAAAACTTTAGTCCCTGTCAGAAAAATAGGCAAGTTTCAGATCAGATCCTCCATTAAAGACCTGGTATAATTCTCATTTCTGCTATTTCCTCATTTTTTTGTGTTTCTTTTCCTTGGGTTTTGTTGGAGAATTTGAAATATTTATGTTTGAAGTGGTAACATCATAATTTGACTGATTTGATGATACAGGTTTTTGAAGATCATTCAACTGGTACAGTTTGCTACAAAGATGAAGCAGGGGAGATTATATGTGAAGGATTTGACGAAGGTCCTCGTCTTGCTCCGCAACATCAATCAACACCCTTTCCTTGTTTAAGGCAGGTTCATTCTTTTGATTAGTATTACTTGAAAAGTTTCTATAGTATTTTTGCTAGTAATTGATTATGTAGATAAAAATTAACAGGGATGAAGCTTATGTGCTTGATCGTCTTCAGCAGAGATTGCTCCAGATTATGGATGTAGAAACACCTGCAAACTTTAGTGCCTAGCTGGAGGAGCAGCATTCATGCAATGGATCCAACATGTTGCATTGAATAACATTATGGGTGTGTACGATAACTTGTTGATAGCTGATAAGATTGACTGATTGACTTGAAGAATATGGTGGAAACATATTTATAACGACAAGTTGATTCAACCAGCTAAGTTACTAAACATTAGTATTAGATGGTTTGACTATTTAACCATCTATTTGTGCTTAAATAAGCTAAAATAGCTTAGTAAGTTATTTTATCGAACACCATCAAGGTATAAATGTTACCTTTGTATAAATAATGTCTCTAAATTTGACATAAAACTCATAGCTTTTATTAGGTTAAAAGCTTTTTATTTTCAATTATGTGACATGATTATGTTCAGCAACAAGATGAAAATGAAGCAAATCCATTATGCTTTGTGTTCTGTATTAAAAGCATCTATGCCTCAATATTAGGGTAAAAGCTTTTTATTTTCAATTATGTGGCTTCTACCTATAATGAGATTTGAAAAGGTCAGATGTACACAACCTTGTTCGTTTTTGTAAATGATAAAACTAACAAAAAATTTATTTCCAAGTTACCAACCAGAACACTAGAAAGAAGTGAAAAGCTACTATCGTTTTTACAATCCGACAAAAACAAAAAAATATATAATTATCGGGTAATAACAAAGCATTAAATTATGTTATATTGCAAATGTTTACAAAAAATGTATTGTAACACATGTTTACAAAAATAATAACTCTTATAAGAGCCCGTCTCTCATAGCCTATTTTCACAAATGATAAGATCTATCTCAATCTAATAATGACTACATTCAAATTTCACTAAACAAAAAAAGGAAAAAATATTTAACTAGCAAAGAAAAAGAAAAACTATGGAGGAAATATAACCTCAAATTTGCTATGAACAAATTTTTTACTATATTCCAATATACAGACTTCCAATGGTTTCATGATCCCCCTTGAGATTTCTCTTCACAAAGATTACTCTCCTCTTGAGTAATCTCTTCACCAAGATTAGTTTGCGGTTCGATGGAAATAACAGTCGGGGGTGGCAAATCAGGGACCATGAGAAAATATGTTGTCATGGCTTTCCGGAACCTTTTCTTATACTGCTTGGGTGAAATTACAGTCGGAGATACGTTCTTCGGTCCACCAAGAATGCCAGAAGCCTTCACCCATGTTTCGAGATGTTTATCCCAAGTATATTGTCTCATGAAATCAATTATCCCAAGTACTAGTTCATGATTTTCTTCGTCCACTCCAACCAGCATGGAATAGTCCATCACATCCACAGACTGCATCATCAATGATCATAGACGATAATAAAAACGTGCACCAGAACCCAATATATGCATAACCAGATCAAGGCTACAACAAATTTCATGTTCGAGAATTTGTAATTTATATGCGTACGTGTAAATTTCCACGTAAATAATGGTGCACATATTTTTTATAAAACAGCTTTATGTGCTTAATTATCATGAGTGTTTAAGATATAAGTACAGGAATGCAATTATCTTATTAAAACAAAACATTTTTCCATGCAAGAAATACACTACCTTGTTAATAAAGCATTTCAAAGGGCCCATTTTCTCTTCTAATAAGTATTTCCTTGCTTTTCCTGCTCTTGAACCCTATTCCCTTACATTAACCCGTTCATTTTAGATTATTAACAAGGGCTCATGAGTTATGAACACCCTTCGCTTAAGTAGCATTTAGTGGTACAAGTGGTTGTTTTCAAAACGCAACAAATTGTAGTCTTCCAAAATCAAAAGTAGTGTTTTAAGATTTCTTTCTAAATTTTTCTTAACAAACTATATTCCAATTACTACCATAACCGCTCCTTTTACCGAACAATAATAATTTTTACAGAGCTAGTTACACATTTACGAACAACTACAACAAAAAACTTAGACAACAAACAACTACCCCCACAGCACCCTAAAATCATCACGTAGAATGATTTCTCAAAATGAAATGCACATACATGAACCTCATAATTAGCAGTTCAATGTAAATCCATCAAGCAACTTTGCATCCAGATAACCTAGGGCTATCAGTTAAAATTCTAGTTGAAAATTGACAATAAGGGACTTACAGCAAGAAAAGAAGTATCATTCCACACCGCTCTCTCCAACAAGCGCTTCGCCTGGTGGCCAACAAAAATGGGGGAAGTAGGCATTGCTTCAAGTAGGTTTTGATCTAAAAGGACCTCATTATTCCCATTATAATTTGGATTATAACGTGATCTACAAGAACCTTTCAGATCATAAAGTGTTGTGACATTTCTTTTAAACAAAAGGTTCTCCATGACCAGAACATCCAATTTTGATTCCCTACCCCCTTTGAGATTTTTTGTAGTAACCTGCAATGCACAGGATAAGTACAAGCATAGGTCTTTTATGAGTAATTAATACCAACGAACAGAGAAAGAAGAAAAAGAATAAGCAAAATTCACCAAGGAATTATCTGAATAACTTAAGCTACCCTGTGGGTAGGTTGCACACAGCACACTCCAATTAAACTCTAACGATAGTGGAATCCAATCCATCACACAACAACAATGTCAACGCCTTAATCCCAACATATGGGGTTCGCTACATGAACCAAATCATATCAGCGTGAGAGGTCGACAGTAACAATGATTATACAAGAGCCACAACAAACCATTACACAGGTTACACATAGAATGGACCTGTTTTTGACAAAATCATAGGCTGATTTTTGATTTATTTATCTCTAGAAATTTGATGTTAATCTTATTAATCAAAATCATTAAAAATCTGCACAAAAACTCTTTGGTGCAGATGTTTGATTGACAAGAAGTTGCAAAAGCATTTCCAGGTTACTAAAAGTATTGCTTAAATTAAACATATTGGTAAAATAAACAGCATAAAGGTCAGATATACCTGATAGATGCCCAAAATTTTTGCAAGGCATGTTGGGCTCTTTGTGTTTATAGACTCCATGAGATACTTAAAATATTCAGGAGCAAATTTTGTAAATGATTCAAGCTCTGTTTTTGTAACCTGTTTGATGATAAACCTGTTGTCAAAAGTTTTTGCAAAAAAGACATTGCTTTTGCCACCCTGGGCACCCCATTTCTTACAACGACTTAATGATCTAATAAAATCCAGCTCAGACGGGCAGCACATTTTCCTTAAAGCGTCAAATTGCTTTGCAAAGTAACAAGTAACAGTATATTTCACTTTATCAACAGGACCATTAACAGTAAAAGGAACTCTTATGTGCAATGACTTTGTGTACAAAAGCGGATCTGACATGAAGGAACTGCCTGTGCCCGATGTGGACATGATGGTCTCATCTATTGAAAAACTTCTGTTTGGTTCGCTCAACGGTTTAAGTGAAAGAAATTGATGAAAGCTGGCTGATTCTTGCATCGGCAATGAAGATGCAGACTCAATATCTTTTGATTTTACCCCATCATCTGATAACTGAGTGTGATACTCCTGTGAGGTCAATGCATAAGATATCATGCTGGTTGGCTCATCGTCATAAACTGGAATGATACATTCATTCAAACCTTCAGGAAGAAGCCACTTAGCTGCATCTTGCTGCCCCATTTCGCGGGCTAATGAAATGTACATGGGATTGTAACCAGCAAACCTGTCAAGCTTTTGATCACTTGCATGAAAGGCTTTATTCCAAGAGCGATAGAAATTGAGAAAAGGAATCCCCAACCGGCTTAGGGTGTTATCCGCACTATCTGATCTTTTTGAATTTGTAGATGCCACAGGCGAACAAGATGCATATGCCTTCGCAAAGCCTATCTCTTCAGCTTGGTTCTCAAGAGCAAGCCTTTCAACCACTGCTGCCAATGGAGAATCAACTGAAATTGACCCCACCAATGTGTAGCTGTTATCTTCTTTGACCTCAATTTCTGGCTGAATTTTACCCGTCCAGGCAGCATCAAGAGTAGTTGAAAGATTTAAGCACTGACTGTCAGATAGGGTCTTTCGAACAGTTGATCCACACTTCAAAGGGTCAACCTGTTCGTAATTCTCAGTGCAAGTTGAGGGTTCAACTTCGTCTTCACATTCACAAGCGCGATCCAAATTAGTTTGCAAAGCTGTCTCTGGCGGTTTCCAAACATTCTTAGTTCCATCTTCCAGATTGGAATTCCCCATTAATTTTTGGTCCGTACCAAGAGCTTCACCACCTATAACATGAATGTTTAATCTTGTGAGAATGCTTAGTCCCACAAAATCATCATTGGTAACATCTTGGTTGTCATCCTTAGCAGCATCAACCAGGCATTGATCCCAATAGCTGGACAAGAAGAGCAGGTGCTTCCTTAATCTGTTAATCTCCAGAATGTCTAAAGAAGGATGACCCTTTTTCACATCCTTGTCAAACACTTTCCGACAAAAATCCTGAAAATGGAAAAGATATCATACACTGAAAGCTAAAATGAAAACGCAGTTAATTCTGAGGATTTTGTGATTAAAGTGTGAAACTTAACACAGCAAACTGTGCAAACAAAATCAAGACATTTCAGTAATATTAAACTCAATAGAACTACAAAAGAGCGTTAACAAAAAGAAGAAAGTTACTTCAGAGCATCTAGACTTTATAAGGAATTAATCAAAGAAGTTTTGTTTGAATATTTTGTTTGGGCCTCATATGTCAAAAGGAAAATGTGTTAATCATCATTTGTATAGTCAATGCCAAAGTGGTTTATTAAAGATACATTAGGCTTAATGGAAAAAATATCATGAATATTACAAAGTGTAAATACTGTTGTAATAGTCTATTTTAGCAACGGGACAAATTAGATATATTACTCTTAAAGCTGATTAGATAGAGGTTATGGCCCCCAATGCATGTGTTTGTTAGTGATTTACATCAAGTGAAAAGACACATCTCTTGGTTCTCTTATGTCTATATGTGAAGAGGCTGAAGGGAGAACAAAGTTATGTTAAAATTATTTTTCATTTCAAAAGTTAACATTTTTGTCTCTATTATTCATCAATGGAGAGTTAAAAGGGATCACACAAATTACAATACATTGCATTTGTATGGCTTAACTAGGCTTCCGATCAAGAAGTTTTCCAATATTAAACACGGTCACTGTGAATTATAAACAAGTTATGTTGTTTATGATACTCATATTCATATATATTTCACAGGTTTACATATATTTATGGGCATTATTGTTTACATATAAATTCTAACAAGTTTGGCTAAATTGCACTTCTCAATAAAATAATGTCTTTCTCGTGGATCCTGTAAATAATACCACAAAAGATTGAGATGAACCAACAGCATATGATACTATTGCAAGATATATAACCTGAATTTCTGTCTTCTCATGTTCCAAAATTTCTTCAAGTGCTGCAAGCCTTGATTCAGAGGTTATGGCACCAGCACCCAGCACCCCGTACTTCTTTTCCGCGATTTGCTTGATGGCATTGTGCATTTCAGAAAACAAGGATTCAGCTCGTACAACAACCTAAAGCATAGACACGTCAATGTAGCATAAAAATGAACCTTAAGAACATTCAAATATAATACCTCATATGCTTCTTTCTGTATCCAATCCTGGGCTTCAAAGTTAAAATCGACTTTAGCAGGTGGAAGGTATACTGAGTAGATGTCAATTGATGCATAACGGAAGCAGGCAACCATTTTCCCACATCTGCAGCGTTTAAGAGTATTAGAAGGATAACAGTTAGTTTTATAATTCAAGAAAATCCAGACATTTTAAATTACTAAGAAAATGACCATTGCGCATGGTGTTTGGTTGGCAAGATAAGGATAAGACACAGGAATGCTGGTTTGTGGCAATTTAGATTCCTTGAAATAGGAGTTTAGTAACCAAAACGTTCTCCTTTGTCAATCGACCTTTTCCTTTCTTATAATTGCAACAGTAAACATAATAAATTATCGCTAATGAATTGCTATGCCATCATACATGTCACCTTCTGTGCAATGTAATGTGCTCAATACTCTCAGCAACAAGTTCTTGTTAACGCTCTTAACATTTGAACCTAATATGTTCAGCAAGAAGTACCAGTAAAAAGCTCTCGAAAATCAAAATCCAAGCCTAATATTCTCAGCAACAAATGACAGTGAAACCAAATCCCTGGCATGCAATACACAACTGATAACGTGCAATGATCCTAGCAATGAGTGCAACTACTTTTTTTGTAACTGAAATTACATCATAAAAATGAAGTACTATTAGGAAATGAAATCATGGAAAGGTAAAGAAAATTATTCAGGGGGTAACACTTCAGGATTTTTTTCAGTTTTAAATGGGTTTAAAAATTGGACAGAGCACTCTATTTTCATGAAGGTTCATTTTTTTCCCTCTTTGTATCTACTCTATCGAACTTCTTTCTCTTGAAACTCTCTCTTCCTCACCCCTTCCCCTCACACATGAATCACATTTCATCAGTAGTCTTCATTTGTGCTGGCCTGAAAATGCCACTAACATCTCTATGACAATTAAAGTGGTAAACCACCATAAATGACCTTCAGTCTTGTCATTAATTTTCAGTTGCTCTTCACTTGTATTCTTTACCCTCTAAGGAAACACAGACCTAATTCCAAACTGTGAGATGCAGACAGTTGTGGATATTTGTGCAGTTAACATTGGCCACTGTAGTGCGAAAAAAATCGGCCGCGTCACCTTGTCATGACCGCACTGTAAAGGTTTTTGAGGTTACACAACGACAACAATATAGGCCGTGGTAACCACAAATTTATCCGCATTGACCACCATAATTGTTTTGCAGCGACCATAATGTAACAGCGACTACATCCGAGAATTTGCACTATGAAGACCGTAGAAAGGAAAGAAGAAAAAATGTCACCAAGATGCCAGAAAGAGAGTAGTTGATTACAACCATCACTGAGAACACTACCATTAGACATGGTGAATGATTATCTTTTTAACTCATGTATGGATGCAGACAACTATTAGTATTTACAATAAAAACATACCCATAGAACCGAAGACAATCCCTATGTAAAGAGTGACCACAACTAGCAACCCTGCTTGCTGCTGCATGATTTGAAAAGCTAAGCTCCAAAAACTTCCCAAATGATAAACCCCATGCAGCATCTGACATCACTACTCTCCGAGTAGCAGGAGGAAAACCACTGGTCCTTGGACAGCGCAAACACCTATGCCACATCCATATCTTTCCTTCTCTCTCTCCAGGTAAAACAATCTCCATCAAATTCTTCACTGAAATAGTGAGTGTACCCTGTCGATGAGTATAACAATGAACATGGGCATCGGAGGGCAAATCGCAAGATCTACACCTGTAGCTCTGTTGTGAACAGAAGAAACTTGTATTAGAATAAGCTAATCATGTTATCAGAAACGAAATACGTGCATGCAAGGTGAATTTACCTGATCAAATAAGTGATCTTGTAAAAACCGACCTAATGGTTTATCAAAACTACCATAGTATTTGATCCTGAAAAGACGGGACCTTTCACAGACTGTCCCCTTCCACACACATCGTGATGACAAGGAAACTAAGATGCTTTGCACATCAGACGTTGACGGAGGGAGCATATCTTTCAAAGATCTAGGTTGGTCCTCATTAGTACTCATAGCATCCTGTCGAACATAAGCCTCAGAACCTGTCTCATTTACATTAGTCATATTGTCAGCAATACAAGCATCTTCAGATGTAAGCTCCATAGACTGTAGTGGGTAAGAATCATTAAATTCAAGGGGTTCATGTAACAATTTACTACAATTGACAGCGGTTGTATCTCGGTCCATGAGTTCTGCAAAATGATATTTCTTGTCAACAGGTGATATGGAAGCCACATAATTGCAATAATGCTCTGAACCAGAGGCATTACCTGAAGGTATTTCGGTGGAACTAGAGATATTAATGCAGCTAAAAGCGGGTCCATCATTTTTATAGATAGCATTTGAAGGTAAAGCAATTGATTTTGTTAGTTCTGTATTTTGCATGACAGGAACACTGTGTAAGGAAGTAGACATAGCATTCAAAGCTTCAGTCTCCTCGAAGTTTCCTTCCTTCCCATCTACAGGAACTTTGAAGCCAGGCACCAATGAGATAGACCGATCCATACCCAAGGATTTATTTGTAAGAGCTACAGTAAATGATTCATCATACAGATGTTCAGGCAAAGTGGCCCCTTCGTCTGCAAGAAAAGATGTCTCAAGAGCCAAGTGATACGCAGCAAAGACTCCATATTGCATAACATGCTTCACTTTTTTCAGCTCATCTTCATTTGCTCCTCTAAGTATAATCTATAACAAGAAACATGTGTAAGTCAAAGAAACTACATAAATCAACTCAAAAATCAGAAAAAAATGAATAAGCTCTCAGAATTTACTGCTATAATAAAGTATTTTACAGCAATCAAAAAAGCAATATAGCTTATAATTTACAGTCATACTAATATAAGTTCAAATAAAACAGTCATTCCAGTACTGAATGAAAACAATTGCAATAGAATTTCAAGTACAGCTAAAAAGTGAAGGTACAACCACCTATGAGGCATATTGACGCAAAAGCACACATATGATCAAGATAGGAACAGACTACAGAAGCTACTACACCTCAAAGTAAAATATGCAAAGCCCAAAATACAAGAAAAACATTACAGCCAAACTTAAAAAGGGATAGTGAAGTCATTCAGTTCAAGGCTTGGCTTCTTTACAGAAAGATGCACAAATGCAGTCAAATTTTGACTCAATGATTTTATTTTCATGTTTATATTTGCGCATCAATAAACAAAAATCATAATTTATCACTGCAGACAAGACAAACGTTAAAATAGTTGTGCATCACCTCAAGGCTAGATGATTTTACATTACCAAAAATTACAATACAGGGAGAAACCTTGTAAGTTGATAATCAGGTAAGTTGTAGATCAGGACTTACTGTGAAACCCAGAGGCTTTGGGCAACCTTCAAAGTGCATCAGTGTTTTTGTAAACTTTTTGCCACTTTGACTAGCCAATCCATGATCTTCATAATACTTCTCCAAATGGAAAAGGTCGCAATACCCCACCTTTTCGGCTGAAAGATGATCAATTGAGGGAACTATTTGAGCTCCAGTACAACGTGCTATGCGCTCAAGAACTGGTCTCTTCATATTGAGAGCAAGAGAGATGTCCTTTGCAAGAATAAATTCTTGTGCATATCGAGAAACTGACTTCTCGACCAACAACACATTAGGGCGGTGAGCATCAATCTTTGCAACTGCCATCTTCAAATAGTCCTTTTCCTGATGAAGAATAGAAATGTGCACAATTTTAGCAGGGGTCGAGAAAATCAGCAATTACAATTGTATAAACGGATCAAACTAAAAACAATTCTCCAAACCTGCTGCAAAAGTGTATCAAAGCTTGAATACATATTAGAAACCCGCTGGTACTCCAAAGCTCCGCCAAGAATCATGAGGCGAGGTTTCTCAATCCTTGAACTCATTCGACGATGAGCCAAATTCTTTTTGAATGCAACTCCTTTCACAACCATACTAAGAGAAACAATAGCAAAATTCTGCATCAGAAAAGAGGTCAACAAGGAAAAAGAGAAAGCCGAACAGGTGTGACAATCTGAAGTAGCATATTGCAAAAAAGAGTGCAACTTCTGTATCATGTGATGATAAAATGTAATTACCTCTCTGAGCGACGTCCACTGGCAACACACTTCACCTTCACATATCCACCAGGATCCATACCCCCACTTCTGCTAGTATCAAGCTTCAAAAGGGTTGCAGCTTCCCATGAAAGAGCAATAATAATTTCCAACCAACTCTCTTGAGCATTGTCATCAGTAACAGGAATGTTCTCAACCTGAAGAAGTTGGGATACCAGAGCCCTAAAATGTCCATCAACTACATTCTTCATAGCACTATTCTGCTCTTCCCCAGAGCTCTCCTTCTCACAGTACTCATCGCTACCAAAACTGCTAGAACTACCCAAATGACCCCACTCCCCTGAGGTGTCTAGATCATCATCATCACCAAACATACTAGTATCTCTATCATCCTCTTCATTCTCAGGTTCAGGTGGAAGCCAAAGAAGTCCATTGTTCTCAAAATCCACAAGCTCAGTCACACTGTTCATGTCCTCAATAGTACACAAAGATGAGTGTGCTTCACATTCATTGCCAAAATTATTATCTTCCTTCATAACTAAACGCTCACTGTGATCATGCAAATCATAACTGTCCTGAGAAGCAGAGCCACTCAAGCTTTTTGTGACAGCACTACCCATATTAAGAGCATAACTATTTGACTCATAGGCTTTTTGCATCTCATTGAATTCAACTGGACCATAGAAGGCATTAACTTGAGAAAAATCCTTTGATTGAGAATCCAAATCATAAACTTCAAGAAAATCATCATCATCACTCCTTGAAATCACAAATTTATTACACCCAGTCAGTTAATACAAGTCTAAGGGGAATGAAGTTAAGCAAAGGAACAGGTGTGAAGATCATAAATCACAGAGTAGTGGCATTAGCTTCAAAAGACTTAAAGACAAAGAGATTGTGCAAAGTATATAAAAAGTTCAACAGCAACTTGTCTTAGAAAGCAACATAATTTTCAAAAATCATACACACACACACACACACATAATGGTCAATGGAAAGAAACTCTTTGTAAGTACTAGGGTGGTTTGCTTACATATGTCCCCCCTGACCCGCTAAAGAGGGAGCTACTTTATGGTATAGGGGTAACATAACAATCATCAAAGACCTATCCACAAGTACCACAATCAAAGATTCCTATGAACAATTACGACATAAAATATTAAGGTAATAAATAAATTCAACATGAAAAAAGAACTAGAACATCTTTAACAACAAATTTATAAAACTTAAAAATGCATCTTGCTAAAGAATGCTGATAACATAAAATGAAAAAATCCACTATCTTGGATTCCAGATCTAAAAACATTTCATTAATACACGAGTCTCCGGTCATATTCCACCACATTGAGCCTGAGAACTTGTGTCTTGTAAGTTAGACATATCTAAAAGTAAGAATATTGAGAATCAAATCAAATTTCTATACATTTAGTAAAAAACAATTTCACAACTATATGGTAAATAAAAAATCAAATCTGTAAGAATTTACCAATATAAAAGATACAAACAACTGAAAAATAAAGAGGGAAATCAAGGCGAATTAGGATTTAGGCATACGATAATCGGAAAAAGAATATAAAATCCAAAAAAAAAACAATCTAAATTAAAGACAAAGGAAGGAGGCTCAGGTAAAATTTACAGTACCATTGAAGTTTTTTTGAATACGAGTATCCGATCAAAGGGAGGGAGACTCAAAACTAAGGTCTTGATTTCAATTGAAATTTGAGTGTGCAAGATTTTTTAAGAGCAACATAAAGATCAATAAGTAATAATATTTTCCAAAAGAAAAAGAGTATGTTAGCGTAATTTTGTAAGAAAATAATTTATCTTTCCATCTTAAGATAATCATCTTTTAAATATGTTACACTTTTGAGATTCCAAACGTTGTTTTTGATGTGATTAAATTGTCGTATTTATTAAATTCCTTATAAAACAACATTATTATGGAAGATAACATCATCGATCTTCTTGAAATAAATTTATTTTCTTCTAATTTTGAATCAAAAATAGATAATTATTTTGAAAGGAAATATGGGAAATCATGAGTTGTCTAAGAGAAGGATGAAGAATGTGTTTGAGAGATGTGGTAGAAAGAAACATTTAAATATATACACATATACATATATAACGACTAAAGTGGTAAAATATGAAAACGAGTGTATATATTCACTCTTAGAGCATACATCTTTTAAATGAGAATTACATAAATATCTACAACGACTAGAATGCGTACGTATTCAAGCCCTGTCGGGATTCTATTAGAATTATTAAAATATTGCAGCAAAATAAACACGCTACCCCTAGTAGCTAAATATGAACACTTTTTAAACGGATATGCACACTCTAAAATTAGATTTTAGTTTTCACCATTTTAAGTGGTTTTCACATGATCCAAAACAGAAATTTAACACAAGAAAACCAATCTACCAAAAGAACAAAAAGAAAAAGTACGACGATTATGAACAGACAACCCAATATGAGGGGCAAGAGCTTTCAAGACAGCATTTTAATCAGAGCTTTTATCACACAACAGATAATCAACTTCAACCAAAAAAAGATAAGAAATTGAACCTGTTTGTACCCAATCCAAATTGATTTACAGATGAATCATCTGCGTAGGGGACAGTAATATTGTTCCTTCCTGAAGCCTCTGTGACCCGGACATCTACAGACGGATCAAGCATTGCTGATTGATATGGACTGAGAGAAAGACTCTCAGAATAGTGTTCCAAGATAGCAAATGACATCGAACAAATAGTAATAGTGCTACCATAAGCAGATTCACTAGACTTTGAACTGGCATCGCCATCTTCCGAGACAGTACGATCTATGGGATCATGTGACCCATGATCAACACAAGTTGAGGCCTGCTCCCATTGCCTGAAACAATAGTTGCACGCCCGCACCTTCTCCTGCTCACCCAGAAAATCACTGGAGTCAGGTGTACGAGCTGGAACAGAATTTTCGGTACATTTTCCACAAAAGATTCGGCCACAAACTCGGCAATGATGTCTACGATTGAATACCGTAAAAGGAGCATCACAATTATAGCATACTCTACAGCTATGATCCGGCATCCAAAAGTGCCTGGACACATTATCGGATTCAAAATGCCACGGGATACAAGTCTTCAATGTGCCAAATAGATCAAAATCTTTGTTGTTTGATTTGTCCATCTACTGACAATCCTCCTTCCTCACTCATTGTGCAATGCTCATTTGGCTGCACAATGACCTTATGGTCACCTCACATCAAATGAGCAAAGCCTTGAGATGAGTTCAGAAAAACAAGCTCAAAATACCGAAAATCTAATTGATCAACAAACTAATAATCAAGGAAATAACTCAAACAATTTATAGACGAGCAACAATGTAATGCCCAAAGAAATCAAACATTTCGGTTGGCATCCATTGCAAGTAGCTCTAAGATGTTCCAACCATCCGACAAGGTGAAAACGATGTCTCCTCCAAGACCTAGAAGAAAGGCAACACCCCAATCAGAATGAACCCGAATGCAGAATCTTCAAAGTACCAATTCAAACTTCAACAACCTGTGAAGACAGTAGGAACCCACAAATTATTTATACTAGTGCTATAAGAAAACATCCAATACTAGAGTACTATACCAACATAATTACATAATATAACTTCCCAAATTCCCTGAAAATGACAGGTCAAATTACTGTTCTTTTCTTGTGATTCTTTCCACCTAATTTGTACCCAGATAATTAAAAGACCTAATTTTAAAATTAGGCTCATAAGTGACCACTACCCACAAACAAACCCCAAAATCTCAAAAATTGCAGAAATTAAACCCCTGAAAACCAAGAACCTCACCTTGAATAACATGAAAAAAAAACACACAAAAACCCAGAAAGAAAATATACATGTACATATATAAGTTCTTATAAAAACAGCTAATTGATTTCAACAAACAATCAACATTCCAATCTGTCATCAGACACTTATTAACGCCGAAATCATTAGAGATAGACATTCCAATAATTGAAATTATATAAATTTTTATGTAAAATATTATAATGTGATCAAATTAATCAAATTCAGGTCACTTATCATATAAGAACACAAAATGATGGCCCCTATAAAATAAAATATTGAAATTTTAAACAAAAATAAATCAATCCAATCATATAGGAGAAAATTAAGATTACCTTAATCGAGATGCAACTACAGATCGCCTCTTCATAATATACACTACCATTTTACATTTCTTTTATGTTTGTCTTCATCATGCATGATCAACCCAGGTAAATTTTCTATTTTTGGAATATATGAATGTACAAAAACCAAGAGAACAACAGAGAAGTTTTCCCATTACAAACATATTTTAGGGTTTTAAAGAACAGTAATAGATTTGAATCAAATTGTATGAATTTTTTGTTTTATAAATGCTAAATTGATCAGTTTCTGGGTAATTTTGTTGTTGTAGAGAACTAGTAATGAAAATGTATTACAGGTTGCATCAATTTGCATTTGATTTTTCGTCTTTTTTCGATATTTTGTTTTTTTTCTCCTGTGGCATAAAAATGTTAGATTAGGAGGGATGAGTGTATAGTACAAAATTTGAAATTACTCATTTGTAGCTATTGCATTGTACTCCCCTATTTTGTTATTGAAAAAGACATTTTTTAGAATGTTATTTTTCGAAAGGTTATTTTTATCTCGAACAATTTAATATAACGGAATAAATTAATTTAATTTGAGAACATATGTTTACATATACTCTCAATTAAGGCAGCCGACAGAAAATTATTTGAGCTATCTTAAGGCAAACTGTTATATAACTAATTCAAGTAAGATTCAATTGATATATCATAGGTCCTCAGCAAGCTGACCAATGAAAACGAGTACCGTAAAACAAAAAAGTGATATATAAATTAGTATTTTCTCTAGTCCTATTTAAATGCAAAGTAGTAATAATTAAAAATGTTAATATCTTAATTTCATACATCCCAAAATTTTAAAAAACAACATTGTTATATGAAACTAACAAGATTTCACTTGATTTTATAATTTAATACAAAAAAAATCAAAACAAGTTTAACTTACACTATACATAGTGTAAAAAGTACAATTATTGCATCTAATTAGGACCAGAGTATGTACATTTTACGTCTTTCAGACCCAGCCCAACAAAGCTTAATGCATACTCTTACTCTATACTTTCCTTTATGTACCGACCTAATTAGAAATGTCTCTCACAAGAATTTGTGCTTAGCACAAGCATGTTTACACCTTGTATACGATGGGCCTTTTGCATTTCATTTAATTCAAAAATCAAGATCCTTAAAAGAGTCAAAAAACGGCACTGATGGAGGTATCAAAAACATAAATGCATGTGAATATCTGATCATCTATCTGGGTTGTGTCATCTTATTATTTTAGTATATACAACAGCCAACCAATCACCAGCTAAATTTATTAGTACAACTAATCACCAGCCAACATACTTGTATATCTAAAATGTAGTTTCAGTATTGTGTTAATATTTTCTCTTGTGATCTCTACTCCACTCCGACTAGGTTTCCGACATCATCTTAAGTCTTCAATAAGGCCGAAACCCAAGCAAGACAAACACTCTGAGTTGTTATCAAGACCTTGCATTCCCCCTTAACTTTGCGATTGAACGGAAGTCTTCAATAAGGCCTAAACTTCCGAGCAGCTCTGAGTTGTTGGATCCGTTTCTTGTCCTCCTCAAATTTACCTTGGAGCTTCAAAACCTCACTCCTGTGGGCTTCTTTCCTCTGGAATCGGTAGAAATCTAGTCCAAAATCCTTGCTCTTTTTCTTGTCCATTCTGTCACGCACGGCAGCCTCTGCCACAGAGCCCACTGCAACACCGCTTTCAGAATCAGTAGTCCTTTTCCCACCCTTACGATGAACGACAACAGTCCACCCGTCCTCACTAAGTTTGGCTTCTCTCTCTTTTCTTAGCGCTTCTTCTTGCTCCTCGTGCGCAGTCATAAAGTCATCAATCCGTTTTTGTAGAACCTTCAGTCCAGGTCTCCTCTCATGGAATTCATGAATCCACTTTTTCATCCCTTTAGAGTCATCTTCCTCTCCTGACGAGATTTGATACACATCAGGCATTGCATCTTCTTGCACCTCCTTTACCAACTTGCTTCTTTTATTCGTAGAATGGCTATCTTTCTTACAAGCCTTCTTAGACTTTGTTTTTCCTCCTTTTAAAGATTCATCTGCAATAACCTCTTGAACCTCTTGCACCAACTTTCTTTTTTTATTTGTTGAATGGCCATCCTTGTTATAAGCCTTCTTGGACTTTCTTTTTTCTCCAAAAGAATCATCTACACCATTCCTCATAGCACTTGGTGCATTTGATGAATCTTTGCTTTTGTTTTTATGAGCTTTCTTTAACTTCACTGCTTTCGTATCTGCTTCGGCTATACCACCCTTATTCTTCTCGACAATAGGAGACTTGTCATCATAATCAAGAGGGCTTACCGGCCTTGTTTGATCATTTTTAACTAGCTTCCGACTGCTTATCTTAATCTTCTTTACTTTCTTTTTTGATTTGCTACTTCCCATCAAGGCAAAAACAGTGATTTAAGACAGATGTGGCTGGTGAAAAATGGTAGTGCTCGTGATACTCTACACCTATTTAATGGAGCACATTAGTAAATCACATTACTTCAAGTACACTGAAGTACTTCCTAAATAAAGATTGTATCGAGACTTATAAAGATTTATAAAAATAAACCAATACATATTCTATGGTTCATGCATAGTAACTAAAGCATGCATCAAAGAGGTTAATAAACCGAATAAGAGATGGTAACAGCAGACGGCTACATGGATGACAAAATAACTAGGTTTAAGCAGCCAAACTAGCAAATGCACCACCATAAACCACAAGAGGCTTGAACTAAAGCAGCCTATATAAATTTCAGAAGCCAACTACAGACTCAAATATTTACATAGTCCATCATCAGCAAGTTGAATTGCAAAAGAGTGGACTAAAGGCCCATTAAGAACTCGATCATTAATGGTAATGAAGCTTCCATATTCAAAGTAAAATATGTGTTTTACTTGCAATGTTCCATGACCACTTTCTACCACTCCCCAAGTAGTAATGAAGTGTAATGAATTTTGTCAACGAAAAAAAATTACAAAGGGACAAGCCTGATTATAAAGCTTATTGAATAACTTATAAACTAAGTCACATCAAATTTATATTAAGATTCCCACTTTTTAAAACCAATAACCAAATGGGCAGTAAAGACTAGAGAAAAAAAACTATATTCTAAGAGTTCAAGTCCAAAATAGTGCACAGGTATATGAGATATACATTACTATCATTACCATTGTCTTAATGCAACGTAACAAGAGTAACCGGAAAGGATGATAAGCATAAGTCCAATGTATTGCAGAAAGGCTAATCCCACAATGATGTTTTTTCTAAAACTAGGAATCATGATATACGTATAGCAGCATTCAAAATCTATCGAGTTATAAACAATTATTGTAATCAGACCTATCCTGAAAAGCAGCACTCAAACAACACATATACCCGGCAACATAAAGAGCATAAAATGTCATTACCAATCAAAAACACCATGAATGCAAGCATCATAATTTTTTCCATCCTTCCTCCATCCCACAATATAAATTCATACAACTCACTCAGTATCACTAATATAGCAATACAGCATGACCGACACAATAACACCACTGTATAAAATTATCTGGCAGCAGGTAACGGACAGCAAATCTAAACTCTAAGCTAGCAATTTCAGTTATTTTTATCAAATTTCAAAAAAAAAAAGCCTAGTGAAGAACTTGATTCATTAGCAAAGCATGAAATAAATCCCTCAGAAATTTCAATTAATAGATGTTTTGTATTCCACCCACGTCAATCCTAGAAATGAAAACACAAATGCAAACACTTAGCTCTTGATATACCAACAAACACCAACAAGAAAATACATTCCATAACCAGACTAAGCAAACTTACATTGCTTCTCATTGATAATAATAGTTTAACAAAAAACAGAATAGATTGCCCCACTCCCACAAGGGGTCAGATATACACAGCAGCACAGTCATACCCTTCATATAAAATTGTTTTCCAGTTGAAACTTTAGTGTAATCCCCGGAAAAAGCATTCATTTGGAACTCTCAACAAGCAACTAAATTCAAACAATAGATAGAATTGAAAACAATTTAGAGCAGCGTCAATCTTAGCCTGTTGAAACTAGCACAAGCAAGAGCTGGTTTTTGCCCCCAAATTTTAATTTAAGCAGCTGTATTAACTTACTAATTGACGGTACTTCAGCCAATTAGCTCGGCCAGCTGCTATATGTTTTATGAATAACCAATTAAACAAGAAATAGTAATTTTCTAGCAAAATAATCGTAGCATAAAATAACAAATTCATCAATCGTTTTCTAAACAAATTCATCAATTCATTCTAATTGCAATTAAGATGCAAAAAATAGAATTAATGTAAAAGGAAGTTAGAAGCAACGATTATAAAGAGTAATTGAGAGATAATTACCACAGACCGATTCCTGAATTTCGCAAAGCGCGGTATCATTCACATGTTAGGGTTTAGGGTTTAATCACAATTAGAAAATTACTTTGGGTTTTTACAAATTAGGGTTTTGTTGGTTACAAAACGGCGGCGTCTAGTAGTACTTCGTCTCTTCGATTTTTGAGTTTGCCTTTTTTTACAGTATTATTTAAAAGTGTTTTTAAGTTAGCTAAAAATAAAAAATTAATTATAATTTGTTATTATTTTTTTTCAATTTTTCAAGCTAAGTTCTTGATATTGATTTTAAATGAAAAATAAAGTCCTAAAATCTTTTTATTTTCTTGCTTGAAGCCTAAAAAAGTATATATAAGTAGGTTGTTTTTGTCATTTTCAACGTTGTCAATTGGGCATGTTATCGGCATCTACATTGTGTGTTTACTTCTTACTCAAATACTTTAAGAAAATCATAAAATATAATTAATAATAATAATAGTTATTATTATTAGCCATCCAGAGCCACCAAAGTTAGTAGGCTTGGTGGGAAAGGGTCCATACATATCTTCTCCTGAGCATTTCCCGTGTCCCATCTAGCTACTATATGGACAGCTGTATTACCTTGCCTGCGGACAAAACTACATATGAAACTAGAAAAGCATACAGACACATCGAAAATATGATCTAAAAACAGGTTTATATGAGACGATCCTTGCTCCCTCTTACTAATGGCATTGATTACTGACAAAGAGATGGTGGCTCTGGTGGCTAATTTATATGAAGCAGGTGTTATTCAAAAAAAAAATAGTTATTATTATTATTTATAATAGTTATTATTATTAATAACAATAATAACTATTATTAATAATAGTTATTATTATTAATAACTATTATTAAAACAAATAATAATAATAAATAATAATACTCTCTCTGTTCTTTTTTGATTGTCCACATTACTAAGGTAGTTTCATATGTTTGTCCCATTTTCTAAAATGGAAAGTTTTGATACCCTCTTTTCTAATATCCCATTTATAATAATTAATTTATATTTTCTCTCTCATAATACCAATACAATCATTAATTCACACCACTATTATAATAAAATATCCCCCTCTCTCTTCTAATATCCCATTTATAATAATTAATTTATATTTTCTCTCCCATAATACCAATATAATCATTAATTCACACCACTATTATAATAAATTAATACCCACAATCAACAAAGATTCTCACTATCTTAATATGTGTGAAATCTTCAAATAGAACACACATATAAGAACAGAGGGAGTAACTATTAATAATAATAATAATAATAATAATAATGATAAATATTATACTAAAAATAATAAATATAATAATAAAAAAAAAATATATAATTAATTCAGATCAGATTAGATCAGACCAGACCAAATCAGACCAGACCAAATCAAAGTAGATAAAAAAGATTCAAATCAGACCAAATTAGATCATACTCCCTCCATTCCTTTTTGATGTTCCTATTTGGGTTTTTCACCAAGATTAAGAAAAATAGAATCTTTGGTGGTAGTGGGTATTATTTAATTATATAGTAGTGGAAAGTAATGATTATATTGAAAATATGAGAGAAAAAATAATTAAATAATAGTGTAATGTAATGACTGTATTGGAAGTATATGAGAGAGAAAATAATTAAATAGTAGTTGAAGTAAGGAAAGTGGGGTTTTAAAGGGTAAAAGTGGGATGAAAACTTTTCAAAAATAGAAAGTATTCTAAAGTGGGAAAACTTATGGAACTACCCGTTTTAGTAAGGTGGAAAAACAAAAAAGAACGGAGGGAGTATTAGACTTTAATAATTTCATATCAAATTCAATCAAATCTGACGAATGAAAAAAACATGCTCTTAATGGATATACTTCTACTATACTTAATTAATACTTATGGTTCTTTCGTATTATAGATCGCTCATCGGTTGATGGCTTAAAACAAACCAATTGGTTGGTAGAAGGCTTACACTAGTCATTAGATTGTTGTAGTATGAATTCATATCTAAAACATGATACAACGAAAGCGTGATTATCTGTTTATTGAAAGAAAATGATAATTGGTCTGAGAAAATATTAAGCGTGATTATCTGAGTTCTAATTGAATTAATATGCTGCACCATGAAATCAGCAATATAAAATTCTGTTTCCCAAAATACACTCATTAACTTTAAATTATTCATTTTAATATACATAACCCCTATTAATTATGCGTGATTTATCTACTTTCCATATTAACAGCCCAATGGTCTCAGTATTTTAATATTCTTGATCTAAATTAAGCATTATTTCCTAATTGAATTTAATACTGACCGTGAATTTAATTATTCACATCTAATTTCTGTTATGTGATTAAAATAATACAATTATAATAATCACTTTTTTTGTTTTTTTATTTTTAATTATAATAATAACTTAATTTGCACAGAAATATTCAAATGAGACAACGATAATATATGTAATTTGGTCATTAATATAAAAATATATTTATTATATTAATTTATACTAAAAAGCTTCGTGCTTGCACGGGTTTCTATACTAATTCATATCTAAAACATGATACAACGAAAGCACTAGAGGGATGAAAAGGTAAAATATTTATATTCAAACGGGTCAAATGATACCTGTTTATCACATCCCAATCAGGTTTGAACGGGTCGAGTACCCAGCCCAAAACATACATGTTTTCTAAAAATTACCGCCATTAAATTTTTGAATCAAGGAATCGGATCAATCAAGTTGAATGTTTTAGAACACGCCTACTGGTTTTGGACGAGACGGCTTTATAATGAGATCGTCATTTAAGTTGCCTTGATTTGCGCGTTTAACAACCTGGGCATTTATTTTCATTTTCTGGATATTTTTCAATTTTAATCTTAAAAGTATTAATTTTGACCTTAAGGGGTCTCTTGGATTTAGAGTAAATATTTAAGGTAATAAAAAAGTCAAACTAATGCAACAAAGGTAATTAGAGATGGAAATGAAGTTATTTAAATAATTGTGATAGACGTAAATTAGGAGTAAATTAAAAAAGATGTATAGAAAAAAAGTTTGATTTTACTCATTTGGAGATAAAGAATTCTCCCACCTCCCCCTAGGGTAAATTTATACCTCAAAATAAAGGAATTTATTCTTATTTTCTCTATTTTTTCATTACATTCTGTTGAACATTTAGTGTATAATAATAATAATCCTGAGTATTTAATCACCAAAGTACTACTAAGATAGTGGGACAGTTTAAGTCCGTAATATATCGAATAAAGCTATAATAATAGTGGGACAATATACGTATTAATTTACGGGGTCCAAATAGGTGTTTTAAGATAACACAAGGAAAAGAGGGAAAAAGTGGGCAGAAGGTTTGCGCCGAGTCGGCGCTACCTTGGGTAGCCTCGTCGCCGACTCGGCGCTAGGCTACTGGAAACTCACTGTTTGGTCAGTGACTTGGCGCCGAGTCGGCGCCCACTTTTGTGGGCTCGTCGCCGACTCGGCGATTGCCTTCTGGAGGTGACCGTTGCCTTTTTCTTCCCGTTTTCTTGTGTTTAATGCCTAGGATCCTCTCTTAATTCTCTTAATTCTCATTATTTCTAAGATAATGAGGGAGTATAATGCTAATTCATTAGCAATATTGATTATGATTGCATTGAATCATAATCAATTGGGTGATTAAGGCTAAGGCACCTCTATTAGTATAAATAGAGGTCCTTGGGTGTTTTGTGTTCTTGCACCATTCACTTGAAATCTCTGAATTCCTTTTCTTAAGTTTTTCTCATTTGTTCTTTGCATACAAAAGAGTAATTAACTTTTGTTAGTGCAATTCCACAACTCATTGTTTCCTAAACACTTTGTTATTGCATAATACAACCTAAGTACTAAGGTTGTGTTGTAATCGATTGTATCTCGTTGTGAATTTCCAAACAACAACCCAAGTACCTTTGTGGGGGAAATATCACAAAAGGATAGTGAGCACACGCCTTCGGTTTGTATCAAGTTTCCGGGTAACGTTCATCGTTACACAATTATCTTCATTTTAATTGTTGCTTTGTAAACATCTTGTAAGTTCTTTTTTGTCATCAAACAAAGGGGTTTTATACAAATTCCCGAGTTGTAATTTGTATTGTAATTATATACGTCGTAATAATCTTTTGTGATATCTTCACCGATGGCATCAATGAAGGACTTTACATCTAACTTTGCCAAGTTAGAAAAGTTTGTCGGCGTCGACTTTAGACGTTGGCAAAAGAAAATGATGTTCATGCTCACTACTCTCAATGTGGCTTATGTTATAAGCTCACCCAAACCGGAAGTTGCTAAGTCGGATGATCCGGAAACGGTGATTCCGGAAACGGAGATTCTTGAACAAAATCGCAAACGTTCAAAGTGGGAAAATGACGATTTCATTTGCCGGGGACATATACTCAATGGAATGCAAGATGCATTGTTTGACATCTACCAATACCATGAGTCCGCTAAGGAGTTATGGGATGCTCTTGAAAACAAATACATGGCGGAGGATGCTAGCTCCAAGAAATTTCTAGTAAGTAATTTCAATTCGTACAAAATGGTAGAAGATCGCCCTATAATTGATCAATTTCATGAGTTGCAAAGAATGCATGCTAACCTAAAACTACATAAAATTGAAATTGATGAAGTGTTTCTTGTTTCAAGCATAATAGACAAATTGCCTCCTTCATGGAGGGATGTTAGACATGCTCTTAAGCATAAAAGGGAGGAGATTACACTCTCCGACCTTGGACAACATATTATTGTCGAGTCTAGCATCCGGGTTCATGAGAACCGAAAGGATGATAATCCTAATGTACCTACTATTAACATGGTTGGGGAAGGGAAACCACAATCCCGTCCCGGAGATAAAAGGAAGAGGAATGACTCTTCAAAGGGGAAAGCTACTAATCCCAATGCCGAAAAGGTATGTTGGGAATGTGGAAAGCCCGGGCACCGAAGGAAAAATTGCTTCGTCTTGAAGAACAAGCAAAAGAAATCCAAGGGGAATGGTCAAGCTTCTACAAGCAAGGGACCATCCACTCAAGGTAGTCTTGCAACATTTGTTGAAAATTCTAATATGAGTTTTTCTACTATGAATACTAATATTAGTGGTTTGCAGGATGATACTTTGGCTTGGTGGATCGATTCGGGGGCATCGAGACATGTATGCAATTCTACACAATGGTTCAAAACCTTTAACAAGGTTGTTGATGGGGAGCATCTCTACATGGGAAACAATGCACCTATCAAGGTCCAAGGCAAAGGACAAGTTGAATTGTTGTTTACTTCGGGGAATCTTTTAGTATTAAGAGATGTGTATTTCACACCCGAAATATGTAGAAATTTAGTCTCGGGTCCTATTTTGAATCGATTGGGCTACAAACTAGTGTTTGAAGCCGATAGGTGTATTATCTCCAAAAATAATTTGTTTATTGGGCGTGCTTATCTATGTAATAGTCTTTTTAAGCTTTCATTAGATTTAAATAAAAATGCTATTTGTAATGTTTCTACCATGAATGAAAGTGATGATTTGCATTATTTGTGGCATGTTAGACTAGGACATGTAAATTTTGATAAAATTTCTTTTATGTCTAAACATGATCTCATACCTATGTGCAATAAAATGTCTAAAAATTGCAAAACGTGCATGTTAACTAAGATCACTAGAACACCTTTTAAAAGTGTTGAAAGAAAAACCGAAATTTTGGAGTTAATCCATAGTGATCTTTGTGATTTTCATAGTACACCGTCTTTGGGAAACAAAAAGTATGTCATAACTTTTATTGATGATTTCTCAAAGTTTTGTTATGTTTATCTTTTGCATTCAAAAGATGAGGCTCTTGAACATTTTAAGATTTACAAACAAGAAGTAGAAATACAAATTGGTAGTAAACTTAAAAGGTTAAGAACCGATAAAGGAGGTGAATATTATGATCCGCTTTATTTTAGTTCAATGGGTATAATTCATGAAACAACCGTCGGTTATGCACCACAATCTAATGGTGTGGCGGAGAGGAAAAACCGTACTCTACAAGAGATGGTTAATTCCATGTTATCCTACTCGGGTTTGAGTGATGGATTTTGGGGTGAAGCAATGTTGACGGCTTGTCACATTCTTAACCGAGTTCCAATGAGAACGAATAAGGAAACTCCTTATGAACTTTGGTACAAAAAGAAACCAAACTTAAGTTATCTTAAGGTTTGGGGTTGTAGGGCCATTGTAAGAGTGCCCGGCAACAAGAATAAGAAGCTCGGTGAACGTGGGCTTGAGTGCATCTTTATAGGCTATGCTATTCATAGCAAAACCTATAGGTTCTATGTTATAGAACAAAATGACTATATATCGATTCATTCGATTATAGAGTCGAGAGATGCTATTTTTGATGAAAATAGATTTTCATCATTGAGTAGACAAAGACATCTACAAAGTTGTACCAATGAAAGTGTTGATGATAGTCAACAAAGTTCACTTCTAGATGTTGATGAAAGTCAACAAATAGATGAACTTGATTTAGTTGATCCTATTCCTAAACGGAGTAAGAGACAACGGAAAGCGAAGAGCTTTGGACCGGATTTCCAAGTATACTTGGTTGAAGGTGATAGAAGTGAAGTATCTTCTAGTGTTCCATATTTATATAATGTGGAAGGTGACCCATTGACTTATAGCGATGCTATGGCATCACATGATAGTGCTTTTTGGAAAGAGGCTATCGATGATGAGATGCAATCCATCATGGGAAATAACACTTGGGTGTTAGTGGATCTTCCTCCGACTTGTAAACCAATAGGTTGCAAGTGGATTTTCAGAAAGAAAATGAAAATCGACGGTACTATTGATAAATTCAAAGCCCGTTTAGTGGCTCAAGGCTTTAGACAAAAGCATGGTATCGATCATTTTGATACATATGCACCGGTTGCAAGAATAACCACTATCCGGTTATTGGTAGCGTTAGCTACGGTCTATCATCTAGAAATACATCAAATGGATGTTAAAACCGCATTTCTATATGGGGAATTAGATGAAGAAGTTTATATGAAACAACCCGAAGGGTTTGTTTTGAAAGGACAAGAACAAAAGGTGTGTAAACTTGTCAAGTCTTTGTATGGACTTAAACAAGCACCTAAACAGTGGCATCAAAAATTTGATGAAACTATATTGTCCTTTGGATTCAAGTTGAATCAAGTCGATAAGTGTGTGTATAGCAAGTTTGATAGCCATGGTAATGACGTTATCATTTGCCTATACGTTGACGACATGCTTATCTTTGGAACTTGTATAACACAAGTCCAAGAGACAAAAGACTTTTTGTCTAGATCCTTTCAGATGAAGGATATGGGGGAGGCTGACGTGATCTTAGGCATTAAGATCATAAGGCAAGGGAACCGTATTAAGTTAAGTCAGGCTCACTATGTTGAGAAGATACTTAAGCGGTTTAATATGCTTGATAAAGCGCCGGTCTCTACTCCCATGGAACCGGGTATGAAGTTTGCTAAACATACGGGTCAACCAATTTCACAATTGGAGTATTCAAAGGTCATAGGATCTTTGATGTATGCTATGACTAGTACAAGGCCTGACATAGCATTTGCGGTGGGTAAACTTAGTAGATTTACTAGTAACCCAGGTCCCCATCATTGGATGGCGATAAGAAGAGTATTAAGATACTTGTTACGTACCAAGGACTTTGGTATTACTTATAGCGGAGAACCTCCTATTCTAGAAGGTTATTCTGACGCTAGTTGGATCACTAATGAAGAGGATAACTCTTCTACTAGTGGATGGGTGTTTGTTTATGGGGGAGGTGCCATTTCTTGGTCTTCTAAGAAACAAACATGTATAGCCGACTCTACAATGTCAGCTGAGTTTATCGCTTTAGCTTCAGCAGCTAGTGAAGCTGAGTGGTTGAGGAATCTCATGTTTGAGATACCTTTGTTACCTAAGCCAATTTCACCGGTGGCGATTCATGCGGATTGCATGACGGCTTTAGGTAGAGCTTATAGTCAAGTGTATAATGGTAAGTCTCGTCATATTGCTCTAAGGCATAGCCTTGTGCAAGGACTTATCATTAACGGGGTCATAACTTTTGACTATGTGAACACTAAGTTCAATGTGGCGGATTCGTTTACGAAAGCCATGAATAGAGACTCAATTGAGAAAGCCTCAATTGAGATCGGTTTATGTCAGTAAAATCATTTGGAAAAGCCCAATTCACGCATGAGTAACATCGTGTCTGAATTCAATGTGGTAAAGTCCTCTTGGTTTTTGTTAAAGCAACTCTTGCATGACCCATCGTTGCTTTGTACCGTGATGGAATAAGGTAGTCGTCTTGAAAGTTCTCAAGATCAAGAGTTGAAGAGCTCTTGGTGTTATATCCACGTCACGGGGATATGCTTTATACGTAATGAGAACCTACCTATATAAGTTTGAAGTGTGGCCGCTTCAAGTAGTCAAGATTGGCATAATGACTATGATAACTTATGAATAAGATACGGACACGGCCTTATAATGTGTCAAGTTAATAACTTTGTGTTATTTGTTTTGTGTGTACTACATCTTCAAGTGGTCAGAAGTGTCATTTGATTCAATTCCGAATGGAAATCAATTCTGGCTCGATCACTTGTTAAGTGTGTTGTACTAGGCGTTAAATCAATCCGTAGGGATATTAGCGTTGATGCATGAAATGTGCTATGAGTTTTGGTAAATGAGAAGCTTATTATACCCAAAATGGGGGAGGATTGTTGAACATTTAGTGTATAATAATAATAATCCTGAGTATTTAATCACCAAAGTACTACTAAGATAGTGGGACAGTTTAAGTCCGTAATATATCGAATAAAGCTATAATAATAGTGGGACAATATACGTATTAATTTACGGGGTCCAAATAGGTGTTTTAAGATAACACAAGGAAAAGAGGGAAAAAGTGGGCAGAAGGTTTGCGCCGAGTCGGCGCTACCTTGGGTAGCCTCGTCGCCGACTCGGCGCTAGGCTACTGGAAACTCACTGTTTGGTCAGTGACTTGGCGCCGAGTCGGCGCCCATTTTTGTGGGCTCGTCGCCGACTCGGCGATTGCCTTCTGGAGGTGACCGTTGCCTTTTTCTTCCCGTTTTCTTGTGTTTAATGCCTAGGATCCTCTCTTAATTCTCTTAATTCTCATTATTTCTGAGATAATGAGGGAGTATAATGCTAATTCATTAGCAATATTGATTATGATTGCATTGAATCATAATCAATTGAGTGATTAAGGCTAAGGCACCTCTATTAGTATAAATAGAGGTCCTTGGGTGTTTTGTGTTCTTGCACCATTCACTTGAAATCTCTGAATTCCTTTTCTTAAGCTTTTCTCATTTGTTCTTTGCATACAAAAGAGTAATTAACTTTTGTTAGTGCAATTCCACAACTCATTGTTTCCTAAACACTTTGTTATTGCATAATACAACCTAAGTACTAAGGTTGTGTTGTAATCGATTGTATCTCGTTGTGAATTTCCAAACAACAACCCAAGTACCTTTGTGGGGGAAATATCACAAAAGGATAGTGAGCACACGCCTTCGGTTTGTATCAAGTTTCCGGGTAACGTTCATCGTTACACAATTATCTTCATTTTAATTGTTGCTTTGTAAACATCTTGTAAGTTCTTTTTTGTCATCAAACAAAGGGGTTTTATACAAATTCCCGAGTTGTAATTTGTATTGTAATTATATACGTCGTAATACATTCTAATTCATTTTTCCACCTCTCCAACAATCAAATTTTTTTAATCATCTACCTAACTAACTTTAAATTTCTACTTTAACTTTTATTACCCCTTAAACATTTGCTCTCAGTCTAAGCGACCCCTAAAAGTATCAATTTACGAATTTAATACCTTTAAGGTCAAATTGATAAATGCCTACATAATTTAATTATTATTATAACACGTATAAATTGGGTCATTCCAAATTAACGATCTCCCAATAGCTAGGACAGTCTCTTCCAAGTTTTTTTTTGATTTGATTTTTAGTTCTATGGTTTCAGAATCTCATTTAAGAGACATTATTATTTGAAAGTACAAACTCTATCATGCTAACATTGCCGTTAACGTATCCGTAGAGCTAGCCAAATACTTCTACATACCTAATTATCATTATTTTAAATTTAATTTTTTGTTTTTTTATTAAGATGAGCATCTTATTGAATGGAAAACTTATTAATATTGTAAGACCTTATCAAAATTAAATAGCAACTTTAAAATAAAAATTTGTCAATCTAGTAGACAAAACACTTACTTATACGTGACATAATACATATCACGTACTTACTAATTATAAACATTAAATGATATATTTAGTACCCCTAGTATAATGTTTCTTCAAAAAAGTATAATGTTTCTATAACACAAAATGTATAAATAATTAGCTAAAGATCAAAAAGTTTGGCCAAAAGAAGTATAATTTTAGTTGAGGTTTGAAAAGTTGAGTCATGCATTGCCCAGTTGCATGAGTTTAAGTAATCCTAACTATTTATCAAATACGTAATCCAAATTCCAAACAAAGCAAGTAGATTATTGTAGAAAGATGATGTAATTATATATAATATACTTATATTATATAGCTTGTAATGACCTGATTAATTAAAATTGAGTATGACTCGATTTGATCTGAAATAACCCGTATATGAAAATCAAATCAAATTGTACAATATATATACAGACATATACATATACATACAATAACCAAAATAAATCCGAGTGTTCGACATGAAATATTGTTGTTAGAGTATACAACATATTTTGAAGCCTCAATATAAGCTTAAGCTTTTAATTTACGTCGTTACTTGACATGGTATCAGAACTCAGAAGAGTTCAAATCTCAGCCAATCCTCATTTAAAGTGGAATATTCAACGTCAAGTATAAGGAGGGCATGCAATGTATCTACACTTCTAACCCCATAGGGCTCTCGTGTGAGGGGGCGTGTTAGAAAATATAACTTATCATGAGTCCTCAACCGTAAGCTTGAACTTATTATTGAGGTCAAGGATATATTATATACTCTAACAATTATATTTGAAACTTGCGTTCCAACACCCGAATTTATACCTCTATACATATATTTTAAAATGGGGAGCAATTAATTTGTCTAATATGAATATTATTAGTAGCTAGTGGATCTTCCAAATCATAATTTTGTTTTGAATAAGGCATAATTAGATTTTGATAATTGATCATGATTATAATTTGATGCAAGGAGTGAACCAATTGGCTTAGAGTGGGGTTGTGTTCTTTGGCATGGCCTGTCCACTGGATTTTTTACAAGATTTTGTTCACTATTTGATTTGCTGTTGCTTTGTTGGATTGGTTTGGGTGTATATGTTATTGTTTAAGAGTATGCCATTAATTATAAGTGTTAGTTACTTCTAATAAAGATATCATGGATTCTTGAAATGATATCAGAATCCAGCGTGATAAGAGATTACATATTTGAATCTCAAGCACCTTCACTTAAAGTGGAATATTTAGCGCCTGGTATAAATAAGACATGTGTTGTATCTGAGTTTTCGTGTGAGAGGCCGAAAGCGTGTTAGATTATGTAACATATCGTCCTAGGGACTTAGTCATCAGCTTAAATATTTGGTCCAGTTGGTTCCTTAACAAAACTTTTGGCAGAGGCCCTAAAATCAGAGCCATCTTGAAAAATTTATACGCAACGTGCAAAACTTTTATTTTGCGCCTTATTTATCGTACATATATTTATATTTTAGTAATGGGAATTTATTTTTTTTGGCGACGACCTTTAGCAACAACAAAGGATTTCGCAACTATTTGTATTTTTCGCAACAAAAAAATAAGTCATTGCTAAAACTTGTTGCTAAAAATGATTTTTCTTGTATTTTATAAACTTAACATATTTCTTTTTTGATCAACTTTTTCATACATGGGAAAAAGGACCTGTGCGGTCAATCACTTCGCACACCCTTAAAAATCCTGCCCTAAATACGTATCTCAATTATAAGAATTAATAATGCATGGATTATTCCCTAATTGTTATTAGTGAATAGTGATATTCTGATATAATCAATCTCTTTTTAATTTATGAAAAGACATCTGAAGTTCAGTAGTTTTAGGCTTTTAAGCTAAAGTACACAATGCAAGTGGATTATAGACAACATCAGTTAGGTACGTAATACGTATGATCTATCTTATTAATTATGCTCCTTAAAATAACTACAAATTAGCCTACTAATTACAAATATTTGAATATGATTGAAGAAAACATTATTTTCAATGTTCATGTTAATATGAAGTGGCATACTTGCATTTGAATGACTACGAATTTACGATCGCTTGAATTTGAAACAATTAGAGTATAATTAGTCTTGGAATAAAATAATTTTTATTCAATAATTTAGTTTAGTTTAAATTAATAAGGTGTAATTATATTTAAAATATTTAAAATAAAAATATAAAAAAGGATTAAAAGTTTTTAATTTTAAAATCGTCTTATAAAGAAATAATATCTCATAAGAATAACACAATAAGAAAATTAACTTGCATGTTTGACGGGTTGATCTTGGGGCTTCGCGTACGTGGATACTTATCTCGTAGTAAGATGTTCATAGAATTAACTCTTACTAAATTTTATGATTATGATTAATTCGTTAATATAATTATAATTTATAACCATGGAGTATAAATTATGGTTATTTCCTACACGTTAAAACTATTATTGTTAACAAATTTCATCTTAAATACTTAGCTGAGAAAACATGAAAAAAAGTGTAAAAGGATTGAACTTTTTTTTTAAGCTTTTTTTTAAAAATTATTTTGGCTTATAAGAGTCCCCCAAACTTATTGGAAAAATAAGCTTCTACATAAAAACCGTTTCTTGGAGTAGCGTTTTTGTCATATGAAACAAAAGATTTATTTATTTTTTTTTGTACTCTTCACCAAACCGCTACATGAAGTAGCGATTTTTCCATTTCTACCAAACCGCTACTTCATGTAGTGGTTTTGCCCCTTATTTATTTTTTTTTGTTTTTCTAGTACTTGGAAAACAAAAAAATACAATAGGTAAAACCGGCAATCGCTACTCCATTTAGCGATTTATTAGAAAAACAAAAAAAAAAATTTAAGGGGCACCGCTACTTCATGTAGCGGTTTGGTGGAGAGTACAAAAATAAAAAAATAAAATCATTTGTTTTGCAGGACAAAAATGCTACTACAGTCTACAAGTAATAGTTTCCATGTAGAAACTCATTAAATGCTACTACAAGTAGTAGTTTCCATGTAGAAACTTATTTTTCCAATAAGTTTGGAGAGACTCTCATTAAACCAAATTATTTGAAAAAAAGGTTAAAAAAAGGTTCAAAAGAATACATATATATAACACTTATAAAAAAAATAAAAGGATACGAATAAAAATTACAAAGTATATGTAATTTTATTGTAAAAAAAAATTAAAATTCTACGTTATTTACGAAAACATCATTATTATTATGATATATATACTACACTATAGTACTATGTACTTTAATTTTTAGTTTTCAAGCAATTATTTTGCATATTAAATATATGAATACAACACTATAACATAATTTGATTTTAGTGTGATATATTAAATAATATTTAACTTAAATATCACTACTTCAAATTTCTAACAGTATGTATAGTGAATTTGGAGACATTTATTAGATCATTAAGCAGCATAATAAATAATAACAGTAAACCTTTTTTGCGACATAAGATCTAGTGACATTTCTCATAAATATCATTATACACTATAATAACAATTACATATATCATTAAAGACCAAATAAAATATCACTAGATCATTTCATATAGTGGTAACTTAAAAAAAAACTAACAAATATCACACCGAAATTATAAATCAATGCCATTTTTTTTAATAACACTAATTCCAATATCACAAAAACTAAAATTTGTTATAGTGTAATTTCATACTGGCCTAAAAACTTGATAAACAATATACTATCAGCCAGTTTCCTGAGAGACCGTTTTTTTGAGAGACGTCATCTCAGGCCCAATCCATTATAGCTCATTGCCTACATTTATTTTACATTTTTTCTAATGGGCCAATCCAATTAGAGATGATTTCTCAAAGAGACGGTCTCTCACAAGAATTTGTGATATACTATATATAGAAAATTTTGAAACTTTAATTACTAAATCTAACACAAACACATGGACATAAGTACGTAATCTTAAAAAAATCATGGTACATTACACAAAAATGTTATTGGAACAGAAGTAATCCTATGATTAGAACTTTTTTCATTTACATACCCAATTTCCAATTTCTGTATAGTGACTTGAATTCCACATTTCAATAGTGGATCACCCACATTTTATAATACAAAGTTTGATAAGATTAAGACCCTAATCTATTAATTAAGCAATCGACCGCCTTTGCTTATATTTAATTCTCTATGATTATCTTTACTTAATTTTTTAATTAGTACTAAGAAGAGGTCAAGAAGGCAACGTAGCTATCATTTTAATTAAATAATTTAGATTTTATCAATTAAGTTTTTAATTAATTTTTTATCATAAAAATCTCGTTGGTTACTTTAAAATATAATATTTTGCATGGATGCTTACATGTATTACACCTTAGCGTAAAACAAGAACCACACCTATGCTAAATGCTAATGATGATAATTATGATTAGTTTAGTAATTTATTAATTATCTTTCTATTTGGTTAATTTGTTGATACATTCTTGTCCGCACAATTTATATTATTTTGTAATATTTGGTTAAGTGTATACTTTTCGTTAGTTGGTGGACTAAATTTGAATTGTTGGCTAGCTTAATTAGCCTATTTTAGGGGTATAGTTTAAATTAATTATACTTCCTCGGCTTCATAGGGTTTGAAATTATTTGTGTTGTAGGCTTTCAGATAGTTGCAGTTTGCAGGTGTCTCTCTCTTTGAAGATCCTTTTGAGCCGGGAGATTTTTCGACCGCACTCTCCTATATGGGTATGAGTTGTCGTCTATCTTCTCTCCCCATATTCTGACCATATATAGTTTGTCTATGAGCAGAATACATTGGATATGATGATAATATATACTCTTTTATTAATTTTCTTCACACATAGCTTATTTTTAATTAAATCTACACATTTCTGTCAATTTTCTATAACATATACATTATTACATTTTTTTTTTCATTTTGGTACAAGAAATATACTTGTAGCAAAGTTGATACGACAATGAGACTACAACCGTGTTAAGACCATTGGTAAAAGGTTGGCTACTAAACGACAAATAGCAAAGACCTTATTACTCCCTCCGTCCTTTATAATTTGCAGCATTTTCCATTTTCGTCTGTCCCACTTAAATTGCAGCATTTCTATTTTTGGACTATGGCTCACCACTTTTTTTTAATCTCATCCATACATTTTAACTCTCTTTTAATTTCATCCACATAATTCATTCTCTCTCCTCATTTATTACCACTTTCTTAAGATTTATCCATTTTCTCTTTGCTACTAACTCATCAGGACGGACTAGTAATTAATTAATTACTGAATGGGCGCCTGCCATTAGCCCATTAAGGTTTGGAACTAGACCTCTTATAGTAGATAAATACTTTTAAAAAAACTAATTTGTTGGCTTATTACAATGATGCCACTACTTTTAATTTCTTGGTTATGTTGAAGCAGGCGACCCTAAGTAAGGGTAAGGCGTGTCTACGTCCAGGGATCCATAAATTTTAGTTTTCGATTAGTGTTAAAATTCGAACTTTCTATGTATACAATATTTTAGGGGTCCATACATAATCTTTCGCCTTGGGCCCCTAAAAACCCAGAGTCGGCCCTGTGTTGTAGCTTTGAATGGCTATTTCGAATAATAAATTTCATTTTATTCTTTTGTTCTTTTGAATATGATTTTTGTCAAATAACATAATTATGAGATAGCAAATAAAATAAAAAAAAGGAAAAATTACCCAGAATAATACGACCTTTCACCTATTTTCCAAGAATAATACGAACTTTCAATTAACCACCAATAATACGAACTTTGACATGTATTTTCCAGTGGTATATCTTACCTGTTTACAACCGGTTCTACAGGTCAAATTACGACCGTTGCTTCTCACAACATGTTGAGGAAGACCAAAAAAGGTTGTGCAGACATGTTCCTCAACATGTTGTGAGAAGCAACGGTCATAATTTGACCTGTAGAACCGGTTGTAAACAGGTAAGGTATACCACTGGAAAATACATGTCAAAGTTCGTATTATTGGTGGTTAATTGAAAGTTCGTATTATTCGTGGGAAATAGGTGAAAGGTCGTATTATTCTGAGTAATTTTTCCTAAAAAAAATCATACTAAAACCATTTACCGTTATGTTTTACTCCCTCTGTTTTTAAATGCTCTTCTAAAATAGAATTCACGAATTTTAGTGTCAAACTTTGATTGCGATTTCTCATCAATCTATAAAAAAATATTCATGTGAAATCTGATTATATTCGTCTCAATATATACTTTTTGAATATTAATTTTTTAGCACTTTTAATACTCACAACTAAAATTTTTTGATTTTTAAATTTGCATTGAAATTTGCAAAAAAAATAAATGAGAAAAACATTTAAAAACAAAAGATATCTATCTTTTAATATTGTATTAACCAAACTAGGTGTAAAAGATGGTGAAGTCCAATCTACCATCCTTAATGAGAGTGAAACTCATATTTTCCGGTAATATGCTGGCATTGATAACAAAAATGTACCAACGAATGGCATGTTTGTAAGAATTTGGTCCTATAAATGAAATGCACAATTAGGGGTACCAAAGTAATTAAGAGCCAATAAAATTTGGAAATTGAAAATGAAGATTTGGCATAGGGAATTAACTAAGAGTATCTATCAATGCAATTATCTTATTTTTTTTATTATATCCTAGTTATTTAGGAGGTAATATTCTAAACGATATTATTGCTTAATGTTATTCCAAATTGACTAATTAAAACATTCTTTGATAATATACTTCTATTTTTTTAGGATTGTGGTGGAAAGAAATTAGAAATAAAAAATATTGGTGGATTAATTCCTGATCATTTCTAGAATATTCTTATCATTAGTTGATTTGTTTAATTTATATTCTCAAATGCCGGTTAATAATGTCAATGTTTTATAATTAATTAATGTATAAAAATAATTAAGATTTATTTAATCCTAAAACTTTTAGTTTCATTTCCAAATAAACATCCCGTAGTCCCGTACATTTCCATGAGTCTTCTTTATAAGAATACTTTGAAAACAAGTTACTTTCATGAGGTTATCTCTTTAGTATTCCCTTATAAATTGACTTCTTTAATTCCTAGAACTCGTTTTGATTTTGTCAAATGCATAAATTAATTTAATATAAACTTCTATTTGTTTGTGGTTCATGTTTTCTTTGATTATTTTTAATGTTTTGTTAATATTTTATATTTCTTCCGTTATTTTTGTTCTTCTCATGTTGTCTATTTAAAAATTTTATAACGTTTTTCTCAATTGAAATAAAATTATTCTAGCTATTATTTCAGTATATACTAATAAAAGGAGGATATCATTCAATAGTTTTATACTCTAATCAATATACAGAATGTAACTTACCTTTTAATTCCCTATTGGATATACACTTGATGGGATTTAATGACATCAATGCACTAACAATTTAATCGATAAATTTTTTTTTACATTATTTATTCATCTTACATAATGTTTAAATTTAATGTGCAACTATTATTTATCTTGGTTTCTTCTCAAATTACGAATAAGAATAATACAGAATATAAAGTAGTGTTTTGTTAAATTCTATTACAATATTTTCTTCAATTTTTTTTTTTTTTTTTGCTTTTAGTAACTAAGCGGATAATTGTGGGAGCTAGTAAGATAGTACTTTTAATCATGTTAATTTTTCTTAATTACTGGGTTGGCTAAGAGAAGAGAAAAGCTTGATGAGAATCGAACCTTTAATCTTACATAGACAAAGCAGTAAAATCTGATAATCAACCATGGTAAATTCATAAAATTACACTAATATATGATTCTAATCCTTGAATGTTTATAAAATAAATTTTGAATTTTTTTTTTACCTATTTCCAATTCTATCATTATCATTTACAATATTCTTTTCAAAAAATAATTCACCACTTACTTCTAAATGCATTTTTTTTATTAATTTGTGTATTTATGGATAAACCATAACAAAATGGAGGAAGTATCATAGAACCTTTAACTAATTTAACTTTCTCATGCACTACCAATATTACCAATTAACTACCTTTTTACAAACCACAAAAAAGTCCCATTACCTCCTATATAGCTACCTCCACCATAATAACTAGATATCTTAAACTAATGTTTTGACTTAGATAATTAGGCCACTTCAAAACTTTAACACCCATATAAAACCCCCTCACCACACAAACAATATTCTCACCAATCTCAACCCTAGCTCTTGTTTTTTTTTCTTTACTTGTTCAAACTTTTACACCCAAACTTAAAACTAAAAAATGTCAAAAATTCATCCTCACCATTTAGCCACACCATCACAAACACCCTTAAGTTTAGATCAATCTTCAACATCTCATGATCATCAACTAGTTTCTTCCTCTTCTTCTTCTACTTCTACATCTAATACACAAGGAGAAATCTTCACCATTTGGATGAAATCCCTCATTCTAGGAGGTAAAGGTTGTACCGTTTTCGACTCGAATGGAGAAGTTGTATATAGGGTTGATAACTATTCCTCTAAATGTTGTGATCAAGTTTACCTTATGGATTCTAAAGGCCATGTCATCTTAACTATCCTTAAAAAGGTATGAATGCAAAAGGGTATTATTGTAATTTCATACTATCTCTGTTATTTATTAACAGCTACACTTCATTCAAAAAGTTGGTGTTTAATTATTTTTATTTATAGATTTTGTGTTTGTGTAATGTTTTTGTAGAAATTTAGATTGTTAGCACGTTGGGATGGGTATAGAGATGACAAGAAGAAAGGAGCTTCATGGTGGTTTCAAGTTAGAAAAAGTTGGAAAATTCCCAAAATGCCCTTGAATTGTGAAGTTGTTGTGAATTTGTACCATGACAAAAAATCTCCTGCTTTCAAGATTGTGAAGGGAAAAAGTGAACTTACATCTTGTAAGATTGTTGATAGATTGGGTGGCCTCATTGCAGAGGTGAGATTTTGATCTACACTTGTTTTTTATTTTTTTTTTTTTTTTGTAAATTTTTGTGTGAGACAGTCTCACTGTGAGACACCTTTTATTCATGGGCTGATGAATAGCCTAACTAATACAATAATTGACATATGAGCTCTTGTTTTGAGGTCATCTCACTGAAAGAAAACGTCTCTTACAAGAATAGTTAGTTACTTATTTTAATCAGGAAAAGTCCAGAGAATGTCGATTATAGTTTACTTTATAATGTGATTAATAATTGGTGATAATCAAACCTCTGTTATAAAGCTGAAAAAAACAGTCTTCAATGATTCTCAATTATTGTTTTTAAAAGCAAGAATAATAATTTGAAAAAAAATTTTCTTTTATGATTATTATGCCGACATTAATAATATAATATTATTCTCTAATGATCAATGACTAATCATGTGTTTTGTTATTTTTTGTGTTGTTTGCAGGTGAAGAGAAAGCAGTCAATAGGAGGGGTAGTTTTGGGAAATGATGTGCTTACATTAGTGATTGAGCCTAATATTGATCACTCCTTAATTATGGGATTAATGGTTGCATATAATCTCATTCATAGTAGAATATGATTTGTATATTAAGGCTTTTTTTTTTTACATTTTTGTAATTACAAATATATAGAGTGCCCATTGGTTTGGGGTTTTGATCCGATTGTAGATATTTTTGCTTTTTTTTTTTCCTTTTTTTTGTTTTTATTTATTGGGTTGTTGTTTAGTAGACAACTTTTATTAGTTGTCTCAAAAATTTTTATGTAAATGACAAATTAAAAGTTTATATATACCTACATTTGCAATTTCCTTTTGTAGTTTCGTCGAAGATTATATTGAAAATAAATCTTTTTATTATTCATAATAATCCTACTTATTGTATGTGCTTACTGAAAAGTATATACTCGAGTAGTCTTTAACCAGCTCTCTAAGTTTCACCTTTTCTTTTCATTTTATCCCAACAATCTCCATTATGCCCAAAACTTCTCCTTTTATATGATCCTATTCACCAATCACCGTTATTGTTCAAACCTCTAGGTACTCAGGCCAGACAATATAAACAAAAGACAAAGTCGTTTCATAACTTCCATTCCATATTCTCCAATCTCTAATACCGAATATTGTTGATGATTAAATTTTCGATTTTTGGTCATCCCATTCGTTATGATAACCTAATTGACCCTAAATCTGTGATGTGAAAGATTTTGAGTGTGATTATGAATTTCAACCCGATATTGATGCTATCTATAATCAAGATACTCCAATAATTAAGCTTTGAGGACCCATATGATAAATAATTAAACGAAAAAAATTCTCTATTAACAACATCAAACTCAACTTCTTTTCAAGCCATCACCAATCCCTCAAACATGATATATTGTGACTCCTCCACCTATAGTCATGTGAGATCTTATATTTATTTTTTCCGTAACTATATTTTTATGAATTAATCTACTTTAAAGTTTTTAATGAATAAACATAATAATGCAGTATTATTTTTAAATAATTGAATGATTTTTTAAATTTTTATAAAGAGCGAAAAATATTATAAATTTGATCTCATTTTAAAGATCTTGAAAAAAATTACCGTTCGTATAATCATTTTTTTAAAAAATTATATTTGTAAGTGAAATTATGCATTTATTAAATAAAACTAATTTTAAAGTAAATAGAAATATAAAGTAAATAAGAAGCATTGACATAAATTTGCATCTCAATATAATTATGAAGATATACTTATTCTACGGTTAGTTAATAATCTTGAAAAATTAATTTTGTTATATCAAGATATTATTCTCTTTTATTTTAGAAATAATATTGAAAATAATATTGGAAAATAATTCTAATTTACAAATTTAGTCTTATTTCATTTTGCTATATCAAGAAGTTATTCGCTTTTACCAATGTAAATATTTTGAAAATAATATTGCTTACTAAATCTTCTCATGCACGTTAAAATGAGCGTGAAAATTTTCGCTGAGAATCTGACACGTGTCAGTCTCGTTTATTCATTAGTAGTTTTTATAGTTTTTATTCGTTTTGCTATATCAAGAAGTTATTCGCTTTTACCAATGTAAATATTTTGAAATTAATATTGCTTACTAAATCTTCTCATGCACGTTAAAATGATCAGGAAAGTTTTCGCTGATAATCTGACACGTGTCAGTCTCGTTTCTTCATTAGTAGTTTTTATAGAAGATAGATTATAGATATTATAGATATAGATTTTATAGTTTTTATTCGTTTTGCTATATCAAGAAGTTATTCGCTTTTACCAATGTAAATATTTTGAAATTAATATTGCTTACTAAATCTTCTCATGCACGTTAAAATGATCAGGAAAGTTTTCGCTTATAATCTGACACGTGTCAGTCTCGTTTCTTCATTAGTAGTTTTTATAGAAGATAGATTATAGATATTATAGATATAGATTCGGACTGTCACATGTACGCAACCACCGCGAACAAGATTTTGTGTAACTTATTTTAATGTTTAACATATTATTTTGTATGTTAAAATCAATCAATAGTATGATTTACTTCCCTAATTTATGAATATCAATAGAATAGTTTCTCATATAAAAATCATGGATAATAGCATGTATTAGCCTAGTAATTATGCAAAATAACAATTAGTGAGCCCAAATCACACTAATTAAAGAAAGTCAAGCCCAATATTGACTATTAATAGTAGAAGTCATCACGGTTTCCTTTGTTTCTCATCTTCTTCCTCAAAAACGTATCTCCTATTCTTATTTCATCCCCCTTTTAACTTTATTCCAAAAATAAACAAAAAACGGCGTAAAGTAAACAACAATAAAATTCATAAATGTGGCGGAGATCACCTTCCTTCATCCTTGATAACCAAGAGCAAGAAAAGCTCTTACTCCTTCAAAAACAACATCAATTAACCGACGACTATTTAAACCCCCCACCTCCTCCTTCAATGTCCGAAACTTCGCTCCAAAACCCTAACCCTCAGATTTCGGCTTATTATCAGACTCGAGCTGCTCATCATGGCGTGATTACTAGTGATTGGTTGGATCAGGCTCAAGCTGCTGCTGCTTCTGGTTCTGAACATTCGTTACAGATGTCGGAGGTTTCTGTAGGAGATGAGAAAGGAGAGAGTGTGATTGATGAGTTTAATAATTGGAGGAAACAACCTGATTTGGCTGAAGCTGTTGCTGCAATTAGGGCTTTGGCTTCTTGTATTAGGTCTAGTAAGGCTACTACTATGATGGAACTTGAAATTGAGCTTAAGAAAGCTTCTGATTCTCTTAAGGTCTGTATTCTTTTTGCTTAGAATTGTTTTTATTTTATTTTTAGCGTTCGTTATTTTGATTAGTAGAGTAAATGTTTGTGAATTTTTAAACATTTTGAGGTACTTTAACGAAATAAGTAGCGAATTGTGCTTATCGACATTTTTATTTTTCATTTTAGAACGTAATTTTCAAGTTTTACATAATCGTGTGTTGTGGCTTGAGGATTTGTTTGGCAACGTATAAATGTATGAAATGTATTGAGTAGAGCTTGTTTAATTGCTTAGATTAGGATTTTAAGGTTACTTCAATAAGTAAATGTGACTTCGTATAGCAAATTCAGTAACATTAATTTTGAGAAGACCACGACTATCTTTTAAATTACACAAGGAGTATCTTGCTCTCACATTTAGGTGCATAAAGTGAATTAAAAATGCAATTGCATACACGGTGCACTCGAACACGAATAATTATTTTCATTTGGATTGTGATTGAGGAGGGCTAGGGGAACAGTTTTACCATACACATCCTTGGATTTGAAATACAATTTTCTTAATCATATAATCATATAATACTTTATAATAAGAGTACTTTGACTCGTATGAGTATAAAGTTTGGGCATATTGCCTTTTAACTATGCCTTAGGGCGAAATTCACTTGAATTGAGATCTAATAAGGCCACTTCAGCTCAATTCATTCTATTTCAGTTGAGTTCAATTTTTAAAACAACATAGTGCATTTGGTTGCGGAATGCAGTGTGATTTCATGATCAAGGTATACATATCCACATGTTTTTGCAAGAGGCTTTGTTTGTGAACCTTTGAATGTCTGATTTATATTCAGTGTGGCTCATTTAATTGTCTACATAAGACTACAGCATGTTCTATGAAGCACTTGTTGGTAAGTTGACAATTATTTGAAGTCATTACTTGAACTCACGGATAGTAGTTGCATCAAAGTTATTTGTGGTGCTCCAAGTCTGTTTTAGCTAGGAAGACCTGTATTTCAACTAGAAATAATCGTGTTGTTTTGCATTTGACTGAAGGGATTGTGCTTTCTGTAATTTGTATCCAAAGTTGCATGCAAACATAGGTATTGTTGAATCATAGCCTTTTGTAATTGTTGCGAAGCCTTTAGTTTTAACTTGTTACTCTTGGATATATGTTTATGATTTAGAGCTTGTGTGTCAAGGATTTCTTTTTCATGTCTCCTAATTCAATCCATTCGCCTTCTAATGTGTTAGTCATGGGACGCAACATCTATCTCGTTAACTGCTGCTTGTGATCTATTCATGCGATATGTGACCAGAACATCAGCCTTAGAATATGAGGACTTTAATTCGGCTAGGTCTCGCTTGATAGAGCGTGCTGAGAAGTTTGGGGAGATTTCATATAAGGTCAGTTGGCTATTTACAAGTTAAAACTGAAAGGATACTTAAAGGTCATGAAGTGGCAAATGTAAAACAATGTATCTGTGTTTAATGTTGCAGGCACGTAGAATTATCTCAATGCTTTGTCAAGATTTCATATTTGATGGATGCACCATTTTGGTTCATGGCTTCTCTCGTGTTGTCTTGGAGGTGTTAAAGACTGCAGCTCAAAATAAAAAATCCTTTCGAGTTTTTTGTACAGGTTACCCTCTCTATTTCTTTTCGTGGTTACAATTTTTTTGCATTCGTGTTCATCCTAAGTTTTCTAGTAACTGCACAAGCTTGACGATCCAGTGTTAGAAGGTCTAATATTAAGTTAAAATTGCGTCAACTAGTTGTTTGGAATAATTTTTTTTATAATTTTTCATTGTTTATACTGAGTTTATTCTTGCATTGAGGCATTACCGATATAGATCTATTTGTATTCTTTGATTTTCTTTGTGATTACATACATCTTTTCTGTAGTAGAATTATCGAGCTTTGTCCTTGTTGGAAAAAATGTTTGATCCATCTTCAGTTGCTCTAATGCTCTATTTTAGCATTTTCTCGCATTACATCCTCATTGTTTTTACGAGATTGTGTGAATAATTGATTTATCACTTTGGAGGATTAGCTATACTTATGTTTAAACCGTTCTTGTAATTTAGTAATGTACCTTTCAAGGCCTGAGATGCAAGATATGTAAAAAAATAGCAAGTTAGTTGTTCAAAGAGCATAGTTTTCCCAAGAATCTTTGAGAGGAATGAAGAATAATGAATAATCATATAATTGATGAGGAAATTGTGTTGAAACTTTGTAGGGGAAGTCTTGAGCCAAAAGTGATGATAACAAATATAACAAGTACAATGCCAAAGTCTTAAGTCTTGTTTGTGGGTGGGGTCGACTAATTGAATCAAAACAAGTCAATATGAAGGACTGGACCTGCAAATATTTTGTTTTAGGGAAATTCCATGTGGTAACCTTGAATTTTTGGCTTTTCCATATGGTGGAGAAACCGTTTTTTTTAATCCACGTGGTCACCTTGACCTTTCAATTTTTCCACGTGGTATACAAAAAGGAAGTTTTTTTGTTAACTTTACTCTATTTTTATCCAACGTAATGACATTTTTAAACAAACAAACGCCGTGATCACTCTAATTGACCACATATTTCGAACTTTAGTCGAAACAAATACTTTATTTAAGTAAAAACTTAACATTTTGTCTACCACATGGAAAAGGTAGAAGTTTAAGGTTATCGTGGATTTAAAAAAACATTTGTGAAAAAGACAAAAACTTAGGCCACCAAGTGGAATTTTCCTTTATTTTATTTACTAATCTACAATTATGAAAATTAATTTATATGATCATGACACTATGTTGAAATGTCCTTTTTTAGTATGACTTAGTTTAACTTTAAACCCTTTTAATTTTAACATTTGTTGTCACATCTCTAGCTAACATTAACCTCATTACTAGTTTGTCCCAATATCATTAGTAAGCACCATGATGGAACTTTAGTCTTCATTTAGGATAGGTCTTGTTTTATCATCTAGTATGTATAGTTGCAAACTAGAAAAAGACTCGTTCTCAAAAAAAAAAAAAAAAAAAAAAAAAAACTAGAAAAGGACTCAATTTAGAACTTTAATGTAGACAAATTAACAATGCCAAAGACTCAATTGGGTCGATTTTGAATTAGGTATTTTGGTTAGATTCAAAATTGATTCTTGTGTCCATTTTGGTTTTTACATAATTGTAAGTATGTTTTTGAAGTTGGGCCAAATCGGATTCTATTATAAGGTCGGGTAAATGTTAGGTCGGCAAGTCTGTTTTGTACACCTCTAATTTCAACAGTATAGTGTCGGCCAAATAAACCAAAATAGAAGTCTTTAAATTTTTGGAAAGGGTATTTATTAATGGTATCACATTTCTATTACCTTTATGGTTGTTATAGGAGAGGACTAATGTATTGTAATTCAACCACCATTGTTTGCTCCCTGAGTTACCTTTGGTCTAATGAAATCTTCCTTTTTCCAATTCTGAATTGTTTACTCTTTTTTCTGATATCACTTGAAATTTGAAATTGCTGCAAGTGTCGCTTGATTGTGCTTTCTGCTCAACTTTGATGTATTTGTTTTCTCTGCTGTTGGGTAAATTTGATAGTACTTGAAATTTGAAATTGCTGCAAGTTGGGTAAATGTTTTCTCTGTTGTGACTCATAACTTTGTTTAATTAGAGTCCAGCGCGAGAGAACTTAGAAAGTTTAATCAATTCTTTTATTTTGCACTGACCTTCTTAGCAGAAGTGTGTGTAATTTAAGCCTTCACTGTTGTGAAAGGTCAATCCCATCTGTCATTTCTGATAGAATTTTGCAATTTGAAATGATGAATAGCCATTTTGTATAATGTATGAGACCTGTCTTAGTGTTTTGTTTGCACTTTGTTATCTGGACTGACAATTTATCAAGATTTGTTGTTGTTTTGAGCTGGACGAGGCTCTCTCTCCATAAGTTGTTTGGTTGTGCATACAATATCATTTCATTTTTTTTATGCAAAAGTGATTTTGTTTCATCTGTTGACTCCGGTTGTGGTGAAAGTATAGAGGGAAGACCAGACCGGACTGGATTGCGTTTCTCTAATGAAATGGCCAAGCTTGATGTTCCTGTGAGACTCTTGATTGACTCAGCAGTTGCATATTCTATGGATGAGGTGGACATGGTATTTGTTGGGGCAGATGGAGTAGTTGAAAGTGGTGGTATCATCAACATGATGGGAACCTACCAGATTGCATTAGTTGCTCACAGCTTAGATAAACCTGTGTACGTTGCTGCTGAAAGCTACAAGGTATAACTCTTGCTTTAGTTCAACATCCTTTTTCTTTTCACTTGTGCATTGGGAAGTTTGTTTTGGAGTGGGAGTGAGAAATGATGCCCGTCTTTACTAATCAAACTCTTCACAATTGTTTAAACTTAGCGTAACGTATCTGACATTTGCAAGCAATACTTTGTTTGAGACATATTCGACTGTCCATATCCATGTTAGGTTTTGTATATGAGTACACTTATTGATTTGGTACTTGAATAACATTGGCTTTGAATTGGTTAAATAATAATGATGTGCCGTGAAAAATTTGGGTTAGTATTATGTAAGAACTTAAAGGGTCTGGTATGTATGCGTTGTGCCTTGCTTCTTCTGTTGAGTTGAAGATCAAGCTCAAGTTACGTTGTTATTGACCAATAGTTCTATTTTTGTTTCGTAGCCACACTTTCTATTTTGCAATAGACTGGATATCAGATTTAAGCAAGATAAAACAGCATAAAAGATATCAAGGAAAAAGAAGAAAATAATGATTCGTGCAGAATTTGAGTACTGCCTTACTTCCATAGATTTTTGTCTATTTCCATTCATGCTTGATGTAAATAACTTTAACAAACTTGATACTGTCGGCCAGTTTAGTTACAGATTAGATTAACCCCTTCTAGAATTCTCATTTTATTCCCTGGCTTCCCTGCACCTTCCTTTTAACAAAATTGATATTAGCTGATGTTGCTCACGAGCCACTCTTTTCCATGCATGACATATTCACTGGGAAAACAAGAAATAGAATTGGACAACTCATGCCCCCGGTACCAAGGATGGGGTTATTACTCGAGTTGGGAAGGGTAATATAAAACATGGGAACTCCAGTATTTTCATTGAATTTGCCTAAAACAAAGCATAACTACTAAAAAGAAATACGAAATGGGAAAAATTTAGCAACGAAAAAAAACCAGTGCTATTATTTGAATTGAATATATCCTTGTTTCAATGGGTTCGAAATTTTATTAGTTTTAGTGTTCTTTGTGATGTGATAGTTGCATACTTCCATTTGCCCAGTAAGTATTTTAGAATAGCCTTTTCCATTGTTCTTGGTGTTCCCAACTACTGATTACATAAGCTAAAAAGACTTGATCCCTGGAGTCAGCTGCATGAACCATGAGATTATCTCCTGTAATTACTGGTTATCCTGAATAATCCTCTTCCTTTTTTTGGTTGTACGACATTGAGTAGAGCTTAAATTTTTTTTGGTGCACTTTAGTTTATTCATTTGAGTTTTGATACTAGTGAGATTCTTTCTCAATTGGCTTCAGCTGTCTCATCTTGTCTTCCTCTTGCAGTTTGCACGTCTATATCCTCTGGATCAGAAAGACATGCCTCCCGCCTTGCGTCCCATTGACTTCGGTGTGCCTGTCCCATCAAAGGTTGAAATTGAAAAATCAGCCAGTGACTATACACCTCCGCAATATCTTACTCTCTTGTTTACGGATCTAGGTGCTTTGACACCATCTGTTGTCAGTGATGAGCTTATTCAGCTTTACCTGTAATTATGCCTAGATTGGATCTCAATTGGTTCTGCAACACACAACTTTATGATTTTTCATTGTTATATTTTTGTTTAGTCATATGAAGTTCACCGGAGAAATTCCAGGTGTGGGCTCAAATTTTGGCATTTTGGTTGAAATCTGTAAAAAGAATCTTGTATTTGCATCTTTGATGCTGATGTTTTGAGTGATAACCGGTAACTACTGTCATTGCTACATGTGTGTTATTCGGCATTACGGCAACATGCACTCCTGATAGTTTCTGTGCAGAGAACAAAAGCTGTGTGTAGGTGTATGATCCAATTTTGTACTTGAAACGAAAAGGCATGTGAACACAGTTTACCATCCGACTCCTATAATTCGAGCTATTTTTTGATGTGGGAGTGCATTTCCTGTCGTGTATAAGATGTTTGCGCCCTTTTTATAGATGATCCAACCCATTTTAGAGGAGCAGCATTATCAATTATGCTTGTGTTAATGTTAATCTCCTCAGATTTTGCTGCTATCTGATTTTAATGATCTCAGCATGATGAAAATGGACATCCAATGGCTTACTGATTGTTGATGCTCGTTTTCTGGGAAATTCCACTTCCATTATAAATGTATCCGAGCTTGACATGATCATTGGTTCACAGTCAGTCAGGCTTGGTTTTGGTAGCGTCTAGCACCTACGCTTGGCCGAGCTGTTTTATGAAGAATAACGAACTTCAATTATTGAACTACTTTGAATATCCAATGCTTTCCGCAATGCAATTCGGTAGTCGCCCAACAATAAATTCTTTTTTATTTTGCTCTACTTTTGAAGAGTGGGGAATAGAATGAATGCTTAAGGGATCTGATCCCAACTTAAAGTACTAGCAACTAACAAGTAACAAAATACATAACATATATTCTCCTCCTAAACTGGTGTGCAGCTTATTTTTCAGGCTATATTATGCATATGATTGGTAGATCTTGGCAACATCAATGTTCTGATTCCTGTTCCACATCCTCTATAAAAATAATATTCAAATCCAAAGTTTTAAAGATCGGAATCGGCTAGAAAAAAAAAGTTACTCGGGGTTTTCATATGGAGTATATAAAGTACAAACTAAGGAGAGTTAAAATGGACACGTGATTGTTGGTATTTTCATATTCTTACCCATTTCTTCGCGGGTAATTTTAATAACCATACATAATTACAAGTTCTTTTGTTAATCATAAATTCCGGTGATTAGAAATAGATTACAGTAATTAGTTAATTAATCTTCCTCTCGAGTTGGGATGAGGAGTAAAATTACATTATTTGGCATTGCCATTAATTTTGATTGTTATTTTTAGAAGTAAATTTTCGTCGAAGTTCGACTATATCAACTTCACCAAAATGAGTCTCTGGAATCCAATTTCCAGTTTCTGGATCTTTCATCCAAAATTCTTTCTCCTTTTTCTTCTTCTCAATTGTCGTCTCTGTTGCTTTCTTTTTCATCACACCATCACTTACAATTGCAGAGTATGTTTGTCTACTGCATCTGCACGCCCCCACAAAATCTACATTACTTATAGCATTTCTATTCGATTTGATTGATTGATAATCCTAACTGTCGATTTTTTCGTACAGGAGCTAAGGAAACGAAAATATAAGGCAGGAAAGGAGGGAGAACGGAATTCATGATTTTCTATATTCAAATTAACTTAGATAAGATTTGATTCTTTTAATCGGTTAACTTGAATAACTTAACGGATTTGGATCAAAACCAAAACCATGTATGTAACATTATTAGCCAATACGCAATAAACCGTTTATTTTGAAAACTATTACACTACAATGAGGACTGATATTTCCATAGTTTTTTGGGAAATTCCATGTGGTAACCCTGAGGTTTTGGGTTTTCCACGTGGTAACCAAAACTTTTTAAAAATCCACGCGGTAACCCTGAGGTTTACGTAAATGTTCCATCATGACCTTTTTGCACATAAAAACGTTAGCAAACGTTAATTTTGAAACTTTAAGGCTGTTGTATGCATATTTATGCGACTCACCATTTCAAATGCCATCAGTTTGGACCTTTTTCCCAAAGTATAACCCTCAAATCAACCATTTATCATTCAAATCATATTTTTTTCCTCCAAATTCAAAGATGATAGAATTTGGGTTTATATTTGGGAAAAATGGTTGAGACTGATGGCATTTATAATGGTGAGTCGCATATATAGGCGTACAACAGCCTTAAAGCTTCGAAATTAATGTTTCATAACGTTTTGCTAACATTTTATGTGCAAAAAGGTCATGGTGGAACAATTTGGTAAACCTCAGGGTTACCATGTGGATTTTTTAAAAGTTTTGGTCACCACGTGGAAAACCCAAAACCTAAGGGTTATCACGTGAAATTTCCCTAGTTTTTTTTATGTTAACAGTTGAATGTTGGCCAAAAATAACAATAAGAGCATCAAAAATAAAATCACGACTATTCCAAATTATATACTCCATTATCCTCTCTTCAATTTAGATTAATTATTTTATTTGATTTTTTATATCATTCATCAATTTCTCTTTATTTGTATTTTTATTCTTAATTTAAATGTTAAAATATATTCATCTCAATGTTAAATTCATTAACATTAATTTTTTATAACTTTTTTTTTTGAAAGAATTTTTTATAACTTTTAATTATACACAATTACAATTATTTAGAACCGAATATTAGTGCATTAGATAAAATTTCGCCAATACATAGCATTATAGCACAGCGCCACTGCCCTGCCTTTCAATATACAAAGCTAGTAAATTTTAAAGGAAAAATTACCGTGAATAATACAACTTTTGTTAATTTCACTACAATAATACAAATTTTTGATTAACCATGAATAATACCAACTTTGGCGGGTTTTTTTCCTTGAATAATACCAACTTTAGTTTATTAACTAATTTACGAAAATTTTTTGTCATATAATCACCTATATTTTATTTTTTAACATCTTAGGTATATTGTAGGAAAACACCCCCATAAGTTGGTATTATTCATGGTTAATCTAAAGTTTGTATTATTGTAGGGAAATATGCAAAAAATTGTATTATTCATGGTAATTTTTCCAATTTTAAAAGAGATACAACAATTGCAAATTGTCAAGAATGAAATCACTTAAAAAGCATTTATTAACACTAAATAATTTATTACAAAATAAAATCAATAGAATCATTAATACTTGTCAATTAAGTCTTATTTCAATTAAAATAAATATTAATTTTTTAAGTTAAAATGTACAAAACCTTTTCTTATCTTAGTCATTAGCATCAACCTAATTAATATCCCGCTTGAAAACAGAATATAATTAAGGAAAGATAACGGACAATCGATACCCGTAATCCTTTGAAAGAGAGAGGAAAGCGGTCATTTTTTTTTTATGGTGGTCAATTTTCTTATCATAGTCTATATCAAAATAAAAAAAAAAAATTAATACTCACCTCAATGAAAGAAGGTTTTTTATGACAGAAAGCTTAGCCATATTTCTTGTCATCTCGTAATTGAGGAAAGAAAGCAGATTTCAAGTAGCGAATGGAGTGTTTGGATACTTACATTTATAAGCTTTCAAAAGTCCATTGGAATCCACAATAGCTAATTATTAACATTTAATCCCCCTTATTCACTTTATTTGTCCCATTTAAATTTTTAATATTATATATCAATTACTCTTATTATGTGATTTGTTCTTAATTTATATACGTTAGCGTTACAACTTACAACATAGTCATGCAGAATCTTGAATAATTCGTCTTATTGTAAATTTATTAATACAACTTTTATAATTTTTACTCAAGCACAATTAGAGATATTTATAGTAGAAAATGTGCACTGACAAATATGTCAAATTTAAATGAGACAAGTAAAAAGAATAGGAGGGGGTATTTTAATTTAACTTAATTAAATATTATATCTTTGTTTAACAAAAATTCACTTTCAAAATTTTAAACCACGAATGTATTGGTTAACACTCATTTACACAATAATGAGATTTGCTGGGTAAATATCGTAATTTTTCAATTTGGTAAATCACTTATAGGTGACAAGTATTTATTGGTTTATGACTTTAATGATTTTATTTTCTTTTTTATTTTGATTATTTAATAATTTTTCTTTTGTTTTTTTATAATAATTTATAAATAACTGTAATTAACTTAGATTTTCTTTTACACAATGGCACAAACAAAACATCACATTCTACTTAAATTCATCAACTAATGCATATAATGTACAACCGATCTTTTGAGAGATCGTTTCTTTGAGACTTCCAACTAGGGATGGTCATGGGGCGGGGGTCTGGAGCGGGTCCAACCAGACCCGGACCCGGACCCTTTTAATTTTTTGAGATCCAGACCCGGATCCGGACCCTAAGGGTCCAAAATTTTCAGACCCGGACCCAGACCCTCCGAATCTGATGGGTCTAGGGTCCTTAATGGGTCCTTACTGGGTCTACAGAAAATCTCTTTGATTTGTCAAATTTGAAACATTTGTAAGTCATTATATTTTTCGTATGTTTGTAAGAGAGTTATTATCATATTTTACAAATATTATACTAATTTAACATTTAAACTCGCATAGCGTCACCCATATACGCTTAAATTCTATTATAAACACTAGTTCGAGTCCATGAAATAAGGGTACGTAATTGGGTTAGCACTTAGCAAGTAGCTAGCATATACATTATTTATATATATTATGATTATATGAAAAAAAAGAGTTCGGGGCGGAATTCATACGAAGAAGACAAATAAAAATAGACAACGTAATATTTATAAGGGTCCAAGGGGCGGGTCTAGGGTCCAAATATTGGACCCGGACCCGGATCCACCAATTATTTTTTAGATCCAGATCCGACCCGGATCCGAAGGGTCTCAAAATATAAGACCCAGACCCTTGAAAAAGGGGCGGGTCTGAGGCGGGTCCAACAGGGTCCTAGACCCGTGACCATCCCTACTTCCAACCTATTGAACATTAATGTCCACTTATTGTATCCGTAATACCTACTTACAATATACTCCACTTAATATCCACCGAAAAAGTACTTAAAATATCTACTTACAATATTCTTAATGTATGCCGAAAACTTAGCGTTCTAGCCTACTTACCCTATTCTTAATGCCTACGTACAATATCTTTAATGTCTACTTATAATATACTTAATGTCCACCATGTAAACATTTAAGTACTTAATTACAATATTCTAAATGTCTATTTACAATACTCTTAATACCTACCGAGAAAATTCTCTGTATCTTTCTTTTTGGTTCAGTCTAATTAACTAGAGAAGTTTCTAAATAAAAGAAACTGTATCTCACAAAACTTTGTGTATAATGTAAGTTTGTGTATAATGTAAGTCCAAATTAACTTCAATTAGGTTGGTGATTAATGATCTCCAGTCTCCACGCATTGTTGTAAGATATTCTAGGATATTCTTTATTGTATGTTGTCGCAATTTCTAAATATAGATTAGTATGTCTAATACAACATTAACCCCTCCACTAATTTCTTTGATTTGCAACACTGTATATATAATTATATATAGTTTCATTATGGAATATTATTAATTTATTAGGAATATCTTTACTTTTTAAAAATTTAGTCTTTCTTTTACTGGAAAAATCTAGATATATTTAGTAAAATTAGACAACCTTCAGTTTTGACTTTGATTTGTTCTTAACTTCGATTAATTGTTTATGTTTCATGCATAACTTATTTTAGGCAATTTTTCAGCCAAAATTCTCTCGTTATGCTGCCATCTTTCTAAGTTAGTAAAAATTAAAATGTAAAAAATATTCTCACTATTCTGCACAAGGGAGGGTCTGAGTGGAGTTTTTTTTCCTGAAGATGCGGACAAATTATTAAGGAGGGTGTAAAGAAAATGCACGCAGTCAAAAAACCAACCAATCGATATCTGCGTCCAATAGGGATCAAACCCCAAACCCACTATGAATTCTCAATATTTTGTTTTATAATACTTAATTAATAATACTTACAATTTGTTTAGTAATAAGGTAGTGTAAGTTTTGGTGCAATTTGTTGTCCATATGATATTCATGTTTAAAAATCACTTATACAAAAGTGTGAAATATTTAGTTTAAACCCATCGTAGATATTAATTAAGACGAACTGGTAAGTTCTTAAATGTACCTAGTATTTTATGGATGATTGTTCAACCTTAAGTATATATTATTTTCAAAGTTTACGAAACTTGTTTATTATTCATGACTACATTATGAATTGACAAGTTCATAATCATAGACTCATAGTAAGATTCTATAAAGAATGTTGGTATAATTTAATATTTTTATTAGTCTTTAAAATTCAGATAATGTGATTTAAAAATAGGAAAAAAGATGTATTTTTTATTACCAATGGAGCCCATTGTGATGAAATCTCAAAAATTTGCCAATTGAGTGATATTTTAGAAACAATTGAGTGTTTTTTATGGGTATCCATTACTCATTAGTGGGATGCATTTCCACTCAAAAAATTTTCACTCAAATTTCTGAACATTTGGGTAGCTCTAATTACTACCATTTCTAATTAAATAATTAACTAGTAGTAGACAAATGAAAAAATTTAACCCACTTATTACTTGTTAAATATTATGGAAAATAATAAAAAAAAATTATATATTTTATACCACCTTTTGCAAAAAAACTATCTATTTTACTTTTTTTTTTTTTGTAAAAATCTACTTTATATGACCCAAATGTATGCAAAACACTACCATGTGGCAGAATTCGTTTGTTGACTGTCAAGTTTAGGTTTGACCAAACACATTTTTTTTGCACTTGATGTTACTAATTGCACTTAAGTGGCGATTGCTCTGCTCTCCATATAGCTTATTCCTTCCATCTCTTAGCTCTTATTGTTTATGGAGTTAACCCATGCCTGCAATGATTCATTTAAGGTAGAATATGGTACAAGAGGTATGCGTTTACATTATTTGACAGGACGGCAGAGATCAAGGATGATAAGAAAATCCCTGATTTCTTAGCAAGTGGATCACATAATGTAGTGAATTAATCAAAGTAGTCAAGTTTAAGTTTGTTCTCAAATTCTCTTACGTTTAGTAGTCAACTTTAATTAGTATTTAAGTGGTTGCTTTTGAGACCTTTATTGTATTATAAGAACTTATTTGCATTATAGAACTTTAATTAGTATTCAAGTCATGCAATTGGCTCAAACTTCATTGATATCATTATCAACCAAGGAATTTTTTGTTAAAGAAGAGGAAGGCATCGTGTAAAATACAACAAACAAGGAAGAAGATGGAAGAGTTAGGTAATAACATGGAATCATGGAAAATGGGCTCAATTAATAAGGAAAGGGAAAAGAGGAAGAATAGGAAATTGGAGAGAATAAATAGACAAATTTGGAGGCAGAGATACATTTAGTAACATCACGTGCAAAAAACGTGTTTAGTTTTTATAAGGTAGTGTTTTACATACGTTTGGATCATCTAAGGTAGTGTTTTGCATACGTTTGGATCACATAAGTAGTTTTTAATAATTTTTCCTAGATATATTAATCATACTACTGATTTAATATCAAGGCTAGTGCACACCATTTTAGTGCATAATGAATCAATTCAAGGTTTTCTCGAGCAGAATATATTGAATATGATTACAAATAATTTAAAAGAATGTCTTGATCCTCAATCTGCACCTAAAAACCACCTCTAAATTATTTTTTATTTTTTTTGAAAAATCTCCAAAGTGAAACTTATTTTGAATAGCAAAAGCAAAATCAATTAGGCGTTGTTTAATCAACAAACAAATCAAAAAATTCATATTATTCTTTTAAGGAAAAAACACTATGATTTAATATTGAGTATTACTTTCTTCACGTAAAATTTTAGGTTTGATTATCAGCTGATAGTTTCTTTTTGATGATCCGCTTTCCTCTAGTCTTCCCTGTGAAGGGAGTATGAATATGAATTATTCGTCACTTTCCTTCACGCAAACCTTGCTTCCAAGCAAGACATTGAATATGATGATGATGAATTTAAAAACCGGAGTAACTTTTTTTTTTTTTTTTTGAAATGAAAAAAAAACAGGAGTAACTTTGATTTAATGACTTCTGAAAAATTTCAAGAATGAAGAAATCAAGGAAGCAATTGCAAATTGTTGCAAAGGAATTTCTCACTTCTCCAAAAAATGCCGTTGTCCAAGTCATGAATCTGAAATAAAAGAAAACTAACCGCTGAAAGTCGATAAATTTGCCGCAAAACCTAACCCTAAATCTCAATCAAACGCAATGACTAAGATCTTTTTTAAAATTGGTCAAATTCTAATACGAGATCAAAAGACAGAAAAAATGAACTAAAAAAAGATAATAATTGTTGATTAGAATTTCTAACTTTTTAGGAGTCATCAATCAGTTGATAGATTTTTTCCAAGTGGGTTCTTTAATCGGGTTCGGGTATACAAAAAAGAAGCAAAAATTCTCATTCTTTAATTTCATCCTCGTCTTCAATTTCAATCCACAATTTACAATCCCTAATATCAATTCTTTTCTCTCTCCTCTCAAGAATCCCAAAATTTTTCCCCTTTTTTAACTTTTGACCGACACTAATTTCTTCGCCGCCGGTTATTAATCACCGGCAGAGTCAGTGACACTTCAAATTTTTCTGGGTTATTAGTTTCAATCCTTTTCCTTTTTTTACCCAACTTTCGATTTTTTGAAAACCCTAACTTTGCATTTTTCGTCCAACCCCTGATCAAATTTTTGAAGAGACAATTTTATTTGCAATTGTTGGTTTCTAATTTGAATTTTTAACTTTTGGAAAGTGGGTTTGGATTAAATGTCTGGATTTTATTGGTAGTTTAGCAATGGAGGATTTAGGAAATTTATTGGTTGAAGAATTAAATATCTATCATTGGGGAAGAAGTGATTGCTGAAAAATAGAAGTAGTTCCCTGTTTTATTTTTGCCTTTTGAAAGTTGTGTGAAAAAAGATGCTGAATTGTAGCAGTAATGGCAATATTCAAGGAAGTTTGAAGCAAAATTGCAGTGTTCTTGCAGTTGTTTGTGATAATAAGGTTGGTGTAGGCAAAACCGAGGATCGATTAAGGTTTCCTTTTCCCGAGTTAGCATATTCTAGCCGGTTAGAGGTATAGTTTGAATCTATTTCTGAATTATATCTTGTATGTTTTTGCTTTTTTTGTATCAAAATCATTGTTGTTTTCTTTTAATAATTTGCAGATCAGGACATTGAAAAACCCAAGCTTGCATGATTTTGGAAGAACCCTTGAATCATGGAAGCCAAACGTGGTGTATTTACAAGGGCAAATGTTGCCAAATGATGAAATTGGGTCCTTAGTGTGGGATGGTGTTGTTCTTTCTAATGTTGAAGTGATGGCTGAGGTTTTTAGTCATGTATTGCCTACCATGGTACGTGAATTTCATTTAGTTTTGTATTATAAGTGATTGTGTTATACAATTGATTTGCGTCTTGATTTAACAATGGTAATAGTTGTAGTATGTTGTGGATTAAGAGAAAAGTGTCATTTTGTTATGCTAGAAGACATTGTTTGTGGCTGTTTCAGACTTTATACGCTATAATTGTCCTTAGAATCTGAGTGTATTAGTTGTACTTAAGTTAGCATTAAGTAAAGTTTTTGTTGTTTCTGGCCGAGTGCAATGCCACTTGGACTATCATTCTACCTCCATTAACTGGACTTGTTGTAAATGTCAGCAAATAATCGGGGAAACACAAGGTGCACACTCATAAAGAGATACCATCCCGAAACCATATTGCAATGGGAGGAATGGCTCCAATAACCTATAAAGTGTGCACCCCATCTTTAATTCTCTGATATAACATAAATCATCCCAACAACGCCCTCACATGCAAACCCCGCCAAGTTCACATGTGGGAGTAATTAATTAGAGTAGAAACACCATTCTTTTCGAACCTACCATTTTTTTTAATTTTTTATGGAACTATCGGCTTTGATACCATGATGACTTTAGCTATTAATTGTAAATGCCAGCAAATAATCGGGAAAAATGAGGTGCACACTCCATAAGTTAAGGAGATATCATCCCAATTCCATATGGCAATCGGAGGAATTGCTTCAATAATTTATAAAGACTGTACACCTTCTTTAACTCATCGATGTGGATAAACCATCCAAAATTAACCGTGTGAGGTCTTCAATACTTAAAAATCAGTATGTCAAGTTGATACTCATTTCATATTTGCTAAATCATATGAGATACTTTTTGCATAAATAGACCTAGTCTTATTATGTGACACTTACTCGTGTAAGATATGACTCCTGGTAACTTTAGTGATCAATTATATAAAGCCCAATATTATAAAGAAATGGATTGGTAGGCATCAACTTAATTGCTTCCTTAACCATATGAACTGTTCCTAGGACTAATCAATTTACCTTAGTAATCCGTGTTGGATCTTCAACACTAAGAATGAGTAGGATACTTTGATACTTTATTTATAATATAAAAATACGTACTTTGCCTGCAATGAACGAGTCTAACAATGGGACACTTGTGTCAGATATGAGAACCTGAGTCCTATTCCTTAGTGATACAAATATACCCAATAGCATAAACAAATGGGCTTTTAGGCAATAGGCATCAACATAATTGCTTTTGTAACCAAGTGATGCCAAGGTTGTGCAAGAGGACCCTTTGATGTAGAGAACTAGTTGGAAACGGCTTTATGGATCATTTGATTTTGTTGGTTACTAAGAACTTGGAAATATTTGCTCCAATGCTTGTGCCAAATTAAATAACATATCTCTGTGGAGATTTCACAATAGTGACAACACTATATCAATGCACTAGATTTGGTCTTGTCTAGGCAAGGTAAGGGGATGTTGGAGGTTACGCAGCTTTACCCTAGTAATTGTGAAGAGGGTGTTTCTGGTTGAAACTTGATTATACTTAAAAATCAATTTCCAAGACTCTTGGTTAGTTGAAAAGTTTTATTCATTTAGACTTCCGATTTCTTTTTTTGAGCGGCAAAGAGCAGCAAGATTATATTGATAATCAAGGCTCTCCAACCTGTTAATAGTAGTGTTTTTGATTTCATGCATCTAGAATCCCCCAACCCTTATCAAACCATTTTGGTTGTTTTGGTTTGTGGATACTACCAGTCTACCACAATGCCAACCAGGCAACGACAATGCCAAAGTCTTAATCCCAAAAGATCGCCGGTTGATATATGATCATGGGATGTGACTAGGTTTTATTGAGTTGGTTGTTATAAACCTACTGCTCACCCTTCACTTTTATCCGCTCGTGGATTGTAATGAGCGATGACCACTCATAGATGGAGTTTTAAACAAAGAGATTATCATTTCACATAATTTGATATTCATTAATGTCTTTTTGCAGGTTTATCTAGAGATCCCAAATGCTGAAATGTTGGCAGACGCTATTCATTCTAAGGTGAGGAACAAAATTAAGCTTCATAATTCATTTCTCATCTCATGCCGTTTTGCTGCTCAAGAGCTTTGTTTACCAATATAATGTTATTTTGTTGACTAAGACTTGGTATCCACTATTTTGGCAGGGAGTTCCGTATGTCATATTCTGGCAGAATGCATTTACTAGTTTTGCTGCAGCTCATTTCCGGCACGCATTTTTTTCAGTTGTACAGAGGTATTACTTTTACTTGGAACTGTGTTATTGGTACTTTTTTCCCCTGAATATGTGGAGATATCCTTGCACGCAAGTTTCTGGATAATTATGATGTTGAGCATATCTCGTTTAAATGCATTTTGTTAGTATAATTATTTTTGTGACTTGTGGAGGAAGCAACTGTTAACTCTTTGAACAAATCAATTAGTTATAGTCTTTATTGTTTCCAATGTGTTTGAACGATTGCGAGTATCAATCTTTCGATTATGCAATCATTGGCAAATTTCTTTTATTTTCATTATATCTTAGATTGACATTTTAGTTCCCTAGAGATTTAGGTGTTGAACTTGGGTACTAGTTTGATTTTCAAAAAAAAACTTTTGGCTTTGTTTTGGGTATTCGAAACTTAACATTGCATGAAAATTTACGCAAATATCAGTGGACTTTGCATGATTAAATTACACACTTTTACTTGCAAAGTCCTGTATTTATCCATTCTAAATTTTGTGGCAACCATTAAACCACATGATAAAGAGCTTTAATTATTAAGATCACTTAAAGTTTAGTCACTCATAATTTATAGTTAAACAAATAATTATTGATAAGTTAATTACTTATACACTAAAAGGTTTCATATGGTGCAATTACAATAACTATGGGCCACGATTCACGTTATTACTCTGTTATAGCTATTTCCTCAAATGGTGCAATTACAATAATTATTGATAAGTTAATTACTTATACACTAAAAGGTTTCATAAGGTTTCATATTATTGCATAACTGTAGTCGTTCAACATTAAAAATGCATTTATAAGATCAAAACTCCCCTTAATTGTTCTTTTTACCAAAAATTCTGATAGTATGGGCCACGATTCACGTTATTACTCTGTTATAGCTATTTCCTCAAATGCATCTGCAACCACAATTTTATTTTTTTTACCAAAAATTCTCATCATCCTCATCATCACCATACCCATTCAATGGAGCTATGATCAAGGTCCGGGGAGGTTAATTCCCTTATAATATGCAAATATGAATCCTGTCTTGGCTGTGCTTAACTGAATGAATGTTGACGTACCTGATTGTGTACTGCTTTTTTCTTATGCGTGTTGAATCATTAGAGAAAATTTGGTGAATCTTCTTTTTTTGCAGTTCCCCATGCCATACCTGGGATGCTTTCCAACTGGCACATGCATCATTTAGACTTCATTGCATTCGAAACAATTCTGTGCTTCCACGAAACAGCCAAAAGTCTGGTGATAATCTTGGTCCTTCTCTTCTCGGTGACGCTCCTATCATTGAAGTTGCTTTGCCCGAGGTTGATAATGGCGAAGAAGAAGATGACTCTGGAAGTAATCTATCTTCTGTAACGATCCACGATGATGATGTGAATGTGAGATTTCTGATTTGTGGGGTTGCATGCTCATTGGTGAGTTATTGAAGCCTTCTTGTTTCATGGTTATGAAATTGACATTTCTCTTATCTAGGTTGTTCTTTTCCAGGATGCATATTTGTTGGGATGCTTGGAAGATGGACTAAATGCTCTTTTGGGAATAGAAGTATGTCCAATTGCTCAAAAATTTAAATGTCTGGGTCTTTCATTTTTTACTGAATAAATTTAGTTGTTTTCTCTTCCCATCCCACATCTGTCCTTGTATAAGCATGGCCATGCAATTCGCCTTTTACAATATAAACATCAGACGTCCTACATGCTTTACTATGATTACTTTGCATTGAGACTTGTTCAAGCAACATGTTATTGCAACCTTGTACATTATACAATCACCCAAAATGTTATCGTTGCTTTTATCTCATATCACAACTCAATTAGAAGATATGCTCTGTAATATGCAGAATTCCATTAGGCCCTGCTATTGGCCATTCGCGACCTCAAAAACTAGAAGTGCTTGCTTGTTTTCTGTATTGGCGTATTAAGCTCAATATTTTGTCTAATGCTGTTGCCTCTTGTCCTTCTATTCCTTCAGATGCGTGGAAGCAAGCTTCAGAGCCGTATCAGGTAGGCCTTGCTGTTTATTTGTCAATGCTAACTGCTAAGCGTAATAATTTCATCTTTACTTTATTTGGGTATTTGGGTAACACTGATATAAATCTTCTTTCTTCCTTTTTATTTTTCTTGCAATGAAGTAATAACAACATTTGAACCTTGCTTGGAATAATATACGTTGCTATTTGAATGCTTACAGTGCCCCACCACCACCACATCAGGCAGCAACATTCTCGCGTGGTGTTGTGACCATGAAATGTGATATTTCTACGTGTAGCGCAGCTCATATCTCTCTTCTGGTGTCTGGAAGTCCACAAACTTGTTTTGACGATCAGGTTTACCTTTTTTCTTTGTTACACATTGTCTGCTTGGTGATCCTTAGGAGACTGTATTAATACTTTGTCTATAAATTTCACAGCAATTGGAAAACCATATTAAGAAGGAGGCCGTTGAAAGAAATCAGCTCATACAGGCAATATCTTCTTCCGAAGAAAATAAACCACCTTCGTTTGAGCCTCGAACATCCGTCTCCATTGCTTGTGGAGCTACAGTTTTTGAAGTATGCTTGAAAGCACCTTCTTGGGCCCTCCAGGTTCTTGATTTAGACCCTCGCTCATTCATATATGCCTCTTTTCTCGAAGATTTATTTTGTTTGTTTATTTTATTTTTAAAAAATTGAATTATTGAACTCATTAAGTAACTAGGACATCAGATAGTTTTTTGGCTTATGAATATTATTAGCCGATAAATACAATAATTTTTCTAATTGATAGTATCTGAATTCTGAAAAGGCCATATTAAGTGATATTTTCTAGCTGCGATATGAAACTGTTGGCCTGATTATCATGGACCTTATGGAGTAAGATTTGGTTTCCACGAGTTTACATGTTTATATCTGCTGGGACATGCTTTTTAGTTCTTGGAGCTCTAAGTTGAATTTTTTGCTCTGGTCCAAACATATCTTTGTTTCCTGAGGTTTTTTCTTTCCCCGATCTATCTAGGTATTGCGGCAGCTAGCACCAGAAAGTTCTTACCGTAGTCTGGTAGCCCTTGGTATTGCGAGCATTCAAGGATTGGCTGTTGCTTCATTTCAGAAAGATGACGCTGAACGTCTTCTGTTTTTCTGTACGAGAGAACATAAAGATCAGCAACAACTTAACGGTGATCTCACTACTCCACCGAGTTGGTTGAGACCACCCCCTCCAAGCAGAAAGATTTCTGAACGAGGCGACAGATCAAGCCCTTGTTCACATAACAGTTTGTTTTCTGAAAATCAAGTTGGTACGAAAAGATCTAAGCTGGAAGATAAAGAAACTAGATGTTTTAATGGGGCTTATAGTCCTGTTGCACCCGTCCGGCATAAGTTAAATGTAGCGGCAATGAGGCCCATACCTCAAACTAAGACACCCTTTTCGGGCATAGTGCACGCAGATAATTATGACACAGCACAAGTTAAACCTAGCTTGCCTGCTGTTCCGCTAACAAAGAATGGTGTGTTTGCATCAAATGCTGCACCAAACAGAAGGGCTTCAAATGTATATCAGACCAAGCCGATCATAACTTTAAATTCGATTCCTCTGAAGAAACATGGTTGTGGTAGACCACCTATCCAGTTATGCTCTGAGGTAAACTTGTCTGTTTTCCTGAATTAAGAAGAATTATGATTGACTTAATATATATGTTTAGGCATTATTACTTGTAACTTTTAAGGCTGTATATTTTTTGTTTGGATATCAGCTTAAATGCTAAAATGGACTATTTGCTTAGTTTGTTGAACAAATGTGGCAAGAGCATCACTGTTAGGGGTGTTCAATGGGCTGACCCCATTTTGAGCCATTATCCAGCCCCTTTTGGAAAGGCTTTGTAAGGGCTGGGCCAACAACGGGCTCTTGTATAATTCAAATGAAACGGGATATAAAAGGGTTCAATAAGAGTTGGAAACGACCTTTCCAAATAGCATAATTGACGGATAATTTAAATATTGTAAATGACAATGTCGATGGGGATTATCAATATTTTTTCAATTTAATTATTTTAAATTATAATCTAATTGTGTAAATTGATAAATGGAAATTAAAATAATACCAGTAATAATAAGTTCCATATCAAATTCAAATGGCCCTTATCCAACTGGGCTTATATTTACTTAAGCCCGACCCGACCCTTATCTAGCCAATTGAACACCCCTAATCACTGTTAAGTCAATGCCTTACCATGGTACCATCTGACTTTGCAGTGCAAGACTTTGAATCTCGTTGTTTATGAGTGAAAAGTGTTTCTAATGTTGAGATTTGATGACATTATAATGGGCAGTTTTAAGATTGTCAAAAATTATCCAGGGTTCCATCTCTGATAAAAATTGAATCATCTTTTCTTATTGCTCTGAATTTTAGTTCGATTAGGCTGATGTTTTCGATTTTCAGGAGGAATTCTTGAAAGACGTTATGCAGTTTCTTCTTCATCGTGGGCACACTCGGCTCATTCCTCAAGGTGGGCTAGCGGAGTTCCCCGATGCAATCCTCAACTCTAAGCGGCTCGATATTTACAACTTGTATAGAGAGGTATTTTGTGGTTTCATTTGTCACGGTGTAACTTTATTTTGTTGTAGGATTTTTATGTAGACCTATTTGTCTTCTATATTTCTTGCTTCTAAGAGATGAAGTTGTACTGTTTTCTCTTACAGGTTGTTTCGAGAGGAGGATTTCATGTTGGTAACGGCATCAATTGGAAAGGGCAAGTTTTCTCCAAGATGCGGAATTATACTGCTACCAATAAAATGACCGTATGTACTCTAACTATCATTATCTTGTCCACACATTTAACATACACATTTTGAGGCATTTGTAACTACTCAGAGTTTCCTAATGATCTATGCTAAAAGCCCAACTTTGTAGAGGTGTTCAATACAAACCCAATGATCCGAAATTTACCCAACTTTGTAATCGAATATGATTTGACCCGACTTCTAAAATGATTTACAATTATGTAAAGAAATAATATGGACGCAAAACTTGATTTCAAACCGACCCGAAACACCTAACCCAAAATCAACCCAATGATCCAAATGCACATCTCTTGTTCTAACCCATTCAAATATACAAATAATGCTTTACTAATGGCATCTCTTATAAAGCCCAACGTTCTAAGTTATACATACAGTGATGTAGCGGCACACATGGATCACATGATAACTCGATTGTAGAGCCACTTGATTGAATCTTATGGTTAATTTCTTGATCATTATTGATGGTATAAATGTTGACAGGGTGTTGGAAACACGCTTAAGCGACATTACGAAACTTACCTGCTGGAATATGAATTAGCACACGATGACGTAGATGGAGAATGCTGCTTACTATGCCACAGGTATGTGCTATATAATTAGTTCCCATTTCTAGCCGCTTTTTTCTTGTTCTTGTTTAACTTTTATTTCTCTGCAAACCTTTAACAGTAGTGCAGCTGGTGACTGGGTGAATTGTGGTATATGCGGAGAGTGGGCCCACTTTGGCTGTGATAGACGGCAAGGCCTTGGCGCTTTCAAGGTAACGTAAATTGCGCAAACTAGTGTTTAAACTTTCAAATCCTCTTGTATGAAACCTTCTCACAGTTAGAGGAGCCCATATAATTAACCGATTTTTTAATTAATCACTTTAAAGATGTAAATGATCATTGTAACAAATAGTAATTAATGTTCAAGAATTTGTGTTTCACTTTTAATACTAGTGAAATAGTAATTAATGTTCCTAAGTTCTTAAATGAGACGGTGGACGGTCTCATGGTGAGACCATCTCTATTAGGATTTAGGTTGACTTGAATTGTATTTAGCGTGTTAAGTGATCATTTACAATTTCAAAATGATCAATTAGACAAATGGGCTAATTATATGATTACGCAATCAATCTAGTATTGGTTTGCCATAGGCCATAACCATGGTTTTTGTTTCGGTATTTACAGGATTATGCAAAAACAGATGGATTGGAGTATATATGTCCACATTGCAGTGTGACAAATTTCAGGAACAAGTTGCACAAACCCTCAAATGGATATTCAGAGGGCTTAACATATTCAAGACATGTGTGATTATTATTATTATTATTATTTTCTAATTTCTATTCATTCACTGAGTATTTTTGGTATCCCATGGTTGATAAATCAAGGCAGCCTTTGGAGATATATGGGAATCTGTAGAATTTTCAGGCAGTATACACAGGATTCAAAACTAATATATAAGATATGAAGCGCAAAAGCTTCATCGCGACACAACTTTTGGATTGTAAATCGTACTGTTTTAGTTGGTTCTAATTGCCTTTTACGAGGTGGTTCCACGAGGTAATAGTATGGCGGTTGGCGCCTTGGCGGAGTTCATTTACATGGAAAGGTATGGGGGAGAGGTTTACTGTAAAATAATTAGAGGAAATGATTGTATTTAGGTAGAAGTAGCATTATCCAAGTGATGGATCATTTATTCTTAATAGGAGTTGAATGTTGATAATGGTGTTCCTGTGCCTAACAACACTGTAAACTGTACAGTGCCATATCGTCATTTCACAATTTTTCAAGACGGCTCTGCTAGCCAAATGTACTACCAAACTACTAATAGAACTCAAAAGTAATAGCCAATTGGATGTACTACCAAAATAAGGGTCTAATTATATATGCAATGATAAGGGTAATTTTGATGAAGACTTATTTTGGTTTAGAAAACATTTTTTTATTTGTAGTACTAAACAATGATATGGGTCTATCAATATATCTTAAATCTTTTAATTTCACTTATATACTAATTCTTTTCATCTTCAAAATATTCACATTTCCTGTAAAAACCATCATATTTCTTTCATGGCCGGTCCAAGATATCTGGGGGGGCCTGAGCTAAATAGTACATTTGGGGCCTTTTTCTTTGCAATTTATAACTTATATGGATCTTTTACAACCATTAATTTAACCTTTTTGACATGGTGCCCTAGGCGACAACCCTTCTTGCCTACCCTTAGGGTCGATCCCAATTTCTTTTTACTACTATCCTAAAAGGACATAACAGTAATGTCTTTATAGATATAATCATCAATGGGAAATAAAATTAAGTTCAAACAATAACAAGTTCCATTTGTAAACAAAGAAAACAAAAGGTCAAGGCAGATAAAACTCAAATAATAAAATCTAACATCCTTACATTTTAAGCAAATTAAAAAAAAAAAAAAAAAAAAAAAAAGTAAGGAGTGCCGCTTCAACTCCAAATCCTGGCATGCTTATGATAAACATTGTGACTGGTGGCTAGAGCTCCATTTACTTCCACAATTATAGCAGAATTCATATCGACACCTGTTTTTATTATTTATAACATAAATAATAAATGCAAACAAACAATAATTATTAAATTATTATATCAATCATATTCATATATATAAACTAAATCCACAAGCGACATATAAGAAAAGTCTTTTATGAGTAAAATTTCATTTTTTTCAAACTATATTACATAATGATAATAATGATACTCCCTTCGTTTTCAAATATTTTTCCCATACTTTTTGCACAGTTTTCAAAGTAAATTTTGAGTCTATATATCTCTAAATACGAATCATAAAAAATTATAAAAACTATATAATAAAAAAATATACATTAAGACGAATCTAACGAGATCTCACATGAATATCTTTTGTCTTCAATATATGTCTTAAAAATCTTAATCAAGTTTCTCTTTCCAAAATAGAATATTCTAAATGGGAAGAACATTAAAAAACGGATGGAGTAATATACTTATGCACAAAATTAATTTTAATAAGCTAAAGTTTAGACCGTTGCACTTCAAAATTACCCTTAACGGCTATAAAAGAGATATTTGTTTTGGCCCAATTATTTTCTAATGCTGACACTAAGTAATCTTTAAATGAAATGATTATACAATATCTAGTTGTTTCCTTTAAATTATTACGATAAAATTTTATATGATAGCAACATACTTCTTTTGTTCCATAATACTTGCTATATTTAACCTTTTTACACAATTCAATGTACTATTTTATTTATTTATATGCCGAATTATACACAATTAAAATATGAAAGTATACGATTAGACGATCCAAACAAGATCACACTTGACTGTATTATTAATTACATATTAGCCGCAATATATAAAATAAAATAAAATAATAACAAGTGTCTAAAAACAAAATATAGCAAGTATTAACAAACGGAGAAAGTATTTTTTGAAAAATTGCGCTACAATAAACGAACAAAAATAAATTCAAAATTAAAGAAAAAAAAAATGAAATCATACCTACAACTCATATGATGACACCCTTCAGTCTTCTCAACATGAATCCTACAATTAGGGCATCTTCTCCACTTATTATCCTTAGCCATTTTAAACACCAAAACATCATCTTTATCCCTTTCATCTTTCCCCAATACTTCAAACTCCTCACACGTGAGTCCCTCGTGCCAACGCACCTCACAACGAGCACAAAACAGTCTCTTACAGCTCGGACACTCAGATGATCTAACTTCTATCCCTCCATCATCCACCATTAATGCAGAACAATCTTTATAAGGGCAGTAAAATTTCTGATACCCAGGAATCATTGCTTCAAACAATGCATTTTCCCATCTTTCAAATACTTCTTTTGGTAAAATGGAGCTGCATTTCTCGGGTTCAAATACTTGTTTACAATTCGGGTCTGGGCATTTTACTGAACCGATATTTTCCTTGATTTTGGATGCCATGTATTTTAGAACACAATCAGTGCAGAATGTGTGGGTACATTTTGATAAACCCATGAATATTTCTGAATTGGGTTTGTGTTCCATGCAAATTCCACAGAAAATTAGGTGTTTTTTGGAAGATTCACCCATTTCTTTGTACTGTTCATCATACTCTGTTTTGACCTCTGTTTTGATCTCTGTTTTGATCTTTTTTTTGGGGGTAAGGAAAGGAGGGATTGGAGGTAATGAAGAAGAAGAATAGATAGCTTCTTGAAGGGAGAGTTCAAGAGCGTATTTTTCATCAGAAATGGGGATGGGTTCATCGTTGATTAAGGCTAAAAGGTAAGCTTCATCTACAAATAAATCAATGTCGTCTTCGTCTAGAAACGCCATTGATGGAAGCTTATTACCTTATGTTGAATAATGTGTTGGTATAGCTTTTTATAGGTAGATGAGGAAGCATGATTTGGTTTGACTGATGTCTGGGAAATCATCGTGGAGTAATAAATTTGAAGGATACTGAAACGTTGTTTGGGAAGTTCTATAGGTTTTACTAAGTGGATAAATTAAGTAGATGTTTGTTTGCTCCTTTCCAAGATTTATGGAGGGGGAATGAGTGTATATGAAGTGTACTTACACACGGGAAATGTCATCTTATTTGTAAGATTTTGTGAAGAGAAATTATTGTTTCGCTGTCGTTGAAGACCTTTCTAAAATTGGGAGACTCTTTGATCGCACTTTCGTCTATGTGTATGAGTTGTTGTTGCTCTTTTCTTTCCAGACCCTGATCATAGTTTTCTATGAGCGGGATACACTGGATATGATGATGATGAATCTTTCGTTATGATTATTGATACTATTTATTATTCAAGTTTTTTTTTATATGTTGCGACTCATGTGTTATAAAAAATATACTTAAGTAAAATCTTGTTTGAATTGTTTATTTGTATACTTTCATAATATTATCCTTTTATAATCTATAGTGATGCATAATGCAGCATGTAACTGATCAAAATATTGTATTAGATTGCGTTAAAAGTTAAATAAAGCAAGTACAATAAAACGAAAAAGTATAGAATAAAATAATACTTTCGGTATAAGAGAAAAATGGATATTGGTGATGAATAATAAGAGAAAATGAATAGTGTCCATGAAATTAAAGATCATTAAAATGTATGGATGAGATTATATATTAAAAGAAAATGATCAGTCATTGTCTAACAATAAAAATAAGTGGGACAAATCAAAATAACAATTGGTGCAAAATAAATGAGGTGGAGGGAGTATGTATCAATCTTAACATTATTGTGCTTTGGATTTGAAGAATATTTAAAGATAGTAAGATTATTGGTAAATTAATTTGAAAAAAGCCTAATTATTATTCCCTTTTATTCAAGAAATAATTATCAAATAATTCAATTTTTTTATTGTTTTTTACAATAATCATAGTTTTTAATTAATCTTGAATAATCTCAGTTTTATGATCACTTATCACTTATGCAAGAAAATTGTTGTCCAAATGTTGACTAATCTTTGCATATAATAGTTTAAAATAAACAAAAATCAAAAATATAAAAAATTAAAAAATATACTTACGTTTTAAAAAGATTTTCAATTTTTGTATAATTTAATTTTATTTGTATTTATTTTTTCCAAAATGACTTATTGTATAGGTAAAAGGTTATTCCTCATGGTAGTTTTCCTTTACTCAATAAAACTAGTTAGTGCGATACACGGTTTTATTAAATTTTTCGACATAAATTACATTAATTAATATATAAAGTATTACAATTATTATTAATAACACATTTTAAAATTAAATTTAACACAAAAATATGTAAAATTATTTTATAAAAGTTTAAACCAAAAAACATGGTTTTTGTCATGAAAATATAATCGACTTATATAAAAATAGTCATAACCTGAATGATATTAAAATTAAGCATTGCATATAAGTAACCAATTGTATAAATAACAAAAAATTCTAATAATAGTATATTATGTTTCAACCATCTCAAAATTACAAATACACTGATAACACTCATTTAATAAATAAATTAAAAAAGATTTCATAATAATTGAAAAAACGAAATGATATATATATGATTCTCTAATACATTAAATGAAGTACATGATAAAGTAAAGAATTAAAAAATAGTCATAAAAAAATGACATTATCATTGAGTATTGAGGAAAATTTTTTGATAAGGTTGTGACAAGTAAGTAATTTTAAACACTGATTAATGTCAACAGGCAGATAGAATGCACCTCTTTTCACCCATTATAATTGTGAACTACCTTCAATTCTCATTATCTCATGAGTTTCAGATTGAGTTGATAGCCTCTGCAAATACTCAATAAAAAATACTTTTCATACGCACTCTAATTAAACAACTATCAAAGCTAGTCAAAAATTTAGACCTAAGGATGGTAAAATTCCATTTCTGTTATCCGCTCCCTATTAAACTAAGTGTAAAAGCTTTAATTACTTGCTAATAACCTTTTGTTAAATTTTAGAGCATTCCTTGTAATATAGATTTAGATAAGATACTCGTAACTTGTAATTTTTTAATTTCACCATAGCATTCTTAAGTGGTAGACCAAAGTGAGCAATATTTGTAGAGTGGATTGTAGTAAGTATAAGAGTGAACTACTACGATATAGTGGTAGAATATATATTGTCTTCTTATATGTTTCTAGTGTTTGTTAATGTTACTTTGAAGATTAATTGTTCAATACCACTTAAAATTTTATTGTTCGCATGATTATTTTACTATCCCATTGGTCATGCTCTTCTTATGCGTATGAGTTATCGCCGTCCTTTCCTAACTCCCTAGACTCTGCTCATAGTTTTATGGGTGGGACCGACACACCGTACTGTAAGATGATTATTTTACTATTCCTTCCAAATACATATATATACCCTGAAATTCTCTACATGTAATTCTTAAAACCATTATCCATGCACAAATTATCTTATCATTTAGTGTCAAGGAACCATCTCAAGTTGATGGTTAAAGCCCAAGATCTTTTATATTAATATACTCTAACACCCCTAATGCGAGAGTCCAATTTGGATTAGAAGTATGGATACACGACACGGGCCTTCTCATATTGGTACGAAATATTTCACTTGAATTTGAGGGTTGGTTGAGATTTGAACACGTAAGTACGTAACTTCTTGTCACGATAGCTCTGATACCATGTCAAGAAATCAACTAAACCAAAAAATTAAGCTTATAGTCGAAGTTCTAGAATATATTATATACTCTAACAGTAATTCCGAGAATCGAGATGCCGATTTTCCTCCTTTAGAAAGGCGTGGCGTGATGTGAAACTGAGTTGGAAGCATTGAACATACATTGTTGATCATGATTATTATGAAGATGGGGTTACAAATACCATACGCCATGGCCTACCCACCATTGCTGTAATTAACTTATTCTTCCTTTTTTAACATCATTACTCAATACTGATGCCCTACAACTAATAATAAAAAGAATGGTCAAAAAGTCAAGCTACCTAAAGCTTGTTTTAAGTGAGGCTTTTCCATTACTAATAAGTAATAATGCTGGAATTCTAATCTTGACTTGTAGTTTACATTAATATTTCACATATTTTAGTCTTTATTTAAATACTAGAATGCATATAATAACCTTTAGATAGATTGCATCTATCTTAATTAGTTGGTTAGATCTTGTGGGGTACATTACATTTAAATTTTGTGGGGGTGCAATATTAATTAGTCTAAGATTAGATCTTAAATCTATACCTATAACTAAAACAAAACACGCTTACATTATGTAACCTTAAAAACTAATGAGGTGTCACTTTGTGAATTAAAATTTTCCCTCCAATGAAGGATGACGATGTCATCCTAATATGTTAATTAATCCTTAAATAAATATATATTATAACAATCAATACATTGGAAATTGGTTTATATAATCAATATAAGTAAAAGAATAAATATATATGTTCAAAATAATTTATAAATTAAATATAAAATTTGTTTTAAACATAGTTATGCTTACCTAAGTAAATATTAAAATAATATCAAAATAACATTAATTAACATCGTACAAAACTTATAAAATTGTATTTGTAAAATTAAAATTGAATCAAATATAATTAGCTATTATATGCAATTATTAATTCATTGAAAATGAATAATTAATAATTTACAATTTATTCATTATTTTTTAAATACTATAAAAAATATTAAAATGAAAAAACCGTGCAATCGCACAGGGATTATCTAGTTATGTATAAAATGTTTAGTTTACTAGTCTCTAAAATTTAATAATTATTGAATTATTTATAAAAAATATATATTGTAAACTCGATTATCTTGATTATAATAAGAATAATTTCTTCCTATAGATTATAGATTATATATAAATTGATGGAGTATATTTTAAGACACAAACTATAGATTAAATTTTTATTGAATTGATTTTTTTACAAACGTGCATTAAACTTTAAAAGTCAATTTCCAAAACTTAAATTTATTTTAGTGACTAAATTATAAAATACATTGTTTTTAATTCTATTTGACTATTTATGAGAAAATAAGAGAAACAATCTATATATAAAAGCTAAACTTTGTATATAGAAGTATAGGTGGTATACTAGTTTTTGTCTATTGAATTATGTTTTTTTTTTCTCTATTATATCATGGTATGATAAATAATATTTTCTATAACATGCTTAACATATGGAAACTACATAACCTTCGATGTCTTAGTATCCAACTAATTATTATTGTTCCACTTATGCTGTGTTTGGTAAAATTATTTATTAAATGATTTTAGTTTATTTTAATACAAATAGATAGTTGAATAGTCAACCTATCTAGTTCTAGTGATAGGTAAACTAGATAGTTAAAACAATTCGTTATTATATATTAAGTATACAATACTGTATGGGTGAAAGTTTGGTTTTTTTCAACCAAATTTAAATTGGTTTTTGATTTTTCAATCCAAATCCAAGTCAAATTTTGTCTTTTAGATTTTCAGTCCAATTTAAACCGAAGTGCAAACCGAATAAACAAACCAAAATCATAAATAAAAAGAGATAGTCATTGTAGTAAAAGTGGAGATAGGCAAAATAAAACCTTTAAAAAAGGTTTTTTTTTAAGAGCACTTAAGTTTTTTATCTTGATATCACCTATCAAAGTCTTGTTTTTCAGACAACGTTGCACAATGTTTATTCAACTAGTAGTTTATCCTTATCTAAAAAGTGAGCTTTTCCATTCTATTCGGTTAGGAAATTTGGTTTTCGATAACTAGCAGGTTCAAATCAGGGCTCGCCCTAGATATTTTGGAGCTCAGGACTTAATAGCAAATTAAGGCTTTTTCTCTTTGCAACTTATCACCTATATAAACCCTTCTACAATCATTAATTTTGCATCGTTAATATGGAACTTTGGATGACAGTCCCTCTTATCCATATTCCATAGGGCCAGCCCTGGTTCAAACCTAATCGAAACACCCCTAGTCTTGGGTGATCTTATTGGTTTTTACAGTTTGTTGACGTTTATGTAGATTGAATTGCCTCAGCACTCAGAGCTCAAAGGTAAAGTGGTTAAAGGAAAGTCCCACGTGAGGGTTAGTATTAGTAGATGCAGACTAACTGAACATTGCATTCGTGAGCTTCTTCCATGATAATTATCAAGAATAACACAATTTTTTGTATTTATTTTCCCATAATAATATAAATTTTTGATTAATCATGAATAATACTAATTTGGAGTTATTTTCCTATAATATACCTAATATGTTAAAAAGCAAGTTATACGAGATTATATGATAAAAAAATTTAATAAATTAGTTAAAGAAAACTAAAGTTGATCGATATTAAAAAAACTCTCTTTTTTTTTAAAAAAAAAAAAACTCTCTTAGTAGGTATTATTTATATATAGTTAATCAATAATTGATATTGTTGTAGGAAAATTAACAAAATAATATTCCGTCCGTTCTTTTTTGTTCTTCCCATTTACTTTTTGCATAGTTTTCAAAGCAACTTTCGAGTCTAAATATCTCTAAATACGCATTAAAAAATTAAAAAATACTCCCTTCGTTCTTTTTTGCTATTCTCATTTACTTTTTGCACAGTTTTCAAAGCAACTTTCGAGCCTATATATCTCTAAATACTCATTATAAAAAATTCTAAAAATTATATGATAAAAAAGCATACATTATGACGAATCGAAGGAGATCTCACATTGATATATTTTGTCATCTATAAATGTCTTTAAAATCTTAATTAAATTTCTCTCCCCAAAATAGAATATTCTGAACGGGAAGAATAAAAAAGAACGGAGGGTGTATATGATAAAAATGTACACATTAAGACGAATCTAAGGAGATCTCATATGGATATATTTTATCATCAATAAATGTCTTAAAAATCTTAATTAAATTTCTCTCTCCAAAAATAAAATATTCTAAATAGAAAGAACAAAAAAGAACGGAGAAAATATTATTCACTGTAATTTTTCAATTTGTATTTAAAAGTTGATTTTATAAAGGAATTACACATTGCTCTAATAAGTGAGTCACGTAACTTTATTTTTGGCTCTTAATATAATGGGTCATTTAAAGTAGAAATTAAGCAGTAGTCTTATGTCCCACCAACCATTTCCTCTTAATTTATCGTGTCTCCCCCTAAACAATTCAATATTCACTCTCACCTCACTCTATACTACATTAGTAGGGCCATTTTATACCCATTTAAGTTGTCCGACCGTCTAAATTCTCTAGGAAAAAAATTTCTTATATTATCAAACTTCTTATAGTTTATTAGCTTTGCTGATTATGTATTTTTCGGTTATATTATTAATTAAAGATTTAAAATCTACCAATGTTAATTTTTTTAAAAAAAACTTTAATTTCTATTTTTTTACCATTAGTTATTAACAAAAGACTAATTTTCTAAAAACATTATAAATAAGGTCATTATATTGTGTACTCTCTGCCCCTCCTAGACTCTTTAGTCTTTATCAAGTTTTTGCTACATCCAAATTAATAATAATCCCACACATATAAACCCAAAATATCATTCACCACAAAAAATTCTTATCCCAATTTTAAATAAGAAAGAACCAATATAATCATTTTGCTAAAAACCAATATGATCACAATATTCAATTCTAAATATATTCAAAACACCTAAGGTTGCGTTTGGGAACCTCCATTTCATTTCGAATTGTATACTTTAATCATAAAATCATTAATTAAGAAATCCGAGAAGCCAAGGTTTGAGAAGTTATTCTCAAATTCTCATTTTTAACTACTTTTATAATCATAGTGGATTTAACTCAAATTCAAATTTGAATATTCTTTATCTGCTAAACACTAAATTTGAATTAAATCCATATTTTCAAATGAATCCCCAACATAGCATAATTCAAAATCGACTCAATAACCTAATAGATACTTTCAGGGTCGGCCCTAGAGATATTGAGGCCCTGAGCAAAATGGTGCATTGGGGCCATTTTCCTTTGTAATTAATAATCTATATAAACCTTTTACAACTATTAATTTTACTTTTATGACATAGAGCCATAGAGCCTTAGACGACGGCCCCTCTTGCCCACCTTTAGGACCGGCCCCGGATACCTTTATGCCCCACCAACCATTTCCTTTTAATTTCTCATGTCTCCTCCTAAACAATTCATTATTCACACTAACCCCACTCTACACTCCCCACTAAACTCTTCAACAAATTTTTGCTACATCTAAATTATTTTTCCACACATATAAACCCAAAAATTCAATCATCATCACCCAAATTTCATATTCCCTCCCACTACCTCAACATCATCAACATGCCAACACCAAAACCTTTCCTCATATGTCTCCTCCTCACTCTCATCACCATTCCAATACACTCAATCCCAACCACTTCAAAACTAGAACAAAGAACCTTCATTATTAGAGTAAACCATGAAGCAAAACCCTCAGTTTTCCCTACCCATCAACATTGGTATCAATCATCCTTAAATTCAATCTCATCATCTTTAAACCCACCAAAAGAAATCCAAATCCTTCATACTTATGACACTCTTTTCCATGGATTCTCTGCTCATTTGACAAACCCAGAAGCTAATCTCCTCTCTAAACAACCCCATATTCTCGATTTAATCCCTGAACAAGTCCGTGATATTCACACCACTCGTTCTCCTCTCTTCCTCGGTCTCGAACCCACCTCAAACACCTCCTCGTTGCTAGAAGAATCCGATTTCGGGTCGGACCTTGTTATTGGGGTTTTGGATACGGGTATTTGGCCCGAACACCCGAGTTTTAACGACCGAGATCTCTCCCCTGTTCCTACAAAATGGAGAGGGTATTGCCCTTCTGATTTCCCATGCAATAAAAAAATCATCGGCGCTAGGTTTTTTTGTGAAGGGTATGAAGCTACTAATGGGAAAATGAATGGGTCTACGGAGATACGCTCTCCGAGGGATTCTGATGGGCATGGGACCCACACTGCCTCCATTTCCGCCGGAAGGTATGTGTTTCCGGCGGATACTCTTGGGTATGCTAAGGGTATAGCCGCGGGAATGGCTCCTAAGGCTAGATTGGCGGTTTATAAAGTTTGTTGGACTTCTGGGTGTTATGATTCCGACATTCTTAAGGCGTTTGAACAGGCGGTTATCGATGGAGTTGATGTAATTTCTTTATCAGTTGGAGGAGTTGTTGTTCCTTATTATTTAGATACGATTGCAATTGCTGCTTTTGGGGCTGTTAAACATGGTGTATTTGTCTCTGCTTCTGCCGGAAATGGTGGGCCCGGCGGTTCCTCTGTTACGAATGTTGCTCCATGGGTTACAACCGTCGGTGCTGGTTCAATTGATAGGGATTTTCCGGCTGAAGTTTTGTTGGGTAATGGTAAAAGGGTGTTGGGTATGAGTGTTTATAGTGGGCCCGGGTTTCGGCCCGGGAAGTTGTACCCTATTTTTTATGCTGGTAGTAGGGATGACGGTGGTGGTGGTGGTGAAGGTGGTGATGGGTATTCGGGTTCTTTGTGTTTAGACGGGTCGTTGGATCCGGATTTGGTTAAGGGAAAGATTGTGTTATGTGATAGAGGGATTAATTCTAGAGTTGCTAAAGGACAAGTTGTTAAAGATGCGGGTGGTATTGGTATGATTCTTGCTAATGCTGTTTTTGATGGTGAAGGATTGGTGGCTGATTGCCACGTGTTGCCTGCCACTGCCGTTGGATCTGCTAGTGGTGATGTCATTCGAAGGTATATTGGTAGTAGTTTGAAAAAGTCAGTTGTACCGACGGCTACAATAATTTTTCATGGTACACGTGTGGGGGTTCGGCCCGCTCCGGTTGTTGCGGCGTTTTCAGCCCGTGGCCCGAACCCTCAGACTCCTGAGATTCTTAAACCTGATTTAATTGCACCCGGGTTGAATATATTAGCCTCTTGGACCCAACGGATAGGTCCGTCGGGTTTAACTGTGGATAACCGACGGGCTGAGTTTAATATATTGTCGGGTACCTCAATGGCTTGTCCACATGTGTCGGGGCTTGCTGCCTTGTTAAAGGCAGCTCACCCTGAATGGAGCCCGGCTGCTATCAGGTCCGCCCTTATGACCACAGCTTACACGGTGGACAACCAGGGTGGCATCATGAAAGATGAGTCGACTGGAAATGAGTCCACCGTGATGGATTATGGGGCGGGTCATGTCCACCCACAAAAGGCAATGGATCCAGGTTTAGTTTACGACCTTACGACCTATGATTACATAGACTTCCTTTGTAACTCTAATTATACAATCAACAACATAGAGCTAATAACCAAGAAAAAAACGGACTGTCGGGACGCCAAACGGGCGGGTCACGTGGGTAACTTGAATTACCCAACAATATCCTACGTTTTTGTACAATATGGACAACATAAAATGTCTAGCCATTCTATAAGAATTGCAACAAATGTAGGGGATCCAACATCAGTTTATAAAGTCAAGATCAATCCACCCATGGACACAAATGTGACTGTGGAACCAGAGCAGCTCCGTTTCAGACGGGTCGGACAGAAACTGAACTTCTTGGTTCGGGTTCAAGTCGAGTCAATCAAACTATCCGCCGGGTCATCCGTAACAAAAAGTGGGTCCATAGTATGGTCTGATGGGAAGCATACGGTAACAAGTCCATTAATTGTAACAATGCAGCAACCACTCTAAGTGTACATGTATCAGTTTTTGTAATATGTAACATTTTAGTATTATTTTTTTTGGTTCAAAATTATATAGAAATTTGGTGTATAAATCAAAAAAAAAAATTAAAAATGGTGTGAGATTAAGTGAGTGAGAGTGAGTGAAGGAATGAGTATAATTATGAGAATCTCTGCAGGGTGTTTTCCACTTCAGAAAACAAGTGAAGTGATGAATCATGATCTTTAATTTGTTGTTGTTGTAAGAGAATCTAAAATAATACTTTATGTAGTACTCTATCAATTCTGCCAAATTATTATCTTCTCTTGAATCTTGTTTATGTACAAGTGTTAAAAGTGGTATCTTGAATCTCAATGTCATAAATTTTTTATTGATTAGAGTATAAAAAAAACCAAATTTATTAGTTTTATATCCTTTTTTTTATAATTGTACCATTTGATACTTCTTCTGTTTAATAATACTCGCTATAGATAGTGACATTTTTTGACACAATATGTCACACTCAGTAGCAAGTATTATTATGACTATTTATGAGAAAAAATATCACAGAAACTTTTTAATTACAGATAGTCTCTTGAGAAACTGTCTTTTCGAAAGACATATCTTAAGTCCAATCCATTAAAGATTAATGTCTACTTAATGTATTCTTAATGCATACTTACCGTATTCATAATGCCTAATTACATTGTCCTTAATGCTTACTTATTGTATCCTTAATGCTTGCTTTCAGTATCGTAAATGTCTATTATCATTCATAATGCGTACTTATAACATTTTAAAAAATATATATTTAGTCAGCCTAATTAGAGAGTCTCTCAAAAAGACCGCCTCTCACAAGCATGGTCGGCCCTAAGGGTGGGCAGGAGGGGTCGTCACCTAGGACCTCATGTCAAAAGAGCAAAAATAATGGTTGCAGAAGGATCCATATAGGTGATAAATTGTAAAGGAAAAAATCCGCTATTCAACCAGGACTTCAAAATATCTAGGGCCGACCCTATACACTAGAATTTGTGATTTAATTATGATCGGTTATTAACTATCTTTAGGCAAATTAACTAACAAATTATTTTACATACCTTAACATAGAAACAAACAAATGACTGTAGTTAATGCTTGTGCATAATTTAATGGATTTTGTATTTTTGCTTCAAAAAATGTTGAGGGCATTATGTAGCAGTGGTGAGTTCTGTAGGTGGTACTGTGCCTGTGCTAGTATTGGTTGGCTGCATCTGCTGAAAGGAAAACCACAACATCTGGTTTAGCATTGCATGTGAAATCTAGTACAACAATTAATAATAAGTTCAAGCATATATACTCCCTCTGTCCGGATGAATTAGTAGCATAGAAAAAATGAGTGAGAATTAAGAAAGTGGCAACAAATGAAGAGAGAGAATGAATGGTGTGGATGAAGTTAAAAGAGGGTTAAAATGTATGGATGAGATTAAAAGAAAGTGGTGGGTCATAATCCGAAAATAGAAATACTGCAATTTAAGTAGGACGGACGAAAATAAAAAATACTGCAAATTATAAGCGACGGAGGGAGTATATATATATATATATATATATATATATATATATATATATATATATATATATATATATATATATATATATATATATATATATATATATATATATATATATATATATATATATATATATATATATATATATATATATATATATATATATATATATATATATATATATATATATATATATATATATATATATATATATATAGGTTAGGGACCATATATAAGAAACTAGGGCTACCTAAACATCACATGAAAAGATTTTTGTGGGTTTATGTATGGTTTGTGTAACATAGACCTTGGTTTTTATGGTAAATTTTATCATAATTTTGACAATTTGATTGAGCAATTTTTGGTTTTGGATAAGGGGATCTTCTATGGAGTAAATGCTAATGGATGAACTAAATCAACTTTAATTAGGGTTGTATTTGCTTCATGAGTCAGGATCGCTTAAAAGTTGGAACAAGAACATATTTACAGAAAAATGTAATTGCAAAAATAAGAATAATTAGTAAATATTATATCTAAAAAGATTGAAAATCTATTACTGATAACGAGCTAGCTTCAGTTAATTGGTTTCTACCTCAACGAACCCTTTCTTTTTGAGTCTTGTTTATAGGGTATTCTCTTAGCATTACCCCTAAATAGAGTATAAGGTTGTCTCGCCATGACACAATTAATTGATTTACATTAATTTCCTACAATCATTTTTTTTGAAAAACAATTTTAAGTTGGGTTAGTCCAATATATAAGATCGTCTCATGGTGAGACGATAATCTTAACAATGAATTAATGGATTAATAAAAATAGCTAATTAAATAAATGTGGAATAGTTCTTAGCTAATATTATCTTTTTTAGCTAGTCTATCTTTTATTCTTTTTAGTTTTGTCTCTTTTCTCTTTATTTTGTCTTTTGTCTTTAGATAACATTATCAGTCGTCACTCATTTCCTCTAATGCAAGGCTCTTTTTCTTGTGGTAAAATTAGACCACTGTCTTCTAGTCCTCCCTTAAAAAGGAGTATGGATATGAATTGATGGTTATCTTACCTCACCCAGACCTTGCTTTTAAGCGGGATATTGGGTATGATGATGATGAAGAATATGAACATAAAGCTTATTGTTTCTTTTAGGCTAATTAATAAGAAAACCCAAAAGAGACGAACAATAGTAGAAGTGGTTGATTGTCTTTTAAAAAAATGGACTTTAAATGATGGGACTTTGGAGCAAAGCTCTCCAGAACTATTTAAAACAAATATCAAAGAACAGCTTTTTGCGTTACATTTGAGAATTGAGACAGAAGAGGTCCACTGAACCAATTTGATCATGGCATCAAAAGCAAAAGATAACATGCAAATTTCAAGTTTGAAATTTCAAACTTAAACAAATATGGAATACTTTAGTTTAAACCACAAAAAGACATTTTAATCATAATGTTTAAGTTTCATTTGTAATTTTTCAAGTGTATTTTTTTTTTTTTAAATTTGTGCATATAAATTAGCAGGGTTCAACCAGTATTATGAGGTTCGGGGCAAAATATTAATTATGAGTCCCTATAAAGGAGTCATGCTTTTGATATTTTTGGATGTGCTTGGGGTACAGGCCCCTGTTACCCCTTTATAGGGACGATCTTGATATAAAGTCACTCTCGTCATTTTTATTGTTCTCATTTGCTTTTTTTTTTTTTACATATTTTTATGCATGTGTTTAGAGCTCAATATCTATAAATATATATCATAAAAATATAAGAAAACTCCTCGTGATAACCCCGAGTTTTGAGTTTTCTATATGATAGATAATTTTTTTTTCTAAATCAATATGTCAATCCTGAAATTTACCTATTCCAACCTCCATGACCTTTTTAAAATGTCAATCATACTTTTCCTTTTCAATTGCTAGAAAACGCGTATGATCCCCAATTTAACTTAAAACAAACATTTTCCCTGTATTTATCTCCATATCATCAAATTAAACTCCAATTTCGTCTTAATTTTTAGCGGTAGTGGCCGGATATGATGTCTTACCCACCCGATATCTATTTGTCCCGCCCCATACCCATCTGCCTTATATCTATATTGTATCTTTTGTATTAATTTTGCATATTTTATTAAAAATTATTGACAAAATGTTAAGAAAATAGATTTTATCTTATCGATCAGGTTGTATAATTTGAACATAATTAGATATACAATTAAATTAGTAAGAAAATTATGAAGCATATATAATTCGAACAAAGTGTATGTGAGACGACTATAAAATGGAGATATATTTAAATGCATATTCAGGTAGACGCAAACGTATATTTATGAAATTTTATCCACTAGAGATTATTGGATGGTTACAACTTACAAATATGAAATAGGACAAATCATACAAAATTGCTCATTTTACAATCCCTAAAGTTTGGTATCTTAGTTTAGGTTTTAGATGTTCATTTTAGTTATCGGATTGATTTCAGGTTAAATGGTTTGGATTAGTTTGAAATCAGGTTTACCTCCATATATATTGCTTTTTTACATATTTGTATATCATTTTAAAATCAAGTTAAATCGAGTTTAATTACAAAGTCGAATAAATTTTAAGTCATTAGATCTGTTATGAACACCTCCCCTCCAACATAATTTAACAGCTTTAAATGCATGATTGGTTGAAGCTTTTTTATAAATTGTTGGTGCACAGTTGATACCATCTTTTTTTCTGATATACTGGAAAATGGGACCTGGTGCGTCGCATAGTAGGACTAGGACTTTAGGAGTAATAGTATTGTAATTCCTTTATTTTATAAGTATTTACTACTGAGTGTGATATGTTGTGTGAAAAAATGTTACTATCAGTAGCAAGTATTATAGAACGAAAGAAGTATATTTCTATAAGTATTTCAGTAATACAGAAATACGATGCCAATAATTTCTTTAATTTCTTTTTTTTTTTTAGGATAATTTCTTTCTTTCTATATGACCTCATGTCTTGTATCATTCATAATTAAGGAGTGGACCTTACAAGTTTCACCTTTTGTGGTATCTTGATTCATGAGTTTTGAAATAAAAAATGTACTAATAATTTCACGTATTGTTGGTTTGTTATGAATTATCTTAATTATTAGATAGTAATTATTTTTAAATAATCTAATTAATTATCAAATTTTATGACTTAAAATACCTAATGCCGAAGAAGAGTAGGGATAGACCAATAAAGCAGCACAATGAGGAAAAAAATTGAGTGTAACGGCTCATAAGTAATTATAGTAGTCGGTCAAAATGTGCTCAGCAATAAATATATAAAGGTTGGATAAATTATTTAGAAATAATCAATAGTAAGAATTATTCACAGTTGATTGATAATAGATGAGATTATTCATGATAACTTTTGTTTTGAAAAAAGCAAGTTCAACTTTACTGAAATTCGTCAAGCTTTAATATTTGTCTCCTTTACTTTGTTGAATTAGAGTATACTATATTTTACTGTAGGTAGTGTTTAGGAACATAAAATTTATTTGAAAATAGAAAATTTATATTTGGAATTCAAATTTAAGAATTGTAAGTGACACCTATATACATGAAATTTGCAAATTTTAATAAATGCCTCATTTTACATTGTTGTTGGAATTCTATGACAATTACACATTTCCAAATTCAAGATTTACCGAACAAAGTATTTAGGTCAATTCAACATTTAGAAATAACTTACATGTTATCAAACATACCATTTGAAATTAAATTACTTTTAAATTTCAACTTTAAACGCTCTCTAATAAAAATATACCGACCATTTTATCAACAAACACCTAGTTGATATTAGCACTGACTTCCAACTCGATGGTTGCTAATGCAAAACATTTTTCGTTTGGTCGTTGATTTAATTCATATTCAAAAATATAATTTTTTTTTATCCCGTTTAATTTGATCGCATGTTGACCAATAATTAAAAATAAATTGCGGAAAATTTTCCGCCTATATTTACGTTTTTAAATTACAAATATCAACATTAACAATACCATGACCATTCAATGATTTATTAATTTTATATTTATATTAATAATTTTTATTTCATTAACATAAAAATTATTTAAATTTAAAAAATATTTAATATTTTACTTTTTATTATCTAGGATTCAATTTATATATTTAGCACAAGATCCCTAATCTTTAAAATTCCCTTTAGATCAAGCTGAAAAAATAGATAAATAGTACGTTTGGTGAATAACATCAACCTGCAATTAATTTCTATCAAGCATCTTTATAATATTTGTTTAAACGGTTGATTTATAGAGCCAATCTATCAACTAATATTTTTGACTAATCAAATCAGGGATTAAGGAGGTGTTTAGTAGTTGGCTTTTACTTTTTGATTGACTTTTGGCTTGTTGGTTTGTCAAACAACCAAATAAGTGTTTGATAAACGATTTTTAAGCCAACGTTCAAGTCAAAATAAAAAAACTACCCCAGTTAGCTTTTTATGTTGGCTTTTGGCTTGTGGACCCACTTTTTCTCTATTAAACAGCTAACTTTCAATACCTAAATTTATCAAACATTTCCATAAAAATGTGCTTTTCAGCTAACTTAAAAGTGAACAAAGACGGTCAACATTTTTTAGTTGGTCAAACAAGCTAACTAAATATGCCATTATTCAATAGCCAATAGCCAGACACCCCTAAATTCAACTAAGTGCTCCTAAAAACGGCCATTTACTAAACAAATCAAAAATATACTTTTTAAGTAATACAATGAGTATTTAACCATTAGCCAAGCTCCCCACTGAGCTGGGTTTTTGGATGTCAATTAATATGTTGGGCTATCTTTAAAAAGATGTCTCATAATGAGATAAGTCTCATACATCATTTGTTCTAAAAAGCTCATTTAAATACAATAAATTTTGTATCACAACACAAAATAAGTATTTGATAATTGATAGTCAATTGTTTATGGGTTTGGCTGCTGAGAGTGTCGTCTATGTCATAGACAGTCTCTTTGTAGACCTTTTAATTTTGTATAAGACCGCCTCACCATAAAACGAGCCCATATATTCAACTCATTCTCTAATTGCTACATTTTACAATTGTAACTTATTACTTAAAATTTTTAAGTGATGACTCTACGACTATATAAAAAGTAATCAATTTAAAATTATAAATGACCTAAGTGATTACTTTAAAATAATAAGTGTATATTTGACCAATCAAATAGAAATAATGTCATCCTAAAATCGTTTTCATTCTGAGAATTTGTCATTTGTGATTCAGCTACTCTTGTGAGAGAACGTCTTTTAAATAGACGAGCTCAAACAAAAGACCCATGTTTTTATTTTCTCTCTAATTTGCATTAATTGGGCTATCTAGCCCATATATCTAACACTAATTCTTGCTATAGACCGTCTATAACATAGACGGGTAAATATGGACCAACCCATTTTGCAAAATAACTAACTGATTAGTCATGAACCTTATTTTTAAATTTAAAATCATTAGATTGGGCTGTTGAGAGAGCCGTCTTTGCCATAGATTGTTTCTCAGAAGACCTTCTGTATATCTAATACGTCTCTAGAATAGACCGTCTCTCACAACAATTTGTGTTTATAATTTGGATAAGGTGTTGTTGAACAACATATGGGCACAAAAACAAAGCCCATGTGAAGGGCTGAACAAAGTTTGGTCTAAACCGTAAACCAAACCGGACCAAACCGTAATTTAAGTATTTGGTCTGGTCTACGGTCTAAATGGTCTGGTCCGTTTTTTTATTTTTTTTAAATTACGGTTTCCGGTCCGGTCTAGGTTTTAAAATTTTCAGACCAGACCGGAAAACCGTAATATATTTCGGTCTGGTGAAAACCGTAGACCGGAAACCGGAAACCGCAATATATGAGTAAAGAAAATAAGTTAGGGGCCAAGGCCCAACTCTAAATCTCATTTCTGTTGGCCCAACTCTATCTAAATTAGGTTTAGAAAATGAAAAACCTAATCTTGTCTTTGTTTCTTTCACTTTCCAAACGGCTGCCCTAAATCTTATTCTCAACTCAAGTATCAAGATTCAAGCCAACTACTTAGTTTCATTCATTCATTTTTTTCTAGAAAAACCTATTTCTTGTCTTTCTAATTCTTATTTTCATTCGTTCATCCACACCAAGTTGCCAATTCCACCTGCTAATTTTCAAGGCGGTAGAATCTTATAATGTATGTATGCTTGTAGTTTTTCGAATAATTGTTGGTTTTTTTATGATTGTATTTTAATTGTTTGTATACTTTGAAAATACATTGGTTCATTTTTTTGTGTTTGGTTCAGGTTTTTGTTGATTTGTTTGTGTATTTCAAAGTATTGTTGGTTTTTTATGATATTTTTTTTTATTTTTTTGTGTATTTCGAATTTTTGTTGTTTTTTTATCTTTTAGGATCTTTTTGTTGATTTGTATGGTTGATTTGTTAGTATTTTATTACTGTTTGTCAAAACCTACTATTTGATGTGAAAGAAAAAACCGAGAGTTGGAAACATTTTATTACTGTTTGATATCATTATTTTGTAATTGTAGAATTTACATTTGTTCAATTTTGTTTGTGAGCTTGTGATTTTTTGTCATGAGGTTTGAGTTTAGTAGGTTCATATTTGCATTAAAAAGGAAAAACCGTAGACCAGACCGGACCAAACCGTTGTAAAACGGTCTGGTCCGGTCCGGTCTGGTGTCTTGACTGGTCTGGTCTGGTCTGAAAAAATTTCAGACCGGAATTTCTGGTTTGGTCTGATTTTTCTGTCAAACCAGACCGGACCGGACCGTGTGCAGCCCTACATGTGACCGTAAGGATATGATGATTTTAAGTTGTCAAATACGTGGGCTAGTATTAAAAAATTTTCCAACTTTCTTGGGATCTAAGTGGGCTTTGAAAATGGGTTGGCTTTTAAAGCAGTCTGTCATAGAAAAATTGAATAAAAAAATTTTTAATCCAAAATTTTCAACATAAGTTTCGAAAAATTTTAATTTGAAAACTAAGCATTTCGTTAGGGTTTAAACGTTGTTTGACTTTGTTTACTGTTAGTACACTTTTGCAAACAACGAATAACACTAAATTAATTTTTTTGTACTTTTATAAGTTATAACAATGTCTTCCTTTTATTTAACAATTTAAGGTTAATAATAGTGAAAAAAGTATAAAAAAAATTTCTCATTCGGTGTTAGTAACAACAAACAAACTTTGGCCTTAAGCTTGAACACAAAAACACTTATTTTGGAAATTAAAATTTCCTATACCTATTTTGAAAATTATTTATAAAAGGTTTATTTTATTCTATTTTTCCTTATCTTACTTGTCTACGCGCTTAAATCAAATACAAAATAATCAAATGATTAAATTAGTGCATTTTTTTGAATGATATCTAATTCATTATTGAAGAGTTATACGACATGTATATCAAAGATAAAAATTAGAAAATATATAACAACTTTGACCAAATATAATTCAAAATTAACATAACTACGATTGTTATGTATGAAATCTGATAATTCTGAATATCCTCTTTCACATTGTTGTTTGATAAAACCTTCTATGAGATCTTTCGATCTGTTGTAGTCTTGTGATAAAATTGAATTTGATGGTGTTGATGGTAATTGCAATTTTGGTATTTGATGCATTATCGTATTAGTCTCTACTAACAAATCAACTAAAGACCAAAATTCATAGCCCCAAACTCTCACGAAGAGAGAGATCAAAACTTAATATATGGGTAAAATTAACCCAATGAATGAGTAGAACAATTCTCCTTTAGGGAGAGAATTAATATTTATTCTAATCATATTCAAAAAATTTAAAACGGAGAAATTAGGGGCTTATTATCAACCAAAAGGTGATAACCCCAATCCAGCTATAGAGATTAGTGATTTTTCTGAGAGAGAAGAGAGAAAAAGAGAGGGAGGCGACCAAGGAAAAGATTATTAAATTAGCGTATTGAACTGTGCAAAAAGTCAAATAATGTAACTATTTTGAAACGAAGGAAGTATTAATGTCGTCCGTAGAGAATATAAAGGATCAGAGAGAAGGACTATTATATTATTATTATATTATATATAGGAATAAACACGGAAAAAAATTAATTAGGTTCTATTAATTAACTGGTTTATTGATTCATTTCATTTTTACCGAATGAAACTGATTTTTACTTATTAAAATTAATTTTAACTAATTATAATTGATTTTTATTCATAAATCATAACTGAGTATTTCTGACTAAAACTGATTTTGACTGATTCAAACTAATTTTAATCGAATGTAATTCATTTTTACTAACTGTGTGTGTGTGTGTGTCTGTGTGTGTGTGCACGCACGCACGCATGCATGCATATATACATTATATATATATATATATATATATATATATATATATATATATATATATATATATATATATATATATATATATATATATATATATATATATATATATATATATATATATATATATATATATATATATATATATATATATATATATATATCATTTTCTAAAAGATACTTCTATTATGTTAATTAATTGTAATTGGTTGTATGATGGAGCCCATTGTGATGAACTCTTTTAATCTCCCACTCAATAAGATTTTTCTTACAAACATTTGAGAATTTTTGGTTGATATTCACCTATAGGATGCAATTATACCCAAAAAAATTTTCACTCAAATAAAAAAAATCCCCACCATTGAAATTGTTCTGAAATTGTTCTTATAAGAGTATAACAAATTGTTCGTTACAAAAAATTTAGGAGCGGGAATGTGGTATTGTCGTTTCTTCAAAGGGCAGTGGGATTGTTCATTAGGGCTACTAATTTATTCCTTACAACAGATTTTCAAGGCCAAAACAGATTTTCAGGTATTTGGAGGTTTCTACCTTTGAAGATCCTTCTTGAGCCGAAGGACTCTTGACCGCCCTCTTCTTATGGGTATGAATCGCCTTCGATCTTTGTTCCCCATACCCTAACCATAGATTTATCTATGTGCGGGAACACGGGGTATGATGATGATGAGCAGATTTTCAATTAACTTATAATTAACAGAAATTTAAATACTAAGTTTATTAGAATATTGTCAGTTGCTTGACAAAATTATTTCTAACAGCTAATTCCAAGTATTTACTCCTATGTTATAGAAGTAATTTATAAATAATTCAGTATGATATGATTGGCTTATAAATCAATTAATGAAACTGCACTAAGTCAAGTTGCCAACTTGTATTCCTTGACCTTGGACCTAGCCACGTAAGATGGATCAAGTGACCATTATAGTACTACTACTACCTTTTATTTTTTGATATTTTAATGTATTTTTATAGAATTTATTTTTTGGTACAAGACAATCTTATCCACTCGCAAATTTAGATCTTGGTGATGAATGCAACAAATGTGTAGTTTAATGATACAAAAAATGAATATATCATACACATAAATCTAAAGATGGGAGTAATATCGCCCAAGCTCGATCTACCTAACAATACGACACAACACGATTCGACTCATGTGATAATTTACCATGTCATGAGAAACGTAGAGGTGAGCTTTTTGTGGGTTGCGAATAATGTTAGATATAATATACAAAAATAACGTACAATATATTTTTCTTCATATTACAATCTTGAAATACCAGACTTTGATCATGATAAGAAATTGAGTTGTTATTGTGAATATTGTCAAGGAACCAACTCAACTAAAAGCTTAAGCTGATGGTTGAGGCCCCAAGAGGTCACTGGTTCGAATCTCAACCACTCCTCATTTAAAAGTGGAATATTTAGCACCAGGTATGAAGAGAACCTGTGTTGCATCCACACTTCTAGCCCAAAGGGCTCTCGTGTGAGGGGGCGTGTTAGAGTATATAACATATTTTAGGGCCTCAATCATCAGCTTAAGCTTTTGGTTGAGTTGGTTCCTTGACAAATATAACTTTGAGTAATTCTAAAAACCTATCCCTTTATACTTTGGTTGTAGGCACGATACTACTACCCAGGAAAGAATGGCTCACAGGTCAAGTATAAAAATTATATTACATATAGGTTAAAGGGTAAAGGACTTTTCGGTATCCTGCACTAGGCAGGGTTTGAGTAGGGGTTTTCTTTTTCTTGAAAGATGCGGACAAATCATACCCGTACCTTTGAGGAGGGAGTAAAGAGAGATGCGCGCAGTCAAGAAACCCCAAGTTGATACCAGCGCCTAGAGGTCGAATCTCAAATCTTCTACTCCACATGCAAATGCTCTATACATTTACTTCGTCCTCTTGAAGCTGCATCAATTGGAAACATATTTTTTTTAAAAGGAATACAGGAATTTGGTAATAAATGAAGATATAGATAAATATGCGTGAATGATATTAGAAAAGGATAGAAATTAAATGAATAGATGTTAGATTATATAACATATTCTATGCCCTGAATCATCAACAATCAAAAGATTATGCTGATGTTTGAGGCCCTAGAATATGTAATATAATCTAACAATTGATGAAATTATAGGAGGGTTCATTTTCAAATAATGAAATGAGACAAATGTGTGCGACAACTTGTAGTAAAAAAAATACGCAGATTGCGTGGAATGGAGACTGGAGAGAGTAATCTTTAGATGAAGTAATAGTACAAATAATCATTTACTTAATGAAACTCGAAGTGCAAAAATAAAATAATAAGGCAAAGTGGTACTTGGTTAACGTTTGATAGTAGTTGGTAAGGAGTTAAAGTGACTGATTTCACGATTTCAAATTCGTTGATATCAACAACTTGTTCAGAAATAACATATATAACAATAAGTTGTTTCAACCAACTAAGTTGCCAAACACTAACATTGGATAATTTGACCTCACATCTCTCTATTTGTGCCTGAATAAACTTAAAAAATTGCCCAATAAATTACTTTGTCAAACACCCGAAAGAGAAGTTATTATACCTATACCTATACCTAGCACGATCCTTTCACAACAAGATGGCAAGTGGACATGGGTTATATGCATGGCCCTCCCCTCATATTTTGATACAAATCACGACACAATACAACGCGGTGCAATATTATTTACGACATAATTTAATGTGACACAAAGTACGATAAACACACCATGTAAGTGGTCCAATACGACATCATTTACTAATTTACGGTTTACACGTATTATAAATGCTAAATTTTATGTTTGTTCCACTTCATTTGGATTCAAAGCTTCCTATGCTATCGATACCCAAATATATTTTCTTATATTTGAATTGAGCAAGACATTACACATTTGATTAGAAAAAGAAGGAATATTAGGTATTACCTCTAGTCAGGGGCGGACCCACTTTGAGACAAGGGGGTACAGTTGTACCCCCACTTTGAAAAAAAAAATCAGAAAAAAAAAATTAAAAAAAATAAATTAAGAAACCCTAGTAAAGATGAGGGTATAGATGGTTTTGGTGGTGTTGTGGGGCACGAAAATGGTGGAGAAGCTTGCGTTGTACTGCTGCCAGAAAAAATACAGCAGTTGGCGGCTTTGAGCAGTACGAACCGCAGCTGTTGCTGCTGCCAGGAGGGTGGAGGAAGGTGGTCCGTTGGCGGAGGGAAGAAAAGCACGGTCTGGGCTGCTGGTTATGGCCACGGTGGGCGGCAGCTGGTGGTTCCTTGTGCCGTGAGGGAGGGGAGTGAGGGAGAAGGTTAGAGAAGAAGAGAGGGAAATAGGGAAATGGGAGTGACGGCTCTCATTTTCAAAAAAAATAAGGGTTTTGGTCTCACTCAAATAAAACCCTAACTCATTTAACTATCTTATTTATTTACTTTTCTAGATTAAATTTTCTCACAAGACCCAATTAAGAAAACTCACATTCGTTTTATTCATATATATTTTTTTTAATACGATTATAGCGTATGATTCGGGCCTCTTTATCTTAGAAATCGTGACTACATTTTCAATATATATATATATATATAACATTTAATTTCGTATGAGAAAGAAATTTATTAAGCTAATTCAAAATAATTAAATATATTAGCAAATTTTTGAACAAGCAAGAATTAATATAAAAAATTCAAAGCTTTCTCATTTCCATTTCTGGTCTACACACAAATCATTCAACGAACTCAATCCATAAAAATTTATATTCTTTAAATGACCCCTGTTTTACTCAAAACTGCAAATTTATACTTTTTCTGAATGCACAAATATATTATTCGTCTTTTGTGAATAATTGACTGACTTTTTGTGGTCATCAGTAGGACTACATTCTTAGATATACTTGCAAACACATTTTTTTGGCTGTTTAGACGTTCATTTGTTGCCTTTCTTCATTGATGAAGACTGAAGCTAACTAGAGTCTCTTCTAATGCTGCTCTTGTTATTTGACGTTGAAAGAGAGGAATTCTCATTCACCAAAGATCAAACTTTGAGTTTTAGATGGGTGTTTATAGTGTGTATGAATGTACGAACCAAATATGAACATATGTGATGAATAACAAAAATGAGCAAAGCAAATAAAGACACAAGATTTAAGATGGTTCACTAAACTTAGGCTAGGTGATGGGAGGGGAGGGCTAGGTGAGATTTAAGATGGGTGTTATTTGACATTGAATGTATTTTTATTTTTATTTTTAATATGGGGTAGGTTGATGGGAGGGGAGGGCTAGGTGAGATTCGATGGCAAGACCTCGTTTGGAATTTCTGGGTCCGCCACTGTATGACGTTCGTGTTTTGTACCCCCAGTTTGAAATTCCTGGGTCCGCCACTGCCTCTAGTCAAAACTAGTTGTTACATATTGATATTAATATTCCTTCATAATTATTATTATCTCATTTAGTTTTTTGATATAACCGATCGAACACTTTTAATTTGTACTTTTATTTTATTCTCAAACTATAATTATGTTATAGTTATATAAAAATCTTATTTGATTCGTGTTAATGTAAATTAGTAGACTGCAATTAGAAATGTCGACATGTAGAGTCATCAAGTTGCATGGTAGGGTTAATAGATGTTGTTCAAATCATTATAATACGTTGAATTTATACCCAAGTTTTAAACAGACAAACGCAAATCATACATAATAGTATTTCAAAAACAAGTTTGCCATTTGGCATCTCCATATTCATTTTTGCCAAATGGCACTAATGCAAAAGAAGTCTTTCCATATTCATTCATTTTGGCATCTACATTAAATTATGATATATGATGATGATGTGAAGTAAATGTGAATGAAGTTGTTCTTATCAAAAGATGGTTGTAAAAATTAATAAAAATAAATTAATAAAAAATTAAACCTTTTAAATATCTCTATTAATAATTGATTCTCCTAATTGCACATAATAATATCTTAATTAATAATTAAAATAAATCAATAAAAACTTAGACCTTTCAAATCAAAAGATGGTTGTAAAAATTAATAAAAATAAATCAATAAAAAATTATACCTTTCAAATATCTCTATTAATAATTGATTCTCCTAATTGCACATAATAATATCTTAATTAATAATTAAAATAAATCAATAAAAACTTAGACCTTTCAATTTTCTCTAGATTGTTAAGAAAAAAGATATTAGATGGAATATACTCATTCCTTGATAATATAAATATACACTCATTCCTTGATAATATTTGATATCACTTCAAAGTTTTGGATTTATAAAACATTATTTATTTGTTGATGAAAAAATGAGTTTACCATTCAAAAAACTTTCAGAAATTAAAGAATCAAAGGGTTTATTCGAAATTAAGGGTAAAGTCATTTATACATGGAAATCAATGGAAGATATGGGTAAGGGACAAGGTAAAGGAACTGCGTTACACATGATCTTGATGGATGATGAGGTAAATTATTTTGTTATATAATAAAAGGAATTATGTAATTTCTAAACTGTATACCCGTCTACATGTCTCACAATTGTTAATCTGCAATAAACTATTTTTATTCTTACACCAATTTTAATTTAATTTCTATTACTATCCATAACACATCAATATTACTCCTAACATTATTAAAACAAGTATTATCAATCCGTGCATAGCACGGGTATAATACTAGTTAAGCTTTAATTAACGCGATGAATTGTGATGTATGTTGACATGTCATACATTTAAACAAGTGGTCAACTTGAAAACTAACGATAAACTTAAAGACTCCGCCACGAAACTTCTTTGCTGACGGGTATCCAACTCCAATATTTATTACTCCCTTTCACAATTTTACCATTAAATACTCCAAATATTTATAGCTATTACTAAAGAAAATACTGTTGATGTCGTTATTTTTTAAAATTATACTTACATGTTACTTTTTTAGTAAAAAAATTTCCCTTGAAAAGGATCTTCTCGGTATCCCGCACAAGGCAGGGTCCGAGTGGGGGTTTTCTTTTTTCTTGAAAGATGCGGACAAATTATACCCGTACCCCCAAGAAGGGAGTAAAGAGAGATGCGCCTGGTCAAGAAACCCCCAATTGATACTTGCGCCTTGTAGGGGTCGAACCTCAAATCTTCTGCTCCACATGCAGATGCTCTATCCATTGAGCCACAAGCGCTTTTGGTTAGTGGTGGATCTAGAACTCAGTTCCAGTGAGAGCACGACCGGTATAAAAATAATTCATTATAAGTATTTCAGAAGTACCTAAATTAAAGATTTATCAAAAATCATACAATCATATCATATCATACAATACTATAATTTTACTACTAAATGATAAATGGTATTCTGACTGCCATTTGCCAAATGTAGCAAAATTAATGTTCATCTAATTATAAATGAAACACGCATTGAATCTCAATATTTTCCTTTAATAGAATATATTGTACAGTCAAAATAATTAGTTTTCAGTAATATTAGGAAATTTTTTTTGTAATGACATTAATACATTATATTATTCCATCCAAAATGAATTGAGTTTTTATGTTGTTACATTAATTTAAATATATATTATTATTATATACTATATTTTAATAATTATAATTTCATGATGATAATATACAAATTTTTTGATTACTTTATTACTCTTTTATTTAATTATCTATTGAGTAATTATATTTTTATAAATAATTAATCAAAATAAATAGTTTCTAGTAATATCAGAAAATTTTTCTGGTAATGATATTATATTATTCCATCCAGAATGAATTAAGTTTTTATGTTGGTCTATTAATTTAAATATATATTATTCTTACTTTTTTAATTATTATATATTCATATTGATAATATGCAAAATTTTTGATTATTCTTTTATTTAATAATTTATTGAGCCATTATGTTTTTATAAACAATTTGAATATATTATTAAATTTTATTTATAGTACTATAATTTCATAATGATAATATTTCTACTTTCTAAATATGACTATAATATTAATACTCAAGTGCGGGCGAGTGAGCCCCGACCCCTTGGCTTCGCCTATGTTGTTAATATCTTTGACATTACTACTTTCTAAATATGACTATGATATTATCCATATTGATTGATTTTTGACTTTCTAGGTCACATCATTTAATGTATTAAAAAGTCATAAAAAATACTTCCTCCGTATTTGGTTATTTGCAACTTTTACTAAAAATGACGTATTCTATTATTTGCAACTTTCTTTTTTTTTCCATTTATAGAAAATTTTTTATTAATTTTTTATTATCTCTCTCTTACTTTTTTATACTCTCTCTTACTTTTTAATACTCTCTCTCATACTTTTTAATACTCTCTCTTACTTTTTAATATTATAATACTATAATCCCACCCCATTAACCTCATTAATCTATTTTAATACACTACTAAAAGTTTTGCCTAGGAGTCCGTGAAGGACCCCAAAGTTGCAAATAATTGAATACGGAGGAAGTATATTTTTTTTTCAAGTTTTTTTAATAAAATCTTTATAATGTGTTTTTATGAAATGAGTGTAGGATACATTGAGATGGTTAAAACATAAAGCCGTAAATTTTTATTCTTTTGTTTATACAAATATGTTAGAAATTTTAACAAAGTTGTGCATCCCATGGATATTATCTAGTTATAATAATATTGTGAAATGCTAACGTTATTCTCATTTAGAATATTTTTCTTTAAGGGGAAAAAATTTGATTAAAGATTTTGGAGACATAGAAGTTAATAATTGTGAAATCCCGCTAGATTTATTGCATATTTAGAGATATTGATGCTCATATTTGCTTAATAAGGGTGTAAAAGTAAAAGAGAATAACAAAAAAGGGATAGAGAAAGTATTTTTAATTTTTAATGGGGTATAAAGTTACCCTTGAAAAGGATGAGAAAAAACTTTTCTCCAAATTAATTAGGAATATTATCCACCTTTTTATTTTTTTTTTGATTTACTATCTCTTTCTCACTTATTTCACTCACATCATTTGTACTGATACTTACCTCTATTTCATTAGCTTTATTTAGTCCTTTTAATATTTATATACTCAATCCAAGAAAGCCCTTAAACTATTTAAAATATACTTCCTTAATCCATAATTTTTCCATCACTTGAACCATTAGATTTATCTACAGTACAGTTAATCTCTTAAAAGATTGTTTCTTTGAAAGACGTATCTCATGTCCAACTCATTAAAGAGTAATGTCTATTTACCGTATTCTTAATGTTTACTTACATTATCCTTAATGCTTACTAGCTCTATCTTAATGCCTACTTTTAATTTCTTAAATATCTACTTAAATCATTCTTAATATTTACTTACAATACTTTAAAAAAATACTTTCTCCAAATCTTTTTAGTTGTCTCATTTCCTTATTTGGCAAATTTATATCAATTGTCCCATTTCCTTTTTTGTCTATCTTTTTTTACTTAAATACCCTCACTTTTACTACTCCCAATATCCAACTATCACCCTTACCATTAATTTAAGGAAAAATTGTCGAGAATAATCCGTACTTTTAAAGTTTGCCTGTGAATAATCTCTACTTTTGATTATTCATAAATAATCCCAACTTTACATTGAGTTTGCTCACAGCACCCCCAATTATTTGAAACCGGCTATTCTAGGTTGCCTTCAATTAACCCCATACAACCTTGAACCTTCTCCTTCCTTCTAATTCACATTTCCACAAACAAAACCCCAAATTCATTTCTAGGGTTCATGAGAATATCCCAAATTTTGCAAATCAAAGACAAATGTTGGCAAGGCTATCTTCAATTGGTTGTGTGTACTCTTCATCTTCATTAAAATGGTAAGATTCTATTCTCATGGAGTTTTTTTTTTTTGCAATTTTGTTCCATAATCTTTGCTACAGTCACTGTGCGAAATTGACTGCGAAAATGAAACTCTGCGAAAAACGAGTGTGCGAAAAATCTGATTTCAATGGTGGATTGTGTTTATCTTCAATTTTGTTTGTGATTCTATTCTCATGGAGATTTGTTTATCTTCAATTTTGCCAAAAAAGCACACCGTGTGAAAAAAATACACTTCGAAAATTCATATTCATTTGAAAATCTGTGCAATTACATTGTGTTTATGTTCAATGGTGTGGATTAGTTTGATTCATTTACTTTGCAAAAAATTACTTGGAGGAATGTGAGATGTTGAAGATGATGAATAATGGCAGCAAGCAGTAGCTCAAATAAAGGGGAAACAAGTCATTTCGTAGGTGTTACTTGCTACAACCGGTCAAAAATGAGGAGGGGGTGCTGTGAGCAAACTAAGTTCAAAGTTCGGATTATTTATGAATAATCAAAAGTACGGGTTATTCACAGGAAAAAGTTAAAAGTGCGGGTTTTTCCCGACAATTTTTCCTTAATTTAATCAATTAAAATACCCAACTATCACCTTTTTAATTAATGGACCCCATACCACCCTTAATAACCATGGAAACCCAAATAAGACATCTAAAATTATTCGGAGAGAGTATATAATAAACCAACCCAATTAAAATCAGGATGATTTGTCTCATTTAGTCATTGAAAATGAAGGCAAAAACAAATTTCGAATCCTACTCAGATAGCACTAGTAAACATTGAAAATCATACCTTCAACTAGATTTATCGATTGAAATTTACGAAGCTAGGGTTCTTGATTGATTAATTTGGGGGAAAAAATAGTATTGATTAATTTGGTAAACACATTTTGGTAGAGCAAAAAAAGTAGTGAAGAGGTAAAAAGGAAAAATCAGGTATACTATAGCCAATATTGACCCGACCTTATTATGACCCTCTAATGACCCTTTATTGATCTATTATAGTAAAGCCCAATATTAACCCGACCCATTAATAACCCGTCCCGTTAGTAACCCGTTAAAATTGACCCGACCCTTGACCCATGGGTCGACCCGCCTCGTTGAACACCTCTAGTCATTTATAACACGAATTAAGAAGCAAATTACAGTAAATTTGGAATAGTAGCATCAATAAAAAATTGCCACTATCCTTAAGGTGTCCACATACCTACCAGGCTTCCACAAATACACACGCTCACACGCCTTCTTATATTCACTACACCCCAGTCCCCAAGTCATTTCATTTCCCAATTTTCCTCCATTTTCGTTCCCAAACACCCATTAATAGAAAATAAAATCTTTAAGAAAACTAAATCCTCTCAGATTTTCGAGTTTCATAAAAGATAGTAATAGTACAACTACAGTAATACTCATTAGTCAATCATGTGTGGTGGAGCAGTTATTTCCGATTATATACCGCCGGGTAGATCTCATCGTTTGACTGCTGATTATTTATGGCCTGATCTCAAAGCTGCTAACACTAAAAAGGGTAACACTGGCTATTCTAAGCCCTTGAGATCTGGGGTTATCAATCTTGAAGAAGATAATGATGATGATCAGGCTTTTGAAGCTGATTTTCTTGATTTTAAAGATGATTCTGATGAAGAAAGTTTCATGTCTACTCCTCATTTTAAGCCCTTCTCTTTTGGGGATTTTAAGTCTAAACAACCCTCTAATGGTATGCTCCTTTTTTCTTTTTTTCAACTTTTGGGTTTTTATGATTTCTAATTTTGGGTTTGTTCTCCCTAGAAATTTCTAGTATTAGGTTGTTTCTATTTTTTTTTTTTTTTTCATATTTTTGGGTTGAAGGTTTATTAATCCCAAAAGATAAAAAAGATGGTTGCTTATTCTTGAATTTAGATAATTTTTTTTTTTGAATTTAGATAATTTTGTTCATGGAAGATTTGCAATAGCAACTTGTATTTTCTTAAATTGTTTGTGTTAGGTGGAATTTTTGGTGGGTTAGAAATCTTTGTTTTGATTTAATTGTTGCTGAATTCTGATTGTTCATTCTCTGTAAAGTTATCAACTTGCTATATAAAAAAATAGATATAGAATAATTTTTGGGATATAAATTTTTGGATTAGTAGAGTAATTTTCTTGTGTCTTTGATTGGATAATAGCTTAAGATGATTGAATAACAGATTAATTTTCTAGCATTGTTAGATTATTATACTTTGGATGCAATTTCCAGGGTTGTTTCTGTTAGGCCGTGACAATAGATCACATGATCACCCCGTGGGCCCACGTACACACCCACGGGTCCCTTGTGGGCTTGGCCTACAAACCCATCGATAACGAGTGTTTACTTGATGAGGCTCACTCTTTTCCAAAAACATATTGTAAGCTCACCTACAACCATTTTAGTGACATGATATGTTCCTGACATGTGAAGTATTTCGAACAGTTTCCTAGTTAGGCTTGTTGTTTAGTATTATCCTCTCCGAAGCCCTATTTTAATTAGTCTCAATAACATGTTTTAATAAGTTTGCATCTTGTAGAGAATCATGGGTTCACCTAGTGGTTTACGACTTTTTCATTTCTTGATTAGGAGTTATACATCAATTAAGAAGGGTTGTGTCTATGACTAGATCCTTAGCATGTCAAAATACCTGATCATGGATGTCACCCTTTCTATGTATTTAAAGAAATGTTTATTTTTGATTGATAAAAAGGGCACTTCAATGCACAAAGCGTTCCTCCAGAGCGAGGGTGTTAGTTTGATTAATGTGATAGAAATTTGCTACCTTTATGTTTTTTGCTTACCATTATTCTTTTGTGCTTGAAGGATTGAAGCCAACTGAATTTAATAGTCAGGCCGAGAAATCAGCCAAGAGAAAGAGAAAGAACCAGTACCGTGGTATTAGACAACGCCCATGGGGTAAGTGGGCGGCTGAGATCCGTGACCCAAGGAAGGGTGTCCGGGTTTGGCTTGGGACCTTTAACACTGCTGAAGAAGCTGCTAGAGCGTATGATGCTGAGGCACGCAGAATCCGCGGCAAGAAGGCCAAGGTGAATTTCCCGGAGGAAGCTCCAGTAGCATCTGCTACTCCTAGGCGTACTGTTAAAGCCCGCTCTCAGAAACCTGCTGCCAAGATGAATTCAACCACGCCCTCACAGAATATTAGCCAGAACTTCAGCGTCTTGAACAATGCCGAGAATGAGTATTTCAATAATTTTGCATTTGTGGAAGAGAAACCACAAGTGATTCCTGCTGTTGGGGAGTTAGAATTCAAACCCTTTTCCGCCCCATCTGATGCTGCTGCTCTTTATTTCAATTCGGATGAAGGAAGCAACTCTCTTGATTATTCCGACTTCGGCTGGGGAGAGAACGCCCCTAAAACACCCGAAATATCATCGTTCTTTGCTGCAGCTCTCGACAACGAGGGCGTTCAAGTCCTTGATGATGGAAATGCTGCAAAGAAAATGAAATTCGCTTCAGAGGAAGCTTTACCCGTGGAGCAGAACATCGAAAAGAGCTTATCTGAGGAACTGTCTGATGCTGATTTTGATAGCCTCTTAGAGAACACCCCGTATCTCGATGAAAACTGGGCTATCAATGCTTTCCTTGGAGGCAATGCAACTAATGACGGTCTTAACCCAATGGATCTATGGAGCTTCGATGATCTTCCCGCTTTAGGAGGAGTGTACTGAGCTCATTGTGCGGGTTAGCTCGCCTTTTTTATGTAAATAAAACAAGTTAGTTACTGTCTTTGGTTAACTAATCTTTGTATTCCGGGTTTTAAATTTTAACCCAGATGAGGTGATGCGCATCTATGTTTGTTCGATTTTCAGGAGCGTCTGCTCGTGAGGTGGTTTTAATAGAAGTATATGAAAATGCATAGTTGTGTTTGGCAGCTGCAGTTCTAATATGGGAGTACATAAGTAACATTAGGTTTGTCCTTCCATTTGAGACTCTCTATTAAGTTTAAAAGCTTGTATTTGATGTATTTATTGACATAATGAAGGTAAAACTTTTATGCTTTCAACATGTTGTCATCTTTGGTTGTGTACTTGTGTGTTTAATAATGTTTTGAGCTAGGGTTTTGTAATTTGGTAAATTTTGGTGCCCTAATATGTGGGTTGGTTCTCAAGAGATAGCTTATTTTGGTCTTTTACAAGTTTTTCATCGTTATACCTAGTATATTTGTCTTATAGAAGCTATGATCAGAATTTGAGTAAGCATGAAAGATGGAGTGTGCGTCTTATCAAAGGAGATATAAAGATTAAACTAATGAGACCATTAACTCGAGAAAAAGTTGTAAATAAACATGAACATATCATAGCCTCCCACTACTAGTTGTACAATTTTAACTCTAAACAAGAAGTCATATACTTATAGCTTAGAATGTTCCATTATATCTCATCTTATTTTGATTTGTCTTTTAAAGTAAACCAAAGATATTATGCAATGTTTCAAACTTTCAATGGTCATAGAAGTAACATAATTTTTCCATGGTCAACTATAATGAGTAAAATTTAACATATATAATAAGTAATAATAAAGATGTTTGGTATAGGATCAAAATTTCTATGGTCATAATAGAACTCTTCAATTGTCAATGTTATACTACGAGAAGAGGGATATCCATGATGGATATACCTAATTGGTTATAATGGATGCAAATGAGTTTAAATATATATCTAGATGAGCAAGCATTCACGCGAGTCCGAAAATTTTACCCTTTGAAAAATACGTGTATGGCCTATGAAAAAAGCATACCACACTTGCGTGCGGTGTGCCCTTTTACCATCCCTATTCCAGAGGGACATAGGAAGTACTCTTATACTTTTTCCGTTCTGAAATATATGCTATTGATGACAACATGTTCAATGGAGAAATGTCACTATCAGTAGCCAGTATAATGAAACGGAGTAAGTAAAACTTATGTTGGCATTTAGTATAGTACATTGCTTATAGTTGTGACGAAGTACAATAATGGAATCATGATATGCAGCGTTAATGAAGTTGGGTACACGTTACTTTGCCTGGTTAAATAAGCACAAACCTCTCAAATTTAGAGCTGCAACTTGCAATAAACAGTAAAACGTAACGCTTAAATTATTTGAAGCCGTATATTAGCTGTATTTCTATAGTTATTTTATACTCCTATTTGGTTACATAATTCTCATATTAGTACAAGAGTGGGCCCCTTTATTTTTGGCACCATTATGCTAGTGGCCATATTTATGATAATTTTCCCATTTTGAAGGGTATTATTTTTAACTTTAGTTGGATTCAACTATGCCAATTTGGTTAGAGCCCCATTTATTTATTTATAAATTAAATACATTTATATTATTAGATGCCTTTATAGTATCTTTTCTGATAATTTTTGGGTCCTAGGCGAAAAATAACAAAATAACCCTTATATAAGGGATATTTCGGTTATTTTTTCTTTAGTTATGTAGTTTAGTAAACATGCGTTTTACTAAGAAATCTAATACTGTAAATTCGATCCATTCTAAAATCTACTTATACAAATATTAATTTTTAATTATAAGGATAACTCAATTTGGGCCCTTTCATAAACAGGGCCATAGAAGATTGTACTTCAAATTTGCCCTCAGGAACAACTCTGTGTCTTTATCTAAAGATCTTATGGAAAAAGGAAATAATTAAATAGGAGAAAGGGTAATATTAAGCATTAATGCATTATTGTTAAAATTTGTTTGGTATAATGTATGTAACCAAAACATTTGTTTTCAATACAATCTTACAACTCTAGAGTACTAATGATAAATTAAGGTAGGGATTTTTTGTCTCTTTACGCAATTTAATGTGCTATTTTGATTATAAATAATACTTCCTTCGTTTTATTATACTTGCCACATTTGACTTTTTACGCAATTTAATGTGTTATCTTGTTCATTTATATGTTGAATTGTACACATATAAAAATTATAAAAAGTTAATATTATGAAAGTATGTGATTAGACGATTCAAATAAGATATCACTTGACTATATTTTTACTTACACATCATCCGTATTATATAAAATAAACTTAAACGATGAATAGTGTCAAAACTGAAATGTAACAAATATTTCAGAACGGAGAATGTAAATTGGTGAATTAAATGGATTTCTTATATACTTACTATAATTCGAGAAACTAGAAATATAAACGAGTTTAGAAAAATGAGAGAAATAAATCATCAAATAAAACCATGGACAAACCCTTAGTAAAATTATCTAGGAAAATTTGATTTTAAAGGTTTCAACTTTACCTCATTTGCTTTTAAAGGTTTGAACTTTCATTTGTCCTAGAAATGTTCGAACTTTAGGGATCATCTTCATTTAAAGGTTTTTAGGGGTTTTTTTGGGTTGATTTTGGATTGATTATGGGTTTTTATGGGTAAAAAAAATCCATAATCAACCAAGAATCAACCCAGAAAGACCCATAAAAACCTATAATCAATCCAAAATCAACAAACAAAAACCCCTAAAAACCTTTAAATAAAGATGACCCCCAAAGTTCGAACCTTTCTAGGATAAACGAAAGTTCGATCCTTTGGAAGCAAATGAGGCAAAGTTGGAACCTTTAAAATCAAATTTTCCAATTATCTATAATCTGATAATAAGACGGTTCATGTCGTACCTAAACTTCGCCATGAGCAAATTCTTCCCAAACAAAATAAATATCCATTTCAATGTGTTTGGTGCAGTGATGTTGAAATGGGTTACTAGAAAGATAAACGACACTAATATTGTCACAATACACCAAAGTAGTGAATCGTGCAATGTAACTATGAGTAGATTCGGAATGGAGATAAACGACACTTATATTGTCACAATACACTAAACTACAATACTTAGAGGAATCCTCATAGTGATTGCCCGCTTCACCCTTGCTAATCCACGGTCATGAAGATAAGATATGCACTGACCTTCTTAGTATCAATTGGAGTAAGCGAGGCATGATATCATTAAGAAGAAGTAACCGTATCAGACACATTCTTAATTCTTAAAGACAAATTAAACAAAGAATTATCAGGTTTAATGTTAGTGAAACCAATGTGTGAAACTAAATCAGCAAGCCTTTGGTACCATGCACGGGAAGCTAACTTATTTTCCATATGACTTTCAAAGTAAACGCACATAATCAGGATGCACATTATCCTTAAACCCTTATGAGTTAATGCATGTAGACTGTTTCTGTGAGGTCATCATGGAAAAAAACATTTTTGACATTTAATTGTTGTATCTGCCAATTTTTTGACGAGAAAAGACTCAGAGGTGTGCGGATGATTGCCGATTTAACCATATATCGGCCTATAAATAATTTCTCCACAATCAATACCAACCTGTTTAGTGCTTCTCTAATGAACCATCAACCTTTTCTTATGAATAAAAATCGAATGGAGGGACACTAAATTTCAAGTCTAATTTTTGATATAATACAACTTGTTATTTCGTTAGGGGGCTTAATTAATTAGTAAATACTACCAAATAACCATAAAATACACCCACATACATAGTTTAGTAGGAATGTCGTTCTCAATTATGTATTGGTAAGCTCCAATCTAAATAGTATTTTGACTTCTTATTATAGTATTATTTTCTATGTTTAAAAATTAAAATATTTCAAAAATTTTAAAATGGCTTCTTATGGATATTTAAAACCTACAATATATTCATGTGGATTGAGATGGTTGTCAAACACCTAATTCAATAAAAAGTAGTTAATTGTTGATATCTCATGATATGTTATATATTCAAACACCCCTTTACATGATAAACCTTTGTGCTAAACATGTGAATACAATAAAAACTCTCTGCATAACGCTAAATATTCCACTTTAAATTAGGGGTGGTTGAGATTCGAATTTTTGACTTCTTATTATATTCATCTTGATGTGTAGAATTTGAATATAATATATATTTTTTATAATATTTAAAATAAAATATTTATAAATATCGAAACTCAAATTATACTTTAAAAAGTATGAATTAAAAGATACGAAAAAATCAATTGTAATAGATAAAGTCCAATAAAGGAGTAATTATATTATTCTTATGATTATTATTAATATAATTATTATACTGCATTTGGTATTGACTTCTTTTATTTAATTTAATACATCAAACTCAGTTGACATATACATTGAGTCGGAGATTAATTTAGTAAACTTTTTTTATTTGTTGTTTTTTACAGATTCCAATACAAATATAAAAGTCAAATAATTTTAATTGATTATTTGATAATTCTAAAAAGTTGATATTTAGAATGCATATATTTAGACGAATCTAATATATATCCCACGTGAATATATTTTTTCATATAGATCATAAGAAATCATAGTCAAAATTTGACTCTAAAATTTATAAATTCTATTTTAAAAGAAACATATGAAAACGAAGACCATAATTTTGATGATTAGGTTTGTATGTTCCATCAAAAGGATATTAAAAAGCTAGTTGAAATTTCATAAATTTTATAAATATTTTTTTTCTACTACATGAATAATAAAAAGTTTGAATGATTGAAGTAAATATATTGAATCATATTTAGCCTTTACTTCCTAATTGTAATCAAAAGTATCAAACAATAAATAGTAGAACTCAAAGCACGTTGATTTCTTTTTTTTTTAAAAAAAGGGGCAAAATTAGGCGAAAAAAAAAATGAGAAAGCAAATAGAAATTAATTTGTTGATTTCTATTATCTTGGGTTTTTTGTTAATTCCAATATTAGCAAAAAATAGTCTTTTTATATTTGGAGATTCAATATTGGATGCAGGAAATAACAATTATATAAACACAAACACTACAATGAAAGCTAATTTCTACCCTTATGGCATTACGTTCTTCCACAATCCTACTGGACGATGTTCAAATGGCCGTTTGATTGGTGATTTTATTGGTATGTCTAAGCTCTTTTTTTTTTTTTTTTTTTAATTACATGGTATGCCGAGCGAAGGAGTTGGCTAGATAAGAATTAAATTTAAGTTCTTATCTGAAAAAAAAAATACTTACTCTAACTCGAACAAAATCTAATCCTCCTCTAGTCCTCTTACTCGAAACTCAAATAAATAAATAAATATTTGATTGAAATTTATAGTTATGAGGTATTCCCTCTGTTTTTTTTTTCACAATTTTCGAAGTAAATTTTAATCATTCATATATTTAAATACAATCATAAAAAATATATAATAAAAAAGTATATATTAAGACGTATCTAATGAAATCTCACATGAATATATTTTATATATGTCTTATAATTCTTAATCATTTTTTCTCTTAGTTAAAATGAAATGTTTTAAATGGGAATAATATAAGAGAATAGAGGGAATATTTAGTTTAGATGGTCTTGTAGTATATAGGCTTGTTGCAATTACTACTTAGATCAAAAAGATTCATTTGCCAAAATTAAATTTGGCGATATTTTACTCCTATAATTAGTATATTTAGTTTTGTGTAATCATTCGCCAAAATATATGAAAAAAAAGCCATAACATATTGTGGGACTATAATTTAGCCTAAAATTTCAATTGTAATTATCTTTAAACAGTATTAGAAGATAACTTAAAAAGTTAAAAATTTTATCAACCCTTTATTTTAAGCGGACTTGTGTTATATTGCTACAACCGCACTATTTTGGTCTAAAGGCTCTCATTTTTAATATATAGATATAGAATATTTTAGGGTTAATAATAAAATTATCTAATTTAATTTTTTAATTAAATCGATTCATTGACATATTAATTACTTGAATTAACCTTGTCTTACTTTATAACTTATTAAAATTTAATTTATATCTACATCTTTTTGGTTTTGTATGATTATATTAATGAATGTAATAAGGAATTTGGTGATAATGATGATTAGCCAAACATGCAAATCTTCCACTGATTCCTGCTTTTCTTCAACCGGGAGAAACTCAATTTTATTATGGGGCAAATTATGCGTCAATAGGAGCTGGTGCTCTTCCCGAGACTTACCAAGGCCTGGTAAGTATCTTTTTTTTGACTTTCTATTTTTTAACTTTGCATCCAATCGTAGAGAAATGCGGATGTTCAACATGTACGATCGTATAGGGCTCTAAAATATTAAAAGCCTTAATATTGATTTACGTAGTTAACAATCACTAATTGGTTTTAGTAGTGAACTGTCAAGGAACCAACTCAACCAAAAGCTTAAGCTGATGGTTGAGGCTTCAGGATATTCTAACACACCCCTTCACACGAGAGCTCTTTTGGCTAGAAGTGTGGATGCAGCACATGCCCTCCTCATGCATGGCCATAGGATAACAACAAGACCGCATCGCATCGCATCGGCTGCGTCCTGCGTTGTAAAAGTTTTTAAAACAAAGGTTCGCGTTTTGGGCCGCATTAAGTATCTTATAGTTTTGACCGATATTTAGGCGATATGATAATCGCATCACTCCCGTTACTGCATTAATGTTTCGTTACTGTGATCGCAACCATTATCGCATTTTTACACTATGTGCATGGCGCTAAATATTTCACTTTAAATGAGGGGTGGTTAAGATTCGAACCTGTGACCTCTTGTCACACTGGCTCTGATACCATGTCAAGGAACCAACTCAACCAAAAACTTAATATGATGGTTGAGGTTCCAGGATATGTTATATGCTCTAACATGAACCTCCTTTGAATTTATGAGTTCTTTTTTATTTGGGTTATTCAGGCTCATTTTCTAAATTCTATCACTCGACCATAACAATTTATAACCTAACTATCAGCTTAAACATTTCGGTGTTATTTTCAGGTAATTGACCTCCATATGCAAGTAAGGAATCACAAGAAGGTGGAGAGTTGGTTCCAAAAGAAGTTAGGAAACATTGAAACAAAGAAGAAATTGGGAAAAGCAGTATATTTGTTCAGCGTTGGCGGCAACGACTATGCTAGCCTTTTCCCTAATTCTACATTTTTAACAACTTATACAAAGTCTAAATATGTTGATATGGTCCTTGCCAATCTTACCATAGTAATTAAGGTATGTTTTTGAGTGGCGGATTCAGAAATCAAAAAGAGTGAGAGTACACGTATTAAAATCTTTCTAATTATTTAGTGCGGTTTTTAAGATTAGGTCATTTACTTTTTGACCGCATCCTTATTTATGGACACCTTTCGAAACCCTGATCATACTTTCCTATTAGCGAGATATACTAGCTATAATAATGATGATGATAGCGTTAGTTGTGTACTTGTGTTGGCAGGAAATTTACAAGACGGGAGGTAAAAAGTTTGCGTTCTTAAACGTGCCACCATTAGGCTGCTTTCCAGGAGCTAGAATTTCAAGTACAAATGGTGATTGCTTGAAAGAAGTATCAAGTTATGCAATATTACACAACCAAGCACTTCCTAGCCTTCTTAAACAACTACAATCTCAGCTACCAGGTTTCAAATACTCTCTCTATGATTTCTATAACAATCTTCTACAAAGAATTGACCATCCTTCAAAATACGGTATGCACTTCAGTTTCCTTCGTGTTATTATTTTTTTTTAATCTTTTACGGTTATTATTCTACAACAAATTTAACTTTTTGCGACATTGAATTTAGTAGCATTAAAAAAATGCCACTGATTAATATTTTTAGTGTAATAATTGTTGGTTTTTACTTAATAGTGATTTAGCGATACTTTATTATGGTCTATAGTGGCATTTTTGAAAAATGTCATTATATACTATGTCGCAAAAAGTTTTAATGTGATTTTTTATTATGTTGTTAAAGGATCTAATAAATGTCACTAAATCCTCTATATATACTATTAGAAATTTGAAGTAGCGACATTTAATTAAATGTCGCTAAATATATCCCACTAAAAGCAAATTATGTTGTAATGTTAGTAGACATGTCAAGTCAAATTGGTGAGGTTTGACCCAACAGTTCATAGTTGTTTTAAGATGGAAAACAACGGTTACCATGTCAAGAAATTAACCTAATCAAAAGCTTAAGTTGATGGTTGAGATCTTTAGACATTTATGTCACTAGCTTAAACATGTTAATGAACCAACTCAATCAGATTTTAAAATTGATGGTTGAAGCGCCAAAATAGTTATATAATTTAGCCCAAAAGGCTCTTGTATGAGGAGGCGTGCTAAAGTAATGGAGCTTCAACCATCTGCATAAGCTTTTAGTTAAGTTATTTACTTGATATGGTATTACACCCAGCGAAACAAGAGGTCACAATGTCTATTGTCAAGTATGAGGAGCGTCAGCGTTGCATCCACACTTATTGTCCAAAGGCTCTCATGTGAGGGAACGTGTTAAAGTACATACATATCCCAACCTGAAAATGATGACCTACATAGCATTATTGATGATGAACAGGGTACAAAGAAGGTAAAACAGCCTGCTGCGGCTCAGGCAAGTACAGAGGTGTATTTAGTTGTGGAGGAAGAATAGCAGGCCAAGGCTACCAATTATGCGACGGTGCACATGATTTTGTGTTCTGGGATTCTGGACATCCTACCGAGAAAACATACACCCAATTGGCACAGGAATTTTGGAATTCTAAGTCTTCTTATGAATCATACAGTCTCAAAGATCTCTTTTATTTACCTTGAAGCCAGGCTTTGGTCCAAATGGAATATGTATGTTTTATAAATAAATTAATGTATGTTGTTTATCATCAACTTCTATGTAGGCTTGTTTGCCTTTTTGGCTAATAACGTTGTTAGCTTATTTGACGACAAATAAGCATTCTTTCGCTTTTATTTTGAATGTAACGTTAATCTGGTATTTCCATTTTAATGTGTTGTCATATCATTTCTCTGTTTAGTTTTCCATTCAGTTTTCTATGTACATTTAAATTTTAAATCTGACTTACACATCAGAGAAATTTCCTTCGTGTCACCCCAAATTAGTAACTTTGGTTCGTTCCAAAGGAATTCAACAAGTGATGTTGCATTTGGGTGTGTCCAACAATTAGAAAGGCGGGTTTTGGGTTGGTTCATTTCCAAACGAGTCAAAACAGTCAAGTTTTGGTTACAATCGAATTTGACCGACTTTTTTTTTGTTTTTAAGGTAGGCACATTTTTCGAGTAACGGTTCAATATTTGTGGTTTAAAGTCAATTTCTGCTCAAATTAAAAAAGTACACATAATTAGACAAGAAAGTCTAAACTCAAGAATTGGACATGTCTTAAAAATACACATCCCACTGATATAAGGTGAATTGATTTCATCTTAAGTTGCTTCTTTCCTACAACATTGCAAACAAAGGAAACTACAAAAATAAAATTGCTATCAATCTAAAATACAATTTTAAACTATGCCTTAAACAAATAAACATCAACTTCCTCCAAAATATGTACAAAATACCTATTGAATGTTTGGCACATCTCTTTGTGATCACCATGGCCCAGTCTGCGTCCTCCTGAGCTTTTTCCGTGAACCAGCTTGCGCGTTCATCATCTCCATCACCTGTTCAGCGGTAGTTTCATCAGTCAATATACGCATCACGTAAAAGACTCAACGTGATCAATAGGCAAGATAAGTCGGATAGTGATGAGGCTGAGACTGTGAACCATACATAAAACGATATGGACTAAAGAGTGTACCTGATTTTTCTGCATTTCAACAATTTCTGCCTGCATACAGAAAAGCAAGTCATATAGATCATGCATGTTTTAAAACAATAATAAGTTTTCACCAAAGAAATCCTTGAACACACACCTGTTTTTTTCTTAACTCCTGATTTTCCTCTTTTAGTTTCTGAACTTCCTGCTCGAGCTCCATAGTATAGGCCTAAACAAGATAACAGTTAAAATGTGAAACCTAACAAGACCATCGAATGCTTCAAACATGTTAGTACATTTGTGATTTGGGACCTTCTAGATGAAAGTATTCAGGTTATCGCAATCAGTGGCGAATCTAGAACAAAATTAAATGAGCTTAATAAGGGTTGCACGTGGGTCAATATTGTCACATATCAACGCTCATACCAACTTAATCAACACATATATTAATATCTCTAGGTATATGGACCGAACGTATACATAAGTTGAATGCTGTCAGTTGACAGCATTGACTGGGTGGGCGAGCTATTAAATGTTAGGGCAATGCAGCTTCCTACTCTGAAACTTTGCCTGTAAGTCACTTTTGCTAAATCAACAAGAGACAATTACTCTTGATGAGCATCAGCAAACAAACATATTAGGTCTACATCTAAGAGCACCAGCAATTTGTCACTACTCATTTGATTCAAGTATTCTTAATGTAGAGTACAACAAATGGAAATTGGGTTACACCCTAACAAAACTTTTGAATGAGGCATACTTGAATTCCAAAAGAATAGGAATGAAAAGACAAGAATTAGGAAGTGTGGTCCTGTTCATATGACTCAATAGGTCTCAATTGATTTGTATAGAAGAAAAGCTCTACGCGATATAGTAGTATACGTATACAATTACCTAACTTTCACGTCTAAATATCTTTCTAACTGATAGAAACCTAAAAGACGCTGAAATTTACCCCAACTAACCTATAAATTTAGACTTGTACACAAGACCTATACAAAAGGAGAGTTATCTGGATAAAAACCCGTTGAGTTTCCATCCTAAAACCAATTGATATTAGGAGGAGTAGCCCATCAAGTATATATGATAGTGAACCCCTGTCTAATTCTTCGATGTGGGATATATCTAGGTTATTATCCAACACCGACCCAAAAAACTTGGTATCCATGCCCCCCTAACATTACTTGATTTTTTAAAACATAGCCATCCTTGTATAAATATAATTCATTTATATAACTTTTTTTCCCTCCAATCTTCTACAATACTTCAGGAGAAACAGCCATAAGATGTTCTAGTAACTCTTGTCAAAAAGAAATGGCTCATCATATGCAACACTAGTGCTTAAAATTAGCATACAAATTCGGCATACTATAAGTTTAACCGCAACATGCAAGCAATGTTTACACCAATCTTAAAACATGAATGTCTTGCAATGGAACCAAGTAATAATTCTTTTAGAAGGATAAATATAGAGTAAACCTGTTTACGAGCTCGTGATCTTGCAGCAGATTCTCTATTTTTTATCATGCGCCTCTGCCTTCTCTCAGCAACTTTGTCAACGGAACCAAGTCCTCTTCTCCCTTTAAGACCACCATTAAACATGTACGGAACAGGTGAAACCGAAGAGGAGTCACCATTACTCCTTGCAAGCCCATCGGATGACAAAGCCGCAGGGGATCCAGCAGGAACACCTATCGCCCCACCTCCTCCTAATCCAACCATGCCTAATCCTGCCCCACCTTGATTAACTGCACTCGTAACCAAGTTGTTATTCAACCCTTCCGCTAACCCTACCATGCCACCCCTCATTCCTGTACTACCTAATTGAGCAGTGTTCGACAATGTCATCGCAGATCCATATGAAACTGCAGACTGCTTAGGGTACAATGGTTGTTGCTGCGGCTGTTGTGACTGCTGTGACATATGTGTAGGTGTCACCTGCTGCTGTGATGATCGCACCCCATTAACATTTAACGGTAAGTTAGCTGATTGTATAGACGACATTTGATGATTAGTCTCCGGAATACGATTACCCATCAACTCAACACCTCGGCCAGGTTGTTGAAAACTAATCCCAAACCCAATATTCGTATTAGTATTAGTATTATTATTAGGCCGAGAAAAATCACTGAAAATCCCAGCACCCCCAATATTATTCTGCTTATCAACCAATTGGGTATCTTCCCTCACAACCCCAGCTCTCACCAAGAACTCCTCTAAAGTAATCTCCCCTAATGTCTGCTGTCTCTGAGGCACATTAGATCCATTTCCCCCATCTTTTCCGCCATTAAATTCCTTCGCGATATCCTTCCAAACCTCATCAACTGTTTTCTGACTTAGTGTTCTAGGTAAAGTTAATGACCCTTGTCTTTGCAAATACCCACCTGAATTTCCCCCATCTTGCCCACCACTCCCGACAGCAGCAACAGAAGCAGCGGCAGCCATTGCTGTTGCTCCAGCTCCTGTTGCAATAGACTGTGTTTCTTCAGCACTCCATATATTCTTTAACAATTCATCCATATTCATTGACCCAAAATCCTTCCCCATCCCACCTAATGTATTCTGAAATTCATCAAATGTTAATGAATATATTGAAGTTTGTCTAGTTAATGCAAAATTCCCTAATCCTGGTGGTCTCCCATTTTCTTCAGTACCCATATCACCTCCTGCTTCATTCCCAAAACTCTTACTAAAGTTCATATTGCAATTACTCCCCATTTTATAGAAAATACTGGAAATTCCTACAAATCTGACTAAATTTCAATACCAAATAGTAAAATAATCAACAAAATTCCAATTTCTTACACGGAAATCAGCCAATTGTACATTACTTTCAACAGTATCTTCAACAACAACCTGCATAATCAAAAAAACAGAAATTAATACAAAACAAAATTATTTATCAACTTCAATAAGTAATACCCATCAACCAATTTACTGATCAAACTCAAAACAAAAAAGAAAAGAAAAAAACAAAAACCCAATTATTCAATATTCTAAATAAAAACTAATACAAAACGCTAAAATTCAAAAAATTAAAAATGAAAAATACAAAATAGACAGAGTAAGAGAAGAAAAATTGAGAGAAGACTGGAAAAATGGAGGAAAATAAAAGATAGAAAATCAAAATTAAAAGGGTTTTTAATTTTTTATTTACCAGTGGGAGAAATTCTTAATTCTGGACAAGTGTCGGCTGTCTAGCTCTTTCTAAAATAAGAGAAAAATTTGTGAATCCAAAAATGAAAATTTTCTCTTTCTATCTCTAAGTTTTTATTAGGGGCAAGCTGTGTATGATGCATTTTATCTTCAAATATTTTAATAATATTGGGCCCCACAAAAGTGGGTACGTGGACCAATAGTATAGTAGAAGCCGTTGATTATGTTGTAGCCAATCAGAATTTGATACATGGGATAGATCTTAGCCGTCCACGTTGCGTCAGCTTGATGGATCTATAAGGGGAAAGTCTCACGCTTTATTTTTTATTTTAATTGTTTTTTTGAAAAGGGAATTAGTTGGTGGGGTTTTGTTGGCTTATTGAACCTTGGGAATAGTAATAATACTAATAATACTACCTCTTTAATTTGCTTTCATCACTATTATTTTTTTATGTTTAATATTTAATCACAATAATTCATAATTAATAAAAAAATCGTGATTTGTAAATCAATATTAAAAAAACAAAAATAATAAAATGAATAAAAGTAAAAAAGTAAACTAAAATAAAAAAAACTTCACCATATTAAATCATACCACATAAGAGTGATTTGTTTACTTTACAAATATCGTTATTTACAAAGACTTGCTCTTTAATGTATGATTTATCTGACATATACCATAGGGGCAAATCACCATCATTTAAAATAAAAATCACATAACCTTAAAAAAAATCACATCAATTAAAAAAATAATATCTTTTAGATAATAAATAGATATATTATTTTTATAGAATAATAAATTTTAATAGAGAAAATTAGAGATTTAAAAATATTAAAAGAAAGTTAATAGAATAAATTGTTTTAATAAAATTAATGGAAAATATGTAGGAATCATAATCAATATAAACATGTTGAAAAGCAATTAGTGAAAGATATTTGGGAACCATAAGCACTACAGCTACTCTTGTGAGAGATCATCTCTTAAAGAGACGGCCTCAGAGTCCACATTTTTTATTTTTATTTTTTTTTATGGAAATCAGAGTCCACATTTTTATTTTCTCTTTAGTTTGTATTATTTGGGCTATTTAATCTATATATCTACTGCTTCTCTTGAAGAAACCGTCTCTTATGATATATAAATTGAGAACAATTTTGGATAATTTTATCCAAAATTTGTGATATAAAAAGAATATTTTTTTTAAAAAAAATAACCAAAGGAACAATTCAAAATGACATATGAGAACAATTTTAAGGAACGAAGAAAGTACCTTCTTTAACCAATTTACATTAAAGGATTCTCATCAATACTCCCTTCAATTCAAAGCAATTGACCTGTTTGATTTATTTTTTTATAGTATTCATCGATTATTTTTAATTTGTATTATATTCTTAATCTAGATATTAAAATATAGTCAAGTGGTATTTTGTTTGATTTTTCTTAAGGTAACTTTTATTAATATCAATATTTATAATTTTCATCTGCACAATAAGAGATATTTAACTATGATTAAATTAGAGCATTATTGGATACATTGTAAAAATAAAATGAGATAATTAATTAGTGTGAATCAAAGGGAGTCTTATTTTTTCTTTTTATATTTACAATAATTATGATAGGAAAATTGGGTGTTAGGGGAAGATGAGCAAGAATGAAATCAAGTGTTAAGAAATCAAAAAAATATCAATCATAAAGAAATAATCAACTATGATATTTAAATAATATATTTCCATTTGTATAAGAAATAATTCTTTTGTTTATATAAAGAATATATACTAATTATAAAATAATTTTCATCTTTAATGCAATTAAATGTTGTGAATCCGTATAGATGTTACTCTGTATTACCTTTTATTTAAGTTATTAATTCTATTTGCTTTTGACAATAATGTTAACATAGTCAACTAAAATCTTGTTTGATTTGTTTAAATACAAAGATCATTGATATCAACTTTTTAAAATTTTTTATTATCTATAATTAGATATATTAAAGATACAATTATCGCATTGACAAATATACCCAGTCAAACGTGACTATTAGGTGATTATCATGAATTGCTTTATTTTCAGTTTGTATTTGTTGAAAATTTTGATTGATTAGCACAATAAAAGATATTAAAGGATATTATTCAAAGGAACATTAAGTTGTCACAAATTACATTATAATAAGCACAAAATTCAAAAAAAAAATGTTTAATATACTAACATTATTATTTGCAATTTTTCTAACTTGTTTGTGTCTACCAAGTTGTAATGCTCAACATAAGACTCCTTTCTTTGTTTTTGGCGATTCTATGTACGATAATGGCATGTCTTTGTGTTGCGGTGTTCATGCTGGAGGGGCTAAATATTGGCCTTATGGTGAGAACTACTTCAAGAAACCTTCTGGAAGGTTCTCTGATGGTCTCATTATCCCAGATTTTATAGGTATTACTTCCATTGAATTTTTCTTAATATAGTTCATTTTCTATTTTTTCTTTTAAATGTTTGATTTCAATTAATCATCTTTATTTAACATCGTCATATGATCATATCCTGTGTATTTTACTTGTAGAAACTAATATTAGTATATCATGTATATGTGTATTATTCATTAGGTTTTTGTATTAAGGCCAGGTATTATGTAAATTATAGCTCTAGGGTTTGAGGATGCTCAAGGGTCTATTGTGTTAGTGTATAAATACTCAATTATAATTCATGAAAGAATTAAGGATCATAACATATATATACACCTAGCTATACAAAATATACTAATAGCTATAATCAAGTTTAAAAAGCGAAACAAGACGACAATCGATCAATAATAATCCCGACATAAGTATATTAAAAAGATTACGGTCACTGACACCCAATACAATAAATTCAAAATAATTAATTAAAAATTGTTCAATAAGAATAGTGAAGGTAACCAATTTTGAACTGCATGGGTGTCCTTAAGATTAAGGTTAGTAATAATATGATAAAAGTAGAAAAATAACCAAAAATCTTAAAAGTAATATGATAATTTTTTGAAAAAATTGTTTTAATTTGGTACTACGTACTTTGCTCTTTCCAACGTCAATTTTGCAAATTGAATTTATTGGATCAAACTTTAAATGTCTTTTTATCATTTAGATAGTGATCGGTTCTTGACTTGTAATTCATTTATTGTAAGGACATTTATATTAGTGTTGTATAATTTGATCTCACGTGGCTATTTTGCTAACAATTGGTTATTGTAGCTCAATATGCAGTTGTGCCACTTCTGAAACCATATTTGTCACCGGGGGTTACACTAGACTACACCGACGGAATTAATTTTGCTTCTTCAATTGCTTGTGTGCTCAATGAAAATTGTCCTTATGCGGTAACTCTCTCCTTTCTTTTTATTTGTCCGCCCTATTATTGCATATGTAATTCAACATATTAAGAAGGGTGATTTGTTGATATATGTAAATTTTATATTAATAATTGGTTAAAGGAAAAATAAAGAATAATTGCCAAACACACACTATTTCTTAAAAAACGAGGATACATATTTGCACTGTATATGTTAAAGAGAATTTTAGCTTATTATATAGCAGTAAATTCAAAATCACTGGGTCAAACTTGTCAATAAAATCAGTTAGCTTACGTGGATAAAAGTTGCATGTGTTCGGATAATTGCATGAACTGCTTTCATTGAAGACCCTTTAGAGCCGAGGGACTCTCTGATCGCACTCTTCTATAAGGGTATGAGATGTCGTCTATCTTCCCTCCCCGAACCCTGACCATAATTTGTCTATAAGCGAAATACACTGAATATGATAATAACGATAACTATTATCTATCAACTATTAATTATTAATTACCAAAGACACCCTAAAACACACCCTTAGTATACTTAGTAGCTAAGGAGTTACACTTAAAACAGACAAAAACACAATCCAAGAAAAACAGGACTATCTTGCACCTTGTTTCTTTTTAAAAAAAAATGACCTCAATATTTTTCTCCTTTTTCACATTTCCTTTTCTAGCCAATAACCACCAAAAATATGAACGTAATGAAAAACACATCCTCCTAATTATGGAGGGCTCTTATTGTTGGGTAAAATAATTCTTCCCGTGACCAGAATATAGTTATGGATTGTCCGTCATCTTCCCTCATCCATATCTGTCTATTGAGCGCGATACTAAATATGGTGATGATAAAGAGGAATGAAAAATGAAAATTCTTTAATAAGATGGCCTCATGTAAAATTATCTCTATATTAGTTTGACCCATATACATTTAGTCTAGAAATTAATCACTTATAATTTTTAAGTGATTAATTAGAGAAATAGACGAATTAATGACTCATTTTAAAGTAAGACAGTCTCATAATATAAGACGAGCTGAATTAATAAATTTTAAAGTACATGTTTTTTTTTAGTATTTGATATAAATATATTTAGTTGATCAACATGATTTTAGTTTCCATTTAATTGATGGGCTTTACAGATAAATTTGAAGGTGCAATTGAATTATTTTAATGAGGCAGTGGAAAATTTGAAACAAAGCCTTGGAGAATCACACACAAGGAGCTTATTATCCAAAGCAGTGTACCTTTTCAATATTGGACAATATGATTATGTTACTTTTTTCCGCAATAATATTGGAAAATATCCTCTTTCCTCTTCTACTAAGACTCAATATATTGATCTAATACTTGGCAACCTCACTACCCACATCAAAGTAAGCACCATGGTTCATTTTTTTAAATAATTATTATTTGAGCTATTTTTATGAAATACTGTCTATCAGTGAGATGACCTCAAAATCATAAGCCCCTATGCTAACAGTCGTATTAGTTGACAATTAAATTTATTATACTTCTATATGGAGAATGTCTTACGATGAAATCGTCTCACGCAGAAACTTATTTTTTCATCTTTTTATAGTATGATATGATCAAATCACACATGAGGGGGTTTACATGCGTATAGAATCGTACAACAATTTAATCTTAGACTATAATTGATAATTAGGACTAGAACATTTAAATGATTAATTTAATAGTATATAAGAGAAGAGCATTTAAGAATATCAAAAAAGTTATTAGAAAATAATATATAGCATTTAAATGATGAAATGAGCAAAATGATTAGGACTAGAACATTTAAATGGTCAAAATAAGTCGGAAGTTTGTCGAAAAATAATTAATGATAAGCCAATTTTGAATTGCGACCAGAAACAAATTCAGTAGCAATTTAGTCGGACACCTATCAGTCGGAAATTTTTAGTGGGTAAGAAATGTCTAATACGGTTGTGTTTTTAGAGAATCTACGAGCAAGGAGGAAGGAAGTTTGCATTCCAAAACATAGGTCCAATTGGGTGTATGCCAGGAATAAAGTATGAGTTTGGATTTAATGAAGTTTGTGCAGATGAGCCTTCAGAGCTAGCTAGATTACACAATCATGCATTTGCTGCACTAGCCAACAATTTGCAAATTCAACTACCTGGCTTCAACTACTCTATATTTGACTTCTATACTGCACTTTACAACCGTGTCTTATATGGACACACTTATGGTACGTCTTTTTATCTTTATTTTAATATTTTACATGTACACGTATGATTTACGGTCGATCATGCTCTCTCAAACAAAAGCCATTTGGAATAAAGTTGTGGATGCAACACATGTTATCTAACATATGGCGTTTAGTATTACATTTAAAATGAGGAGTGAATGAGATTCAAACTCATTATCTTCTCTTATATATATTGAATTTTGATACCAAGTCATAGGGATGGTCATATGTTCAAGACTCTATAAGAGCCACACCAGTCCCTCCCCCTAGTTTTAGGGTCTAGATCCACTTTTTTGAGACTCAACGAATCCAAGTTCGATTCAAAGATCAAAATAAAAGGTCTAGGTCGGATCTAGATCATCTAAAGACCCAGACCCACCCTAGGCCTGTCTCTGGATCCATTTTAGGCTCAAACATGTTGGCCCCACTCTAGAGCAGACTAATTATACAACTCAAAATTAATTTTAAATTCGTAATAAACCCATTTCTATATTTATTACGACTCAATTTAGACTTGTTAATAACCCAACTTTAAAATGTAAAAAGTTCAAGTATGATTAATTAAATCAAAACACCCACCTAAGACCTAAGGTCCATCAGACCTATGGACCTAACAGTTCTACGTCCATATCCAAAATTTTCGATCCTAATTAAGGGTCTGAGTTTGTATCCGTGTCCGGTTAAATCCGATCCATTACTATCCCTATTTGCAACATGGCAAAATTCCTCAAATTCTAAAACTAATGACAGGTTTCAAGGAAAGTGAAACAGCATGCTGTGGAAGTGGAGCCTTTAATGGTGACTACAGTTGCCAGAAATTAGATCGTACATTCTCATTTTGCAACAACTTGAAGGATTATTTGTGGTTTGATGCTTGGCACCTTACTCAGAAAGCTTACCACCAAATCTCCCAAGAATTTTGGGGTGGAGGGCTCCATGTTGTAGCTCCTTATAATTTGGAGAATTTATTTGAACTTAATTGATTGATTAAGCTCCATGCCTAATCATGTTATTCCAATTAATATAAATTAATTAAGATTGTGTTTCAAAACAAATTCGTTTTAAATAATAGATTGAATTATGAATTCATAAATGAAGATTTGCAAATGATTAGTCGAATAAATAGGGGTATAACAAGCTTCAAGCATCGACATTAACGTTTGCTAACGTTTTTGGTGTAAAAAGGTCACGTTGAAACAATTTGGCAAACCTCAGGGTTACCGCGTGAATTTTTAAAAAGTTTTGGTTACAATGTAGAAAATCCAAAACCTTAGAACTACCACGTGAAATTTTCCTTAAAATTATATAATGCAACATGGATAGCACCACAAACAAATATGGAAAATATGATACTAGTAAACCTAACTATTTACATTCTATTCAAAAATGTAATCAACTATCAATTAACGTGAATTAACACGACTTAACGTGAAATAAACTAAATTAGATTTTTACAACTTGATTGATAGGTGGTCATAAATGCTGGGAATAGGAATGAAAAATAGTGTTATTTTTTAAAAAAAATCACTTGGCTACCTTGATGGTCATATAGTTGTCTAACTTCAACCAGCTCAATTTCTACATAAATTTCATCCCATTGCATTACCATTGTGGGAGGTGGTATTAGTTGGTAACGGAAATTTGTTAACAAAAAAAATTTTTTGTGATCAAATTAAAGTTTCATTATTATTGGAAAGACGTGAAACTCTTAAAAAAATTTACACTATAAATTATTCTCATTACCACCAATTAGTACTACTAACTAAACGAGTCGTTAGGGTTTTTAACTCAAAATACACTCTTATTATAATTGTTATAGAAAAACGTGGTGTACACAAAGTTAATGAAACCAATAATAATTTAGTGAGTATTTAAAAGAGATTGATAATGGTTGAATTAAATAAATCATATTTTTTTAATAAACATAGTAAAATTCATACTAATATATAGTAATAATAACTCGATTATGAAATTAATTAAGAAGATCATTGAATTGTTCTCTCAAATCAAGTAAATTGAAAGCGTCAAAATTCTACCTTAGAATATGTTATTTCGATAATTGTCCTCATGCTCCCTGGTTTCACTATAAATCAACTTTTTAAAATCAATGTGTTATTTCGATTATTGAACAAAATACATCTAAAAGTTATAAAAAGTTAATAATATAAAAATATGTAATTAGATAATTCAAACAAATTTACAGTTGGTTATATATTTTCTTACACATCAGCCACAATATATAAAATAAGCTAGAACGATAAATAATATATTCATGAATCACACTTTCTCTGTTCCAATATACTCATTACATTTGACCTTTTACAAAATACAATGCATTATTTGATCATTTATGTATTGAACTAGGTACATCCTAAAATTATAAAATATGCAATTTAACAATTCGAACAAGATCCAAGTTGACTATATTGGTTTTACATATAAGCCACAATATACTCCTATAAAATAAGCTTAAATATGATGATGAAGAAGAATGAAAAACGCAAATATGATCAAGATGGTATATTTGGTTAAAAAATTTCCAAAAAAGAAAATATTTTAAAATAGACACATTTGAAACTTTCCCGTTATAGTAAGGTGGACAAACAAAAAAAACACGAAGGGAGTATATAATATTAATAACCGCAATGTAGCAAGTATTATACTCCCTCTTATCCTCTTTAGGTGTCCCATTTACTTTTGAGGCGCTATTCATTTATCACTCTTAAATTTTATTTTATTATTAATTTATATGTTAAAATATAGTCATGTGCGTGGGATCTCCTTTGATTCGTTTTAATGTAAAATTTACTAACATCAACAATTTATAATTTTTTATCATACATAATTAAATATATTAATAACAGAATTTCTACAGTATAGAATGTATAAAGTAAATGAGACACTTAAGATGAACAGAAGAGAGTATCAATTAATAATAATCATTACATCATATAATTAATTAACGTGCATCCCTCATATGGATTAAACCAATGATGAATCAATGATGTAGAGATTGATCAAAGCTAGTTTATTTTCATTGCTTATAGACTTCCATAAAACAACGTTGACTTTAATATCTTCACTTTTAATGGGAACACAAATAATATCATCATCAACCAATATATGGCCTAAATTGGCGCTATATACATCATTTTTGGTACTCTTCCTTTGTAGTCCTACAATATCCAGTGATGAATTATCAGACGACAAAACACCCCTTTTTGTGTTCGGGGATTCGCTATTCGACAGTGGTATGACTCTTTATAATGGTGTTGAGGGAGCTGGAGCTGAGTTTTGGCCTTATGGTCTTACTTTTTTTAAGAAGCCTGCTGGAAGGTACTCTGATGGTCGTGTTATTCCAGATTTTATAGGTACTTTGCTTTAATTTTTGTTTACTGTTAGAGTATATAACATATACTGGAGCCGCAACCATCAGCTTAAGCTTTTGGTTGAGATGGTTCTTTAATATGGTATCAGAGGCCAACGTGACAAGAGGTCACGGGTTTGAATCTCAACCATCCATCATTTAAGTGAAATATTAAGTACTAGGTATAAGGAGAGCCATTTTCTGGTTATAATATAATCCAATTACAAATTATAAATATTAATTGTTTGTTTGGCAGCTCAATTATCGGGTTTACCGTTTTTCGTCAGGCCATATTTGTTGCCGGGGCTTGATGATTATTCGATGGGAGTCAGTTTTGCGTCGGCTAGCGCTTGTGTGCTCGTTGAAACTCGTCCTGGCACGGTAAGTTTTAGGGCTGGAGTGTTTGGCAAAATAGTTTATTAAATGATTTTAACTTATTTTGAACAAATAGAAAGTTTAATGGTTTAATCAACAATCTAATTTATTAATTAAATTAGATGGTTAAAATAAATTATTGATATGAATAAGTTGTTTTTAAACAAGCTGCTCATACTAGCAACAAGTTTAAAATCAGTTAATCAACTTTGTCACGATCTTTATAAACATCCCCTTAATTTCTTTTTTACTAATCAAATGTTTTAATTACTTTCTCTTTAAACAAATTCACACCAAATATCACATAATTTTTGTTTTGTAATATTTCTTCCTTTACTTATGTTTTTGTTTGATTTAATTATTTACATAATTGTTATTAATTTAACACTTGTTCTTTTTAGCTGTGCTCTCTTTTTTTTTTAAATTAGTGTCAAATTCAATAAGACATTTAAAAAGAATAAGGGGATTATTTTTTATCTTTGCCCTACTCATTTACATATACTTCCTACGAATTTTATTAACTGCTACAGATAGTGACATCTTGTGAGGAGAAATGTCACTATCTGTAGCAACTATTAAAAACCAGAGGAAGTATATAAGAGTAACATAATGAAGTTTTCTCAACTATGTTTTTGGTTTTCTCGTTTTGGGTATGCAGATAAATTTGATGACACAATTGTACTATTTTGACATAATGGTGCAAAAATTAAAACATCAAGTTGGAGAAATGGAAGCCAATAGGGTATTATCTAAAGCAGTATATTTGTTTAACATAGGTGGGAATGACTATTTCAGCCTTTTTGAACAGAACCGGGCTGACCTTCCTCTTTCTTATTATCAGAAGAGAAATCACATGAATATGATACTTGGAAACCTCACCCTACATATCAACGTAAGAACTCTTCAACCCAATTATTTATTCTAAATCTGTTCATTTTTTTATTTTAAAAACAAAACTAAAATGTTTTAAGTAAAAAAAAAGTTAAAATAGTAAAGATGTCAAAGAATCAAAGCCCGAGATATATTTTATACTCTAACACACCCCTTCACACGAAAGCTCATTTGGGCTTGTTAGAAGTGTGAATATGCATAGGCGGCATTGAATATTCCACTTTAAATAAGGGGTGGTTGAAATTCGAACTCGTGAACTCTTATCACGTTGGTTTCTGATACAATGTCTAGAAACCAACTCAAAAAGTTTAAGCCTATGGTTGATACCCAAAATATGTTTTACTCCCTCTGTCCCTCTGAATTAGCACCATTTGACTCAAAAAGCTCTTACATTTTTTGGTCAAATGGTGTTATTTCTAAGGGACAGAGGGAGTATATTCTAACAAAATCTAAAGTGAACTGGTGACAAATCACAAAGTCATTTAAAATAAAACTAATGCAAAAGTTACAATTATTTTAGGATATATTAATGGTGAAAAGTTAAAAAGTTAATAATTAAAAGTTCAAATCTTTATTATTAAATTTTTGTCATAAAGTTAAATTCTAGAAATTGTTCTATCTTCATTTTAAGTCAAAGGATAGAAAGTAAAGATTCAATTATTCGAAAATTATTATGGAGAGTTGAAATTCCTTTATAATATTCCTACATAGATGTATTAATTAGTTTAAAAAGAGACTAAAATTTTCTTTTATTCTTGAAAAAATTAGTTTAAAACTATTGTGGAGTATTTATGAAGTTAAAATTAGTTTATAAAAAGAGACTAGAAATTTCATTTATTCTAAAAAAAATGTATCAAATTGAGCTATTAATTATTTTTAGAATAGTTTATCTTACATCGATAAATTAAAGATAGCGTGTAGACTTTATAAGTAATTGAAGTCTTCCTTCCATTATTGTATAGTTTTGAGATGTGTCTGCACCTCATATTTTCCCGATTATTTGCTGATAATCAAAATAAGTTCATATATGTTGTAATGATTTTAGACAATCTACAAGCAAGGAGGAAGGAAGTTTGCATTCCTAAACATAGGTCCAATTGGGTGTATGCCAGCAATGAAGTTCATGCTCGGATACAACGGAACTTGTGCGGAAGAGCCCTTAGACGTAGCCAGAATGCACAATACAGCATTTGCGGCCTTGGCTAGCAGATTAGAAGTGCATTTACCTGGATTTAAGTACACTATTTACGACTTTTTTACCTCTTTACACATTCGCGTCTTACATGGCGATAGTTTTGGTACGTTTTTCTTTCTAGTATTTCATTTGACATCCTAAGGCCTTAGCTAGTGCTTACTACATACAATATGTTAGAGCATATGACATATTCTGGGGCCTCAACCATTCAGCTTAAGCGTTTGGTTGAGATGGTTCCTTGACATGGTATCAGAGCACTTCTAATTATTATATATTAAATTGTTTTTTTTCTAAATTTTTAAATGAATTCGGAGTACATGCCTCTTTTACCCTCTAGAGGGTCGGACCTGCTTTTTGATCAGAAATATTAAAACTAACTAGTATAAAACCCCGTGCAATGCACAAAATTTTTAGTACGAAGATGTAAATATATATATATATATATATATATATATATATATATATATATATATATATATATATATATATATATATATATATATATATATATATATATATATATATATATATATATATATATATATATATATATATATATATATATAATATATATATATATATATATATATATATATATATATATATATATATATATATATATATATATATATATATATATATATATATATATATACATATATATATATATATATATATGTATATAACATGCAGTAATAATTTATAATTAAATATACTATATAAAGATGAAATAATAAATAATAATTGTTAAAATAGGGTAATATGAAATTTTTATGTGTTATAAATTGAAATAGTTTGTAGATGAATAAAATAAATAACTGGTTGATTAATTAATTTTATTAGTCACTTAAGCCAATATCAAAAATAAAATTCTTTAATTTAGCGTGGCTCCAAAAGAATGAACGTGTGATTTTGAGTCTTTTTATTAAATTGTATGATGATTAGTTGAAATAATTTCTATAACTAAACCAGTCTAAATTTTAATAAATTATTTAATGATGATTTAAAATTTGTAGATAATAATTAAAAAGAAAATATGTGTAAATGGGAATTATAAAATAAGTGGTAGATATAATTATATAAAATAAAAAATTACAAATTTAAATGGACAATGAAAATAGAAAAAATAGGTAATTAGGCGAGAGTATATTTTTCAATAAACATGCAATAGAATTGTTTATGGAGTATTATGGGTATTGAATGCTACTACTTGCTTATTGGTATAGTGATCAAGTTATGGGCACCATTATCACGCACGTTATTGATGCTTTTGTAGAACAATTCTCTACTCATTAGATTAATGAAAAAACAACTGGATTAGAATAAAATTTGTCCTTTTTATTTATTCTTCCCATATTATCCAAATTAAAATATCACAAAACTCTTTTCACAAGAATCTTTTTGTTTTGAGATATCTATTTGAATAAAATTATTCTTATTCATTCTCCATTTTATGATTTCTAACTGTAAAAGTTATTAATTATTCTTATCAATCATTACCTTTAAATTTTGTTTGGGAAAAAGTATTTTATTTCAATTGTATATTTCTATTATAATCATAAATGTAAAATTAGAGAATGAAAAGATTTGGGAATAAAAACATTGTATTTAATTTCAAATGGTGAAGGTAGCTCAAAAATCCATATTAGAAAAAAAAATTCAATTTTCCAATGCAAAACTAAATTTGTTCAAATTCTAGATTTTTAAATGAAATCATCGTTTCTAAATATGACATAAAATAAAATTTTATCTCTTATAATTATTACTATTCTTTTTAGTTTCTTCCTAAAAAAAAGTTCTAAAGTTATCTTGAGCCCAATTTACATAATTAGATAAAGTGGGCCTGAATTCTTCAAAAGGGCCTTGTGCTTATGATAAGTGGCCAATCGAGTATGGGCTTTTAGCCTCCAGAATTTAACAACATTGTGTGTTGTTTGATTCATTGATAATAACCATTAATTTTTCAGTCCGTTTTGTATGAGACCGTCTCATCATGAGACGGGCCTATATATTAGTTCATTTCTTTAATTGCTTACTTTAAGATCGTAATTGATCGTTTTAAGGTTATAAATAATAATTCTAAAACTATAAAAAAAAATTATTTTAGAATTATAAGTGATCACTATAACATTATAAGTAATCACTTTAAGACAGAATATGTGTGTTGGGCCAGCCCAATAGAGATGATCTTACTATGAGACTGTCTCATTTAAAAATTAACGTTAAATTTTCAACTCAATTTATATGAAACCATCACATCATGAAATAAATAAAAGTATAAACTTTATTAGTTTATTGGAGCCGGGGGACTCCTTTTGACCGTGCTCTCCTTTACGGGTATGAGTTGCCGCCGTCCTTCCCTACCCAGACCCTGCCCATAGTTTCTATGAGCAGGATATACTGGGTAGGATGATGATGATAAACTTTATTAGTTTAGCCCAATAGAAATATCTCATCATACTTCTGAGAATTTATTCTACATTTCTTTCTCCATCAAAATAACTCATTTGTTGACAACTATGCTTTAATTAATACTCGGAAGTCCAATGTTAAAATGGTTAAACTATGCCATTCTAGTCCATCTCCATGCCTATGGTCAAGTTTTTTTAAAAAGTTAGATCAATCACGTCTAGGGCTGAACAAAGTTTGGTCTAAACCGTAAACCAAACCGGACCAAACCGGAATTTCAATATTTGATCTGGTCTATGGTTTAAATGGTCTGGTCTGGTTTTTTTTCAAATTAAATTACGGTCTGGTCTCGGTTTTTTTATTTTTCAGACCAGACCGGACCGCAAACCGTTCTAGGATCGAAAATCATAATTTTGTATTTTAAAAATTAAGTTGCTACCTAGATATTTTAAGATGTAGTTATTTTTATATAGCAATATATACATGAATGATGTTAATACTATTAACTAATTACAAATTATTATATTTATTAATTGTAGGTGTGAAATATTTGCATAAATACATGTATTAATTTGGATAAAACTATAAAAACGAAAAACCGTAGACCAGACCGGACCGCTGTAAAACGGTTTGGTCCGGTCCGGTCTGGTGATTTAAACGGTCCGGTCTAGAAATTTTCCAGACCGAAATTTCTGGTTTGGTCTGATTTTAGTGTCAGACCAGACCAAACCGAACCGTGTTCACCCCTAATCACGTCTTAGTATTTTGTCACCTACATGTGTAAGTTGTCTAACCGTACAGGACCCATAAATTTAAACGCCTAAAATATTAGGTTGATATTAATTTACATTCCTAATTGTAAAATGTACACAAAATTGTGATAGGTTTCAAGGAAAGTGAAACAGCATGTTGTGGAAATGGACCATTCAATGGAGGATATAGTTGCCAAAAGAAAGAGCATAGCTTCTCAGTTTGCAGTTCTCCAAGCGATTATCTTTGGTTTGATGCTGGCCATCCTACTGATAAAGCTAATGAACAATTTGCTAAAGAATTATGGGAAGGAGGACCTAACATTGTTGCTCCTTACAATCTCCAAACTTTTTTTGCCATGTCTTAGATTTATTTAGCTTTTACATATTTACATAAAATCATAAAAATACCCTCACATCCTAATGATAATTTATATGATCCGAATAAAATTATACCGGGTACGATGATGATATAGTTACACATATACACAAGTTAGCTTCAACTAACGTAAATTTCTATATGAGGCGGTTTCACTGTAATACAGTTTTTCTGACATGGGTTAGATGCCTCAATTAATATACTCCACTTATGAGCATATAAAGACCTTACTTTGGGGTTGTCTAACCGAGAGACAGTATCTCATAAGAGTAACTTTTCGACTAATTTAGCCAAGAAAGTTTTTCCACCAAAAATATTTGGATGGCTTATTCATGTTGGGGTAAAGTAGGTGATATATTGAGAAACATTTCTCTAGAAATTGTTTGAAACGACTAATGTAATTTGATGTGATTGTACACATTTATTTTATTGTTTATGATCAAACTAGATGATTATTTTCACACTTTTGCTTGCTCTTTTATGTGAAAGCTCTTTTGTGTGAAAGCAATGTGAGATCCACAATATACAAGGGTAAATTGTTAATATTAATAATTATATTTTTTTTATTCATATTGTCAATATTTATAGAGCAATAAAAGCAACCACAATAAGAATATTGTTAGCCTTTAGCTATCAATGATCCAATTAGTTTGATATTTTCAACTTTGAGTAGTCGAGTTTGTACAGATTTATTTTTTGGGCTTTTTTCAAAATGCCACATAGAACACAACAATTTGAAGTTAAATCACATATATATATTTACCAATGTTTTTATTTTTCAATGTGAAACTTGAAATGTATACACAAGAATTATCCCTCCCTCACTAATTGTATTTCAACTTAAGAAGATCTTAAGTCACATACTAACACCTTCAACTATCTTCAACATCAAAAAATTTGGACAATTTTACTCTATTATTTTACACAAATTCTTGTGAGAGACGATTTATTTGAAAGAAAATCTCACTATAGCAAATTTAATTTTTTGCGACATTAGATTTACCGACACTAAAAAATGTCACTGATTCATATTTTTGTGTAATAATTATTGATTTTTATTTTATATTCCACTATAAAATGATTTAGAGACCCTTTATTTGATCTTTAGCGGCATATGTAATTGTCACTATAGTCTGGGTTTAATATATGTCATTAAATTCTCTATATATATATATATTATAAGAAACTTAAAATAATGACATTACATTAAATGTCGCTAAATATATTTCAGGTATTCTCTTGAGAAACCGTCTTTTCTAAAGACGGCTTTCAAAAGCCCAATCCACTTTTCTTTTTTTAGTAAATATAGTTAATTTTTTCTAAATTTAAACATTGAGTTGGCCCAATCTTGAGACGTCTTTTGTAAAGACGGTCTCAAGTAAGAATTTGTGAATACATTTCACTAAAAGCAAATTATGTTGTAGTGTCTCTAATTGGGTCAACCCATAATGGAAACTATAGAGTAAGAGTATGTATTAAGTTCTATTGGACTAAACTTGAACGACGTCTCTCAAAAAAACAGTCTGATTATTCTAACTATTATTACCCTTCCGCCAAATCAAAAAATTGTTACTATGTTTCCCTAGAAACCAATGATTTGAACATAGTTCAACATTATTAAATAAATTAATGTGTAGAAATAAATTGAATGCGCGCATTTCTCATAGACACAAATATAGTTTATCCGTTATTCTTTTCACCCGACCTCGACACATGTGCTGAATATTGATAACTCTGACTCTGGCTCTAACTTTATAAATTTCAAGCATATACCAATCAAGCTAGCCAGCTAATTGTTAATGAGGATAAGCTCAATAGACGACTTTGCATAATGATAGAGTCCGATTGACTTAGCATACGTATAAAAAAAGCCCAACAATGGAAGCTGGATTATATTGCACATGGGTATTAGTTACCATTTATATAATATTTGTTTCGAGTGAACCATTATTTGGAGGAGGAATAAGGGCTATATGTTTATTATCGTTTCTAAAAAATCAAAGATTGAAATAATATTTAATTGTTGGCCGACAAACTCAATAATGCAAACTAATGAATATATTATTAATTTTTTGATTACCAATTAGGCTGCATCAACCAAGGTGTCAAATCATTCGCCTAACTATCCATATTGGGATGATTTGTTTCACATCGATAAATTAAAGATAGTGTGCAGACAAAATATATATCTCGCAACCTCCATCGATGATGTATGACAGATAGTATATGGCGGATCCAGAACAAAAACTTAGTGGGAGCACAATTGATAAAAATGTAATCAAAAAATCAAAAATATAAATATATAAATATAATGATTTTTCAATTCAACTCTATAAAATAATATTCTATAATCTATTTCGATGAGTTTTATATCTTGAAATCGACGAGTAATAAGCTCGTCAATGGTAATTTAAATTATAAGAGATTAAAATTTTCAATCAAATTTTAATATTACATGATAATAATAGTAAATTAACATTATAATCAATTAACTAAAAGTATAAGTAAAATTAAAATCAATATTTTTTGAAGACTCGATTATATCTAAAATTATAATTTTTTTAAAAAAATTACTTTTTCTTAAATCAAGGAGGTATGTGGCCGGCGGGTGGCTTAACGGGCAGTTTGATGGAGTACAGTGAAAGAAGGGAACAATTTTGATAAATGTATGACATTCGAAAGTGTTATTGCAGACATATACTCCCTTCGAATCTTTTTAGATGTCTTATTTTTTTATTTGGCAAAATCATATCAATTCTCCCATTTCCTTTTTTGTCTATCTTTTTTCACCTAAATACCCCCACTTTTCCGATTTTCAATACACAACTACCACCTTTACAATTAATTTAATCAATTAAAAATACCCAACTACCACCTTTTTAATGGACTCCACACCACCGTTAATAACCGTGAAAACCCAAATGGGACATCTAAAATGATTCGGAGGGAGTATTAATTACAATTAAGATCACCAATCAGAGAAGTTGGGGTAGCTCAAATGGTTTTATCAGCGCCCTTTCATGCGCAACGTCGTGGGTATACGAATCACAAAAAAGCAGCATAAATTCACTTTTTTTAAAACAAAAAAAAAAAAACAATACCCTCGTATGCGGGCACATGAGGGCACCTAAATCCGCTATCGAGTATAGTTTCCAACACACGTACGTTACGCATTTCTGTTTTGTCAAGGAAAATGGGCTGAATGTACGTTTACTATATTGATATGAGTCTTAAAGTAAGCAATAGAAAGTAAGTTAGCTGCATTTCTTAGGGCAGAAAAGCAGATAAATACTAAATACTACTTCTAAATCGTAAGCAGGACCTACGCAAGAAACTCGGTTAACTGCTATCTTTTTTCGGTAGGATTGCAGATTAATGTACGCAAGCCGTTAAATATTCGCTTACTATCAAATATAATAATCTGAAATACTCGTTTTATTTTTATTATTAACGCTATTTGTCTTTTAAATTTATTTTATATATTCCTGCTAATGTATAAAAAAAATATAGTCCAGTGGGATTTTGTTTGAATTGTTTAATCGCATACTTTCATATATAATATTAACTTTTTAATAATTTTTAAACGTTTATAATTCAATATATAAATGATCAAAATAACGCACTGGATTGCGTAAAAAGTCAAATGTAACAAGTATAGTGAAACGGAGGAAGTATTAACTTTTCTAAGTTTTGGCTATCCACGTACGGTATCAAATTCAGGATTCCAATATCCTTTTGATTCTTCTTTCCTTGTATCTTCCCATTTTACCAACCACTTTTGCATGGTTAAGTACTTTATTATTTTATATTCTCTTAATTTGTCTTATTTAAAATGTTAGATAATCTTTTCTTTGGACTAGCTTAAATTTACAAAAATAAAACTATAAATAAAAATTAATACATAAAATGTAATTGCATGATAAAGATGCCTTAAGTGAGTATAGGATATGTTAAGTAGGAATTCACATTATACTTTAAATAGGCAATTAGGATGCATCAAAAGGGTATTTAGAACACTAATTAGTTGGGGTTTTACAACGTACTAAGGACGGTTTTTAGCAGTCAAGTAGGCTTTTACACCAAGCTAAATTGGTGTTTAGAGTAAAACAAGTTGGTGTTTAGTGGACATAAAGTAGGGGATTTAATGTAACTCAAGTAGGGGTTTCAGAAGTGTCAATTAAGGTTTAGAATACCTCAAGTATGAGTTTTATGGTATCTCAAATAGAGATTAATTGTATATGAAGTAAGGATTAAGAATATGTTAACACGTTAAGTAGGGTTTTATACTATGCTATTGGGGTTTAGATCCAAGTTGGTTTTTAGGAAACCTTAAATAAGAATTTAATATACCTCAAGTGGGAATTAAGATCACAATATATATTTTACTACTACAAATGCATATTGTTAATCATGTTGTTTTTTAATATATAATTTAGTTATTTGGTATTCTAATTGTCTAATAGCTCTTTTATTTAGTAAAGTACCATGGAATTGCGTATGTAGAAGATATAGCAAGGTTTCACTCCTACATAACTATTATTGATCACAAGTAGGGGTGTTCAATGGATCGAATAAGGTTCGGGTTAAGCTTAAGTATATATGGACCAGGTTGGATATGGGCCCTTCAAATTTAATACGGGCTTTAAATGATTTGGGCTTTGAAAGCTCAGCCCAGCCCATTTTTATTACTAAAAATTATTTTAATTCCCATTTATCAACTTATAACAACTATTATCATTTATAATTATTAAATTGAAAAAACATTACTAATACTCATTGACATTGTCATTTAGAATGTTTAAATTATACATTAAATATGCTATTTACAAAAGTCCATTTTCGACCCTTTTCGAGCCCTTTTATAGCCAGCCCTTATAAAGCCCTTCCAAAAATGGGTCGAATAAGGACTCAAAATGAGGGCCCAGCCCATTGAATAACCCTAGTCACAAATTTAAACTAATTAACTTAGTAACAAGATTATCTCTCCTCTACTAGAGTATGCTAAAATTCTACTTGACGTATATCCTATATGTCTACAAGTGGTATCCTAAAATCCTATTTGGAGTATCCATGTCTACTTGATTCTTGAGGTATACCAAATGTCTACTTAAGGTATTTTAAACCCCTATATGACACTTTATTTAAGAGAATAATTATAATTAATTAATCACATCATGCAATGACATATTGTATTCAGTTTGGAAAAATGACGTATAATGCAATGCATTCGATATTGAACATAATACATAATCATTGTTTGATTATTATGTTTATTTGATATTAATATGTATTTGTCAACTATGTTATTATTGTCGTTTTATTTTTCTATTAATTAGTAAATAAAATAAATTTTAAAATACATATACCTATGATACCTAAAATGTAAATTGTATAATTGTATAAACGACCACCAAACGACTAACACTAATTGTACTTTGCATGGGTACTACTATATCTCTAATTATTCATCATTATATAAATTATAAATATAAATTTTTTCCTACTAAAATTTTGCGTTGAGACGTTCAATTATAAAATCTCACTTTAACATATTTTAACCTATTATTTTTTCCTTTTTCGATTTGTATCAAATTAAAGAGGATTTGGGTTATTTTTAATAAAAAGGTGATAAATGAAGAAAGAAAATAAATTGTGTAAATGAAATTAAAAAGAGTTCAAATGTATAAAGGAGATTAACAGAAAATGTTAACTACTGTCCAAAAATAAAATTGAATTAAGTGGGACGGATAAAAAGAAAAAGTAATACAAATTTAATAGGACAGAGGAAATATTAATTAAGAATGATGAATAGCAAAAGAGACAAGTAATAGGGAAAGAGGAAATGAAACACAGTAAGTACATTCTCTCTAGAGGAGTTCAAAACAAGCCCGATAATCCGATAGGCACATAGGCGGACCCAGGATTCAAAAGCATGGGTAGCACCATTCATGATTCACCATCGTGTTGAAATAAATTACGGTCGACATTATTGTTTATAAAATGAGTATTCCAAAAATATTTCATTACTCCAATTCTCCAAATTACAAGTTCAAATTACAATGAGTTTAAAGTACTCTAACATAGTGAAATATTCCCTCCAATTCAAAACAAATGTCTCGTTTGTTTTTGGGCACTATTCACGTATCACTCTCAATTTGTATCTTACTCTTAATCTATATGTTAAAATATAGTTACGTGGGATCTTTTTGATTCGTCTCGATACAATAATTATTAATAACAACTTTTTATAATTTTTGATTAAAAATAAATAGAGATATTAAACGTTAAAATATTGTCTCGACAAGTGTGAAAAAAATAAATGAGATAATAGTTGTGAATTGAAGGGAGTACAAGATAACAAAGACAAAACTAATTATGATCAAAATAACCATTAAAAGAACAAGCCTACAAAACAAATCAAAGTGTCATAGCGTCCACAAACCTAAAATAATTGAATAATTGACAGTAATAACTAGGAGTGTTCATAAAAATCCGATTCGAAAATTTCGACCTGAATTATCCGGTATTCCGACCCGAAAGGGGAGGGATGGCTTTTCAGTTTTTCACGCTTTCTGCCTTCACAAGTAGGCGGGTAGCTGCCTACACTGCTACACAGCTATACTGAGTCAGATAAAATTATTTTTTTTTACATAATACTAATTTTTTTAAATGAATATTAATTTTTTTAAAAAAAGTATGGGTAGCCTAGGCTACCCTTTGTTACCACATAGGTCCGCCTATGGATAGGCAGCCGACTTTATAATCGAACCCGATTTGACCCAACATAAAAAATGGATTCACAATTATGTAAAAACCAATGTGAACACAAAACCCGATTTTGAACCGACCCGAAACACCTAAACTGAAATCAACCCGATGACCCGAATGAACACCTCTAATTCTCTCCTATATTAGTGTAGCAAAGTCATTAAATATATAAATTGTATCACTTTTCTCATTCTAAAAATATTATTAATTGTGAATATGTTTATACAAAATATTATAAGTAGATTAATTAGCTAACAAAAGAAACGCGTGGCTATGAACAATTTGAATGTAATTAGTACAAGCTCTATACCCCATCTTCATTGCCGTTTCCAACGGGGAATAGATATATAATAAAGTATCTCCTTAATAATACTTAGGTATTTGGCAAATTAGTTTATTAAGCAATTTTAGCTTATTTTTGATATAAATAGAAAAATCGATGGTCAAACCAGCTAATGCTACTATGCTAGTGTTTGGTGAATTAGCTGGTTGAAACAACATATTATTACGAATAGGTTGTTTTTTGAGCAAGCTACTTATAGCAACGGGTTCAAAATCATCTGTTCAAACTAGTTAATAAAATCAAATGGTCAAATCATTCACTATTATCAGTTATCAGCTACCATCTATCAATCATTTGTCAAATACCCTCTATCTCGTTTTAAACTAACACTTAAAAATGCTACTCCCTTCAATTCAAAGTAATGTTCTATTTATTTTATGACATTATTTATTAATTAACATTTTATTTTTATTTTAGATAAAAAAATATAGTCATGTGAAATTCTGTTTATTTGTCTCAATAATTTTTGTTAATTAGTGCATCACATAGAATGCAAAAACTTAATGGGATAATTAGTATGAACTGCAAGGTGTATGCTTTATAAAAATATAAATAAATTTTTGATAATAAAAAGAATGAATAATCGTAAGAATACAAATTCGAACTTAAAATTAATGCGAACTCAGTAAGATAGATCAAAGAAGTAAATTATAAAAAATATGCTGAGATTATAAGAAAGGGGTGGATCATTGTTCAAAAATATAATTGACCTTAATTAAGTGAGACAAATCAAAATGCAAAATAATACAAATTCGATGAGACGAACGAGTAGTCAAATACTTCAATTCATCTCACTGCAATGATTATTTATATTAACTTTTTATAATTTTTAATTAAGTAGAAAGGTGTTAGGCAAATTAGCTTATTGAGCAATTTTAACTTATGAAACCTGATTGGAACAAATATTGACACGAATAAGCTATTTTTGGTTAATTAACTGATTGAAACAATTTTTAATTTTTAATTGATATAAATAGAAAGGTGTTAGGCAAATTATTTATATTATTGATATAAATGGAGCGTTAGATGATCAAACCCTGCTAATGCTGGTGTTTGGTTAATTAACTGATTGAAACAAATATTGATACGAATAAGCTATTTTTGAACAAGACATTCAAAATCAGCTAGTCAAACCAAATAATAAAATCAATCATTCAAATCAGTCACTACAATCAACTATCAACTATTTGCCAAACACCCCCTAAGACTCAAAATATTAGATTGTAAACGCAAATAAAACTATCTCATACGACAACTTATAAATAAAAAAAAAAAAAAAAAAAAAACCACGGTGTAGGAAACCTGCGTCGTCATTGAAAGAAAAGTAAAAAAAAAAGCTCCCCTTTAAATACCATAGAATTTGGCCCCTCACTCTGTCATTACCTCTCCTCATGTAACCATCATCTACAGTTCCAAAAAAGCAATCATCCTTCTTTCTTCTGCATATGCTGCACATATAAAGAAAAGAACCTAATTCCCCCACTTCATTCACTAATCACTCTATACTTATTCAGTTTTTTCCATCTTCAAACATGTTTCCTACATTTACATTATTATCACTTCTTCTCTTCTCATCTCTTTCTCTTTCAAACGCTCAGTACAGACCTCCTCTCTTCGTCTTCGGCGATTCGCTGTATGATGATGGAATGACTCTCTATAATGGTGTTAAAGGTGCCGGTGCCGAGTTCTGGCCGTACGGTGAAACTTATTTTAAGAAACCTGCTGGCCGGTACTCCGATGGTCGTCTTATTCCTGATTTCATCGGTACCTTTTCATTCCTTCTATAATCTGTTTTTTTGTCAATCAATTTGTTCTGTTTTTCAATTTCAAACATATGATTTGATTTCTTGGTTAACATTGTGAATAATCTCTGGTTATTTCTGAATAATTTAATTTTGGTGTATTATTTGTTTCTAAATATTTCAATCTTGGTAAATTATTTGGTAATAATACTAATTTTCACATTTTAAAATGTGTTAAAAGGATACTGTCAGAAGAAATTGGAATTATTAAGGACAATTTTTGCTAATAAATAATTATTTTGAAATATGAATTTATTTCAAATTAATTGAAATTTGAATTTGGTTTGTTACAGCACAATATGCCGGTTTGCCTTTTTTGCAACCGTATTTGAAACCGGGATTGAAGGATTTTACTAAGGGAATCAATTTTGCTTCTGCTGGTGCGTGTGTTCTTGTTGAACTTCGTCCTCAAACAGTATGTTTTTTTTTTCTTTTTCTTTTCTTTTTTTTTCAATTTGATAGTATTTTATATTCTGTCGGTATACTTTTCTATGCGGAATAAGATGAAGTAATAATAAAAATGTTTTTGTGCTTGAAATTAATAAAGTCACCTACTAACTAATACAGTTGATTTTTTCAAATTTATTTTGTGAGTGATATATTAAGTAATTGTGATGCATCAAAGGGTGTAGAGATTTTTGATTAAAAAAAAAAGTAAAATATGTCTGTTAAATCTGGTTAATTAGTGGTTAAAACTGCTTCATTTTTATAATCTCTTTAAATTTTTCTAGTCATAATCATCAATCTAGTATCTCGCGCTATAATTTAGTGAAGTGGAAAGATCGTACTCATATGCTTTCAACTTGAATATTCTTCAATCTACTATTTCTATCATTAATCTCTTTTTGTGTGGATAATTAAAATTTATAATAAGTTGTATCAACAATCTTTGTGGTAAAATGAATCAAACAAGTTCAAATAATTAAATTATAACTTATAGATTTAGAAGGCTAAAGATTGATTGTTGAATAACTCTTAATAGTCAGATGTAATAAAAAGTGAAACTACTACGTACCCTTAGGCCTTAGTCATAAACATCAATATACATGATTGCAATTGTGCATAATTATAATTTAAAACTTTCACTTAACTATTATTTGTCCACTTCAGAATTTTCTATTTAAGTGTGAAAATTTTAAACAATGTTTTAAAGGTATGTATTAAAAGTAAAATATATTTAGGTAAGATATTTTGGAGTTGTTTTAATATAAAGTATTTTATTATAATTTTAATTTTTTTATATATAGTACTTCTACGTATTTAGAGGTAATGATGATTAAAATTTACTTTGAAATGGTAATGATGCACAAAATTTCCCACGTGGTAAAATAATTTTAATTTTTTTTATATATATGCTGCATTATTTTTACAAGAAAATACTTTTGAGACTCAAACATACTTCTATGACGTTTTGTTAAATCTGAATCGGTGCACGAAGGCTCCATTAGTTCTATTTTGCACACTTCAATAATTAAAAAATAAATTTTAAAAAAATTGGGTAGGTGAAAAAGATAGTAATAATTCATTTATTATCCTCACAGGGGAATAGTGATAGCCGAGAAAGGTGAAATAAATGCCACTTTTTTCACTCAACCAGAAAAAAACCGAATCGAAGCTACTTTTAAATATTATTAATCCCATGAATTCATCTAAGCTGGCAAGAGTGGAAAATCAAAGAAAATGTTTGATGTGGACAATTTAGTTGTGTAAACGCCATAAACTTTAATAAACATCTATACCTAATTAATTTAATTTATATATTATGAAATATACCTAATATTTGAAATATATATCGAATTAAGTTTTTTCTTGTATGTAATGAATAAGAAGCAAAGAAATATGATTAATAAATATAACTGTCTATTTTTTTTAATGAAGTTTCCAAAAAAATTGATCGAGAATAAGAAAAATTAGAATATTTTAGATAATAGATATACAACTTGTTGAATAATAAATTTGATGAGGAGAAGTTAAAACTATAAACATTAAAAAATATTTAAAAAAGTTAGTTAGCGGAAAAAATATTTTAGATAGTAAATATATAACTTATTAAATAATAAATTTGATGAGGAAAAATTAAGACTATAAACATTAAAAAAATATTAAAAGAAATTAGTTAGTGGAAAAAATACGAAGACTACAAGTCTACAACTGATACAAATATTTTTATAAAGTTATTTGAAGATATGTGAAAATCATACTCCCTCCGTTTCTTTTTACTTGTCCACTTTAGTTTTTGGTTACTATTCACTAATCACTCTTCATTTGTATTTTTCTCTTAATCTATAAGGTAAAATATAGTCATGTGGGATCTTATTTTGTTCGTTTCAATGCAAAGATTATTAATATCAAATTTTTATAATTTTTAATTATACACAATTAAAGATATTAAAGGTTAAAATGTTGCCTCGGCATGTGTGCAAAATGTAAAGTGGACAAGTAAAAAGAAACGGAGAGAGTAGATATTATTAAAATATTAAAAGAAAGATGAATAAGGTTATTTTTGTCTAAAATTTATATTATAAATAAAAAGATCTTTTTTATAAAAACAACAAATAAAAGTATAAAACAACTCAAACTCTTGGAATGTGGATAGAGTTAAATACTAGGTGTTATTGAAGGTAGCAACTATTTTAAATCTGAGATGTATAGTATTTAGATGTTTTTATTTTGGTGGTAATTTAATTAATGTTTTTGTTGGATCCAGATAAATTTAAAGAGGCAAATTAATTATTTCGTGGAAATGGTGGGTAAATTGAAGCAACAAGTTGGAGAAGCAAAAGCAAAAAGCCTATTATCAGAAGCAGTATATTTATTCAACATCGCCGGAAATGACTATGTTGTTCTTATACAGAAAAATGTTAAGAAGCTCCCTGTTTCCAACTTTAAAAAAAGACGTCAAATGAATATGATTATTGGAAATCTTACCGAACACATTAAAGTAAGTATTTATTTTTATACCCCAAAAAAAAAAATATTTATTTTTATATTTTCTACTTTATTTTTTTTGAATAAAAACTTCTTTTTTGTTTACGCTCCTCCGTACAAATTAATTTGAGAGTTTCTCTTAAAGTAAATAGAATAATCGGACAAAGTGAGTAAAAATTTATTGTGATTTTTGGCAAAATAGTTTATTAGACATTTTTAGTTTATTATATTGATATATTGATATAAATAGAGAGTTAACTGGTCAAATTATTTAATGCTATGTTTAAACATATTATTATTATGATTTTATGAATATGTTGCAAGTTGTTCACAGCAGTGGGTTCAAATGAGCAACTTATTCTGTTAGAGTATATAACATATCCTGGGGCCTCAACCATCAGCTTAAGCTTTTGGTTGAGTTGGTTCCTTCATATGGTATCAGAAGCCAACGTGACAAGAGGTCACGGGTTCGAATCTCAACCACCCCTCATTTAAAGTGGAAAATTTAGCGCCATGTATGAGGACATGTGCTGCATCCACACTTCTAGCCCAAAGGGCTATCGTGTGAGGGGGCGTGTTAGAGTATATAACATATCCTGGGGCCTCAACCATCAGCTTAAGCTTTTGGTTGAGTTGGTTCCTTCATATATTCAAAAACAGTTGATCAACTTAGTTGATAAAGTTCATCAGTTTAGACACTGTAATCAAGAAATTATCATTTGCCAAGTTTACCCATTATTTACGCTGAAATGAAATTGATGTTGATATGGTCCATGGCGATGAATACTCCATAATGTGCCATGACTAGAAAACGTCCAAATTATATAGACTACAAATGGACTATTTCAAAGTCCATGCCTCTATCTTATGGTATTAGTATATAGTATTATCATAGGAATTTTTGACTTAAACCCATATTCGGTATCATCAATTAGACAATTACTATGTTACAACTTACAAATATGCAATTAAATGCACTTTTTTCAGCTATGTGATAAATTTTAGGCTACTCCTAAATGGCATAGAATGTGAATCCTAGTCCTAGGCAGTTAATGAAACATAGAAGTAGAATTTAAGTAAATTCTTGGAAAAGGGATATGGAAGGACTTGGTAATTTCCTAGAAGAGAAAAATTGATTCATGCATGCAACTTTACTATAGCTATTTTGTGTTTATGACCATAATTTTCAAGGCCAAGTATTATATATGACGCTATCAAACACCTAATACTAGTAGATTTCTAAGTCAATATTTGTTGTTATCAGGGTAGAAAATGAAGTACAATCATTAATTTTTTTTTTACCAATACTCGTCTAAAGTTTATTGTTGAATTGAAATGGTTGAAAATAACTTCTAATGTCTCATATTAAGTAATTGTTAAACAATTTTCTCAAAAATTGAGACTTACATATATACCAATTAAATTTAAATCCGATTAAAAATAGATACAAAACCTAACCAGAAAATTGTGGGTTGTAACTTGAAAATTTTGATCCATAATCCAAAAATAAATCAACCAGAAAAGACCAAAAAAAAATTAAGGTCAATCCTGCTGTAATCAAAACCCAATTCTTTTGACCCGTTTTTTCAATTTTGTAAGCTGTTCATCATATTTAGTTGAAACTCACTATGGTAGTAGTTGTTTTTGTACTCTAAACTAATACTTCTATTTCTTTGTTGCAGTCTTAAAATCGATAAATTGATCATTTATTAGAAAAATATTATCTCTAAAAGCAAAATTTAGTATAATTAAATTTTCAAATAATATTAATTTAAAGATATTTTTTAAAAGCTCTTGACTTGTTAGTTGTTGGGGTCTCTTACCCGTAATTACCCTACTGAAAATGACCCAACTCAAAACCCTCCGACCACTCACTTGAAAAACAGGGGTTGTCGATTAGACTTTCAATGTCTCATAATAAATAATTATTATCAAACAATTAATGACTAATTGATTGAATTCACATCTTGTTAAACAGACAATCTACAACCAAGGAGGAAGAAAATTTGCATTCCAAAACTTGGGTCCTTTAGGATGCATGCCATCAATGAAGTACATGCTAAACTTTAAAGGAACATGTGCTGAGGAGCCACAACAACTAGCTAGAATGCACAATGCTGCTTTTGGTTCACAACTTAAGAGATTGCAAGCCCAATTACCCGGATTCAAGTACTCTGTTTATGACTTCTACACATCATTATACCTCAGAGTTCTTTACGGAACTAGATATGGTACGTTACGTTCATTTTTTGTCTTTGATTATTTGTCTTTGATTCCTTTTCTTAAATTATTTCATTTGCTATTGCCTATTGGCTATTGGTACGTACCTGGATTTGTTAAGTTGTGGCTATCAACTAGTGTCTTTGTTCTTTGCATGTTACACATTATCTTTTGAGTTGTCAAATCTTTTTTAAAATTGGAACAAATCAAGTCCCTAAGATTCTTTGATTTTTTTACTCATTTATTACATTGATTTATAGACAGAATCATAGCCCGTAGGGTTGTTACATTTTTTCGAAATTATTTTTGTTAGAGACTGTTTTTCATTAAAACGACCTCAAATAGGAAATTTGTATGTTATTTAACCCATATATAAGGCTCATCTTAGAGTGAAAACATCTTATATAAGAATTTGTGATTTTTTTGTGGGTAAGGTCGTAGAATTCCTTATTACAGAGGTGGAAAAATTAAAATTGTTTATAGGTGATAAACTTTATTTATTAATATTAAAAGAAAAAAGTTTCAATTAATAGATCAAATCAATGATTGTTAGGGTCATTATAAGGACATCGATTTGTAGTTCTATTTTGAAACTACACGTTGCATACTTTTATTGACTAGGAGTTTATGAAAGATATAATCAATTTATTTCAAAAATTCCTAATCAATAGCCGTGATTTGTAAATCATCATAAAAAAGACAAAAAAAAAACAATTAAAATAAACAAAATCAAAAAAGATAAACTAAAATAACAAAACTCTCACCCAATCACATCTTACCACATAAGGATGATTTATTAACCTTACAAATAACCGTTATTTACTAAGATCTTCTCAATTTATTTTCAAAAAACTAGGACAAGGTATGATCGTAAATTTAACTAGAGTTCATCTGTTTGGGGCAGTCATTTCATTTAGAAATAAATAATGTAAATAAAATGTTTCAATAATTCTAACTTCTAAGTAACAATAAATATTAACTACATAATTCAATAAATTTACATATTTTTAGCAAAAAATTAATTTTTATTGCAAGAAGCTACTTTTACTAAATTAATATAAATTTATTTATGTAAATAATTAAATATTAGTATATATTATTATTAGATTTATTGCGAATGTTCAAGGCGGCTACACATGATATTATTATGAGTGATGTTGATTTTTAAACCACCAATAATTCTTGGATTTTCTCTTTAAAACTTTAGAAGTGCTTAAGTGCATTTAAACTGTGGAATAATTGACTAAAGGTTGCACAGTTGTGGTATATGAGATGGACACCAGCGCACCATGGCCATAAGATTCGCCATTCATTTAGAAAAATCCAATTTACAATTGTCTCGTTCATGTCACGTGGGTCCTTATCTATCACTATATTACAATTTACATGCATATAGTAAATTCTTTTCTACCAACGTGCCATTTTATTCTAATTTCTAATTGTAAGTTTTTCTAATAATTCGTGTCTGTCTAAATTATGACTTAAGTCATTTGATTAATTAAGTAAAAATTATATTAATATTGAATAGAGAGTAATATAGAAGTATAACAAAGAAGAATTATAGGCAGTTGATTTAACACATATATATGCAATGACGGAGCTATAGGGTACTTTAAATTATGACTTAAGTCATTAAGAGACCGTCTATAGCATAGATGGCTCTTCCAATAGCCCAGCCCATTGATTTTAAATTTAAAAATAAGGTTGATGACTAATCAGTTACTTATTTTGCAAAATGGGTTGGCTCTATTTACATAGACGGTCTATAGCAAGAATTTGTGTTTAACTTTCTCTTTTATAATAATATAGTTATATTCGACTAGAACCTTTATAAATTTTTGTTCTCGAATAATTATAGTTTGATCTTTTGACTCACCTTCATTTAAATTCTTATTTCTTTACTGTTATAGAGGTGAGTGTTAGACCCACCGGTTAACTAAGCTCCTATTATATGAAGATCTTAATAATGAATATATTATGACAATCGCAGGGTTTAGAGAAAGCCAAACAGCATGTTGTGGAAGTGGATCCTACAATGGAGACTTTACATGCCAGAAGAAAGGCACAAGCTTCTCAGTGTGTAGTAACCCAAATGAGTATTTATGGTTCGACGCCGCCCACCCGACCGACAAGGCTAATCAGGCCTTCTCTAAAGAGTTTTGGGGTGGAGGATCAAACCTTGTTTCTCCTTACAATTTGCAAAATTTATTTGCCGCTCGATAAACCGGATTATGATTTTTGGGAATATCGATCATTTACTCTTACTTTTACACTCATAAGTGTGATCAAAAATAGAAGAGTGTTTGGGTTTATTTATTTTTTTTATTTTTCGTACACCTTGTATGTTATTGTTAAGCATACCATAGTCTTGTAGTTTTTTGTTTTTTTTTTTACTTATTCTTGAGGGGAAAAAATATTGGAGTGGGGGAATTAAATTGAATTTAATTAGCTTGTGATGAAAGGTTCATTTGCTACGATGTAATAAGTCATGAGGGGTTCATTTGCTACGATGAAAATTGCAATTAGAAATAAATAAAAAGAAAACAATATATTGAATGATTTTAATTTACAAGAACATATGTATGTATGTGTGTTATTATTATTATTTAAATGTTGAAAGCTTCTGCTTTTTTTCATAGCACTAGATCAATTAGACATAATTTATGGTTATACAAAATGCGTTTTAAATTAATTTTTACCGGGCTTTAATTTGATATTTAACTTATTTAACTTAAAATTTGATCATATTGAAAATCATAGATTAGTTTAGTGGTTAAAAAGTTTTGGGAAAATTTACCTAGAATAATCCAATTTATTCGTGATTTTCCTATAAAAATCTTATCAATTGGTTAGCCATGAATAATTCCAACTTTAAGGGCTATTTTCCTAGAGTAAACTCGGGTAACCCGATGATTTTTTATAGTAGGTAATTCACCAAAAAAGTAAACTGAAAATTAATTTCAAGCTAGAGAAAAAATTTTTAAAATTAAATAAAATATTCTAAATAATAAAAAAATCATAAATTTTTTTGAACAATTTTTAAATTTTTTTGACATTTTATTTTAATTTAGCTTTATTTTTTATAAAATAAAACTTGCTATATATAGCAAGTCATCCGATCATCGAATTTAAACACTAAGAAAATACCCTTAAAATTGGGATTGATCATGGTTAATCAACAGGTAAGATTATTGTAGAAAAATCACGAATAAGTTGAATTATTCTAGGTAATTTTTTCATAATTTTATCTTTCATTTTCTAGCAGGGTTTAATTTTCAATTATGAGCTATAATAAGATTAATTGCCTCTTGCTTGTAGGGGAATCTCCACCTAACCCCAATTAAAAAAATTGATTGCTTTGATACAACTGTATTTTTGAATATAAACATATATATATAGACCTCTGTATTAGTAGGCATGATAATTTTATGGTTTTAATAGTCAAAGAAACATTCATCAAAGAAGTAAATGATGGAATAATGTGTTGCTTAAGTTCCGTGTCAAATGATATCAATGAATAAAGGCAAGTAGCTAATCCTAATATATATCCTACTATATAGCTAATGTAGGAGCATAAATTAATTAATGACTAAAGGTAAAAATAATAGAACAACTCCATATATAGTAGAAGCATATATAATGTAGTACTTTTATAATCCTAACCTACTAAAGTAAAGGTAAAAGATAAAGATAAAGAGATAAGAATTATTTATAAATTACAATAAAATTTAAAAAGTGATTCTTTTTTCATCAAGGAATGAAGTTTCTTATCAAATGTAGAAAATGAAAGTATGAAAAGTATTAAGGGTATAATTTCATTTGAAAATTTAATTTGAGTCAATTTCACCATTATTTTTAAAATAGGTTAAGTTAAGAATTTAATAATTATTTTTTACCTAAAAATCTTTCTTTACGATCTCATAATTCAAATCTACAATTTAAAATGACTTAACTATTTCTAAACACAACTTACGTAAAATAATATGTATCAAGGTCATAGAAGTAGGAGTATTTACCTTCTTATTAAGAAGTTTTGTGTTAATTTTTACAATATTTATCTCGAAGTTAAATGCAATAATTATTTTTTAAAATTTTTTAGTATATAATAGGATAGGAGAAAAATGCTACTCCATTAAAGACTGTATTTAGAAAAAATAATATATACTCTGTTTAAGACAAATTTTAATTCTCTTATTTAGTTTATTTTGAAATGTCCACTTATTAGGATTTGTTAGGGTTTTCGCACAAGATGTTAATATTCAAATAGAAAAATGGGAATACAATTTAAATTATTTTATATTAAAATTAGTTTATCATTATTACTTTAATAGTTTTAACTTTTAATTAATTGAGGAGGATAAAATTCTATTTCTCAACAGTAACTTCGTTAGAGGAATCTAATTTTCAAAAAGTGAATGTAGGGTTACTTTTGAAAAAGCATAAACATTTGAGGGAAACATATTGATGTACTTTTGAAATTGATAATACTTGAATAATTAATAGTTATTTGCAACTTGCATATATTTTATCCTGAATTATTAGTGGAAGATTTTTTTACTTATTTGTTGCTAGAATATTGGTCTCATCACATGTAAGGGAGTGAAAAAGTAGCATTATTAGAAATCCAAGTTTATCAATGCTAGTGACTATGTTGCTTTTAAAATGCAAGAGTTGTAATTTGATAAAATCTAGTTAAAAAAAAAAAGAATTGATAAGTTTTTGTGAGAACTGAGAACAGTTTCTTTTGAGAGATCATATCTAATTGGACGTAGAAGAAATGTATAAATAAGATCAAAAGATAACTACGTGTGATCTATATGAATGTAGAACAGTAGAAGAAATGTATATATAAGATCAAAAGATAATTTAAGTGTGTGAAATGAAAATTATTGAGATTACGTTGTTTGTGACTAAAAATGAAAATATAGCAAATGCAAATTCCATTACTATGCGTTTGAGAACAAACATCTCATTTTAAATTGTAAATTTCAAATATGAAATCATAACGAAAAATTTGAGAATGACAAGATTTGGGTTGCATTTTCAAATCTTCATCTTTAGTCACTTTTACAATAATGGTAGATTTCACTCAAGTCCAAATTTGAATTTTTGTATTTGCTAAATACCAAATTTAAGTCAGATTTATATTTGCAAATAAAATTATTATACCACAACATAGCATAAAACGATTAAAAATGATTATTATACAGCAAAAATCATGAGATATATGGAGTGAGTATATATCTTAATTTATCCCAAGAATAATTACAGCTAATGAAGAAAACAGAATACATGACAATTAGGAGCAGTAAATAAATTAAATAAATTATCCTCAAAAATAAATTAAATAAATAAATTGTCAAACACAAACAAACATAGCCCATAGGCAACATCAAAATATATTCACATGTCCTAGACATATGTGTAGCTGAAACTGTTCCCCTTCAGTCCTTACAGTTAACTAATAATATTAACAATAAATTAATAATAATAATAATAATAATAATAATAATAATAATAATAATATTAATAATAATAATAATAATAATAATAATAATAATAATAATAATAATAATAATAAATAGGAATTAAAAATAAAATATGTGATAATACTATCAGAATTCAAAATTAGAATAATTATTAGAATAGGAACGTTAATTGTGAACACATTACACATGCATTGCTTACTACTTTCACATGCCTTCAATGTTGACATCACAAAAAATAATTAAAGAGATCTAAAATGAGGCTGTATGGTAAGGTCCTTCAATTTTATTATTTTCCCCATTAATTCCCATATAACTAATAATAATAATAATAATATTATTATTATTATTATTATTATTATTATAAATATCAAAATTAGTTAGTCTAAATGTTAAAGTGTTCAAGATTACCAACAAGTGAGTCATCATACATCAGAGAAAGAGAAGTGGATATGCCACTTTATATATTTGAGGAGTAACTTATTATAATAATGTCAATTGTTTTTAGTAGTGGATCTCCTTTAGATTTGTTTGTGATGCCCATTTTCTTATCCTTCTTATTCTTCTTGTTTAGTTTTGTATATGCCCATTTTCTAAATCAATTGCGAACACTTATCGATCTTAATATAGGAGAATTCATGAGCATGTCAGGTCAAAATGTTTGGATCGTGCAGGGCCTTGAAAAGTTGAAGGCCTTAATATTAAATTAAATAGTATATATAATATATATATATATATATATATATATATATATATATATATATATATATATATATATATATATAGATATATATATATATATATATATATATATATATATAGAGGGTGTATAATGTTATATATATACATATACATATATATACATATACATATATATATATATATACATATATCATATATATTATATACATATATATATATACATATATATATATATATAGATATATATATATATATAGATATATATATATATATATATATATATATATATATATATATATATATATATATATATATATATATATATATATATATATATATATATATATATATATATACTCTCAACGCGCAAGCTTAGTTTGGAAAGGTCAAACATGTCCAAATTTGAGGTTTGGTGAAATGAATTTATCAAGAAGAGTAAACGACGAAAAAGAGACATAAATAAAGATATAGAAAACAAATGGGAAATAGTGAAGGGAATGACTTGGATATTGCCAGCTCATAATCAATGGTCCAGCTGTCTTGTCCACTTCAATCATTTATACTCCTTGAAACTCTTAAGCCGTATAGTAATCGGAAGCTTCTCTTTTGTTTTCTTTCTCCATCTTAAAATGTTCCAGCAGCCTCTTGTCTAATTTATTTAGGAAAAACTAGTTAGAATAATTTAATTTATTCATATCAATAAGATGATTTTTTTACATGAGAGTCCATTTGCTAAGAACTTCACAGTTAAGCGTATTTGGTGGGAAGCAATCTTAGGATGGGTGACCACCTGGGAAATTTTTCGGAGTGCGCACGAGTGAGGCCAAAGTGCGCTGGAAAGACTTGTGTTGATCTGTGGGGTTAGTCAACAGCAGTGTCGTTCCTAATAATGTTCGGGCCCTAGGCATAAAATAGAAAAATGACCCTTATATAGTTAAAGTTTCAGTTCATTTTTTTAATGTATTTGTTGATCATGCGCTTAAATAAGAAGCTCAATATTGTAAATTCGATCCACGTTAGAAGTTATTTATGCAAATACAATTTTTAATAATAAGGATTAACTCAATTTGGGCCCCTTCATAAGCTGGGCCCTAGGCAATTGCACCTCAAAACTACCCTCAGGAACAGCCCTGGTCAACAGTCTTCATGAGTAGTCACCGATGGTCCGTTGGGATGTTACAATATGCATATGCTTTGTATCAAAGAATAAAAGGTTTAATTACGTTAACATGTCAATTATAACCTTATCGGAGTATTTTTCAACAACTTTGTACGAACTTAAATCAATCTTTTAAAACTAAGTAGGCGTAGTCAAGAAGCAACATTTGTACTGAATGTAACTAATAGTAGGTTGCAATCACCTAACTAATTTAACCGGTTTGAGAATTATAAATCTTCTCATGTGATATTAACTTACTAAATATAATATCATTATGATACTTAGTTCACACTTAAATTTCGATTTTGCATCTCAGTACTTATATATACATCCTAAACCTTAATAAAGTAAGGAGTGACAGTTTTATTTTTATCTTTATTAAAGAGTAAGTATCACTATTTATAATAGATTATGTGTTCGATTCTGACATAATTTTTTTCTTTTTCCTTTTTAGCCTACTTTATAAAAAAAACCCTAATATTCAAACATTAATGCTTTACCTATACTTAATTTTCTTATGCATGGTTTTTCTAACTAAATTACATAAATTACCCTTGTTAGAGTATATAATATAACCTGAGGCCTTAACTATCAGCTTAAGCTTTTGGTTGAGTTAGTCTCTTGACATGGTATCAGAGCCAGTGTAACAAGAGGTCACGGGTTTAAAATCTCAACCACCCCTCATTTAAACTGAAATATCTAGCACCGGGTATAAGGAGGGTCTGTGTTGCATCCACACTTTTAGCCTAAAGGTCTCTCGTGTGAGGGGGCGTGTTAGAGTATATAGCATATATTGACGCCTCAACCATCAATTTAAGTTTTTGGCTGAGTTGATTCCTTGACAGCCATTTCCTCTATTTAATATCAATAATCAAATGGGTGGTAAAGGAGATAAGGGAGATTTTTTAGTGTGAATTGAATAATAATGTCCTTAATTAGGATCGACATTAATTATTGTCAAAGAAAATAAATTCTTGACATCTATATGTGGTTAAGAAAGAAAGAATAATATATGGAATGACCTTAATTTCTTTTTCATTAATAATAATAATAATAATCCTTAATAATAGAGGAAGTTCTATCATAGCAAGAAACTGAATATTCAAAATATGGACTTGGCAAATTTCTCATTTATGGTATGATAACTACTCTCTACACAGAGTACAACTTGTCTAATAAGCTCATGATACAGTAAATTATACTTTATTTATATCTGCTATATTTCACTTTTTATGCAATTTAATATGTTATTTTGATCATTTATATATATTGATTAATATACATCTAAAAAATATAGAAAGTTAATATTATAAATGTATGTGATTAGACGATTCAAACAAAACCCCACTTCACTATATATTTTCTTACATATTAACCGCAGTATATAAAATAAACTTGAATGATAAACAATGTCAATAATCCTTGTGTAGCGAGTATTACGTTTTACCAAATTTTCTCAAGGAAATCAAATTAAAGAAAAGATTTATTGAGACTTCCAAGATAAGATTTAATGACGTAGTAAAAATCCATACTAGTATTTTTTCACAAGATAAGATTTATTGACATCATCATAAATGTCACTGTAAATTATAGTAATAATTACATATATCATTAAATTTCAATTAATAATGAGACTTCCAACATAAAAAGTGTTTTGTTTTCATCTTCATTTGAAAATGCGCATTACAATGAATTTTGTAAAAAAAAATAAAATGTTTGAAGTAGAGTAAGCAACGCCAATAAATAGTTTGTGAAATCCCAAACTTACATTAACATTACTTTATTATTTCCAAATTTTAGTACTCCCTCCGTTCCTTTTTGTTTTTCCACCTTACTAAAACGGGCAGTTCCATAAGTTTTTCCACTTTAGAATACTTTCCATTTTTGGAAAGTTTTCATCCACCTTTTACCCCTTAAAATCCATTTTTCTTACTTCACACTACTATTTAATTATCTTCTCTCTCATACTTCCAATACAATCATTACATTACACTATTATTTAATTATTTTTTTCTCTCATACTTCCAATACAATCATTACTTCCCACTACTATATAATTAAAATAATATCCACTACTACCAAAGATTCCATTTTTCTTAATCTTGGTGAAAAACCCAAATAGGAACATCAAAAAGGAACGGAGGGAGTATATATTATATATATACCCCAATATTAAGACACTATATAAATTAGTTAAACATATATTTTAATCAAACCCCAAATTGTAAAGATTCTTTTGTCCACAATTAGAATGTCTTATTCATAACAAGAAAATAAATTTAAAAATATGCAAGTTGAAATAAATTGAAGCTATCAAAGAGTTGGTAGGATAGTTGTTTTCAATTTCAACCATATGCCAAGTCCTTTGACAAGTATTTATGTGGAATTGAATAAATAATAGATTTAAATCATAATCTCTCATATTCTTATTAAATATCTTATTTAATTTACTTTTTTACAATGTCATTAGATATCTCCAATTGCTTAGAAAAATTTATAACTAAAAAACTAAAATAAATAAAATTTATATTGAAAAACTACATTTCACTTTAATTATCGCTTCATTTTAACTTATAAATTGAAAATAAAAATAAATAGAATATTTAATCATACTAGTTTAGATTATTAATTATATAGGAGTAGTATAATACTACCTCCGTTAAAAGTTTTGTGCAACTTTTGTACTTTTCACGGTTGCCAATGCAATTTTTTGTAGGGGGAAATTAGAGGAAGTAGGTATAGGTAATTAAGGGAAAGAAGGAGAGAGAAAATGATGGAAGTAGAGATAGGTAAGTAAGAGAAAGAAGGAGAGAGGAAGTAAGGATAGGTAATTAAGGGAAAAGAAAGAGAGAGAAAATGATGGGATATGTAATTAGAGGAGAGAGAAAATAATAGGATAGGTAATTAGATTGGTTATTTTTAACTAAAAAAGGAAAGAAAAAAGCGAGTTGCAGATAATAGGAAGCGAACAAAAATAGAAAGTGTTGCACATAACCTTTAACAGAGGTAGTATTTTAATCCTAAAGTTATGGCAGTCTTAAAAATATTCCTATCTATGGCCCCTCCTTCACCTTGGACAACGTTTTATGCTAATATAATTGGTTACCAAATGGAATCTGACTATTAGTATTTTTTTAATGGAAGTATTAACCCGTTTTTTTCTTTTCTTTTCCTTTTAAGAAAATTAAATAATATGTGGTATATTGATTAAAATATAACAATTAAATACTTTGACGGTTTGACCTATGATGTCTTACTTTTGAATAACAAATTAAAAAAAATACATTCTAGCTTTTTAAATAGAAAATGGTTTAGGGAAAAGATTTTTATTATTTATTTTCATCTTCATTATTTAATTAAGATTCATTTTATCTTTATTGATTGTTTGGTTTGATAAAAAAATTTTATGAAAAATTAAAACCAAAAAGTTATTCCTTCAATCATAACTAGATGCAAGACTAAATCTTTTTGCTCTATTTATAGGTTAAATTGTCCCAATTTTTCATTTAAATAGGATTGCGTTAATTTTATAATGTATAGAATCAAAAGATCTATGTAGCATTTAAGGTAGTGTTTGGGAATGAGGATTATGAAGGTTTTGAGAATTGAATGATTTTATTAATACAAATGCTATGGTATATATACAGACTAAAGCTAAGCTATTGATTACAAGAGAATCAATTATTACAATCAATAATATTCTATACAAGGTACTAATTGTAAATTAAGGAAACAAGATAATGTATAATAGCAATGAATCAAATTATATCAGGAATGTAATATGATAACGTTGGAAAGAATATTATGCAAAATATTCACTTAACAAGGATTTTATTTGAAAATTTGGATTTCAATTTAGAAATTTGAAATCATGAATTTGGAAATAACAAGTCTAGAGCTCTTATTTTGAAATCCATAACTCACTCTTATTTTCTTAAGTTATTAGAATTTGGATCAAATCTACATTCTCAAATTTTAGAGTAGCCAAACACATAATTTGCCCAAATCTATATTTGCAAATAAAATTTATGTTCCCAAACATACCATAAATAAATTTAAAGAAAGTATAATATTTAAAATATTAACTTTATTTCCCTTTATTTTTACAGTTTTAACTTAAATAAACAACTTACTATAAAGCTAAAATAAATTAATAAGTTTACGAGGAAAGATAAGATAACTCAATATTTCTTTATATTAATTGAGAGTACATGTAAATATATCTTGTGCAGTAGATTTAATCCGTTTGGCTAGTTCACATTTATCATTGTTCAACAATTTTATTAAATTGTATTATTTTTTTATTTAAAATGATGATATATTAATTTTAAGGCTATAACAAAAAATATTCACTCAAAAGAAAAAATTTAAAAATATAGAGGATTTCAACTAAAAATAATGATGTAAAACTGAAAAAGTCCACGAAAAGTTATCACTTATAAGTTATAACCTTAAACTTAAAGTAATCACTCTAAAACGAAAAAAAATTATCACTTATAAACTTAAAATAATTATTTACAATAAATAATCTATTAAAAAAAGTCTAACTATATGAATTCATCTCTTATGACCGGTAAAACGGTTTATACAAGACGAATATACATATATGATATATGTATGTCGTTGGGCCTATGGTCTTGTATGATTTTAAATTTGAACACATACAAAACTTTAGGCCCAAAACAATAATACAAAATGGCCCACATGTATAAATGTCCAACAACGTGATATTTTTATTGTCTAATTGAAACTCAAACATTAAAGTTATAAGTGTTCTCTTGAGAGATCGTCTCTTAAAAGTTCAGCCCAAATCTATATTTAGAGTTATAATAATATATATTTAGAATTAGACTGGGCTTTTGAGAGCCGTTTTTACAAAAGAAGGTCTCAAGTAAGAATTTGTGTTGGAGGTTATTATTAAAATTTATGAAATTGATCTTTTCAATCTTAAAATTGGATTTTTAAGTTTTGAAATTGTCATTTTAAGTCTTACAATAAATATGTCTGACTATCTTAAAAAACTTATTGAGCTTAGGATGATTGGACTGCTAAGGTCGTCTCACAGGATAGTATCTGTTCTTAAAAGTGTTTCCTCTTGTCCTTCAACTGAGTTTCCAAAGGTCTTATCAAAGAGAATGTCTCTGATGAGACCGGCTCATTATCAAATACTTCTAGATTGAAAAAAATCGTCCTCAACTCAACTTCCTTCTTCAACATGCCTAAATCTAAAAGAAATCTTCCATGTATTCTCTTTCTCTAAGAATCTAATGCAAGTTTTCAAGATTAAATTGAGTTGATCCTGCAAATTTTTTATGCAAACCGTCTTATTTAAATTGAGTTGTATGTATTAGTGTGAACTAGTATAATACCCGTGCAATGCACGAGATTTCTTTAATTTTCATATATGTAGTAATTTAATTATTTTGATAATTTATTCTCAGCATATTATTAATTACTTAGGTAAAAAAGGCATTTTATAATTATATAAAAAAATTACATACTCGATCAAGATAGATAATTCAATATTAGCCCCACATGAATTATATGTAAATATAATGAAAAATTTAAGCTTTATATATTTGAATGATGAAAATAAGTAATTAATTTGAGGGAAATGTAATGTTTTATAAATAATCTAACTAAAGCTAAAACTCAACATGTAAGTCGGTAATTGATAATTGAGCCAATGATAATGATTACTATGCTTATTGCTTGCCTTTTATCTTACTCTATGCTCAGATTTCATTCCATATAAGTAACATAAAATGAAGAGTTTTATTCTATTCATTGCATCAACCACATACTTTTCCATCTTCCTAAACTTATTGATTGGATAAATGAAAAAATAAATAATTCATGAAGTGACAAATGGCAAAATAATTGCAATTGATTCATGATGTGATGACAAATGGCATAATGGATTCATGAAGTGACAAATGGCAAAGATGTTTCTCAATTACTATATTGTATGATGAACTAATATATTGTTTACTTTGTAAAAAGATATCTATTTTTGCACTCGTGGTTTTACAAAATTTTCATCAAATGTATTTATAACAATTAATGCAAAGTAAGAATCTTCTTGAGGTGGAACCGTGGAAGTGCTTATTTAGTCCGAGTGATTTGATTGTTTTTGGGTTTTATGAGAAAAAAAACTAAACAAATTTCAAATTATGGATTGTTAGTGAGCAATTTTTTTATTCTATGTAAATGTGTTGGAGGAAATTTGAATAAAAAGTTGGTGTTTAGGAGACATTAAATAGGGGTTTAATGTAATTTTGAGTAGGGGTTTAGAAAATGTTAATGAGGGGTTTAGACTTTGGAGTACTTTATGTACTCTAAATAGTGATTAAGTGTATATGAAGTAGGGATTAAAAATATGTTAACGTGTTCAGTAGGGGTTTACATTTTGTTAAGTTGGAGTTCAGATTATAGAAAGTTGGTGTTTAGGTAGCATCAAGTGGGGGTTTAATATACGTCAAGTGTGGGTTAAGATCCCAATGAATATTGCATTTGGAAATTATTAATCATGTTTTTTTTATAGAATTTAATTATTTTTTTGGTATCCTAAAGTCTATTAGCTCAATTGAGCAATTCCGTAAAATTTGTAGGTTCGACTCAAACATACTCTATTATTGGTCATAAGTTTAAATTAATTACATTTTTAGTAATATATATTTTCTCTCCCCTACTTGAGGTATCTTTAATATCTACTTAAGGTATCCTAAAATTCTACTTAAGATATCCTAAATGTCTACTGGAGGTATCAAAAATGCCTACTTGAGTATGGTAAATGCCTACTTGACATACTATGAACCCCAACTTGACGTATCCTAAATATTTACTTGAGGTATCATAAAACCCTGGCGAGTAAGTGTGCAGTTACACAAATTAGTTATGATTTATTTTATAATTAAGCTCTAATGGGCTGAGCATAGGGCTGACAAAAGTTGACCCGACCTGCTAACCCGACCTAAATCTAACCCGAAATAATTGGGTTTGAGTTGAGAATTTTGACCCAATTATTTAAATGGGTCGACCCAACCCGATCTGTTTATTAAATGGGTTAGGTTCAGGTCCAAATTTTAAACCAGAAAAAAGACCTGTATAACCCATTTAATTAAATGTATTAATTTCGAGTTAAGTCAATAAGTATAAGCTAAACTTAGTTCATTTATTATTTCTTATTTTTCATAGCAAATACAAAATAAACAACAAAAAAAACATCAAGTTAAAATTAAAACCTAAAAAAATTAAATTTAATCGACGTTAAAAACCTTAAAACGAAAACAAAAAAATTATAAACGGGTTAAGTGGGTCGAAATCAGGTCCGCCTGATCTGTTGCAAGTCGGGCCAAGGTTATGATTTTTGATTTAATTAATTAAATGGGTTGGGCTTGGGTCAAGGGTTCTCTGACCTGTTTATGTATGAACCGTACCTGACCCAACCTAATCTGTTTAACAGACCTAGCTGAGCACCTTGAGGGACGTCTCTTAAAGAGATGGTCTCTCAGAAAACCGGTTGGATCCAAATAATACATTCAAATTATTGCGTGAGACGTTTGGGTTGAATAACCCAAATAACACAATTATAAGCTTATAAGCTCTTTATTTTAAGGCCATCTCATAGAGCGGCGGTCTCTCAAAAGAGTAGTTCGAATTCATAAATCGTTGTATGAGAAAGTTTTACCAAGATATGTGCCTCATAAATAGATAATAACGCATATCATATATATTATGAGAATATCGATTTCTTATTTCAACTCGGAATTTGATCACTCACAAGATTAACTCTAAAGGTAGAGGATATATGCCATAACCAAGTTGTTTCTTGTGATTGGATTTATGGCAACTAGTTAGCTGCCTTTAAAAGGAACCAATAAGAAAGACGAAGAATGTAAACATATTCGTCGCAGCTATGTTGAATTAGATGATCATATCAACTATCAAGTAATCCGTCATCGTCACCCTAGTTTTGATACCATTTTCTTTTTACTCCATCTCATATATTTTACTGCATTTTAATTTTTAACAAGTTTTTTATTAAGACTGTTTTATCGTGAGATGATTTAATATGTTCTAATTTAATTTTTATCTTCTTAGTAATTAATCGGAAAAAAATTAATTTTTATTTGGTTATCTTTTGTGTAAGTTTGATACAATTAATTTATGTTAAATATAAATAATTTGAATTGTTTGTATGAGCATGTTTCATGGTGAGATGGTTCATACAAAACTTGCTAAATAATTTTTTTTTGTCATGACTTATAATTTTTTATATTAACATTGACACATTTAATATATTTTAATGTCTCATATATATAGTTCTCCAAAATTGGTAATGGAAACAAGAATGTCACCTTTTTCTTGTTTTTTGTTTGATTGATGTGATAACGATTATTATCTTTTATAACTTTGGAATTCACCTTGAAAGTCTACTAAACAAATAATTAAGTGTGATTCATCAAATTAAGTTCAACTAATTGCACTTTATAAAGCCAATAGACGATATAATTTGTTGTGATCATTACTACACTATATCCCTAAAAAGAGAGTGTATTCTAACAAAATATTTCACAGTTACAACAAAATGTTATATTAAAGGAGACTGAACAAAACATATTGATCCAAAATTCTTATCTATGCATGGCTTGATGAAAGTTCTTTACCCATGAGTAGATGAAAGAAGGAAGAATCAATATTATACAAATCAAATCACGTGAAAATTTTGTTGATTGTTTACCAAAGCACTATATATCCGATCAAAATATTAAGATTTTTTAAAGTTGATCGATCAGTATGCGACATATTCCTACCTACAATAAAATTAAGGGGAGAGCTACGTAATAATTACAGTTTTTTCTTCGTCCATGTTTTCAGCCCATTATTTTTTGGGTAAGTTCTATTGCGATTTTATTTCTTTGTAATTTTATTTATTCTTATCACATTAGGGGTTTTTAAGTACTAATTAAATTTATGAGAAAATATTTATCCTAAAAGAACATGAATAATCGTACGAAGAGGAGTGTTATAATATGATCAATGACGAATCTAGGTTTTATATCAAATGGAATTACTAAAAAATCAAAGTCAACTTTTAAGTCAGTGTTATATAATACTAACTACCTAGTTAACGTAAAAAAATCAAATTTGATTATATAAAAAATTTCAATGCATTTATAAATTTATTAAATCTAACTAACCTACTTAATGTAAATAACAAAATTTATAAAAAAAATCTATGAATAAAGTGTCTTTTCTATATTGAAATAGAATATTTACAACTATATATGCTAAACTTTTTAATTTTGAATAGTCGAAATAATACTACCCCCATTATTTAATTTGCATCTTTTATACGTAGATGTAAATATTTTTCAGTATTAGTTGATAAATAAGATTAAAAGAGATAAATTAAACAACTTCATTTCAAATTAAATCAATAAATACTTGCTACATTTTGTTTTTGGACACTATTTATCGTTTAAGTTTATCTTATTTATCATTGCGGCTAATATGTAAGTAATAATATAGTCAAGTGGGATCTTGTTTGAATCGTCTAATTGCATACTTTCACAATATAAACCAGGTTTAATTATTTTTAAATGTGTATAATTCGACATATAAATGAACAAAATAGTACATTGAATTGCGTAAAAGTTAAATGTAGCAAGTATTATAAAACGGAGGAAGTATAAGCTAACTTAATTGTTTTAGTATCCTCTTATTTTCATAGTAATAAATATTCTACTCCTTCCGTTTTCATATATTCTTCTCACTTTTCCCATTTGGAAATTTTTAAAGTTCTTTTGCATTAAGAATTTTTCTATTTTGATAACCAATTAAATATAAGGAAATTATTACACTTACACTCTAATCTATAGAAATTAATTTACATTTTAATTCCCAATGCATTTACTTTACATGCACCCAATAAAATATAATGACATTATTACACTTACACTTTAATCAATAGAATCTTTACTTTTTATATCATTTTACTAACTCTCATTGAATCTATTGTGTAATTATAATTTATCTTAATTTCTTCCCATATTCCAAATGGAAAGAACAAATGAAAACGGAGGAAGTACTATATAAGTATTCTACTATATTTCCAAAATTAAAAAAGATAAAAAAAGTTCTAAACTAGTAGTGTCTAAAAACTCTAATGATAAGTGGCTACGTGCGAGTTTTTCTCTGTTTTTCTATTTTCTCTCTCCTCAAAAGCCCCTTTTTTGAAAACTCAATACTCCTGGCTCCATTCGCTTCGCTCTATTTTTATCCTCCAAATTCAACCTTATTTTTTAAAAATAAAAATAAATAAAGAATTTCGAAGCTCGCATTAATCAAGCTCCATTTCTTACTTCTCCGATTCATTGTGTTTGAACTTTTTTTTTATTTTGATGTTTAATGAAACGATATGCTCATATTTATCTGATTTGATTTGAACAATGTTTGAAAATTTTGTATAATTTGATAGTTTGAGCTTTGGTTTGTTTATTTGTATGTTGAGCTGAGTTGACTCGGTAGTCGGGACTGAGTTGGCTCGGCATCGAAATCTGGGAGGTATGGACTCGGAAAGTAGTAGTAGCAGCAGCAGCAACACTAAAAACAACAATGATCGTGATGATATCAAGAAAAATCACAACGGCGAAATTAATGAAGATACTTCTAGTCCTTATTATCTTGCAAAATTCAAACTCTATGAAACTCGCACGGTATAAATTTTCTGACCTCTTCTTTTGTCTCAATTTGATTGTACTTGTGCTTATCGATTGTAATGTGATGTTTATTTGGATAGAGTTTGAATGTGGTCCGTTTTTTTGATTGATCGGTGAATAATTTTGTATCTCTATATCAATTTGTTTTTGGTGGATATGATGAGCTAGAATGTAATTCTGGAATGTTTCTTTGATTGTAATGGTAATTCTAAGAATTTGGTTTTCAATGATATTAGTTCTAGGGTTAGTTTAGTAGGTCAATGGACTTGATGTCTTTTTATGAAAGCTGTTGGATGACTTTTGTCAGCGCTTATAGCGTGGATGTGTGATTTTGACTGAAAATCTCGATAACTTTTCAATGCAAATTTGATTTATTTGTATAGAAGAAGTCATTGTTCATTGTTTTTTTTTCATTGTTCATTGTTATTGTTATTTAATGTGTTATAACAGGAAATTTTTAATTGTTTACTTCATGAATCTTATTTTTAATCATTTCAACGCACTTAAGATACTTCTACAGAAAATTATGGGGATGAGTTGAAGTCTCTTGTTAAATGTATTTTAATTATCTTCATATTGTACAAATTATCAATTGAATTGAACCAAATTAGTCAATTTTAATGTCAACTACTTTGTATTCTTTTCTTTATATTTGGTTATTGTAGTTGCGGAATATTTGCATAAACACATAGTATTAATTTGGAAAAAATATAAAAATAAAAATCGTAGACCAAACCGTTTATTTGGTGTTTGCATTGGTCCGGTCCAGACCAGATTTTTTAGTTCGGTCTTATTTCCGTACCAAACCGGACCGTGTGCACGATTAATAATCGTGAGTAGAGATGACGTAGTAGGTTTTCAGTGTTTATTTGACAAACTTTGTGTTCTATGTCTATTTTTGTTGAGCAGAACTTTTATATGGTGGGAAGAGATAATAGTAAGAAGTTCTGGAGAGTTCTAAAGATCGATAGATCAACGCCTTCTGATCTTCTTGTTTTCGAAGATCCAACTGTATATACATATCACGAGTGTTCTGCCTTACTAAGACGAATAAATGAAGGAAATATGCATGCAGGTGGACTTAAATTTGTTACTATTTGTTATGGGATTGTGGGTGAGTATCTAAGTACTATGTCTTTGAGAATTTTGTTTTACTATGATAGATTGATTGAATGGTGTTGTGGTACTTATGTATTCAGGTTTCATTAAATTCTTGGGGCCATACTATGTGCTTCTTGTAACCGAAAGGAGGAAAGTAGGGATGATTTGCGGTCATGCGATATATGTTGTCTCAAAGAGCAAAATGATACCGATCCCTCATGCTCTTATGCGATCCAATTCAAATAATTCTAAGAATGAAAAAAGGTCCTATATTCATTCGACATGTAAATGTAAAATGTATCTCATACTTATAAGAGACCGTATTTTAAATGTGCATCTAATTCGTGATTTTGTCCTTTTCGTTGCCGTCTTTCTTTTCTGCCATTTTTGTTTGAATTTATTCTGTTCATTTGATTTCATTGGTATTTTTGTTTTGCTTTTTGGTGTGACGATGGAGGTATAAGTTTGTCAATCCTCATTTGGTTAGTTTTAATGATTAGCATAAAGTGTGGGTTTTCTATTTCGTAGTTTACAACAGTGATATTCGTCTATAGTATATTATGTATTCTTTTACTGAAAATACTAGAAAGTGGTGCTGTTGCATCAATCTTCGTATGTACTACTAGATGTCTAGAAAATTCAAAGGGGAAAGGTCATTGGTTTTTTGGTCTTAGGATAAGTTGTTTAGTGAGAGAAGCTGTATGGCCCGGTTGCTCAAAGAGACATTATCTCTTCTTAATCCAATTTCATTTTCTTAAGACATTTTTTAATTGTTGAGTACATCAATAAGAGTAATAATTATGTTCTTATACGTCAATCATTTATTCAGTTTCTTTTTCTTCACCTCATTTTTTTCCAATGGTAATGTATTTCTATATATATTTATCTGTTTCGCATTTTCTTCCTTGCTGAAATCATTAGATACAAGAAGCTCCTATGCACCGTGGACATTACAAAGGACTTCTTTTTCAGCTACTCCTACCATATTATGCATAGTCTCCAAAAGAATTTATCTGATGAGGAGAATAAATTAGCCCCTTATGAATCAATGTTTGTATGGAATGCATTCTTAACTCGGGAAATTCGTAGTCTTTTGGGAAATACTCTTTGGACTGTGGCTTTGGTTCATGGATTCTTTAAACAGGTACTTCGGGTTTGATACTTTGAATGACTTATCTTGTGTTGCTTAATTGTTGCTGCTGTACTTTGGCTTAAAATTTGCACTTTACTAACTAGTGCACTTATTGAGAGATTAACTAATGCGGCAGCTGTAATTGCTCAAAAGTTGGGATTATGGCTTTAGCATTGTTGTTGTTGTGCCACTAACTCATGTAGTATTAATTATCATATCTTCAGGTCAAAATCTTAAGTTCTGAGCACACAGTCAGTTTGACCCTTATTGCAAGAAGATCGCGTCACTATGCTGGAACCAGGTAGTTATATCTGTACATGGCTGACTACTTTTGGACATTGACAATACTTACATGAAGTTGTTTTTCTTGGATTTACAATTTTAATGAATTGAGGACTTCCCCTTTGTTGCAGGTACTTGAAACGAGGAATTAATGAAAAAGGTCGAGCTGCTAATGATGTTGAAACAGAGCAAATTGTCTTTGAAGAGATCCCGAATGCAAACTTAGTGGAAATCAGTTCTGTTGTGCAAATTAGGGGCTCAATTCCCCTTCTTTGGTCTCAAGAGACGTCAAGATTGAATATAAGACCTGACATTATATGTATGTTCACTCCATATTTGTATATATATTTTTCTTTTATTGATATTTTATATAACACATTAATTCAAATTTAGTGTCAAAGGATGACCCCCAATATGAAGCTACACGACGACATTTTCAAAATCTTGTAGATAGATATGGTAAACCGATATTCATACTAAATCTGATAAAGGTACACTTAAGCTTTTCTGAAGTTACAATGTTAGATATTTTGCGTGTGTAGCTTTATACATTGTCTAATGAAACAGCTGACTACTTGTAGACAAAAGAGAGGAAGCCTCGTGAATCTGTACTCCATGCAGAGTTTGTTAAAGCTGTTGCTTCCATCAATGCGACTTTGGATAAAGAAGATCGCATAAAATTCTGGACAGTGGATCTCACAAGAATGTATCGCATGTAATTTTTCTTCTAATTTTATCCTTGCGTCATTGAATTTATGATTTTTTTACTTGTATTGGGAATCTGTATGACAATTGAGTGAATTTATGTGGATATTCCAGTAAAGGTCATAAGGTGTTGTCGTTATTAAGTAAAGTGGCTGGGACCGCGTTGGATCAAACTGGATTTTTATATTGCCAAGTCCCTCCATCTCTAAATTCAGAATCGGCATCAGGTATTTCCCATTCTACAATAGAGCATGATGAGGATACAAGCGACACAAGAAATTATTCTTTGAAGCCTTCAAGGTACCAAAGTGGGGTTTTACGAACCAATTGCATTGATTGTTTGGACCGCACAAATGTTGCCCAATATGCATTTGGTTTGGTTGCCCTAGGTCATCAGCTGCATGCAGTTGGTGTCTACCCTACTCCAAATATTGATCTTGATGACACTTACGCTAAGATGTTGATGGGGCTTTACGAGGCCATGGGTGACACACTTGCCCTGCAGTATGGAGGCTCAGCAGCACATAATAAGGTAACTAACTCTATAGTCGTGCTTGTACTAAGTAAATGAAGTGTTCATGGGAAATCGTTCCACTAAATGCTCTATCATTTTTTTTAATCTCAGATTTAAATTTTATTTATCAATTATCTAGAGTAATTTTTACTTTTTTTCCATGAAGTTTTTCAATCAAATGATTGCCTATATTGATTCTATCATGGAAGTTTCCCCTTAATTGGATATAGTGCCATATTGGATGTCCTTTACTTCTTTTTTCTTTTGCTTTTAAATGTGATGACTTTCTCTATTCAATATGAGAGTACAAACATTCAATGTCAATAATAAAAGGAGACGATCCTGCGTTGTACTTCTCTGGAGAAGTCTTTCATTGTCTTCCCGGTCTTAACTGTAGGTTGTACTGATTTGCACTTTCCAGTAAACTTGTATTTGTGTTTTCATCTTTTTTTTGTTTCTTCCGTCTCATGATTCCTATATTATTCCTCACAAATCTGGAATTCATGTTTTTCTGTGATGCTACTAGATATTCTCAGATCGTAAAGGTCATTGGAAAGCAGCAACACAGTCCCAAGAGTTTATCAGGAGTTTACAGCGCTATTTGAATAATGCATACATGGATCCAGAAAAGCAAGATGCCATTAATTTGTAAGTTAGGACTGAGCTCATATTGGGGTTTTGTTTTTGTTCGCATTTCAATCAATTGAATTTTCAGTTGTATTAATTTCTCTTCCGTAATCTAGTTTCCATTTATAATGTCATATGTATATGTTTTATTAACGTGTTTGAGAATTATATCGCCATCTTTTTACCAGATTTTTAGGTTATTTTCAACCAGTAGTGGGTAAACCTGCGTTGTGGGAACTTGATTCAGATCAGCACTACAGTATCGGGAGGCTTACCTCATCCTTATCAGATGACCTGGGCAGGTATGGAATTTTTACATATTGCTGACTTGCTGTGGTTATAAATTTGTCTAATTATCTATTCTTATGGGGTTTAACTCCAGCAAAACTTTTTCATAACTTGGTTAATGCTATATGCTAGCTCTTCATTATGATTATGTTGGAATCTCGACACTCTATGTATCGTATGGACAAGTGAAAGCTAGACTATAGCTATATATCACAATTGAATACGCCATATGACTGTGTGTCTGTGTCTAAGACAAAATTATCCAAATGCCTAACAGCCTATACGGTCTAGTGTTGGAATTAAGCTTTTGAGCTATGGGTAGCTCCAATCAATAATGGTATAAATAAAAAAATACTCCCTCCGCCTCTTGCAATTTCTATTTTTAGTTGTCCCTCTCATTTTGGATCATATTTTTATCTGAAATTGGACCCCACTACTTTTTTATTCTTTTTTATTCCCATTCATACATTTATATTCTCTTTTAATATTTTCCACACAATTCAATCTCTCTCTACACTTAACATCATTATCCATTACATTAAAGGTCATGATATAACAACTCTTATTTTCCTTCAAAATTCACTTTCTCTTGGATGCATTTCTAGAAGGGAGTATATATATTTAAAATTCTAACATATGTTTAATTATACACAAGAGTCCACAGTCCACACAATGATACAAACTCATTAGTGATCATATTCATTTGTCATTGTTCTCTATCCTTATTGATTTCATAATGCTGTGTTACAACAAAAATTATTCTATGATGTGCTACATATTTTGCTTTGCTTCATACTTGAACTTCATACCCTAAAACTTGATTTCATAATGCTGTGCTACAACAAAAATGGAAAGCCTTGATTCCAAAATATTGGGGTCGGCTACATGAACCAATATATCAGTTTCAATAGTCGTCCACAAAAATATTTCTCCATTCATTCTGCTTCTCTACAATATTTATCTGTAAATCTAGATCCTTTGCATTCTTTTTCAATCATGCCCACAAAATCATCTTCGGTCATTCTCGCCTCTTTTTAAGTCCCTCGATTTCCAACTTTCTATCTTTCTTATCAGTTAAATTATATTTCATCTTTGCACATGCCCAAACCATCTTAAGCAATTTTCTTTTGTTTTTTCTTGAATATTTGCAACTCCTTATATTTTCGTTTCGAATTCCATCCCTCAAGGTATGCTTCTCATACATCGAAGCATTTGCATATCTGCTACCCTCTTCTTCCTTTTACGATCCTTTTTAAATGCCCAACTTTCTGATCCGTATAATTACATTGGTCTAATGGTCGTTCGATAGAACTTGCCCTTCAGCTTTAGGGCATACTTAATCACAGAATATCCCAATATTCACTCTTCATTTTTGCCGCCTACACTTAATTCTACGAATCTCATCTTGTTGAATGTTTCCACAACTCTGAAATATGGGCTTAAGGTATTTGAAGCATTCACTTTGAGCAATTTCTCTCTCTTCTAGATTTATAGTACATTTCTTGTTCGTACTAAAAAGTTAAGCTCCGTATACTCTGTCTGATGTACAATATATATTTTAGACTTGAAACATTGGATTTTTTCCAAGAAAGATATCAATATAAACTCAATATTTTAGATTAAGAAATTTAGTTCTCTTTGTATATTTAAACTATTTATTTTTTTCAACTATGTAGTTAAGTGAGAGAAGTGAGGAAGAAATCATGTGTACATATGTGATATGCATGGACAGTCAAGACAGTAGCCAATAAAATGTTCAATTCTCTGAATGATGTTATCGCCTCAAGTTTTTAACCATCAATGCCTAGTGAATTTCGTAGTGATATGCCTGATGAGTGATGATAGACATTAAACTATTTAAATTTTTTTAAACTATGTAGTCAAATTAGTGAAGAGAGGAAGAAATCATGTGAACATATATGATATGCTTGCTAGTTTGAAGCTTATAAGGTGTGTGTATGGAAAGTCAAGAGAGTTGCTAATAAAATGTTCAATCCTATAAATGATGTTACCGCCTCATGTTTTTAACCTTCAAAGCCCAGTGAATTTAGTGATATTCCTGATGTTGGACAAAAGCTACATACAAAATTTTACTTTCTCAAAAGTTTTTTGGTTTTTTAGATCGATGGGTAATATATGCTACCCCTGGTTGTGGTTTTTCCCTTACCAATACTTGGTCTAAATAGCATTGCCAGTATATGGTCTGCAATAAAACTGCAAAAGTGGACAACAGCTTAAGAACCTACCACTTTTTTTTCAGTGCAATATATTGGTTAAAACTACCTCTTTATAAGTATGTTTCTTCATTGTATGTGAAAGCTTTTTGAATAAATTTAAGTCATTCGGGCACAATCTCTTTGATAGGGCAAAAGATTTATAGTTCTTTGGTTTAGGGGTGTTAGTACTCTCTCTGTCCTATTGATGAGATTTTTTTGTCTCCCTGGTGCAAACTCAAAGGAAGGGATGAAGTGTATGATTCGAGGGAATTATGATAGCTGAACTGTTTTAGCAACGCTTTCTTTCAGGTCCTTTTTGAAGAGGTCTTTGTCCGATGGAGTTCTTATGTACAATAGTACTTCGCCTGCAACAGCAGCTGATCTAAGCAATCTTTGCTATCCTTTACCGGACTTTAAAGAGGACAAGAGTGGCATGTCGGACTCGACACCTGAGATTGAAGCATGTGAAACTGATATATCTTATGCCAGGTAAATCTACATCTTTATTACTTCTGTATCTAGTCATATTTGTTCCTTATTGTATAATTGTAATATGGCTTTTTTCTTTTTCTTGTGTAAAGTGACGTGACACATGACAATGATGATTTTTTTTCATTTATTAATTGACGATTAGACCTTATTGATCATGTTTCCTTGACAATATTGATTGCTCTCAAAATCTCTAGGTTTACCCCATCAATGACTGCCCACCAACTTTTCACAGATATGCCTGAAACATATCTAACTGGTGAATGTAGTTATAACATTGAACACGGAAATGACCTGAACTGTCAGGATATTATTGATCTAGACTGGATTTCTTCATCTGGAAACTCATGTGAGGAAGACACATATGATAGGTAGTCTCTGACTCGCTTCACTTCTATTCTCCTTCAATTGTAACTTCCCATAACAATTTCTGGAGATATTATGTAGGAATTCAACCATAACTGAGAATATTTTATTTCTGTATGCTTACAGGTCTTCACTTGTAAACTCTCCAATTGGTGGTTCCTTCTTGGGGATTTCGGGATATGATGGATCAGAGGTCAGTCAGTCCTCTTTATGCTAAATTATTTATTAAGCCTTTTCTTTCTAAAAAATTCTATGATGTGTTCATAAAAATGTTTATGGTTAATATATGCCTTCCAAGTTTCATCTTCCTATGTCCCTACGTTCTATTGAGCTAGTTCTCCTTATGTTACCTTATATTTTCTTTTTGTCTTTAATTTATTGAGTCTACAGTTGCAGTTTTTAGATTTTGGTTATTTGTTGCGGTTTTGACTTTTGCATAAATTTGTTATCTGAGAAGTTCTACTCTATATCATACACCGCATTCTTTGTACTCTACTCTGCAGGGGAAACATCGACCTCCAACACCTGTAGTTGCAGATTTTTCTGATAGCTTTATTCACTGGGTTGAGTATGGAGCAACCTTAGCTTAGTCATCAGTCTTCATGACCAAACCAACTCCGAAGAAGGATGTTGGTTGTGCAAACGAACAACAAGCAAAAGACAACTTAAAAAGGAAGAGGTCTTGCCGTCTTGGCATTCATACTACATCAAAAGTTCCAACAGAGAAATGTACATTGACCGCTAATTCTACTAATTCCTTTTCCTGGAGGTCTTATCTCCTCTCCAAACTACGATACATATATGGTATAAATTCAAAATGCTCTAATCACTCATTCTTGTAAATTATCTGATTAACATAATTTTACATGTTGCAGCAGCTACCTTTGATGTTTTAGGTATGTGAATTCTTTGCCATGTATAACTAGTGTTTAATAAATATGTATACATATATATATGTTCATATCTGATTGATTTTGATTGTCTATGTGCTTTCTTTTACTTAATTTTACATCAGTAGTTGTATTAGTTTTGTCTGCTAACTTTTGTTCCGCTTGCTAACCTATGGCAAAGTCCGTCTACAGAAGGTATGTTGTAGGGTAACTTTAGCCAGCCTATTTTTTTCTTGAATTGCTCGTTTGTTATGGACTACTCAATATCTATCGTCAGAGAAGCTTTTGAGGACTGCAAGGTCTTAAATCAGGATATATTGCAGGCTGAAACTCTTAACCATTGCTGCTAGAGCTATTATTTGGAGTATTGTCAAAAAAACTCTGAGCCACTGTTTTCTGGTGCTGTCAAGTTTTTGACTGCTGATATTGAAGAAACAAGGATCGGCTGCTACGTCAGGCATCAGCAACTTCTGATTTCCCTTGCTAACCAGTAACAAAACATTATTTCCTTCCATATTGAGGTGTTCAATATCGACCCGATATTTACCCGACTTTATAACCGAATCCAATTTGACCACAGTTTTAAATGAATTTAAAATTATATAAAAACCAATGTAGATGCAAAATCTGATTTTGGACCGATTCGAAACAACTGACCCAAAATCGATGACTTGAATAACACATCTACTTATAGAAATAGGTGGCACTTCCTCGAATTGTTTGAGAAAATTTGAAATAAATTTGTTATTTCCAAAAAGTATTGTCAAATTAAGTTAGGAAAAATTTTAATTTCTAAAGTAAGCGTGTTCTGTTTAAATTTGAGGTTAAATTGAAAGATTGTATAAAAAATAACCAAAAAATAAATCTCTTTTAATAATAGCTGCCTTTTACTTTTCGATCAAACAAAATCTGATTGACCAATGACCATCATTGAGTCGTTAGTAACAACGACCAATTGTTGGCGACTCAAATTTTATTCGACTTCAGAAATTGATCGTTCTTATTAATGAGTGTTACTTTTTCTGGAGCCTATGTTACATGTATTAGGATAAATTTCATTGAAAACTTGTATTTTAAATTTTTTTATTAAAAAATAAATAAAAATAAAGAACTCTAACATGTCACGTTAGGACTTTTTTTTTTGAAGATGTTCAAGTTAGGACTTGGGAAATGGGAATATATGGAATTGGCTGATTACCCGTTTACAACTTGAAAAATTGAATAAAATGATTTTTTCTAAAATTAAAATAAACTTTGGAAAATTTTAATTTTTAAAATAAGCATTTTTGTGTCTGGACATAAGATCATTCTTTTACTATTGCTTACAACAAACAAAAGGGAGATAGCTTATAGTGTTGGAAGTGACAAAAACAAAAATAAAATTTTTACTGTTAAACATATTTTTATTTTTTTCCCTTTCAACACTATGACATTGTTTCTTTTTTGTTTGCTGTTTATAACAACGAAGAAAAGGATTATGTCTTTTTTCAGTAAGTCTCATGGAAGACGGTCTATTTTATAGACGGAATCCATGAAGCCCAGCCCAAAATATAACATAGTATATTTGGGGTTATAATAAATTATTTGGGGTTATAATAACTTATATTTGGAGTTATAGAATAGTATATTCGAGGTTATAATACCTTACATTTAAGATTATAACATAATATAATATAATTGATATTATAATTAAAAAACCAGTTAAGGAAAATGGGCTGGCCCAATTTTGTGGTCTATCCTATAGACCGTCTCTTGTGAGATTTTGTGGTCTTTTTTTTACCAATTTAATCATTCGCTGTTAGTAACAATAAATATAAATCTGATCTTAAAATTGGATATGAAGACGCTATTTTGGAAATTAAAATTTCTTGCAACTTAAAGCCCAGGACCTAGCAAACCTGACTAACAGGCCCATAACCCGACTCAGAAAGGCTAATTGGCGCCAAAAATTGGTCATTTTTTACCGCCATAAATCTACAATGTAAATGAAAACTTGAAAGATTCTACATAGGCATTGCAACCTTCCGAACTCCACATTCCCTCAAAAACTTAAGAGAAGTGCAATTCAAATCCCATTATCCCAATAAACTAACTAAAGCCTAAAACAATTAGCCAATGAAGAAGAAAACAAGGAAAACCCCTGAAGAACAACAACAATATTGGTTACTGAAAACAGAACCAGGGGAATGGTCATGGGAAGATCAAAAAGCAAACGGAGGAAAATCCAAATGGGACGGCGTAAATAATAAACAAGCTCAGAAATATCTCAAGTCCATGAAACTTGGAGACCTTTGTTTCTTCTATCATTCAGGTACCAAATTCCGCCGTGTTATCGGCGTCGTTACCGTCGTCAAGGAATGTTATAACGATGAAAATGGCATTGCAGTGGATGTTGAGGCGGTGGCGGAGATGAGGAAGCAAGTTGACTTGGCGGAGATGAAGACAGATCAGCGGTTGAATGAGTCCGGTTTTATACTGTTCCGGCAGCCTCGATTGTCGGTGGTGCCGGTGTCCAAGGTCCAGTGGGATTTGGTCTGTGAATTGGGTGGTGGTTATGAAGGAGATGATGCTAATTGCTAGGGTTAGAGAAGAGTAGAAGACCCATGTTAAGGAATTGATTTTGGGAATTTTGACTTTCCTATTTATAATGCTCTTTTAAGTTGTTAACATGTTGTTTTGGTTGTTAATATTAATATTTTAATATTTAAATACTTATATTTTAATCTAGACTACTTATATAGATTTGTCTCACGGAATTATTTGATTAAAAATTCTATAAATACACTAAGTACCCATCAAGGCACTAAAAGATAAGGATTATATGATTTTTTGGATTAAATTATTTTATGTATATGGATTAAGTTATGGTATGCAAGTATGCAACTTATTTTTTTTTGAAAGAAAAAAAAAATTGCATACAAATTAAAATTTAATTTTAATTAGTAATTAATTCACAATCTAAACCTCCTTTATGGAATCAAAACGAAAATTTCAAACATAATCATTTTTTTTTCAAACAATCATACTGATATATGTAAGAAGCTATTGATTGTATTAGGTGTAAGTAAGTGCGAAATCTCGATTAACAATTATGAAAATAAATAGTGGGAATTACATGCATAGTAATAAAGTAAATTATAAGAATATTAATTCAATCTATTTGTAATTTTCCTATAATAATCTAACATATTTGTGATTTTCCTATAATAATTTCACTTATTGATTAATCATGATATTCATAAATAATTCCAACTTTAAGGGGTATTTGCCTAGAGTAAACTTGGATAACCCGATTACGTGCTATAATAGGTAATTCACCTAAAAAACAAAATGAAAATTATTTTAAAATTAGAGAAAATTTTTAAAATTTTACATAAAAAATTCTAAATGATAAAAATAATCATAAATTTTTTTAAACAATTTTTTAATATTTTTTCCGAAAGTTTTTTAATTTATCTTTTTTAAAAAAAAACTTGCTATAATTCTAGAAAAATACCTCTTAAAATTAAAACTATTCATAATCAATCAATATGTCTACAGTGGGTCATAATGAAAAATTTGTGAAATTACTCTATTTTATATTTGGAAATTAAGATTTCATTTGAAAATATAGATTTGATTCAAATTAGTGTTTGACAAATACTAAAATTTCAAAGTTGGATTTAAGTCAAATCCACAATTATTATAAAAATAGTTTTAAAGATGAAGATTTAAAAATGACCTCTCTAACCTTGTCATTTTCAAATTCTACATTTATGATTTCATAATTGAAATTTGTAATTTGAAATAAAATGTTAGTTCCCAAGCACAACGCTAAGTTTCTAATTGATTTTCACGCCAACAAAATGAAAAAATGAAGGTGTTTGCTTAACGGTGAGTAACTACTTTTTTGTTCGTTGGTCCCATCTCTTCTTCCTTTCTTTACTCTATAAATATGACAATACATTGTTTTGATTTCGTCGTCTCTTTATTTGCTCTGAACCTTCAACTCAACTTTCCCTGCCCCTTTGTAATTCTCTTCCTTCATTCTTCCCTCATTAATTATACTTCTTTCGTTTACTTATACCAATTCCAGTTTCCCTTAATTTCTTTGTGTTTGATTTCTTCAATTTCCCTAATTTTGTTTTTGTTCTTGTTGGTGGGTTATTTAGGTGAGGAGCAATGGAGGAATTAGAGCGAAAAGAGGGATAGATGAACAGCTGAATCTTCTGGGATTCTGCAGTCTGCATACTACAATTAAATGGAGTTGGAGGGCGTTGACCATCCCGAGTCTAATCAAGGACAAGAACAAGCACAAATCAATTTGGATAAATTTACCCTTTTCAAAACCTCATCTGTAATTTTCTTTACCCTTATAATCCCTTTTACTTTTTGTTTGCTTTGTAATTTGGTGGTTATGTACTTCATTCTGATTTTATTGTCATCTCTACTTATTTGGATTTAAGGTAGTCAATGAAATGTATGAGTTTCTTTTTTCCTTTTGTGGGTCTAATTGATACGACAATCAAGGATCAATCGGAAACAAACAAATGTAAGATTGTGAAGGTTTGAGTCTAGGCTAGAGTCAACTGGGTTATTTGATCAAAATCCTATTAATATTTAACTGTATAATATAACTGTGATAACCAGATTTAGCTTGAAAAGGGATTGATAGACTACTCATATCAACAAGGTGCATATTCTTTTCATGGGAGCCCATATGTTTAGAACTCATATCAACAAGGTGCATATTCTTTTCATGGGAGCCCATATGCTTAGAACTCCACAATTAAGCGTGCTTGGTGGGGATCAATCTTAGGATGGGTGACCTCCTGAGAAGTTTTCCCGGGTGCGCATGAGTGAGGCCAAAGTATACTGGAAAGACTTGTATTGGTCTGTGGAGTCGGTCTACAGTCTACAGGAGTAGTCATTGGCGGTTCGAGGGGCTGGGGTGTTACAATAACACAAAAAATGGTTACTAAGTTGGTTTAGTACACATGAAAGAGGAGCGTTTAAACCATCATATGTTAGTCTATACAACCCCTTCAAGTTGGCCTAGGCAAGAGCCCTTGAGTAATGATGGATGGCATTTTGTAATACTTTAACTAATTTAAGAATTAAGAGTGCTATTCTTATTTTATCACAAGTTATGAAACACTATGTTGAGAATCATAGGTTGGTCTAATGGTTGAAGGGTTTACTTTCACGTTTCACCCTTCTAACAAGGGTTTGATTTTTACCACGTACAGAAAGGGAAAGGATTTCCTGTTGCTTGTAGGGGAATCTCAATCAAATCAAAAAAGGAAACACTATTTCAGGCTAAAACCACCAGCTAAAAAAGCATTTCTGATGTATTTCTTAAAGGCAACATTTTTATGTGTAAATCTTTTGTGCTATATGGAGCAGAACTTCTACCTGATAGGAAGAGATATTGAAAGAAAGCATTGGAGAGTGTTGAAGATAGGCAGATGTAAGCCGTCTGCGCTTGTTATCGATGAAGATCCTACCACATATACGCGCAATGCTTGCAAGCTTTTGTTGCAGAGTATTGATGAAGGGAACAAATCAACAGGTGGACTTAAATTTGTTACTGATAGTTATGGAATCATAGGTAGGTGGACACAACTACTAAACATTAATATCAAGCATCCTATTATGTCTTACAAGCTTATTTGTTTTCAAATTCTTGTTCAGGTTTCATCAAAGTACTGGAATCTTACTATATCCTTTTGGTAACCGAGAGGAAGAAGATTGGAGAGATTTTCGACCATCCCATATATTCGATATCTGAATATAGGATGATCCCCATCTCTCATTCTTCTGCTTTGACCTACATGTATAACTCCACAAAAGAGAATAGGTACTTAAACTTATGTATTTTAACTCTACAAATATAGCAACAAGCTTTTGTTTTGACGACAAAGGGGGTGTTTCGTAATTGGCTGTTGTCAGTGGGTGTTTTTAGTTGACTTGTTTGACCAGTTGGAAATGTTGGTTGTTTTTGTTGGCTTTTAAGATAGCTGAAAAAGCTGATTGTTTGTGGAGATATTTGGTAAATTTTAGTATTGGCTATTGGTTGTTTATTAGAGAAAAAGTGGGGCCAAAAGACAACCGAAAAAGCTAGTTGGAGCAGCTTTTTCAATTTGGTTTAAAAGCCAACTTTCCAGCAGCCTAAAAGCCATTTACGAATCACTTTTTTGGCTGTTTGACCAACCAACTAGTCAAAAGTCAGCCAAAAGCCATAAACCAAACACCCCTGAAATTGGTGGCGACAAAGGGTTTTGTCGCTAAAAGTTGTTGGCGATCAATTTGGCGACAAAAACCCTTTCATCGCCATTTGCTTTTTTATTTTGTAGTGTGAGTATGATTTTGTCCTGTATGTTGATGCAATTTGTGTTTTCTTATCTGAATGATTTGGATAGGTACAAAAAGCTTCTGCAGTTGATTGATATTAGGGATAACTTCTTTTTCAGTTACTCTTACCCTGTCATGCATAGGGTACAACAGAACCTAAGTAATGAACAGCAGGCAGAACATTCTTCTGATGGGAAAATTTTTATATGGAATGAGTTTCTAACTCGTAAAATTCGTGATGATGTTAAGAATACTAATTGGACAGTTGCACTAGTCCATGGATTCTTCAAGCAGGTACTTGATAAAATCAGCTCCTTGTTGTCATATATAAACATGATTTCCCTTTTGAAGTTACACATTGTCATCTTATGTTCCATTTATGTTTGTCCAGGTTGAGTTGGCTACTAGTGACAAGACCTTTGTTTTAACCCTAATCGCAAGACGGTCATGCCAGTTTGCTGGAACCAGGTTAGTATTGGATTCATATATTAGCAGCATGACCGTCTATTAGCATGTGCAAAGCAGTGCACAGCACAAAGGCCCAATTTTCAAAGGGCCCCTGAATATTTGATTTTTTGTACTTCAATATATTCTTGTTCTAAGTAGTGCACGGTATTCATTTTATGCTATTGTAACCAGACTATGTGTCGTTTCTAACATTTTATGGGCGCTAGACAAACTGAAAGAAATGGTCCCTCTCTATAGAGAGTCGATTCTGAACTTTAACAGGTGTTAGAAAAATTACAATCGTTTAGGCAATGACAAATCTTATTAACTATATAGTTTCACTACAATTTTTATCTGCATTCTACCTTATAATTCATCATATTTACCTTTTTTTGTGTTTAATGTAATTTTAACCTGTTGAAGGTATGAGAAAAGGGGAGTTAACGTACAGGGACACGCTGCAAATTTTGTAGAGATTGAGCAGATTGTATGGCAAGTTATTCCTAGTGAGCGGCCAGCCCAAATTACTTCAGTTGTGCAAGTTCGGGGTTCCATACCACTTTGCTGGTCCCAGAAACCTTCAATGTTGAATCTTAAGCCGGATATATTGCGTATGTAGCAGATAGCTTGGTCTCGTTTTTTATTACGCTATTTTTATTTGATCAATCTTCCTTCTATATGTAGTTTTAGAAGGAAATGATTCCTATGCGCCAACACGACTCCATTTCCAAGGTCTTCGTCTGAGATATGGAAGTCCAATAGTTATATTAAATCTCATTAAGGTATGACTCGAGTAAACTACTAGCATTTCGACTGAGTGATGAAATTTTAATTCAAATCCGCTTGTATCTTTTACCTGCAGACGTGCAAAAAGAAGCATCGTGAATTTGTGCTCCACGAAGAATTCTCGAAAGCTGTTGCTTCTATCAACAATGATTTGTCTGAAGAGGATAAGGTGCTGTTTTTTAGCCTGGACCTTGATGCAGTCTTCAAAGAGTAATGTTTCTTTGCTCACTATAGTTGGACAATATTCTGTAAAAATTGTTAGCATCCTTCTTAGTTTTTAAATATTCTCACCTCAACCTAAAGCTTACGCCCCCTCACACGAGAGCCTTTTGGGCTAGAAGTGTGGATGCAGTAAAAGCCCTCCTCATACTTAGCGCTGAATATTCCACTTTTGAATCTGTGACCTCTTGTCACGCTGGCTTCCGATACCATGTCAAGGAGCCAAACTCAACCAAAAGCTTCATTGATGGTTGAGGCATTAAGTTATAGTTTACTTGATGAAAAATAAATCAATTTGCAGTGAGGGAGCCGATGAGATTTCAGAACTCAAATGTTTGGCTGCAAATGCACTAACAAAAACCGGAATCTTCTCTTCCCAAATGCCTCAATCTGTAAATTTTGAGGCATCATTTGACCTATCGTTTACAAGGTGAGAGCGTGTAACTCTTCCTTTCGTAATACATTGTAGAAAATTGAAATGTTAGAAAAAATACTCAAGATTTTACTTGATGCTTGTTTTGATACCAGCAATAACGATGTTTCGATCATGATGCAACAAAAAGGGATACTAAGAACAAATTGCCTTGATTCGTTGGATCGCACTAACTTCGCTCAATATGTGTTTGGCATAGTTGCTCTTGGTTATCAGTTGGATGTTTTAAGAATAACAGAATCTCGAGAACTGGACTTTAAGAGCTCGTTAGCATATGACCTCATGAGCACTTACCAAGCCATGGGTGATGCCCTTTCTCGACAATATGGTGGATCACCTGCACACCAAAAGGTATGGCCCGAATAATATTTTTCTTTAGCATTTCATGTGTTATTGTTATTAAACATCAAAGGAAGTAGCATTAGAAATGCTCTTTTCTTTTTAAACTCATATACATACATGATACAATTGACCAATAATGTATTGTTGTATTATAGATATTCTCCAAGATCAAGGGCCAATGCAAAGTGGCATCACAGTTTCAGGAGTTCACAAAAAGCGTTCAACGCCATTGCAGCAACTCCTTCTTGGATGTCACCAAGCAACAGGCTATCGATATGTAAGTTTCAATTACATTAGAAAAAGGAATATCAGAAAAATTCCCGCGGAAATTAGCGCCTATAAACATGACAAAGTATAAAGACAGTATTCCTCATTACTAGAGAATTTCTCTTAATTCGAACTTCGATTGTAAATTTCCCAAAACGTATATGAACAGAGAAAGAAGATTGTGGGGCCTTAACCATCTCTGCTTAACCTTTTAGTTGAGCCGGTTCTTTAGCATGGTATCAGAAGCCAACGTGATCTCAACCACTCCTTAAATTTAAGTGGAATATTTCGTACTAAGTATGAGAAGGGCCTGTGTTGCATCCATACTTCTAGTCCAAATGGCTCTCGTGTGAGAGGGCGTGTTAGTGTATATAACATATCCTAAGGCCTCAACCATCAATTTAAGTTTTTGGTTGAGTTGGTTCCTTGACAGATGAATGACTAGGAAGGAGAGACTGATTCACATTGATGTTTACAGGTTTTTAGGACATTTTGAACCTGAAGTTGGTGAACTGACTCCTCAGAAAGCTAATTTATATCAGGACAGTTGTAAATGGCTTAAGGACGTATACTTGATAAAAATACCAAGGTAAAGGATCTGATTCTTATCTTTTGGGTTGGAAACTAAAACTAGCAAACCAATGAGTTCTCATATATGCAGCCAATCTAATTTGCAGGTGTAATTTATGTATCTATTCTGGCTTTGAAAGGCTACGGTTTGGCGATACTGCTGATAGATTTCAATCCCGATGCTTGACATTCCCTTGTAGAGGCTCACCGCATGGATCACAAGAAGGGTATGTTTGTTTTGTATAGTAGACAATGCAGCAAGAACCATACTTTTGTAGGACAAAAAGATTGGGAAATTGCATTTTACTTACAGCTACTCTTGAGTCTTGTGAAAGAACGTCTTTCGGATGAGACGATCTCAAAACAAGGAGTCCATATGCCATGGGTAGATATTTCTCACATTGTAATGGTTTATTCAAATCGTGTTCTTGTATCAAGGGATATCTTAGGATTTGACCGATGTTTAGACGTTACGATATCTGCATCACTGTCAGGGTTGGCCCTAAGGGTGGGCAAAAGGGGTTGTCCCCCAGGGCCCCATGTCAAAAAAACAAAACTAATAGTTGTAGAAGGTCTACATTGGTTATAAATTGCAACGGAAAAGGGCCCCAACGTGTCATTTCGCCCAGAACTCCAAAATATCTAGGGCCAGCCTTGATCACTGTTCTGTTACCGTGATCACAACCGTTACGCCACTAGGCTCTATGCTCGTGTCTTACTTTAGTGTGCACATCCTTTAACATGATTTATACATTCGAAAAATGGTTTGAAAACTACTTATTTCTTATTGGAGCTAATGGTTTAATCTGGTGTGCAGGTATGCACTGGTAGACTTTCCTGTAGACCCAGGATCTGAATAAGTCTATAAGTGTTGGAATAATGGTAGCAGAAAGCTGTTCAGACTTGTGATTTCAAACTGTTGGCATTGACAGTCAAATGTGCACAATTCTTTGTTGTTAATCTCTGCAGTCTGCACAACATTCTGATTACTGATGATATTACATTTTTAATGTCTTTGCACATTTTTGGTAGTTTTGGCTTATTATGATCATATGGGTGTATTCCCTTGTTTGTAAGGGGGAGAGGTTGCGTTTTGGATCGAGCCATTTACATGTACTTTGATTGAGCTAGTAAGGACGGTAACTAGCTAGCGTAAATTTAAATGTATATTGTATTGTTTCTAATTGATATTAAAGGTCTTCGGTCAACATCTATTAAAATAATTTAGAAAAATTCAGGATTTTAAAAATATTAAACATAAAAGTATATGGTTTAAAGAATTAAAAAATAAAAATATCTAAGATATTATCATAGAATTTGCTAGGGAAAGTAAGGTTGTAAACAAAATTGATCACTATAAATACCCATTAATGTAATCATTTTTTAGCAATGAATAAAAATAGCATTTTAAATATTTGCTCACATTTCTTTCCAAATAAACTAATTCACTACTTTTCTATCTAAATTTTCCTACAACATCATATATAGTTTATTTCAGGATTTGTCATTGTTATACACATTCATTTTGAAATGTATTTAAAATCCTCTCTATGTCCCTTTAAAATGCACTTATTGTCCAACATAAACAAGAATGTTTTGTACGAATTTGGTCCACACTATTTTAATGTGCAACAACTTTAAAATATATTATAATAGCAAACTCCACAAGTATAATCAAGTAGAATCATTGATAAATGCATGCTATAATTAAATTGCTGCAAACTAAAATAATGTAAACCAAAATTATACTGCAACTAAAATTGATAACAAGCACCAACCACAATTGTCAAACACACCCTAAATTATTTAGGGAAATTTCATATAAACTCTGAATTTTTGGCTTCTACACGTGGTAGCCAAACTCTTCTTTAGCCTATGGGGTGATCTCGACCTTTCAATTTTTCCACGTGGTAAACAAAAGAGAAATTTTTTTGTATACTTTACGCTATCTTTTTCAATTTTTTGAATACTTTACACTATCTTTACTTAACATAATGAGATTTTTTTAAAAAAAAACGTCATAATAGCCGTAATTGACCACAAATTTTAAAATCCAGTCAAAATAAATACTTAACTAGCTTGAATCTCGTGTCACACACGAATATCTTCAAATTTGATTTAAGGAAGAAATTTTCTATTTAATACTTAATATTTTATTGCCATTTGAAACATCAATTGATTTAAATAATAGGGCATTCAAGCTTGATTATCCTACTTACCCAATTTAGCTAACTGAAGAATTTTGGAGGGAAAACAATGAATGTGAATACGACATGTATCCTACTGAATAACGCATTTAGTATATAGTATAGATATAGATATTTAACATAACCAAAAACTTAACATTTTATCTACCATATGAAAAAATTGTAAGCTAGTGTCACTATGCCAATTTTGAAAAAACATTAATCAAAAACAAAAAAAATAAAAAAATAAAAAAAAGAGAAGGGTATCTCTTCTATAGTCCCTGCAGACTGCAGTTCCGCTTCCAAAACCCTTCAAGAGAAAAACCCTTATTTGGACTCTCTGTTGCCCGTCGGTACTCCGTCACGACACCCGATTTTCCGGCCATTGTCATTGGCAAAGAGCGAAGAACTCAGTCCATCAGTACTCGTTCGTCCTCTCGCTGCCATTGAGTCGCGAAGACCTCAGCCCTCAATCTTCCTTCTGCCTCACCGCCGGCCACTGCCGTTTACTCACCGGTCATCTCTGTTTCTCCCTATTCGTGGTATTATCATCTAATTCATCGAAGTTGCCACCTTTGTTTTGGTCTTTTAAGGTAAAAGTTTGTTGAAGTTGTGGTATTATTTGATTTGTTTCTCTGTTTAAACTATTCAAATTTCTTATTTTTGTGCTCTTGCTTCTTTTGCTTTAATCTCATTCTTGATTTCTTGTTTCATTCTGTTCTGAATTGTTATTGAACATTATTTTACCTAATTATGCTGTTCTATTCCGAGGACCAAAAAGGCTCTCTCCTGTCTTTACTCTCCGCAGCCCATTAGTGAAAGCTAGTAGCTGTTTTAGGGCAAAATTGGGTCTTCTTCATAGGAACAAAAGGACTCTTTACTTTCCACAGTTCTGCAAGATCTTTGTCTAAATAATTTTCTAATTGTGGTTTTAGAATTTTATTATCTTTTCGAAGATTAGGTTGAGTCATGGCTTCCTTGTACTTTAATTCATATGCTGTCTCTTTTCCAATCACATTCTTTCATTCTTCCTTGGTCTGCGTTTTTTTTCTCTGAATTGTACACTTTTTCTTTAAACTTTGTTTGTTAAACCGTATGCTTATTCTTATTTTGTAGGTGTGGTAATGGTGAATTCCAAGGCCAAAATAAGCTCCCAAGCTAAACCAGATGATATAGAGAAAATCCAATCTGATGTGGCATCATTTGCTTCTTCCCTCGGCCTTGCATCTTCTCTCCCATCTTCTGGGTTTAATGATGCTGATTTCCGACCAAATAAAAAGAAATCTAAAAAATCAAAGACTTTATCCCAAAATGCCGAGGAGAAGAAACCCAATTCCCCAAAAACCCAAATTCAAAAACCAAAATTAAATAATGACCCTAAAACCAGAAAGTTTGAGAACAAGGATGGTGATTTTACTCCAAATAGCAATCGAAATCAAAAACCCAATTTGAATAATGACCCCAAAAGCAGAAAATTCGGCAATAAGAATTGTGATTTTACTGCAAATAACAATGATCACAAGTCTTTTGAAAAGTTTAAGAACCTCCCAAAGCTCCCATTAGTTAAAGCAAGTGCGTTGGGTTCATGGCAGGTGGACCAGGGTGAGCTTGAAGAGAAAGTGTTGGGTGGAGGTGAGAGAAAGAGCATGGACATGAAAAATGCAGAGGAATGGAAGAATCTAGTGGAGAAGAAGAAGGAGCTTGGAGAGAGATTATTAGCACAATATACTTTGGATTATGAGGCTTCCAGGGGACAAAGTGGGGATATTAAAATGCTCATTGCCACTCAAAGGTCAGGAACAGCTGCTGATAAGGTTTCAGCTTATTCTGTTTTAATTGGTGATAATCCAATTGCTAATATGCGATCGCTTGATGCACTTTTAGGTAAATGTTTTTTGTTTCATTGATTTTGATTTATGTTTGCATAATAGCGTGTTGCTTTAGATCATTAGATGTATCTAAATTCACAATGCAGGATGACTGATGATTTTGCTGTTGATTCCTTGATGTATTTGAGTTATAGTTGAGCAATATTTAGACATGGATATAATTGTATTGCTTTTTCCTTAGTTAAATGTTGGATATGGATTCAGCAGGATGCATATGAATAGTGCATCAATATGCAAGCTTTAGCTCAGCAGTGACTGGTAGGGTAGAAAGAGGAAACTTTGCACTTGTTCTTGTTGGGTGTCAACCAGAAATTATGCCCGTATACAATCGTCTAATCAGTAACAAGTAGGGTAGAACGAGTTTACATGGTCAATAAAAATTTAAGAGTCAACTCACTCCTCCTTTGAAATTGGGTCTCAACTAGAAGCTTTAGCTCAGCAGTTGAAAGAGCTAAAGTGGTAGATACCTTTTTTGTTAGTTAGGAAGAATTAAGGATAAAAACTAGAAGGCTTATCAAAGCCTAAAAAACCTGATAAACTTCTTATTCCTAGTGTTGCTGTGGATAGAGTAGTTGGAAAATTCTTTTTCGAAGATTGCTACGTGGAATATAATATAATGAGTCCTTAAACCACGTGCACCTCTTATTTATATGTAAATCACAAACAATTCTTTGTTTTTACAAGGGTTAGTTTGCGTTCTCCATACCTTGCCTTGGTGGGAGTCATTCAGTCACTAAGTGTAATTAAGTAATGGAACGTTGTACACTGCCATGTGGCAATGTGGATATGGATATTGATATTTGCTTCTGTTACATTCATGTTCATAATTATTGGATTCTTTTGTCTCTTGCAGCAATGGTGACATCAAAGGTTGGGAAGCGTCATGCACTTTCGGGTTTTGAAGCTCTGAAAGAGTTGTTTCTACAAAGGTTGGGTTCTTTTCTATGGTTTCACGAGTCTTCTATATTCCTGAAGTACGATGCCTTTGATGAAGCTGTGCTACTTAAAATATGGTTGTTATGACATAAAATAGTGTCATGGAGATTTTTTATAATCGCATGCATTTAATTTGGAGTAATGTTTTGTTTTTACATTAAGGACACTGTTTTTCTTTACCAGAAAACCCTTTAAAATTATAACCTATGTGGTTTTTAACCATTGATATTGGCTTCTTTGAACAGATGCAAACATTTTAAATTGTAAGTTATCAAGCTTATCTGAATTAACTTGAACTTATTTGCGCCTAGTCATACATATATATCCTAAAGCTACTATATAAGTCAAAGGAACAGAGCGTTGTTTATATTGCGTCCTTAACGACGCTAATATACTCCAACTTTACTTGATGTTTGATGGCCCATTAGTAGTTGAGGGATTAGTTTCTTGACTTGTGAGGCAAACAAAGTTTCTTATCGATTATTGTAGTTTGGTAAATGATGTGAACTGTTCACTCACTCATTCGTTTTTGGAGGCTGTGCCTGGTCAAGGAAAGGCATTGTAAATGCTGGAAATGTGAGCTTAACATAATAGAGATGGGGGCTGCAATACTTCTTGGCAGGCATCTGTTTGTTTGTTTTTTTTTGGGACTTGATTTCTCTTTCTATTGACTCATGTTAAGACTACTGATTTTTATTTTGGTAAACAAATTGTCCTGTGATTAGTTGGAGAAAGATTTCAAGTGGTAACCTCAATTTCTTGATGATACTAAAAGTTCGTTATGTTGCAGTCTGTTGCCTGATCGTAAGCTGAAGACCCTTTTCCAGCGGCCCCTCAACCAAATTCCTGAAACAAAAGATGGTCATTCTCTTCTGCTGTTTTGGTACTGGGAGGAATGCTTGAAATTGAGGTATATTTTCTGCTTGCTTAATAATGATTGATTTAGAGAAAATTTGATGTTTTTTTTTAATTATTTAGTGTTATTAGACAGAAAAAGAAATGGTTGTTCTTACCTCAGGTCAACTTCTTTACTAGAGGCTCAGACCTTAAACTGAACAATTGGGCCATACCTTTAATTCTTGTGACACATTGTGAAGAGCACAGTCAACTATAAAATAATGCTGCATTTATATTCCTTATTTAACAAATAATAGGATAGTATGTAAGGATCATAAAGGAGAGCACAAAGTGTGCTTTGATATAGTCCAGACTTTATACCTAACGACTGGGCTAGCAGCCTAGTACTTGCTCATCTTCTAACACACTGTCACAAGTAGTTAGTGCAATTCTAATTTAATTCATATTAGCAGAGTAAGTGTAGATTACAATGGTGAACATGAACTTCTATTGCATGATTTCATCTTTTGTCATGTGTGAACACTTCTCAATAATGGGTTTGTCTTATTAGATATGAACATTTTGTCTCTGCACTAGAGGAGGCATCAAAGGACATGTTGCGTGTACTTAAAGACAAGGCATTGAAGGTCAGTTTTGGGCATATTAGTTTCTTTTAACATCTCTTCATATCTGTCTTCTTCTGTGAGCTTTTCAGATGCAACTCTATATCATCAGATTAGTGTTTTGCAAATATATGGTACTAGTCTATGACCCAGGTAAAATTTGGGTGACGTTGTATTGTGCTAATAATATTTTTAACTAACTCGTATAAACTCAAAAATGTTCGAACTCAATCGGACTCAATGTACTAAAACTCGTAATACCAAGCATATTATTAATTTACTACTATTTGCTTTTGCCAACACAAATAGCCTAAATGTTCAATTCAACTATCATTCCTTCCGTCCTCTTGAGTTTGACACATGTAGTGTAGTAGTAGTTTTTAGTTCATAGATAGATAGTAAAACAAAAACCAAGTGGATGGAAGGAATAAATGGATGGGATTAGAAGAGAGAATGAATTTGTGGATGTGATTAAAATCTAGATTGTGGACCAACATCTAAAATAGTAATGGTTGAAAATTAAAGGGACAAAGCAAAATGGAAATAAGTCAAACTCAAGAAGGGTATATATAATTACTATTTGCCTAAGTAACACAAATTACTTAAAAAGTCATCAAAATCACATAACTCGAATCAGGGAATGTTAGTTGATGTTTATTTACCTAAATCTCATTGAATTTAAATTGGATAGATGTTTTTTTTGACATCCCCAACTCAGTATACTTCAATTTTGGAAGTATTAATTCTTCTCAGTTCACATAATAAATTGGTAAATTATGAACAGCTTCATAATTTAGAATAAGTGGATGAAGGGTAGCCCCGTGCACAAAGCATTAGGAGCATAGATCCAGAAAAGGGTCGATGGGGCCAAAGATATATAGTCCGTTGGTTTTGGATTATAGTGAACTATATAAAAAATTCTCATCAAATCATGTGCCAGTTGTTTTTTATTTAAGATAGCAAATGATTTATGTCATCTAGGGTGATCGGAAAAACAATCTTTGTTATCACGAACAAGGGTAATGTTTCATACACCCCTAAAATCCATCTAGGTGGGACACAATTTATAGCATTGGGGTAATTAAATGTTTAGGATATAATTCTTGTGATTTATTCGAACATCTTCAGCAAGAGCAAACTTCATTTTTTTAATGTCTGTGTTGGCAGAATCACAGTTACTTGGTAGAAAAACTTATCATAATTCATACTAGATCTTGATCTTAAGAAGTTTTCAAGATGAATCTGATGGTGTAATATATTTTGAGATTTAAGATGGAAGTTATGATGATAATTTTTTTAAATCAATTACAATTATTGATACAATGTAGTGTCGCATTTCGGTTCGATTTATTTTTTAGATAGGTATATATGTATGAGCTTTGTTTATCTATAACTTTTTTCATGTAGATGATGTATGCTTTGCTACGAAGCAAGTCAGAGCAAGAGCGAAGGTTGCTCACTGCACTAGTCAATAAAGTAAGTCTACAGGTTTCTCTTTAAGGAACCAAACTTCATTTTACCTAGTTACTCATGATGGTTAAGAAGAACTCTATGACATCCTTTTCATTATTTTTATTTCTTACAGCTAGGAGATCCCGACAACAAGGCTGCATCAAATGCTGATTATTATTTGACTAATCTTCTTTCTGATCACCCAAACATGAAGGTACAGTTATTGTTTATCAGAGTACCTGACTTCACCTAGCTTCCTGTTTTTCCCTTAAACTCGGCTGTATCTTGTTAAAAAGAAAATTTGGGACCAGCTTCTTGAAATGCAGTAATGTTTATCTGTTGATAAAGTTGTGCAAACTAATGAGAAAATATAGATGTAAAAGTTACTTACAAAAAAGAGGATAAAGAAAAAGATGGAAAAATGGGATGAATTGATTAGAAAAAACATATGGAAAAGGTAACTGTAGGGTTTTATATTGCAGTTATAATGCAGAGGCCGAATGTATTAGTTTTCGAAGAGTAAGCTGTTTAGATTTGCCACTCAAGTGAAATGGATAGCATTCTGTAGCTGTGTAGCACTCAAAGAGTAAACTGTTAAAATATGCCCCTCAAGTGCACTGGATAACAAATATGTAGCACTGGGGTTGACCATCCCTGTTCTTCTCTCTGCAGTCTGCACTGTCTCTTACTCTTAGTCTTTCCCTTAGTTTTACAAAGTGTGAGATGCACCGAGGTGCAACAGGTCCTTAGAGCCTAGGTGCAAAGCGGAGTGTGAAGATACAGGTTTTATGTAGGGGAGGCACACTTTTTTGCTAAAAAGCTTAAAAATTTATTTTAAAACATATATAATACTTAAAACGACATGACATTCATATTTAGTAGCAACAAGCTTAAAAACATTCATTATGCTTACGCTAAACAACACTTTAGTTGATAACTATAATAATGAGAATATGAAAAATAACCAAGGTTATGTTCTCCTTCACTCGCTTTTTGCTTTTCTCGAAGAAGCAACACTTTCTCGAATATATTTAAGTAAAGTTGGGTTTCAAGTTTTATTTTCTTTTCAAACAAATAAGCATAAGTTAATTACCCCGCCCAACAAGGAGGTGCGCATATTCTCTAGGTCCATGATGTAATATGTACAACACTCAACTTGATATTAATCTTTCTATCTACTGGATTCCTCCCAATGTTCATCATTTGCCTTGTGGATGTGTTTTTGTTTTGCCTTTCACAAGGTGTCTGACTGGCTTTTTAAAATATAAATTTGCACTTTCAGGCAGTGGTGATTGATGAAGTGGACTCATTTTTGTTTCGGCCGCACTTGGGGTTGCGTTCTAAGTATCGAGCTGTATGTCTTCCTAGTTCTTGTTTAACTGAGTTGATCTTAAATTCCTTTTCAATAATACATCTTGGTGGATTTGCTTACATGAATTCAGTTGTTGATTTCAAGCTTATAAAATAAGCTCCAAATCATATCTGAAAGTTGCTACTTTGTAGTATGCATATATTTTATCAAGTTTAGCTTTTTCTTTTTGCTGTGTTCAACTTTTTAGGGGGTAAAGGAGAAGCAGAAAATTAATGCTTTCCATTCCTTGTTTGCAGGTGACTTTTCTAAATAAAACTCGTCTAAGTCACCAAGGAGACGGGCCTAAGGTCGCAAAACGCTTGGTAGATGTGTATTTTGCACTGTTTAAGGTATTGTTGCTTGTAGCTTCACTTCTTTTATTGCAATGCAATGTGATTCCTATCAGGAAGGTTGCACTTGTAATTTTCAAATGATATTTTTCTTTTTATTATTTTGGTTTTATGTTTTTTATTTGGATGTTTTCCCCCAAATTGAACTTTGCATTTATAATTAATATCGTGAATTTGTTGGACCCCTTAATTCAGGTACTTATCTCAGGGGCAGGAAATAGTCATAAAAATAAAGAGAGCAAAGATGGAAAAAAGTCAACGAGTAAGGTCGATGAAGCACAGTTTTTGTCAGAATCTCATGTGGAAATGGATTCACGCCTTTTATCAGCTATTCTGACTGTAAGTAATTTAAAGATAGACCAGTGTGTTACATGTTGACTTATTTGTCTAATTCAGAGATTATTTTCAATCACTTTTATTTCCTTGTCTTTTGACGGATGATCTAATTCTGTAATTTCCTTGTGAAAATCTCATTTGCTAATTGATCATACCCACCACCTTTCATCCCATTTGTCTGGTTCTTGAGGTCGTGTAGAGCGCTACTACAAATCTACAATTGTAATCTACAATTGTTGTTGCCTTTCATAGCTCTCAAACTCAAAAATCAGCACCTATTTTTGATAGATGTGCATTGGTGAAATATGAGTTATTGCACTTATATCAGAGCTCTGAAGTACATAATGAATCTGTTGGCTTTGACGTGTAGTCTAATCCTGGCTTGATGGGAGCTGTGTGTCACAATTGACAGTGCTTGCAGAAGTCACACAAATAGTTCTGTTTATTAGAGGTCTATATTTTAATATCTGGGAGTTTCTGAAACAGTTCGTCAACTTCTCACCTTCTCGTGCTTCTCAGGGAGTGAATAGGGCATTTCCTTTTGTTTCTGGGGATGAGGCTGATGAAATCGTTGATGTCCAGACTCCAATGCTTTTCCGTCTTGTAAGTCCATGGCTTCATTTGTGTGATATATCAATATATTATATTGTTAGTTCCTTATTTTTCCAATTTTATTGATCTTACAGGAAAGAGTTGGAATTAGTTTTTTGAAGTGATCATTATGCGGAAAGTTTTATTGACATACCATCATTGTGCAGGTTCATTCACAAAATTTCAATGTTGGCATCCAAGCACTAATGCTTCTTGACAAAATTTCTTCCAAGAATCAAGTTGTTAGTGATCGGTTTTATCGTGCTTTATATGCAAAATTATTGCTCCCTGCTGCCCTTAATACCTCCAAGGTTGGTGGTCTTGTTCTCTTTCTTCCAAATATGTAGAACTATAAGGATAACCACTGTCATTCCTTTGCTCAATTGTTAACTTTCCATGTTGGCGTTGCTGTTTGAGAAGCGACTAGGTAAAGTACTTGCTTTGGTTTTAATGGCACTTTGAGCTAATCTTCAGAGAATGTGAGGAACTGCTCATTAGTCATTGTGGTCTTACTAGAGGCCAATTATGATTAAGGAATTGCATGTTGCACACAGTAATTAAGATGTTTCTACATCTAGTTGATAGTAATTTATTAGTATCACAAATTTAATTGATTGATTTAAAGCCAAAGGAAATGACTCTCTAGATTACATCTAGTTGATAGTAATTTATTAGTATCACAAATTTAATTGATTGATTTAAAGCCAAAGGAAATGACTCTCTAGATTTAGATGGAAACAACACGTTTGGTTTATGCACTGCTTGCCTAGTAGAGGGATGCAACAAAAAACATATGGATAGAATACTTGAAGAATTGTAAGCATTGTTTTATGGTCTTTACGACTTGTTTAGTTGTTAATACTAATTAGAGGTTGTATGTTTGAAAGTTATTTCCCTTAGAATTGCAAATTCCTAGGAAATAACCTATTGGGTTTGTGTTTGACAAAAAGTTCTACAAACATAGGAATCAAAACTTCCAAAGACGTGAAAATTCCTATGAAATGTAGTAATCCAATAGTCATGTTTGTTATCCGATAACCATGTTTGTTATCTCGAAAAAAATAACCATGTTTGTAATTGCAACTTTTTGTGTCAGTTACAAATTCAAAAGGTGAAATAAAACTATATATTTGTATTCCTATATAATTACCAAGAGAAATAACTTCCCTTGAATTATAACATTCCGGAATTTAGTTTCAACGGAAACCAAACGGCTCCTAAACAGTGTTTATATATATATATATATATATATATATATATATATATATATACACATATACATATATGAAGAAAATAAGAAGATTATAGTAGAATAAGCATGCCATGCCCATTAAATTTGTCAAGAAATTTTTCTACAATAATTACAATAACCATTCCACGGGCCATCATTAGAGACAAAATAGCATATTTTTCTGGTTTTTCCCAAATTAAGCACTTGTTAGCTAATTTCATTTTGTATACTTATCTAATGTTTGTGTTACTCAAACTTAATGTCCTGGTCTTTGTTTATCTTACAGGCAGAGATGTTTATTGGACTACTACTTCGAGCAATGAAGAATGATATAAATTTAAAGCGTGTAGCTGCATTTTCAAAGCGTCTACTTCAGGTTATTTACTGGTTTTGAACTAAATTTATGAATTTTATCTTTAGTGTAGCTTTGTTTACTTGAATTCGAGTTTCTCCATCTCCAATAGATTGTCCAAATCAACATTCATTTGGAGAGCTATTAATTCCCTTTCCTGCTCTGTTCACTCTTGCTTTTAATATCTGTTGATTTCTATGTTTGTTATTCTATAACAAATGTTTGAGCTCTGAGATTGCTACTTAACTTTCGTGTTCATTAAGTTGAGGTTGATTTTCTTGCTTCTCCAGGTTTCACTACAACAGCCACCTCAGTATGCCTGTGCGTGCATGTTTCTCCTCTCTGAAGTCCTCAAATCACGACCACCTCTTTGGTGAGAATCAGATATTCGTTGTCTTGTCCAATTTATGAAAGTGTACAGTAAAGCTTATGCTGTATTGTGGTGCAGGAATATAGCTATTCAAAATGAGGCAGACGATGAAGATCTTGAACATTTTGAAGATGCTCCAGATGATACTGAAAATTCACCTTCTGCTGAAGCTAATATGCCAAATATAAGTAATGAAGGTGATAAAGGTAGTGTTAAAGATTTCCACTTTGATAATGAGTCTTCTGAAGATGAGGAAGCTGCTCCTGCATCCTTTTCCGGAGATGATATGTCAGATGAAGATGAAGAGTTAATTCTAAGAAAAAATGTTGAGAAGCCCCAAGAATCCAACTTTAATAAGTTGTCTGATGGGAATGAAAACCAACTTGATTCCAAAAGTAAACCTTCACTGCCTGGCGGTTATGATCCTCGCCATCGAGAACCTTCTTTTTGGTAAACTTTTGCAATTTGTCTCTTTCTGTTTCAACCTTAAAAAATTTGTAACACTGTTGATGCCATTTTGGTTTTCTGGTGAGTTTTATGTGTAGTTGAAAATGACGTGCACTGGTGATGTCGCATCATTGCTTATTTTGACTTATTCTTGTTCAGCAATCCTTTTACTACAATGCTGATGTGAAACTTTTGCTACAGCAATGCAGATCGTACTAGCTGGTGGGAGCTGACTGTTTTGGCTTCTCACACGCATCCATCTGTGTCTACCATGGCTCGGACTCTTCTTTCTGGAGCGACCATTGTCTATAATGGGAATCCACTGAATGATCTTTCTCTTACTGCTTTTCTGGACAAGTTCATGGAAAAGAAGCCTAAGCAGAGCTCATGGCATGGTGGTTCCAGTATTGAACCCGCGAAAAAGGTCTGTATTGCAGTTTAAAGAAACTACTTTTTACTTCTCTCTCTTAAGAGAACATAATCCTACAACTTTTAAGTGTTAGGTCAATTTAACTAAGCCTATGTGATTTTGTTTGCTGATATCTTGCAGCTTGACATGAACAAACATATAGTTGGGCCCGAAATTCTTGCGTTGGCTGAAGCTGACGTACCTCCAGAGGACCTAGTGTTTCACAAGTTCTACATGAACAAGACTAGTTCGTCAGTCAAGCCAAAGAAGAAAAAGAAGGGAGCTCAAGAAGCAGAAGCTGCAGAACTGTATGGTGGTGATGAGAGTGATGATGAAGAGATCGATAACTTGTTGTCGAGAGAGGCTCCTTTGGAAGCCGATGGAGATTATGATTATGATGATCTGGATAAGGTTGCCAATGAAGATGACGATGATTTAATTGGTGATGTTAGCGATAATGAGATGGACATGGACATGGACGCACATTCAGATGATGGTGATGCTGCTGACGATGGTCACCCTGCTAATTTTGATGGTGAGATTGACGATGGGGATTCCATGAGTGATATGGATGATATGAGTGATGAAGATATCAAAATTGGCGACATGGACGATGTTAGCGATGATGAAAATGGTCGTGAAGCTTTCAGGTCGAAGAAGGGAAAGAAATCTTCAGCCTCTCCCTTTGCTAGCCTTGAAGATTATCAACACTTGCTTGAAGATGATATAGAAGAAGAAAAATCAGACGAAGAGGATAACAAGGTCAAGCCACGAAGAAAAAGAAAACACAATGTCGAGACCGACAAGAAGAAAAACAAGAAAGAAAATAGCAAGAAACACAAGAAAAAGAAGGGTAAAACCAGTGATTAATATATCTTTGATTCTATTGCTTGTTTTAGTAGCAAACTAAATCCACATTGAGAATTTCCATGCATTTTTCCCGCCCTGCATATTGCCTGGGCTTACAATCAGTGTAGTGAGCAGCAACAGTGGCAACAACCTTTTTTAATGCTCACATCATGCAAAGCCACTGTAAAATTTTGTAGTGTAGACATTTTGTAGCATTTATTTATTTTCCTAGGATTCAATTTTTCAAGAATATGTTTTTACGTAAGTGCATTAGATCAAGTTTTTGTTGACAGCAATGTTTGATTCTGGGAACTAGAGGGTGGAGATTTCTTGCATTAGATCAAGTTTTTAGTTGTCTTGAATTCATAAGTTCATGGTACAATGCTACAATTCAATACTGATTCGTTTCTAACTCTGAATGATTCCAAATAGGATTTCGATTTTAACAACTTTGTTCGGAAACAAGCTAAGAAACCCCATTTGAAATTTCACAACCAACTTGAAGATTGCTTCCATTAAAGATAAAGCTTAAAACTATCTCAAAAGATACAACATTAGCCATTTACAACCTAACTACAACTCCATTGAAACTTGATGGGTACATAAAACATATTAGGAGATAGCTACTTGAACAGTTTTAGGCTTAGCAGGTGGAATCTTCTGAACAGTAACAGTAAGAACTCCATTCTCACATTTTGCTGAAATCGATGAAACATCAGTTTTGGCATCTTGTGGTAGCCTGAACTTCCTCATCATCTTCTGTGGTAAACTCCTCTCTAACTTCAGATACTTGCATCCTTCCTCTTCTCCATCTTCACGCTTCCTCTTCCCACTTGCCTTAATCACCAGTATATTCTCTTCTTCTACTTGTACCTACATTATGCATTCTCAATCATCTGAATCGGAATTTTGAATTCATCATAACTTGTTTATGTACATATTTTGATTAATTTTACCTGAATGTCGGACTTGGATAATCCTGGAACATCTACGTAAAAGATGTATTCCTTCGGAGTGGACAGGATATCTGCCGGTGCAGTATACACACTTTTATCCGTCGAATTCACGTCTCCCTTTCTCAATCTGCTTAATACTTTCGCTAAAACATCATCATCCACCAAATTCCCCAAACCGAAGTTGGTTATGTCTTCAATTAATGCCATTTTAGACTGAATCTGCTCCAAAATTATCACTTAATTGGTTAAATTTATAAGAAACAGGACTGTAGGAGTATTCAAATTAGAAGAATACAACAAAAAACCTCAAAATTGGATCGCATAAGCTAAAAAAATCCAAAAATCTATACTAAACTAGAAATTCTGAAGGATAAATTATTTGCACAATTAATCAAATCAATTTATTATTTACAAGTATAATTAGTTGGAAAACGGTGAACTCACCTGTTTAACAGTAGTAACCGAAGGAGATATCAAATCAAATTAAATCAAAGAGTGAATGGAAAAGTGAAAAGGGTAGTAGATTATATATAATTGGGGATAGAAAGTTGGAGAACATTCAGCAAGATTCGGTTGAATATTGTTCTGGATACATCTGGAAACTCTGGAGACTGATACGTGTCATCGGTGGAGTCTCCACACTTTCTTTTAGTTTTAGCTTTAATTGGCAGTACAGCTTCTTTTAGGGCGTTTTTGGATTGGACGTAAATATTTAAAGTGTGAAAGAAAGTTAAAGTAAGAAAATAACGTTGATAAATGAGAAATTAGTGGAATTTGATTGTTACAGATATAAAAGAATGGTTATAAAGTGATGAAAGATAAAGGAAGCTCTCAATTTTAAGGAGTAAATATTTATCCTGAGGAGGGTGAGAGAATGTATTATCTCTATAATAGGGGAAATTATCTTCTTTTTCCAGGTGCTCTTTTGAGAGACCGTCTTTTGTAGAGACGACTCTCATAAGACCAGCCCAAATCTATACTTTGAGTAGTAACAATTAAAATTGGACTGGGCTTTTGAGAACCGTCTTTACACAAGACGGTCTCAAGTAAGAATTTGTGTTTTCTTTATCATTTTTATTTCATGCTCATTTTACCTTATTCACGATTATTTGTAACTACTTCAAATGCATTCTTATTTTGCCATTATTTTATTAGTTTTAACTTTATTTCTCCTTAAATATTTACACCCAATCTGAACATTGCCCTTATTCGAACTTTATTCGTGATTGATTTTTTAAAGAAAAGAAAAAGACATCTTTCTCACAAGATGGGCTCGTGATTGAAAGAACATCAATTCTTTGATCTACCTTATACCCGTAAAATAGTCCAAGCCCAATAGCTATTTGCTTGCATAAAGAGGGATCAACTTGTCTTATATGAGACTGTCTCATCATGAGACAGCGGCTCACAGCCCCATATAATTAGCTAATGTCTTTAATTGATGACTTTAAAATCGGAAGTGATTGTTTTAAAGTTATAAGTAATCACCCTAAGACTATAAAAAGTGAACGTTTTTAGATTGTAAGTGATCATTTTAACGTTATAAGTGATCACATTAAAACAAAAAGTATATATTGGGCCAGCTCAATAGAAAGGATCACACCGTGAAATCGTCTCATTTAAGAATTAGTGAAGAGGGATAATAGTTTAAATTTGTGCTCTTTAATTTTCTATTAACAAGTTCACACTCCTCAGTCCTCACTCTCCATCCCAATTAACTGCACTTTCTAACTCACACTCCTCAAAATTTGAAGTTAGTGCATGCTATTTTAATATAATTAATCCGGATTTTATTAGTTGTTACAGTTTCTGTAGTAATTACTGTTCACCAAATGATCTTATTTGATCTATATTTCTCTATGTATAATATAAAACATAGTCAAGTGGGATCTTGTTTGATTCGTCTTAATAGTATTTTCTTAATATTAACTTTTTAGAATTTTTTATAGTATGAAATTAGAGATATTAAAAATTAAAATCGTGCATTGAATAGCGTGAAAAACAGAACTATATCAACTATTAAAAACTAGAGGAAGTATGTATTAAGTCCATACAATACCTATTATGTCCGCATTTTCTTCCTCCGGTTAAGGTTCCTAGACCTTGTATTCTTCAATTTTTGACTAAGCGTCCGGAGTTTCACAATGTGATTACGTGTTCCAGTAGGACACATATTCAGGTTTGTAAGATTCCAGAGAGGTTCTAAGCATGTTTAACATGTCCAACTGGACAGAGCTCTAAAAAATTAGGGGTCTGCATATGTTAAGTATTTACACTTTAATGATACAAAGTTTTTTTAAAAAAAATATCATTAATTTTTGAAATTGTATAAGACTTAAAAAGATAGGCTTCCTTAGTTTTAAAACAGGTGATCTTTCTTAAAACATAAAACTAAGCTAATTTGCTGTTGCAGAATTGTTCTTGACATTTTATAGCCCGTAAGCAAAATTTAAAAATAGAGGCACTTACATAAAGTTTCTAAACATAAATTTATAAGGCAAGAATAGAGAAAATTACAAGACCAAAACACAAGGGAAATGGGGATTACATCAGTGTTAAACAAAGAACTCAATGTTACATCAGATGTTTGCATACTCCAAAAGGTGTGATTAATGATATTTTAGATAAGATTAATTTTTTTTTTTAATTTCTACAAATGCATTATGTGTACACGAGGATAGGAAGTTGATCAATTGAGAAGGAAAGTAGAGAGGGATAAAAATTAATAAGATATTTTTCTCATTAACTCTAGCTTCTCCCTAATCACATTACACATGAAACTTTCTTTTTCTTAGTCAAGCCGGTATGTGGTAAAGACTTGTAAGAACTGTCAATAACCGAAAAAGGCGTATCTTCAGTATAAATAGGCACTATAGGAACGCAACTGAGACACGATCTGACCACTCCAAATGTACCATTTCTTTTACATGTTGTCCTACTTTTACGAAAACAATTAAAAAATATCTTCTATATATATAAGATGGTTCACATTAACGTAGTATGAACCAGGTCTACACGGGATTTTTTCATTACTAAAAGAGGATCAAATACAAAGTAAGTAATATACTTCTATAACCTTAAATAAAAATGAGTATACAATTTAATTGAGACAAGGAATCCCCGAAGTTTAGGCAAGTGGATGCAAAAGTTTGAGAAGCAAAGGCATTGAAGATGTAAAATTAGATGTCAAATCTGATTAGGTTGGATTAAAAGATCCATTCATTAATTCAACATGTCGTCAACATAATTAGACTCACAATTTGGGTAATCCTATTGGCTCCTCTGTCCTTTTAGGATTCTATGAAAGATAATACTCCCTCTGATTCAATTGAGTTGTCCCATTTGTTTTTGGGCACTATTCACGTATGACTCTTAATTTGTATTTTACTCTTAATCTATAAGTTAAAATATAGTCATGTGGAATCTTGTTTGATTCGTCTCAATACAAGGATTATTAATATCAATTTTTTATAATTTTTGATTAAGAATAATTAGAGATATTAAGGGTTAGAATGTTGTCTCGGTAAGTGTGAAAAAGTAAATGGGACAACTGAATTGAATTGAAGGGAGTACATTACAAAATTGTACTTGAGACCGTCTTTTATAAAGACGGCTCTCAAAAGCCCAGTCAAATTCTAAATATATATTGTTACAACTCTAAATATAGACTTTGGCTGGACTTTTGTGAGTCATCTTTACAAAAGACGGTCTCTCAAGAAAGCACCTAGTAATACATGTATAATTTTTTAAGTATTTTTAAGTAGTAAATGTGATCTTTAATTATGTAAAGATTGAATGCGAGAATATTTAAATCAAATAGAGGTGTTTAAAATAGATTAGATTTCAAGCTAAATTAAAAATATATTTTTAAATAGGGTAATGATATTTACAGCCCTTAGGGTTGTACATAAAAATTAACAAATTCCTTTTATCATTAATAATTTTAAATTTTCAAGAGAATCTAATCTAGAAATTGAAAAACAATTAATATTTTGTTTAATGAATTTTAACTTCCCAATCAATAATAAATGATAAAATAATATATTATAATTAGTTGTTTATGTTTCCAAAGCAAATTAAATGCAAGATTCTGTCTTATATACAGCCTTTAGGGCTGTATATATCATTTTCCTTTTAAATATATATTTTTAATTTCAAATAGAGGTGTTTAATATATTTTTAATAAAATTAATACATTAATAATAATCATCTCTTACTATCAAAAAAAAAATATATTTTCAAAATAACCATAATCTAAAATCGAATCGATGATCCAAACGAATATCTATAATTTCAAATAAGTCAAATTGAAAGTGACCTAAAATATTTACTATATGGAGTATATTATAGGCTAGGTAGGCTAGGCCACTTGGGTGATCCACTAGCTTCACTAGAAACTAAAAGTATGATCAGCCGTAATACACGACCATTGCCTTGCAAGTGCAACAACAATCGTATTCGTATGGGGGACAATTCAAAAACAAAGCTACAAATTGTTCTATAGAACTATCCAGACTCACCCCTTTTATATTCTATCACTCATTTATTTTTTATCATCAATCAATTTGGATTACAACACCAAGTGGAAATTTAGTAGTAGATATTTTTTTATTTTTCAAATTCGTCTTTTAAATTGACTCTTATCATATTTAAAATTAGGGCCGTCGATTAGCAAGGGCAAAGCAGGCTACCGTCCAGGACCCCGTGTTTTTAGGACCCAAAAAACTTATTTTTATGTATATAAGTTATATTAATTTGAATTAAATTTATATATAACTTACATTTATTGCTAAATAATATGAGTTTTAGTTTTTTTTATAAAGTAGTTTAAATATTAATAATAAAAAACAAAAGATTTATTATACTATGCGTTACGCCTTAAGCTTTTAGGGGTCCGTTTTTATCTTTTGTTCTGCGGCCCAAAAATGAACGAGACGGCCCTATCTAAAATTGTGTATTTTTGATTCAAATTTAGGGAAATCTTGTATAAATTTTAATTTATTAGTTAAGATTTTACAGTTAAAAACTCAATATATGTTTTATATGCTCTATTATGATATAAATACTTTATAATATGTATATTGAGACTCCATACGTACATCTTATTCTGAATTATCCATTTGTGATATATCCTTGAATTCATGATATTAAACTTTTACAAAACTTGTATTATGTTTTTTTTAAAAATTTAATATATATGTTTTTGATAGCCCCCTATATATATTTGATTAATATATTTGTTTTATTGCACTTAAATTGTCATGTGTATAATTTTAAAAAGTTTCATTTAATTTTCGAATGAATTTCTCTTATTTCGTGAGTTGATTGTATAACTAAATAGAACAATTCGTTACGTATAAACGTTATAAAAAAGTTTGATGAGTGTGGGGCTATTATTTTGCATAGTTAAAGTATATTGGTAAGTTGAGCAAGTTGGTACTAAAATAGATCGAAAATAGTAGTACTTGCTTTATGAGTAGTTTACAACTAATACTATCTTGAATTCTTGATAAAATTGTCTTCGTAGTTATGTTTATTTAAATAATTAATTCTGTCTTTTTGATTTTACTTGATCTATTTGACTTTTCACTATATAACTTTAAAAAATTAGATATATATTTAAATTATATAATACAAATAAACTTAAAACCAAGACAATAAATACTATGCTTGACATCCTGTTATTTGACTTAATCATCATCATTATCCTACCCAGTGTATTCCGCTCATAGGAAACTATGGACAGGGTCTAGGGAGGAAAGGACGGCGACAACGCATACTCATAAAAGGATAGCACGGCCAAAAAAAAGTCTCCCAACTCAAAAAAAGATAAAAATACATTCCTGCCACGTGAGCGACATAAATAGAAGTACTAATCAATTAGAGTCAAAACCCTTTCTCTAGCTACATTACACTTGATTGTAACCACTTGGCAACCTGAACATTAGCTTGTTTTGCTGGTTATAAGAAATTTGATAAACCATACACTGATACACTATACAGCCATACATACATTCCCCTTCCCCTAATCTTTAGTCTTTACATTATCACAAATTATTCTTAACTTTATGAATTCAACAAATGCTTATCATCCTTCAACTTGCAACTTGCAAGTGTGCATTATTCACAATAATTTAATCTTTTATTCATTTTTTATTATAATTTTAATTTTTAAATTATAATTTTAATTTTTAATTAATTAAGAATATTTTCTAATTTTAGGATCACTTATCCGTATAACATTGTTACTATAAAAAAAGGAAAATAAAATAAAAAAAATCAAAATTATTAAAAATTTAATTGTTAAAATCATAAAACTAAACTTACTTGATTTGTCTTTTATATCTTTTTTTAAATTTTTTTATAATATAATTTTATATTTATTTTTTGTTTTCTAAATGCAAAATGACTTGTATTATTGGTAAGAGTTTACCTGGGTGCATTCTTAGCAAATATCCCTAATAGTTAGAATTATTCATGTTTAATCACAAGTTGGATTATTGTAGAAAAATATAGTCACTAATTCACTTTAAATCAAAAAGGGCAACTACTTTTATCAACCATATCACCAAATTTCATCCCCATATTATAATGACTTGTAATTTAAGTTGAATTTATTAAGCTACAATAATTCTCAAGACATATCATTTCACTATTAAAAAAAATCTTATTAATTTATGTAAAATGAAATAAAAGCTTTGGAAATAAAAGAAAAAAATCTTACTTTCCATTTTTGTCCTTTCATAAATAATCCTTTCCATTAAAGTCGTAGATCTAGATGATGTCCACCAATTTAATTGTAAGTGTGTTCATTTTGTAACCATGAAAAAGAATAGACCTTTCAAATTTAGATCAATGGAGGGCGAGGAATACATGATTTCGAGCATCTTCCTTTGTTATTTGTATGATAGCTAAGTAGAGCTGAATATCACGTGGCCTATATACTATATATGGATACTATACTATACTTGTTTTTCATTAAAGTTTATTGGAATTGGACCACTAAACCATCAAATCTTATTTCAACTTCGATATCTTAGTAAAATATATTTTTCGTTCCATAATACTTGTTACTGATAGTGACATTTTCCCAAACAATATGTTACACGCACTCAGTAGCAACTATCAGTGGCGGACATAGGATTTTAAGGATGGGGTTGCATAACTTAAGATTTCATTATCCAAAAAAACAGTAAACATTTAATAACTACAAATTTGATTAGCACAAAATCATTATAAATAAAAATAGTCAAACAAACACAAACACAACATATCATACTTTCTCAGTTTTCAATTATAAGCTTAATGATCACCTTTTATGCAATCAAATAATACTCTTATTCATTACCAAATAGCTTTGTTCATAGATAACAAAAACTCATAAAACGTGAATACAATAATCATGCGTTGAGATGAATCAAACAATGACTATGTTTTAACAATATGATTGATAAAATACAAAGAATTTTTTTTAAATCCAAGCAAAGTAAGTAAGTTGTGAGTAGTACATTGAATTTGTAAAGGAATCAACTCAACCAAAAACTTAAGGTGATGGTTGAGGCCCCAAGATATGTTATATACTCTAACACGCCCCCTCACATGAGAGCCTTTGGGCTGGAAGTTTGGATTCAACACAGACTCTCCTCACACATGGTGCTATATATTCCAATTAAAATGAAGGGTGATTGAGATTCGAACTCGTGACCTCTTGTCGCACTGGATTCTGATACCACGTCAAGGAACTAACTCAACCAAAAGTTTAAGCTGATGGTTGAGGCCCTCAAGTATGTTATATACTCTAACAAAATTGAGGCTATATGAGAATGTAGTAATATTTTGTACTACCTAGCTCCTATTGAATCTAAATGTCTCATTTTCTTTTTCGGCACTATTTACTTATCACTCTTAATTTGTATTTCACTCTTAATCTATAAGTTAAAACATAATCATGTGAGATCTTGTTTGATTCGTCTCAATACATTGATTATTAATATCAAATTTTATAATTTTTAATTAAGAATAATTAGAGATATTAAAGTTTGAAATGTTGTCTCGGCAAGTGTGAAAAAACTAAATAGGACATTTAAGCTGAATAGGAGGGAATATAAATTAAAAGAAAATAAAAATTATAAATCTAATGGAAATTAGCCAACAAGATCATTCCAAACATTAATTAATGATCAATAATTCCAACAAGTAAATTGACATGAGTTCCATTTTACAAAGGTAAACTACAATAAATTTTTATGGGGGATGGGGTTGCATATGCAACCCCAATGTACAAGCTAGGTCCGCCCATGGCAACTATTATGGAACGGAAGAAGTATATATATATATATATATATATATATATATATATATATATATATATATATATATATATATATATATATATATATATATATATATATATATATATATATATATATATATATATATATATACACACACACAATGGCGGAACTTCACTAGGGGCGGGAAGGGGCTTCGCCCCCCTGAGAATTCGGATAAATACTGTTTTACGTTAGGTACAAATGCAATGTTTCTCTTTAGCTCACTTGGGAAGAAGGTGATATTTTATTTACATGGTCTTGGGATCGAACTCCAACGCATTCAATTCTAAAGCATCTTAAATTTTTTTAATTATTGAATAATATTTTACTTCTAAAGTTCTAATATCTTTTGGGCTCTACACAACCAAATAATTTCCTTTTGCCTCTTATTACTCCATTAAACTCAATTACAAAATACTATTATGTTTCATTTTTAATGAATTTTCATAGTATTATTAATTCAATTCTTAATATATCTTACTTTGTATAATAAAATTATAATTAAAATATATTAATAGTATATAAATTGAGATGAATTATATAAAACCTACTTGATAATAATTTAACTTATGAATTAAGCATAAAATACAATTAAAACTTAAATGTAGGTGGTATATTTTTGGATTAATACAAACTCAAGAACAGATTTATTAATTTAAATATAGGTAGTATAATAACCCTTCATTTTGCTTAGGTTATTTAGACCCTTTATAATCTTGCCCCCTCAAATATTTGGTCAAGTTTCGCCACTATATTGTGGTTTTAGTTTAGTTTGCACCAAATATGTATATTTTCCTTTTTAAGTTTTAAATTCAAGGCCCCATATACCATGCTTTATTCAAACCATGGTTTTAATTTGTCTATTGTATCTAAATTTGTGATCCATTTTGCTTTCATCAAGTATATTTACACCATTTGTGTAGTCAATTTTTTCTATTTATAGCTAATATGGTTTTTGAAATTATATTTATAATTAGTATAACATTATTATGTAATCCTTTCAAGTTTGTAGTTATCCATTAAACACATTATTAATTTTGTATATTTTGATTAAAAAGTGTTGACAAATAAATAAAATTATTAATTTAATTTTATTACATTATTGTATGATTTGAATAAAATTAGATGTACAAATTAAGTTTGTATAAAATTTTGATTTGATTGAGCATAAAACGCAAACTATGAGGAAATGTAACACGATATAAGTTGAGTTATACCTATGATAGGTATACCCAGTTGGCCATATGGGGTGAAATGTGTTTGATACATATCCAGGTGGCAGGAGTAGGTATGAAGATTTTACCCATCATTAGTGATGTGTAGGTTATATGCGTATGAAAATTTTAGGGGAGTTTAAGTATTTTAGGTGCATATATGAGGAGGACATATATATTGCACCGGCCTTCTTATTAAAGTAAACACATTATGGTTAGATTTGAGCATTTAAGGCTGTAAGTGTACATTAATACTATGTTTGGATAGCAAGTTTGGATGAAAAAGAAAGGGAAGGAAGGGGGAGAGACGGAAAGGGGAGGAAGTGAAGGGAATTGGAAGGAAGTAGTTTTTGTTTGTCTAGAAGAGAATGGAAGAGAAAGAAAGGAAGATTAGTGTTTTTCTTCCAATTCTTTCCACCTTTAAAGGGGTTTCAACCCTTACACCATTTATCGACATTTTCTTTCCAGTTCCTCTCTTCCAAGTCCTTTCCCTCTCTTTTTACTATCCAAACAAAGAATCATTCATCCCTTCAAGTCGCTCTCCTTCCTTTCCCTCCATTTCCTTCTATCCAAATATAGTGTAAATATTAATTTGCATTATATATATTCATAATACTTACTATTAAAAATATTTATTAGTTGATTATTATTAATATGCATTATTAATTAATTTAAGAAAGTATTGTGTTCTTTTACAAAGTTACTATGATCGTTTTCGTTTAAAATTTTTATATTAATACTTACTATTAAAAATATTTATTAGTTGATTATTATTGATATGCATTATATATATTCATAATGATTGAGAAATTAGGAAACAATATTATATTTAACTAAAAAAATAATTGAGCAAATAAGAAAATACTATTTAGTTGAGGAATAATTAAGCAAAGTGGCACGTGGCGAATCATAGAAATTCCTCAACTCTCATTCTAAAGTCGCCACGTGTCAAAGTAGTTTCTAAATTATCAAGTAGTGTATGATGATGATTTTCTGATTTGATTACATAAGCGTCAGAGTCCTAATTTTAAAAATATATACTACAAATTCTTCCTAAGTTTTTGAAATATTATTATTATTATTATTATTATTATTATTATTATTATTATTATTATTATTATTATTATTATTATTATTATTATTATTATTATTATTAGTTACTCACTCTGTTTTTTTTTCTTCTCATGTACTTTTGGTATAGTATTCAAAGTAATTTTTGAGCCTCAATTTTTCTAAACTTGCATTATAAAAAATTATAAAAAATATATGATAAAAAAAATATACATTATAATTCATGCATATGTGTATAGGTGGTTCATGAGTATTACTCCCTCTGTTTTTTTCGTTCTTTCTATTTAATTTTTGCATAGTTTTCAACGTAAATTTTAAAATTCAATAATATCCCTAAATACATATAATAAAAATTTTAAAAAAAAATACATAATCAAAAAGTATACATTAAGACAAACTAACAAAATCTCACATGGATATATTTTATCTTCTAAATATGTGTCAAAAACATTAAGTTAATTTCTCTCTCCTTAAGGTGGAATAATGTTCCAAATGTTGTTTGAAAAATATTATGAATAATTTCATGTTTTTTTGATTTCTTTACGATATAAACCATTTATTGGATGACTTGCTATTATGTAAAAAACAGAAAATGAATATTTTTTAAAAAAAATTATATGCCCTTGAGACTTTTTTTCTATTTTTAAATTATTTTTCTTTTTTATTGCAAAATTAACATGTTATAGCAGATCATAAAATGTAGAGAATATTACAGAAAAGTTAGAAATTGTTGATAATATTATAGAAAAATTAGAAATTATTGTATTATTTTTAATATTTTTTTATTATATAATTATCTAATACTCCCTCCGTTCCTTTTTGTTTTTCCACCTTACTAAAACGGGTAGTTCCATAAGTTTTTCCACTTTAGAATATTTTCTATTTTTGGAAAGTTTTCATCCCACTTTTACCCCTTAAAACCCCACTTTTCTTACTTCACACTACTATTTAATTATTTTCTCCCTCATACTTCCAATACAATCATTACATTACACTATTATTTAATTATTTTTTCTCTCATACTTCCAATATAATCATTACTTTCCACTACTATATAATTAAAATAATACCCACTACCACCAAAGATTCCATTTTTCTTAATTTTGATGAAAAACCCAAATAGGAACATCAAAAAGGAACGGAGGGAATAATATAATAAATAAAATGTTATATAACCATTTACTAACATTGCCACTTCAATTTTTAACATAAACCAAAGTATCATATATGTGAATTACATGATTATAATAGAAAAATGAAGTAGCAATTTATTTTAGAACCAAAAGAAATTGTTGAATGTGGCGTATGATTAAAGCATTAATCATGTGTATCGTATTTTATGAAAAATTAGTTTATGATTAAGAGAATACTTTTGTATGTCATGATGATAATTGTCAATTGATAAGGAGATGCCTTTGCAATTTGCATATTGAAAAGACTACAACTTGACCCACCAACTTAAAAAAGGCAATCAAACCAAAACTACTTGTACAATTTACTAATTTAAATGCTTTGAGAGACGGTCTCTTTGAGAGATCATCTTTAATTGAGTCGGCTTTTAAAGGAAAATATAAAGTAAGAATAGAAATTAAGCTCTTATGGATTGGGCCTAAAATGCGTCTCTCAAAGAGATAATCTCCCAAAAAACTCGTTCTCTTATTGAGTAAGGAAAATTATTTATTTAAAAATTTTTAATTGAACCTTTGTCTAATAATTGAAAATTTTCCTTCCTCTTTCATTTTAGCATTATTTATTTAAAAACAATCACTTTTTTTATCTTATTAATACATTTTAATTTTCTATTAATTTCATCTATATAATTCAATTTTTCTATTTATTACCTAATAACCACATTTTCTTAAACACATATCACTTTCTCTTTGATGCTATACTAAAGGCACAAATAACTATATGAATCTCTTTGAGAAATGACCTTTTATTGGAGTTGTTGATTGATTTGATTAGCTGAAATGTATGTTAATAAGCCAACTCTTTAGACTAGTTGCTTAAGTCAGTCGGTATGAAGACGTTTGACAAAAGTTACACATCAATTGTTTGTTGTTTAATAAAAAAAAATTGACTAAAAATGAAAACCAATAAAAAGAACACAAAAAAACCCTTTTATTTTTAGTTTAAAAGTCATATACCATTAATTTTCTTAACTGAATGATAAACCAAAAAGCCAAAAATCAAAAACCAACTAAAAAGTCAATTATCAAATGCCCTATATTTTCATGCCATCATTATTTCTAGACAAATTCTTTATTAATATCATCTCATCCTGAGACATTTAATAATACCCAATATCAAAATATTAAGAAAAAAACTAAAATCAAAAACTGTTTTTCATTTACTTACTTAAATTTTAATAAAAAATTCATTTATTGTACTGTTTATATAGGTCCGTTTCACCATGAAACTTTTATGTTATAAAAAAAAACACAAATTCTTACTTGAAACCATCTTTTATAAAGACAGCTCTCAAAAGCACAGTCCAATTCTAAATATAGATTCTTACAACTCTAAATATAAAATTAAGCTGAACCTAAGTAAGATCTTTACGACAAAAAGACGGTCTCTAAAAAAACCCCTAAAAAAATCCATGGACCACCATTAGTTCACCCAAAAGAGTTGAAACAGAACCTTCTGGATATACTTAATTTTACATTACACCCACGAATTATTAACTATTATTATCAAAAAATCCCAACTAAGATTTATTTTTATTTTAAATTCAGCAATCGGCATCTATAAATCTCGTATAAGTTCCCACTTTCCATTAAATAATAAAAACTCTCCCTCCCAAAAACAAAAATTAATACAACAAAAATATCTATGTTTGATCTTCTATTAAACCCTCCAAGTTTGAATCTCAGCCGTTGATCACCAATAAAAAAAAAATCAACATTAAAAACTATTTAAAGTGGCGGTTTCTGGAGACTTCTAATGTCTTAGCGTTTAATTACAGAATGTGATCATCTTCTATTTTTTTCCTCTTTTACAAAAAAATATGTTCTTTTTTCTTACAATTTGCATACCAAAATATTCTATAAAAATATAAATATTGGTTTCTATTTATAGACCAAATTTATATCCAATTTGTCGACAAGAAATTGTTTTTTTTTTTTGCTAAAAATGGCAAATGGGGGAGAGAAAAAAAATGATGATTACTACTATAAAGTACTTGGCTTGGAGAAAGAATGCTCTCCAATTGAACTCAAAAATGCTTATAGAAAGCTTGCTAAGGTTAGAATTTCTTCTTTTTTTTTTTGGATTTATGAAATTTGTCGGAAAATAATTTATATGTGATTTTATATCGAAAAATTAGAGAGAAATTGATTAATTTATAAGCTTGGTGGGCCAGACTATTTATTTTATTACCAATTGGTTTTAGGATGAAAATTTATCGAGATTGTGTGCAGTCAACTCTCCTGTTATGTGGGCGTTATTGTGTATAATAAGTCTAATAACAAATTTATCATGATGGATATGGTCGGAAAATTTGAATAAATTTTTTTATTTATTTTCAAACTTTATTGAATGATTTAGGTTTTAATTTTGTTATGGTCATTGGTATTATTAGCAATGGCATCCAGATCGTTTTTCAGCATCTGGAAATTTGAAGTTTGTGGAAGAAGCAAAAATTAAATTTCAAGCTATTCAAGAGGCTTATTCTGGTAATTTCTTGTTTATTTCATATATATATTATTTTATAAAAAAAATAATTTGTAATTTTGTTTTTTTATGTTTCATGTTAATCCTCATATTATATGTAATTCGAATTTTTTCTGATCAAATAAAAAAAGTATTAAAAATATATCCCCTGTTATAATCCATGTTATTTTACCAGTTAAACCTTTGTTATTTTATACATTTTGTATAATAAAGTATTAATGGTACATTCTAAATTATGTCATTTCATTTAATTGATATCTCCATTTAAGGATTTGGTTGTTGTAATAAAAATATTATTACTCACTCCATTTTTCTTGAGAAAATTGTCAATAATAAATTAATTTTACTTGATAAATCAAAAATAATTTTAATTATTATTATATTTTTACATGAATTTATTTATTAGATATATTTGTTAAAAATAACTTTACTTATTATGTATAAGTATAATCATCTTCAATTACAAGTTCTCTATAGTTATAGAAATTAAGAATAAACAATAATTATGTTTTTTTGCAATAGTTATTTGAATAGATAGGTTTATTTAATAAAAAAAATAATAAAAATAAATGTCAATTTAAAGTGGATAAACTTTTGTAACCGTACAACAGAGGAGGTATTACTAATTAGTAGGAAAATTATTGAAAAAATAATAATTCTTGGTCATAGTTTAAAACCTTATGGATCATATCCTAATATTAGGTTATGAGTCTAATTTATATTTATAAAGAGTATAAGATCGTTCCACCGCGTGGCCTATAAAGCTTATATAGAGTTAAATGAATGCTTACATTGTTTAAAAAAGATAAATTATGAATATTTGGATTAAGATCCATTTCATCCGACTTACCAAATTTATATCAGCATCATCATTATACCCAATATTCCATTCAGGGCAGGGTCTGTGTGAGATAAGGTGACAAACAATTCATACCCGTCTTTCCTTTCTTGAATCGATTATTTTAAGATCATAAGTAATCGTTTTAAGGTTATACGTAATATTTTACGCTCATACAACTTGACCATGAACATTCATAAAAAGAAGGGGTAGATTAAAAATTTAGAATTATTGTTGAAATAGTTGGATCAAACTCAAATGTTTTCCGACAATTTTTTTTGTGAATAAAAAAATGGTGAATAATTTGTCATTTGTGTGCGTGGATAATGTCCAAAGACACTTTAAAATGGTGGGAACACAAAATGGTTTAATGTTAGAAGCAAATTAGGTCATTAAGTGGACATGACTGTTATCTACTTTATAAAGTTTGTGAACGTCTTATAGTATCTACTATCAAGTGTTAAGGACTAGGATTACTTATTGCTTTGTAGCCCATTTGTACCTTTTTTCATCCTTTCACTAAACTTTTCTTCTTTCTTTCTTTTTTTTATATGTTTTATTGAAATTTCGAAATTAATTTATATTTTAATCCCGAAAAATAAAAAGAATATACCCTTTTATTATTTTATTGTGTTAGAAAAATGTTCTGGTAAAATTGTCAAATAATAAAACAAGAAAGGAATGGGAGATAATTTGCATTATAAGCTTGATTTTAGATGATTAATTGAGGTGATTAGTATTGGATTAGCACATAACAATTGCTTGTACGTAAAGTTTGGAGTTGTGGGGTCCGATAGGCCCCCGCAACAGTCTATTATTGCGGCCTATTTTTGAGTTCGCCTCATTAACATATTGAAGTTATTGCTTTACTTTCACTTTTTTACGGCCACTTAACTTTAAATTTATGGTTTGGCCTTGGGTTTCGAGGTAGATGGCGTGGTTTAGGGGAAGGATTATCAGCTTGACAAATATGATTATGTTATGGTTTTGAAACAGTTCTATCCGATGAGACAAAAAGATTTTTGTATGACGTTGGAGTTTACGACAAAGATGATGACGAAAACAATCATGTGAGTCCTTTTTTCACCTGTGATTATGCATACTTTCTATGTTTGTCGTAAATCATTATCAGAATATGAATTCCTTAAGCTGATGGTTAAGATTCAGAATAAATTCAATCACATGAACCCTCTAAAACCCGTCAAGTAGAAATTATTTCGTTTATCATTATGCAAAAGCCGAACCAATATTGAACTTGTAAATTCGTTGTGCAAATTACTAACGCTCGCTAAACTTTCAGGGAATGGGCGAGTTTTTGAACGAGATGGTTAGCATGATGAGCGAAACAAAACCGAGTGTAAGTTCATATGCTCAAATTTTCGCCAAAATGCATCAATCTTCATCATGAATTCATGTTTCCAATCATATAATTTCACTTGCATTCATAAAAACAATACATTTGAAAGTACAGCACCTGATAATGTTAATGTCTAGTTCTAGTTAATAATGCAAGTCATTACTTTACTTATTATATCACTTCATTATATAAGGTGTGGATAAGATACACATCTCTGTTTCTTGTACACATCTGCAGTTATGTTATGAAAAGATCAACTTGTAAAAAGTTGTATCTCAACTTGTTAAAAGTTGCATTAATTGTCTGTCAAGGAACCAACGCAACCAAAAACTTAAACTGATGGTTGGTATCCTAGAATATATGCTATATGCCCTCCCACATAGCCCTTTGAGCTAAAAATGTGGATACAACACAGACCCTCATCAAATCTGGCGTTGAATATTGATGGGTGGTTGATATTTAAACCTGTGACATACCATATTAAGAACTGGCGAAAATAAGTTTTCAGTTGGGTTGGTTCCTTGACAGTGACAGTATCTAGGTCCTTTTTATTAAAGATTTTGTGAACAATTTGGTTGAGTAGTGACTTCTAGAGTTATAGTAGGTTAACCACACCTTTAATAGATGCTTCAGTTTTGTGGTCCAGTTTGTAGACTGATGCATACGCCATTGTCTAGTGTTTTCTGACAAGTATTTGCTTTTTTGCGTACAACTTGCTGTCTTTTATGCCTTGTTATTTTCAGGCATTTTTTGCCTTCTAAATGCCTTAGATTTTGGGAAAATTATCAAATCTTTCTTGCATGTTCTATGCCTCTTCTCGTTTTCGCGTTAGCTGTCGTATTGTCCTAATGTCTCGTATCACGTTGGAATGAACTTCGATTTGTAAATTCTTTGGTTTGATCCACGAGATTCGATTTAAAGCCCTATGCATAGATCATCTTAGTTTTGGCCTTCTGGGGACCCATATAAAGGAGGAGGGTGATCGGTAGGTTAGTGACAACCAACTGCGTAAAATTTAGTCACAATATCCCATGATCATGAACTAAAATAGACGATCCTAATCTTTTGGGATCAAGGTTGTGTCGTAAGAATCCAGAAAACTAATATAAGGTGGGCTAAAATCTCACCATTGAAAGTGTGTTTAATCGTCTTGAATTCATGGCCTTGGCAAGCCCGAGCTTGAATTCCTATGGTCAATCACCTCTCTTCATTTCGATCAACCTTATTGGTTATATCTCCGTAAATGTGCAATAAATACTCGATGAAGGTTACTTTTTTAGGATATATGAAGTATTGCATTGTATGCTAGAGGATTAACTATTTTCACTTGCGAAACAACAGGAAAATGGCGAGGAAAGCTTCGAACAATTACAGGAATTGTTCGAGGAGATGTTTCAAAGGGACAATCATGATCATTTCGCGTCTACCTCACAAGGGATGAACCCTTGTTCATCGTCGTATGGAAGTCCACTCGACGGTCCATGTAGTACACACAAGCGAAATTCATCCCAAATGAATAAATTTGAAGGATCATCATCCTTCAATACCAACTTTCAAGGTTTTTCACTAGGGGTAAGTAATATAGATTCACACTTCTGACAATGATAATTGATCTAATTTACTAACTAGTACCGCCTAATCATTGTAATCAAATCCCGGCCCCTTAGGTTAATGATCGATTTAAGACAAGATTAGCAATTTTGGTTGGTGAAAGAGTCGATTTTTCTTTTCGTTTTTGGGTTTTAAACACGGGTTTGTTACGAGGTCTAACTTAATTGTTGGGGGAGTTGATCTTTTGTGTTTCAGGGTGGATTGGATGAGAGCTGGAAATTCATTTCTTCCTTCTGGTGAGTAAATCACTAGTAGTAGTAGAAGTTTTAGGTAGATGATCGAAATCAAACCTTAGGCCGAACTTTAGGCAAATCGGTACCTATCTCATCGTTGTTTGCTAGCTTCATTTGTGTCTAAATCAAACGATAGTATAAATAGAACACGTGGTTGAAGTTACACCTTAAAGATTCGAGTTTTAAGAGCTAAAACTCGATTTTTCGTAATAAAACTCAAGGTTAATGTTTTTCCTTGTTTATTTTGGATGGTTTTGTAAAGTCAGATGGAATGCCGAGGAGGTTGGACAAACACAAAGGAACTAGTCGGAACAATGCCAAGAAACGGTGGTAGTTTTACTACTACTAGCAGTAATAATGGGGGTAATAATAGTAGAAGACGACATGGTAGAAAGCAAAAAATTGCTTCCGAACATGATGTGTCTTCAAATGATTTCTTCGGCATTTCTATTTGAACAAGTCGCATTGTGATGGTTTGTCGAATTTCGCTTATGGAAATTGACAATAGGAATTGTGTTATATGAGAATTTTGTACAATGTTATTTCAAGAGGCTTGAAGATGTATTTATCATGATTTTATACATGTAATAGCAATTAAGGGACACCCATTTGCTTCCCATTCCAATTCTCTTTGGACACTTAGGGTGTTCTTGTATCAATATCCACATTTTTCTCAATCAAGCGCCATTATCCGTTGAATGACGTTTGTTATAAGGATAAAAGATTAGATTTACGAAGTAGAAGAAATGTAGGGATGAGATGAGGATATAATTTTATTGTATGGATGAGATAAAATTGTGTTCTCTGTTTTCACCATTCAAGGACATTTTCACACGCTTCAATACATCAATTTAACTGTTAATATCTTTAGTTTTACAACATTGAAAAATTATTGAAACTAAAAATTTATAAAATTCACATTGAGAAGGTTCTTGCAAGATCTTACATGACTATGTTTTAACCTATAAATTATCGACAGTATGAAAATTAAGTGATATTGATGAATGTTGTCAAATTATCTTTGGGTGCAACCAAAAAAAAGAGGAGGTATAATTTAATTGCGTGGATGAGAATAAAAGACTAGTCATTGTACTTCATGAGACAAGTTAATACAAGCAATCAAATTAATGTACTTTAAAAAAAATTAATAATTAAATAATAAAAACTTTTTTTTCATTTTTTAAAAAAACTAAATATTCTTTCAATCCACACTAAATCATCTTAAACAAAATTTATCTATATAATGTACATACTCTAATGGAAAGGAACTTTATCATTTTACACATATTTTTGTGAGAGACCATCTCTAATTGGATTGACCCATTAAGAAAAATATAGAGTAAATATAGGCAATAAGTTTTAATGAATTAGACCTTATAAACATCTATCAGAAAGACGGTCTTTCAAGAGACTGGCCGATCGTTTTAATGCTAAGGAAAAATGAACATTTAAGATATAGGAGTATAAGACGTAAGCCTTTTTGTGGGGAATGAAAACAGGGCCTACAGCACGTGGATGATGGGCCCGTATATGCTTCTTGGTAAAGTCTCAATATCATCATTTTACTTTTATTTTCCTTTTTTCTTCATCCATCCACTTTCTTTATGTTGGAACTTGGATGTATCAATACAAATCAATACTCTTTTTTAAAAAAAAAAAAAAAAAATTGTCCTGTGTCCTTTTGTTGTTATCCGTTTACTCTTAATTTCTCTCATTTTATACCAACTTTTAATTTTGCACATTAATTTTTTTGGCAATGGTTTTATTTGTAAATTTGTATTTTTCTTCTTAACAATTCATTTGTATCTTTTACTTGATTTTTTTTATTTTTGAAATTAGTTTTTTTTCACTACACAAAATGATAGGATCAAAGAAAGTATCTACCTTTTACGTTTCTTTTCAAACGTCTCGTTGGCTTTTGGATTACTATTCATCAATCACTTTTAATTTGTATTTTATTCTTAATTTAGTATTAAAACATAGTCAAATGAGTTTTTTTTGTTCGTCTTGACATAAAGTATATTAATATTTAGTTTTGTAATTTTTAATTATATGCAATTGTAGCTCCATCATCATCATCATCCTACCCAGTGTTTTCCGTCCATAGAGAACTATAGACAGGGTCTTGGGAGGGAAGGACGGTGACAAGTACTCATACTCATAAAGGAGAGCACGACCAAAAGGAGTCCCCCGACTCGAGAAAAGATGAGGAGAAGAATCCCAGAATATTAAATTAAGAAATGGCAATAAAATTGTAAAAGCAAATATTTTTCTTATACATACCCTCTACCTTTACTTTAAAAGGTTAATTATACCGAAATATTTTGCTTTGATTGGTCTCATTTATATAAGAGTATGAGTTATAATATATTGAATCTTATTAGGATGCGTTTGGAAACACACATTTCATTTCAAATTATGAATTTCAATTATGAAATTATAATGAAGAATTTGAAATGACAAGGGTTGGGGTGTCATTCTCAAATCCTCATTTTAATTAACTACTTTTATAACATTGGTGAATTTGGCTCAAATCCAAATTTGAATTATTCTTACTAACTTTAAGTCAAATCCATATTTACAAATAAAATCATCATTTCCAAACATACCATTATGTTATTCTCAATGTAAAAATTTAATGTGTAACGTTTTAATATATAATGAGTCTTGACATACACGTTAAAATTGTCTAGAAAAATTAGTCATTAATCTAAATTGCCCATTTTTAAAAAAAATTAAAAAGTGGGGCTATAGTAATAAGAATAAAAAATATATATTGAGAAATAAATAGTTCTAAAGCTCATTTTTAGCCATTTTATACAATGATACGATTAATAATAAAAGATTTTGTCGCCAACTTGTTGGATCCAAGTTGCAAGTTCCCCTCCTTTAATTAGCAACTTGTCCTTCTTTATTTAGCAAGTTGTTTTCCCTCACACTTTACTACTTTGACTATGTTTTTCACCTCTTCTAGAAAAAATATAAATAAATAACACGCTAGGCAATTTTCATTTAAAACGACATTAATATTGAAAATTATCTTAATTAGGAGTAACTAATTTAAAATTTCGTGCAATGTACGAAATTCTTAGTATGAAAACATATATATAAGCATAATTTTTAAAAATATTTACGATAAATATACTACTCTTATATGCTAAAGATGACATAATAAATAATACTCCCTACGTTCCAGTTTACTAACTAGTCCCATTTGACCAAACACGGATTTTAAGGTAGTAGTGAGGTCCATTGGAAAAGGTGGTAGTTGGGTATTTTAATTGATTAAATTAATTGTAAAGATGGTAGTGGAATATTGGGAATTGGAAAAGTGGGGGTATTTAGGTAAAAAAAGGATAGCCAAAAAAGGAAATGGGACAAGTAATGAGGAATTGCCAAAAAAGGAAATAGGACAAGTAAATTGGAACGGAGGGAGTAGTTGTTGAAGTAGGGTGATATAACAGTTTTATATGTGTAATAAATTTAAATAATTTGTAGATGAGTAAAATAAATAATAGGTTGATCAATTTTAATTGCCATTTAAAACCAATATAGCCAATAAAATTCTTTTGTTTAGCATGACCCCAAAAGAATGACAAGTTTGATTTTTCAATCTTTTTATTAAACTGTACGACTAGCGTGGCTCTAAAAGAATGACAAGTGTGATTTTTCGGTCTTTTTATTACATTGTATAATATGATGCTTAGTTGAAATAATTTATATAACTAAATCATCCTAAAACTTAGTAAATTATTTAATGTCATCTAAATGTTTATATTATTTTGTTTTCAAATTTCTCTAGCAGTAATTTATTAAAAGATATATGATTAATATTGTATTCACTAATATATAATCTTAAATTTGTTAATATACCCAAATGATTCTTAATTTATTATTTTCATTCTCTTAGTCGATTATTAGATGAGAAAATTTGCTTAGTTGAAATAATTTCTATAACTAAATCAATAAATTTAACAGGTTAAATATGATTGTTTGTCAAATCTTTAATTGATATAGACTGGTCAACATTCAATTCAATTAGTTTAAATACTCTAATAGAAAAATTACATATAACAAGTGCTCTAGAATGTTAACACTTGACTTTGTACAGCTTTTTTGATAGATATTATGATTATATAATTGTTTAATTTTGAGTTATAAATTACGTTTGTGTCGTTTGTTATGATAAAGATTCTAAATCAAAATTTCCACTTTCTCTTACTTATATAGGAGATTTCTTACTCTTGTTTTTAAAATAGAGTAAATCATATGTGGGATTTTATTTTATTTTTCACGCTGTGTGTGTCTCATGTTGCATGAAAAAATAAAAGCATACTATAGGAAATAAATATGTGTAACTAGCGTAAAAACACGTACAATGTATAAATATTTTATATATTGACATGTACAATATGCATTTTTTTATTTTTTTATTTAAAGTAATACAATATAAATTTAAGAGTAATTCATAACTAATTAACATGTACTTAATTTTTACAAATATACCTAAAATTATAAAGATATATAATATTGTAGTTATACCATTTTCAAAAAGTTTACTAAAACAATTTCTTGTATGGACTTAATTGCCACACACAAATGCTCTTTAATATGGTCATAATTATTTTTGGTTAATTTTATACAGATTTTAAATTCTAGTTATAAAATTAATGCGACATAAGCACAACATCTACAATATTTCATTATTTGGAGTGTTATTAACTTAACATTTGTTATTTAGAAATTAACTTTTTTATGCAATTGCATATATTGTGATTATATGATTGTGCCACTACAAATTACAAATACATGGGAATTGAAATTTCTTATACGTCAAGTTTTATATCGATTGATTTCACAATTATTTTTGGGCTCTTGATGATTGGACATAGAACATCTGACCAACTCTTGCTCGAGTTAAGATCCTCTTCATTATCTAAACAGGCTATTTTGTTGGTAGTATTAAATGGTGGTAATGGAAATGAATTATAGCGTAAATTTTCATCAAAAGTTTCGTATTATTCCCATGGTAATGAAACTTTGATCACAAAAAAGTTTTTTTGTATACAAATTTCCATTACCACGTAATATCACCCCTCCCAAGTCCCAATGGTAATGCATTGAAATAAATTTTATGAAGAAAATGAGATTATTGAAGTTCGAAAAACTTGGACATCAAAGTAGCTAAGAGATTTTCAACCAAAATTACAATAGATTTTCCATTCCCATTAACATCGTTTATTACCACCTACCAAACGGGCTGAAAATATAATGGAGAGTCAATTACTTAATTTAATGGCTAGAATTGCTACATATGGAGGAAAATAGGGGGATTTTTGAAATTATTTTTCTTATTTTAAAATAGGCGTCAAAATTTTAGCATAAGTAATAGAGAAAAGTAACAGAAAGAACACAAAATCTCACAAGAGACGGTCTATAGGATAGACCACAAAATTGGGCCAGGCGGCCAGCCCATTTCCCTTAACTGATTTTTTTTATTATAATATATCAATTATATTATGTTATAATCCTAAATGTAAGGTATTATAATCTCGAATATACTATTCTATAACCCCAAATATAAGTTATTATAACCCAAATAATTTATTATAACCCCAAATATAATATGTTATATTTTGGGCTGGGCTTCATGGATTCCGTCTATAGAATAGACCGTCTCCCATGAGACTTACTGCAGAAAGAATCCTAAGACCTCTTGCTCTTGCAATGTTCAGGTACCTGAAGAAGGTTGCTTATAAGCTAGATTAAGATCATGTGTTTGGCCCATTACTAAGTATTATTGACCCATTAGGGCCACGCTAGTGGCCCATTATAGTGAAATCCTTTTTTTTTTGGAATGTATAGTGAAATCCATTAATTGCCCCGCTTTATTGATATTTGCCCTCAGGGCCCGTCAAATATAATCAAGCCTGCAGCTTAATGGGCCAACCCGCCCCATTAACCAACTTTAGAGATGCTTAATATTCAACTTATACAAATTGTTCTGAGAAATCGTTTCTACTTTGGCCAACCCATTATGTATTTAAAATAAATAGAAAATATAATGTAACTGCATACTTACCAGTGGGGTTTTAGAAAATCTCAAGTAATCACTTAGGATAACTTGCTCAAGTAGGGATTCATAATATGTCAAGTATTTTTAGCATGCTGAAGTAGGTAATTTAACTAGTATAAGTTGGTAATTTTTAATAATTTGAATGTTGTAGTTTCCATTTTAGAATATCAAAGCTGACATTCTTATGCACTGAAGCTGGTAATTTAACTACACAAATTTTTACGAGAGACGGTCATACTATAAGATGCTCTTCATATATAGATTAAATAGTGCATCTAGCACAATTATTAGTATATAAACTTCCTTTTTAGATCATCTCATTTAACTAGTATACTTATATTCGACGTTTTCTTTGCAAATGTTATGCTACCATATCTTTCATTTTTATCTATACTCTCTCTTAAGTCTTATCTATTATTATCATTGTACAATTTTTTGTGAGAGACGGTCTCTTTAAATTACGGTCTCTTTAAATTATCATCTATTATTTGGTGAGCTCATAATTAATTTTTAGGTTTAATTAAGCTTCAGACGTCTTTGAAAAAGGCAATCTCTCGGGATATTGACTGTTATTATTATCTTTTTTGTTTTTAATATATATGTCGATACACTTTTTGAATCTTAAATATCTCTAATTATGCTTGAGTAAAAATTAATAAATTGATATTGATAAGATTTACATAAAAATGAATCAAACGAAATTTTGCTTTTTATATCGACCAAAAATAAAACACAACTTTAAAGTGATCGATAAACAACGTTCAAAAATTATTGCAACAATAATACTCCCTCCGTTCTTTTTTATTCTTCCCGTTTAGAATATTCTATTTTGGAAAGAGAAATTTGAATAAGATTTTTAAGATATTTATAAATGATAAAATATATCTATATAAGATCTCCTTAGATTTGTCTTAATGTATACTTTTATATCATATACTTTTTATAATTTTTTATAATGCGTAGTAAGAGATATTTAGGCTCGAAAATTGTTTTGAAAACTGTGCAAAAAATAAATGAAAAAAAAAGAACGGAGGGAGTAGTAAATAAAGAAAGTCATGCTAAAGTATCAACCTCTCTAAATATCTTTAGAATATATGACAAAATGTATTATTACAAAATATCTTATGAGGCAAGCATTATATTTACTAGTATAAGATAAAAAGCTAAGGTTTTTCTAATATACTGTAAGCTAAATATCTTTCTCTCAATACTTTTAAATTTGTCGTTTTTATGCAATTTTCATAAGAGTATTCATCCTCATTTTGACTAACCAAATTCAAATTATGCATTGTTATTATTCGTATTCATGTTATTAATACTTTTTGTTAAATATTTTGGCACCATTATTTCATCAATTGTACTTAATATGTATTTTTTGATTTATTTTTTTTGGTTTAACATGCATCACACTTAATATTAAACCGGGAACAATTTTATCACTACAATATAAATTGCTTTTTGTGGGATATATTTAGCGACATTTAATTTAAATGTCGCTATTACAAATTTCTTATAGTGTATATAGAAGATTTAGTAACATTTATTAGAGCCTTTAGCAGCATATTAAAAAAATCACACTAAAGCTTTTAGCGACATAGGATCTAGTGACATTTCTCACAAGTGTCGTACTATAGAGTACTATAACAATTACATTTGCCACTAAAGATCAAATTAAGTGTCGCTAAATCACTTTATGGTGGAACTTAAAATAAAAACCAATAATTATTACACTAAAAATATGAATTACTGGCATTTTTTTGATACCACTAAATACAATGTCGCAAAAAGCTAATAAGTTTGTTGTAGTGTATTATAAGGTAGCGTTTTGTTAAGAAAAGGGTTTTTTATGAAATACAGCCTCAAAGTTTGCTCTTTTTATGAATTACAGCCTCAAAGTTTTTTTTTTATGAATTACAGCCTCCAACTTTTAAAAGTGACCAGTATTACGGCCAAGTTACCGTTGACCACTATTTTAACCGTTGACTTCCCTTCTTCCCGGTTACTAACCCTCTTCCTCCTTCTTCTTCATCTTGTTCATCCTCTTCCTCCTTCTTCTTCATCTTCTTCATCCTCCTCATCCCATTTCAAATAAAATTTCTGGGTTTATTTTTAAAATTGACCCAAATTTTTTTGGTTTTTTTTGTTTTTGTTTTTTTTAATTTAATTCTTCATCCTCTTCATTTCTTCATCTTCTTCCTCCTTCTTCTCCCTTCTTCTCCATCATCTTCATCCTTTTTATCCTCCATTAATTTTCAAAGGCCCAATTTTAACCCTAGATTTCATTCCCCTTTTCAAAACCTTAATCAAAGAATACCAAATTTTCAACAATAGATACAATTCTATGTTAATTTAACCCAAAATTTTCTGGGTTGATTTAACCCAAAATTTTCTGGTAAACTTCATATTTCTGGATGACTAATTTATCGATTATCGTATTTTGGATTAATTTCATTGAAATCAGATGATTTTATGTTGAATTTGTGATAATGATTCGTTCTTTGATCATTTTAAATTGCTTAAAAGCTTGTGATAAGCTTTAACTTTTTGTGAAAAGATATTTGCTCTGCTTAAGTGGAAAGCTGTATAAGGTTCTTTAATTTTCTGTATTTGGGTCTTTTTTGAGAAAGAAAGAGAGAGAAACAGAGCGCGAAACGGAGAAGAGAAGACATTAAATTTTCTCTGATTTAGGGTTTCAATTTCTATTTCGATCTACATTCTTCAATTCTTCTTTCTTGTGCTTCATTTATCTTGTAAGTTCTTTTAATTTCTTTTATTTCCAGATTTGGAGATTTTAGGGTTTTCGTTTTCTCGACTGATTTCTTTTCTAATTTTTGTTTTCACATTTGTGAATTGTGATTCTTTTCGTCTTATAGTTGACTTCTCACTTATTCTTCTATTGACGGGTTTTTTTTGCGTTTGTAGATTGTTCGAGATTGCTGAGATTGAACTATGAGCATTGATAGCCCCGGAATAGGGGACAATTAGGGTTTCTGGATTCCACTTAAGTGGAAAGCTTGGGACTTCCATGGGTGATGGAGGTGTTGCATGCGTGCCTTTGCAGCCAATTATGGACAAATTTCCTGGTTCAGAGTCATTTCTGTATTTGGGTCTTTTTTGAGAAATAAAGAGAGAGAAAGAAGATGAAGAAGGGGAGGGGATGAAGAATTAAATTAAAAAAAAACAAAAACAAAAAAAAACCAAAAAAATTTGGGTCAATTTTAAAAATAAACCCAGAAATTTTATTTGAAATGGGATGAGGAGGATGAAGAAGATGAAGAAGAAGGAGGAAGAGGGTTAGTAACCGGGAAGAAGGGAAGTCAACGGTTAAAATAGTGGTCAACGGTCACTTGGCCGTAATTGTGGTCATTTTTAAAAGTTGGAGGCTGTAATTCATAAAAAAAAAACTTTGAGGCTGTAATTCATAAAAAGAGCAAACTTTAAGGCTGTATTTCATAAAAAACCCTTAAGAAAAATTCTCTTATCTTTTTTATTAATAAAATAGTAAACTGTTAAAATAAGAAAAAAGATTACTATATAAAATTTTAAAAAATAGAAAAAATATTATTCTTTTTACTTGATTATTTGACTTTTATGATCATTTTTTAAAATTACTATATAAAATTTTAAAAAATAGAAAAAATATATATATATAAAAGAATTAAGGAAGCAATTAAAGATGAAGGAAGTACTATATACTAATTAATTATTTAGTTGTTTTAGTACAGGGCATCCTATGAAAATGAAAGAAACAATAAGAATTAAAGTCAATCTTATCATAAAAATTAGTATTAATTAATTTAGTTTACAATATTTTTAATGTACACACTTACTTTTTTTTTTTTTTTTTTTTTTTTTTTTGAGAATAATGTACACACTTACTTAATCTTTCATTTACAAGTCCATACTTCTCATTCTTCACTCCACTTAAATTACATTCACTAATTCATAGTCCTTAAATTCAATGTTGGTGTAATAGTACTTATAAGAAAAAAGAATAATCTACATACTTTAACTAATAGAATACTTCATGTCATTAATCATTAATTAGTTTTTATCTTTCTTTACTAAAATAACACTATTTGACTCGAATATGAAAATTTTTAAGTTAAATGTTGCTATTTAAGGCAATAATTATTGAATTAGAAATTCTCGTGAAAGACAATTTCTTTAAGAGACCATTTCTAATTGGACCAGCCCATAAAAGAAAATCTAGAGTAACTTGTTCCGTGGGCATTAATGGTATTGTAACCAAGCAGTCATTTAACCTATAGTACGTACTGCACGCTTACTCGATAGACATCAAATATATTGTAAAGTAGGCTTTAAGATACGATAAGTAGGTATTAATGATGAAGTAATTAGGCATTAAGGAAAATGTAAGCAGACATCAAAAATACCATAATAAGTATTATAATTAGACATTAAGGATACAGTAAGTAGACATAAAAGATGATGTTAAGTAGACATCAAGAACGATGTAAGTAGACATTAAAAATACAGCAAGTAGATATCAAACTTATGGGTTGAGTTCAAGAAAGAGTCTATCAGAAAACCAACTGTTTATTACTCCCCCTAATTCAATTCAGTTGTCCCATTTACTTTTTCACATTTGTCGAGACAACATTTTAATCCTTAATATCTCTAATTATTCTTAATCAAAAATTATAAAAAATTGATATTAATAATTCTTGCATTGAGACGAATCAAAACGAATCAAAGAAGATCCCACATGACTATATTTTAACTTATAGATTAAAAGTAAAATATAAATTAAAACTAATACGTGAATAGTGCCCAAAAACAAATAGCACAACTCGAGATAGTAATTTAGTACACTTTCTCTCCTTTAAACTTATCCCTCCCCTTTCTTAATTTCTTTTCCAATACAATCTTATCCAAACACAAGATAAGAAAATTACATGTTGACATAATATAATTATGAATTAATTAACTCACTAATCTAGATGTCAAATTCTAATTTAGATTAAAAAAATACAAATCATACCTACTAAATAAATTAATGGCTCATGACAATAACCTTTCAAAACGGAGCCACTTTATCCAACAAAATCTTATCCTCAACACCTCATTTTCCTTCTATATAACTTCCCTTCTCTTCTTCCTCCCAACACTTTTCCCACTCCACTATTTTCACATTTTTTCAAGAAAAGGAACAAAGAAAATTACTTTTTTATTTTCTGTGATTTTTCTTAAATATATTTATTCAAATTAATTAATATTATTTTCTATTAATTAAAAAAAATAATTAAGGATGGGTTTTCTAGATAAGCTATGGGATGAAACATTGGCCGGACCAGCGCCAGAAAAGGGTCTAGCTAGACTTAGAAAGTACAATTCATTGTCAGCCGTCCGATCACCAAATCACCCCATTGTTGATGTTGATAATCGTGATGATCGGACGGTTGCTGTTTCACGCAGCATAACTATTCTTCGTAGCAAGAGTCTATCTGTTGACCCTGGATCTCCTGCTTCTTCTCCTTCCAACTCTAGTGGGCCCTCATCCCCTTTTTCACGTTAGTTTTTTTCTTTTTTACTTTTGCAAATATATTTATTTTTATATGTTGTGATGGTGATTGTTGGATTATTTTTTTAAAACATCTTATTTAATGTTTATTATCATTAATTGTGCATAATTATAAAAAACATAAAATTAGATATTAATGCGCCTTATGTTGAGATGAATCAAACACAATTCCATTTGACTATGTTTTGATTTATAGAGTAAGAATAAATTACAAAATTAATAGTGATTGATGAATAGTACTCAAAAAGTAAATAGGAAGTTTGAAAAGAAACAAAGGGAGTATTGTTTTTAATCTCTCGTTATTATATATTTTTTATGAAATAGTCGAATTAGGAATTTTTTAATGGAAAAATCTCATAATTTTATCACTCCCTACTAATTTTTTTAAGGGTAAAACCGTAAAAGTGGTAGAGTCGCTCATGTAAGACCAAATCAAAATAAGAAGTATATATTTAAGTAATTGTGTAAATTATTACATTCTATGAGGGTATACATAAGTAAACGAAAAAAATTACCAAATAAGTAATGAGACATTTAATTAAGTATTGTTTTTTGGACTATAATCCACACAGGAGTAAGTGTTTTTTGGACTTAGTCCACCCACTAATATTTATCGTTTTATATGATGTCCATTATACGAATGTTTGAATAAAAAGATGAATAATATTTTATATAAAAAAGGCTATAATCATAAGTTTATACAAGATTTTTACTTTTATATCAAAGATTAAAAGATAAGAAATAAATAAATAATTAGTTTTCATGAATTAAGAAATAAATGAATACTCAAATAGCTAGGTAGTTGTAGTGAGTAATAAGAGGTTTAGGAATATTAAATTTAAATGAGTATTATTGTAATTATATACTGATTCAAAATACTAATTATATACATTAATTAATACATAAAATATTAATAATAATAATTATAATGTTGCATGGAAACTAATCCACCACAGCTGGAGGTACGGGTAAAGATCCATATCCGGATCATGTGAAGAGATTCATCCGAAAAAAGCCGACGACGGTCGAAGCTTCGGAGCATGCTAACACTACTGGTCCCACTGTTTATGATTGGTAATTCTTCTTTTTCCTTTTTTTTATTGAAAAGTTTTGTAATTTGATTTTTCTATTACTCGATTTATTTTGAGTTAGAATATTTGTTATGGACAATTATAACTAAGTTTCTTCTTGTTTTCATTTTATAATAAAAATTACTTTAATTTATTCAATATTGGTATTTTTTTGTAGTGAATCGGATAAAATACTGGACAACTATAATTAGTTTTAACCTCATACAATTATGGATAATGATGTTTACGGGTTCATAAAAATTAAAAATTTCTCTTCATTACCAATAATTTTAACTTTTCAAAATAATCTAATTTAAAAATTGAAAGACAATTGATATTTTATATAATTATGTTAAATTTTTAAAAAATGAATAAATGTTAAAATAAAATATAATTAAATTCTTATGTTTTCTAAGATTAAACAATATTAAATTATATAAATAAAATATGAGAACCTTTCTATATAGTCTTTAGGGCTTTATACTCCCTCTATTTCTTTTTGTTTGTTTATATTAAGTTTTACCATTTTAGGAGAGAGAAATTTAAATTTACTTTTTTAGGTATATATTAAAGATAAAATATATTCATGTGAAATTTTATTAGATTTGTATCGAAGTAAAGTTTTTTAATATATAATTTTTACAATTCTTTATAATACGTATTTAAAAATTTTAAAGCTCAAAATTTAATTTGATAAAAATATAAAAAGTAAACTGGACAAATAAAAGCAACAAGTATATCATCTTCCTGAATTTATAAATTATTTTAGTTTCAAATAGATTCTATGAATAACGTTTCATATTCGCCGCTAATTGTATTGTTTAATCCTTAATTAGTAAAAATATACAAAGTTTTTTTGTTAATTGGGACTCAAATTGTAATTACAAATATCTAATAAAAGGTGATGTAAATGATGATTACCATTTCTTTTCACCTTTTTTTTAAGAGAAGAATGATAATTATATTGATATTTGATAATGGTATTGTAACAGGATTTTAATAAGTGCTTTGGATCGTTGACGACAATGGAGTATAGTGACAATATTTAATAAGATGTACTCAGTTTGCCCTACGCATTATCTAACATTTGCGTTTTGGGCACTGTTTATAATATGTCTTAATTTATATTGTATTCAGATATTAATCTACAAGTTATATAATATAGTTAGCATAATCTTGTTTGATTCGTCTTAATGTAAAATAATTAATACTATCTCCTATTCAGCCTAAATGGCCCATATATTTTTAGCACTATTCACTCATCACTCTTGGTTAAAATATAGTCATGTGGGATCTTGTTTGATTCGTCTCAGTATAAGGATTATTAAATTTTTATAACTTTTAATTAAAAATAATTTGAGATATTAAGAATTAAAATGTTGTCTCGGCAAATGTGAAAAACTAAATAACACATTTAGGCTGAATAGGAGGAAATTTTAATCTTCTATAATGTATGATTTAAGATATTAACAATTAAATTAGTACATTAAATGATGTAAAAAAAAACAAAAATGTAGCAAAATATTCATGGCCGGTTCTTGGGAAATTCCGGGGCCTTCCGAAATAAGGAGCCTTTAATATTAAACGGTACTATACTACTATTTAGGCTAGGTTTCGAGCAACACTTTTTAAGTAATTTATTTACAAACCTTTTTTTTATATTTAAGTAATCTAATGTTACAGTACATTTTGTCTGGGATTACTTTTCTTGAAGTGAAAAATTATTTATCTTTAATATAATAAAAGACATCAAAAAATAAATACAGTCTCCAAATCCAAAATTTGGTAATTAGATTTTATCACACCATTTTTCTTTCTTGGGCTGCTAATAGGGGAGGAGTTTTTTCTTAAAATAAAAAAGAAAATTGACTTGTTCTTCATATTTATTCTGTTTTTAGTCTTTAATAGTTGGTTGGCTAGTATTTATATGTAAACAGGAGTAAATGTTTACTTTTCTTATCATTTTTTGAATAGTAAGTTGTAATATCAAAAAAAAAAAAAAATCAGATTTTCTGAAGAAAGGCAAGTATTATTTTCTAAGAAAAAAAATCATACATCTAATATTTAGTTAGTCATTCGCTTTTCTTTGCATACGCTGTTATTAAATAAGTTGAAATATATTGTATGCCTTGATCTTATAAGTTGAAATATATTGTATGCCTTGATCTTCTAATGGAAGTGGGATGCATGTTACGTATACGTATATCAAGAAATTTTATTTTAATGATGATTTTAGGTTTAATCAAAACAATTAACTATAGTTAAATTGAATTTGTAATGGTTGATACTTAATGTTGTAGTTGTTTAATGGTGCTGGTAAGTTAAATCAAAAATCATCCGATTTTATGGTCAGTGTGGATGATCATGTGGCTATCATAGCCATTATGCTACCATGTAGCAAAGCTCGATGTGGGCTGCGTAACGTTGCCTTGACGGTGGCAGTTGTTTATAGAAGTTGATGCGATGGAATTGAGTTGTTGTTGGACAACCTTGTCGATGCGAGCTATTGAGTCGTGATGCCATCATGTGTCAATAAGGTCCATCACTTGATCGACTTTGCTTAACATCCCTTCGTCGTGAGCCGTGATGCATTGCTAGCAACTTACCGACGCTAACACCAAACTTTCAGCAACATTTAAACTATTTTGCCAAATATTTTAAAGTAAAAACTAATTTGAAGTACAAAATATCACTTATAAGTACCTAATTTTATTCTAAAATTTTAAAACTTAAATTAAAATTAACTTAATAAACTAAAGAAAAATTAATACCAATTGTAAATATAAAGCATTCCTTATTGCATTCATATTCTAGTATATATTTAAAAAATTCACATACTTATATGTGGTCCTTAAATTAAATTGCATAAAGAAATGGATAAGGTTTAAAAATACGGTATTAAATGAAAAAAGAGAATGAATTATGTTGATGAAACTAAAACAGAGTAAAAATACATAAATAAATATTTTAAAAAGTGAGAGTCACTTTCAAAAAAGAAAAGTAGAAGTACAAATTAAGTTGGATAGATTAAAATAAAAAAATATTTAATGAGACGAAGAAGTAGATGTTTTGTACTTTTGTAGTCAAGTCGTAAAGTTAAATGGCTCCTTACTAGATCCAATGGACAAGTGAACATGACTCTTTTATTTCTGGCAAGTACAAGTGGCTCATAAAAATATCAAAAGATCAATTATTTAATAATGGTCATCAATACTTCATATTCCTATTCTATATTATTATAAACTAGGATAGAAATTCGTGTAATGCACGAATTTTTAAATACGTTTATATCTTAATGAAATTTTAGACGAACGAAAATATTAAATGAAGGTGCGTAATAAAGTATTTACAATTTTACATACGTATATTGCAATTAAAAAAGAATTAAATATAAAAAACACAAATAGGTTGTTCAGGGGCGAAGCCAGGATTTTGTATAAGGGGGACAAATTGTTAATGTAGTAATTTTTTTTTTGCTGTATAAAACCTAAAGATGTTAGAAACAGACACGATGGCTCGAAATTTACACGACATTGAAACCAAATCCGATTTGATTCGACTTTAAAAATTTACAATTATGTCAAAACAATATGGACACGAAATCCGATTTCAAGCCCACCCGAAACACTTAACACGAAATCAACGATGACCCGAACGAACACCATTAGACACTAGTTAAACTATGAAAATATTAGAATCATATAGACTGAAATAAACTTAAATCATTGGAAAAATTATATATAACAATAAATAGAGTTGAAGCTTCCCTGTAAGTATTATTTTTAAAAAAATTAAGTGGTTTTAGCTCTATATATTTGCCTAATAATTCTCCAAAAAAACACTATTAAAATTAGGATAGAAAAATATAAACACACATTAAAAAGATGAATGTTAGATTATGAAAGATAAATAGTAATGACATTATAGTATAAATCTATTAATCTATAAAAAAAATAATTGTTTAAGTGAAAATTCGATCCCTTAACCTAAGATTACAAATGTGTTACTCCAACCATTGAGCTATAGTAAATTTTGTTATATTTTTACTCTCTTTAAAATATACTCCCTCCGGTCCAGTTTACTAGTCCCATCCCATTTGACTTTTGGCACTATTCACTCATCACTCTTAATTTGTATTTTACTCTTAATCTATAAGTTAAAACATAGTCATGTGGGATCTTGTTTGATTCGTCTCAATACAAGGATTATTAATATCAATTTTTTATAATTTTTGATTAACAATAATTAGAGATATTAAGGGTTAAAATGTTGTCTCTGTATGTGTGAAAAGTCAAATGGGACTAGTAAACTGGACCGGAGGGAGTATATCATATTAGTAAGGGGGCCAAAACCAAAATTATAAAGGCTCGCATTTTCGGCAATGGGGGGCCGGGCGCCGGCCCCCCATGTGGCTTCGCTCCTGAGGTTGTTAATAAAGAGTTTATAGGTTTTGAAACACCTCTTATATGAAAGTAAAATTGTCTGAATTAAAATTCCTGCAATTATTACTCTTGACATTATTATGAATCCAACGTTTTGTTTTTGTAAAAGAATAAAATTGACTGAATTGAAAATCCTGCAATTAATATTCCTGTCATTAATATTTATGTCATTAATATAAATTCATGCTTTTATTTTTGTAAAGAATAAACTTGACTGAATTGAAATTCCTGAAATTATTCCTTCCATTAATATGAAGGGAACATTTTATTTCCGTAAATGATTAAAATTTATTGAATTGAAAATCATGCAACTAATATCCTTGCCATAAATATTTTGATAATGCGAGCCAATAAAAAAAATTACACATGACATTCTCTTATTCAATCTAATTTTCTTTACTATACAACAAAATTAATATAATGTATGATAAGGATCAGTATATAGGTCTACAAATCTTAGACTAAAACAAACAATAAATTTCAGAGTTAACAGCAAATCCAATCATAACTATATTTCACTTCCAACCATTTTTACATGGAACAAGGGTAAAAATAGTTTTACTTGAACTCAGTTTAATACCTAGTAAATACCAAGTATCACATAGTAATACTACTTTCTACTCTACAAGTACTATGGAACCGAGGGTGTGTTCGGCAAGAGAAAATTAAGGTTGGGGATTGGAATTTTTGAATAAGATTATAAAATGTACTTTGTTTGTTCGAGGGAAATGAGAGTTGATAAAGTTTGGAGATTGGGACTTGGAAGGGAAAAATCTCAAAAAAAAAAAAAGTCTGAGGGGGAGGGTGGTATGTTGAGTTGAGACTTAAGACATAAAAGGTCATTTTTGCCATTAATGAAAGTAAAGAAAAATAAAGATTTATAAGGACAATTTTGTAAATAAAATCAATTTTATCCAATTTCTTAACTAGTTAACTATTCTTATTATTTGTCAAACAAGGAAATAAGACATTTATTTTTAAACTTTCAATTCAAGTCTCATCTCAAAATCACATTCCAAATCTCAACTATATATAGTCTGATCTTAATTCCCGTTCCAAAATTTCAAATACCCCCTCCCCCCAGTCCCGAAACAATTTGAAACATTTTACTTAACAACGAAGGGCGCAAAGGGGGCTGCTTGGGTCGTCCAACTAGCTTCATGCATATAAGAGAAAACGACTAGGTCAAAGTAGAATATGTATTTGGTGATGATGATTTGGCATGGTATTGCTTGAGCTTTTGGTGCTAATGATCCGAGTTATGTCACTAGAGCTTTAAAGAAGAGAGATAGTACGAGATTTTTTCTAGAAAAGATAAAGAAAAAGGGATTGCTTATGAGGATAATATTTCTGATGTTATTTTAGTTGATCTGGAGGAAGAAGAGGATATATATTAGTGATGATGAGAACTATACAGGAGATGGTGAAGATGTTTACGAGGAGGATGATTATGATTTAGATTTTTAGTGTTTGTTACTTGTGTCACAAAGCATTTCAACCATAAATCACCATTGTTTGTTTTTTTACCTTTATCTTTGTTTTAATTTTTATTTCTTTTGTTAACTCAAGACTATACTATAGAGTACTCGTATCATTTTATATGTTAAATTAGTGCTTATCTTTTTTATATGTAATATAACATGAATGTCAAGTTAGTTTTACGTATTTTATTTTATAAAATGATTTTGAAGCTTTTTCAACGAAATTGTGCACCTCGTATCCAAAAATTCCACGCCTTTGCCTTGCGTCTTTGAAAAAGAATCTTTGCATTTCGTTGTGCCCTGCGACACTTAAAACTTAGAATAATCCCGATTTTCAACTCAAACTAAATGTGGGATGTAAACTTATTATTAGGAAATAGAATATTATGGTTAAAACAACAATACTCATTTTTCATATCCAATGACATGAAACACTAATACTCGCATTATTTTGTAACTTTTTTTTGAAAGAAGAAACCTTGAGTTTCTCAATTTTCATACAAAAAGTAGTTAAATTATCCCAAAAAGTGTGACAACCAAGCCAATTAACCTATGTGTTAGCAATGTAAAACTTAAATGACACTTAACGAATAAGTGAGCCACATAATCTTGACACAGGCCACCAAGAGCACAAAGATTAGTAACATTGGAATCAAGATATGGAAAATGACTCATTGTCATAAGTCTTCCAGAAACTGCAAGTCATACGGTAATGTTTAGCGACAACCAAACGATTCGAAACAAGAGTACAAAAAGTTGTAGTAAGGACAAATGGAGTGATCATGACCTCATTTATAAATTTTTACCGACAAAACAAATCTTATAAGCGAAAGACTTATCCCATGTAGGAGTTACCATACTAACTAATTTTGCCCTAGTTTTAAAGATAGAATGCATAGATCAATTGCAAGTAATGGAGGGATTCAACTCCCACCAACTATGAAATTTATTGAAATGACTCGAATCAATATAAACTGAAGAGACTGTTACAACTTACAAGCTATATGAAACAAATTTCCAATTGCAACAAAATGATCTAGAGATTAAGATATCTAACTCCCACTCCACTTTTTTGGACAATATAAATCATTGCAAGCAATAGGACAAGTGCCAAATTCAATTGTGTAAAAAAAAACATTCCTACATATGACATTTATCTTCTCTCAGTATCATGAGTGGATAAAATTAAGCTTTGAGCCCAAATAGATGAAAATTTTCATGAGATTACAATTGACTAGCTGAAGCACGACAAAAGTAAGATAAATATCGTTTGCCCACTCACTAATCCTAGCCACTTTTCAATTACAGTTTCACATTTATTGTTCTTAGAAATCGAGATTGAAGATAATCTATTTTTCATTAATGGGTTGGAAAAAAAGTGAAAAAATTATTTAGGATTGAGAAATTTGAAAAAGGTATTAATAATGAATTATAAAAATATTATTCTTACTTCAACTAAAACAAATCTTAAATTTTATAGGAAAAATTGTCGGGAATAACCCGTACTTTTAACGTTTGCCCGTGAATAATCTCTACTTTTGATTATTCATAAATAATCCGAACATTGAAGTCAGTTTGTTCACAGCACCCCCTCCTCATTTTGACCGGTTGTAGCAAGTTACCCCAACGAAATTACTTGTTCCTTCCCCTTTATTATGAGCTGCTGGTTGATTTTTCAATTCATTATCTTCAACCTCTTACTTTACTCCATTGTTAAAACCTAAGCTTAGAGAGAGAAAATTCAAACTTTCCATTCACTCTTTTTTTTTTCTTTTTTTTCTTTTTTTACAAAAATGAATTCTCATTGTTCTTCAACATATAGTAAAGGTTCTAATTTAAATAAGAGTGTGAAATGTGACCATTTTAATGAAATGAAGAGTACCCAAAACCAATTGATGATAGGCTTGCCAAGATTTGTCTTTGATTTGCAAAATTTGGGATGTATTCATAAACCCTAGATATGAATTGGGGTTTTTGCTTGTGGGAGTGTCAATTAGAAAGGAAGGAGAAGGTTGTATGGGGTTACTTGAAGGCAACCTAGAATAGCCGGTTTCGAAAAATTGGGGGTGCTGTGAACAAACTGACTTCAAAGTTCGGATTATTTATGAATAATCAAAAGTATGGATTATTCACAGGCAAACGTTAAAAGTACGGGTTATTCCCGATAATTTTTTCAATTTTATATGTAATATTTATTTATTAAAATAGATCACAACACAATAATTATTGTCACCAATAAGAAAACAACTTTGATTTTCCATGAAAGTAAAAAAAAAAAAAGAAAGTTAATTTATTTTATTTTTATTTTTATTTTTTTTAAACATCTCATTTTTCTTCAACCTCAACCATAATCTATCACCTTATTCACGAACTCATCAAACCAACAGCAACCATCACTTACGGCAGCCCACTTACAGCCGCCAGGCGCCGCCAACCACTCAGCTTCTGCTCCAATCAACCGCCAGTCACCGCGCCAGCAACCTGAAGCCTAGCCGTACTCGACGCCAGCAGAAGCCGCTGCTCAACCACCCGCGAACCTCCCTTGCCTTACGCCCAGTCAGCCCCGTCAACAACATCTATCGCAGCCACCTCCACCATTTCTTTCTTTCTCCTCCCATTTCAAGGTAAACAATCCCACCTAAAACTTTTAAAGGTTAATGGTAACTAATGAATTTCAAAAGTGGCATCAAAATTTCTGAAAATCACTTCTTAAAATTATTAATGTGTGTATTAGTATAATGTGATTGCATGTTGACGTTGTTTGAAATTGGTACTAGATCTAAGAATTAGTTTAAAAGTCATTTTGTATGTTGAGTCTCGATGAATAATTGTTGTGTTGAACTATAATTGAAATGGAGTTTTTTTGGGACTATTTTCTGATTTTGTGGAGTTTATGCTTAAATTGAGTGTTGGGGGTTGTGTGTGGCAGTGATTCTGGTGATGAGCTCAGTGATAAAAGCGTGAGGAAGGAGGTTTTGTTCTGGTTTTCTGGGTTTAAATTTCGGATTATGGTTCTGACAGTAGGGTTTGGGGTCCTAGGCAGGGTCCGTGGGTCAAGGTTGTCGAGTCTAGACTGGGCTGCAGGTTGTAGTGTTGTGGATATGAATTCTGCAGGTTTTGTGTACAGCTGCGTGATGGGATTGTTTTGGTGTTGTTTAGGGCTGCAGGTAAAATTTGTTCTGGAATGTTTTAAGAGTTGTTGTTGGGGCGATCTTGGTGATTGCCCTAACTGTCTTGGGGATTGTTTTTGGGTGCTTTGGATAGTTGTTTTGGATGTGTAGGGCTATTCGGGGTGGTTTAAGGGTTGTTCTAGAACTGGTTTGGCTGCTGTTTTGGGTGTGTCTCAGGGGATGCTTAGGGCAGCTGCAACACTCAGAATTAGTAGTAGTTGGAATACCAATTCTTGGTTGCAATACTATTTTCTTTCAATTTAAACACCCATTCTATCCGGTTATAACTTGGATAAATGGTGATTACGGGGTCATATCTCGATTGTTTAACAAGGGAACACGATGTTTGGGAAAGGTTTTGAATAAATTTAAAGATGAAAAAAGATTGCGTAAGTGAAAGTTTTGGTATTATAATTAATAAGATAAAGGCGAGCTAGGGTTTGGCTCCCTATTACCATGTGTTTGAAGGTATGGACATTCCCAAGGTAAAACTCAAAAGGCGAGCAAACCTCATTTAGGGGTATGTGCATTCCAAAAAGTCCACCGTACTCGTGTGTTTGAAGGTAAGGTAAACCACTTAAATAGTGGCAAAGTCTTTAAATGAAGTAAGTAATTTGCCTATTGCACTTTAAAAATCAATCTCAAAAGCCAATTTAATCATGCAAATATGGAAAAACTAGACCACAATGGATTGTATGATGGAAAGATGACATGATGAAATGGAGAAATGGTTAAGTTGCGAATTCGTTGTATCTACTCCTTTTCTGATGAATGTTTTCTCATCCGTATTTGTTTTATTACTTCCTAAAACATGAAAATTTGAATTGTGAGTTTCAACTTGTAATCATTGATTTATGGCTTGATTTTTCAATTTAAAGTTGTCTAGAAATATTAGCTTTGGTTTTCTTGTGCTTAATTTCTCCAGATTATGTTGGGTCCTAATATGAATTTATGAATGTTACTAATTCGATGGACTTATAATTTTTTTTTTCATTGTCATATTTCTCTAATGTTTTAATACTTGGGTTAAGTAATGATTGTTCACTTTCCCACTTTCTCCCAAGACCCATATTTATTTTTATGCCAAAGTTGCTGTCTTTTGCATGCATAAACTACCCATATCTGCATTTTCAATTGCTCTATGCTAGACTTATTGGTCGAGACTCGAGAAAACTGTTTACGTAATATGAAATTTTTGATTTGCTTGATCAATTTTGTTCTTTATGCTCTTTTCAGATTGTAAATATTATGTGGGTTTCTAGAATTTCAAGTCTTGGAGCTCGGGCAATCAAGAAATTAGCTCAAGGTTTGTTTTTGAATCATTAAGTTTGCACAATTGTTTATTAATTAAGACTTTCAATATTGGTTACTGTTTATATGTGGTGTGATCCCTGTTCCTTTTCTGCCTTTCTCATCAATATTTGAGTTTTGATAAATACACTTTTGATATTTGATTTAGCTATCAATCTAATGATGAAAGTTTACACTATGATTTTGTGTGATACAACAATGAATGTTTAAGGGCAACTTGTAACACCAAGCTTACTATTTTGATGAAAGTTTTATTGGTGTTTATGACCAGTGATGCAGTTAAGCTTGTTATCACAGTACCTTCTGTGGGTTATTTTTAAAATGAGTTTATGCAGAGTTTTCTATCCAACTTGTAACATCAAGCTTACTATTTTGTTAGGGCAACTGGCATACACACCTAGGACTCGACTTTTACATGCATCTTCTAGCAGAATAGACACCTTGTTTCAATCATCCCCACAGGTACTTTTTAAAATCCTTGTTCTTGCAATTATTCGGGTAAACTGTAAACGCATGTATGATATTCTTTCCAAAATTCATATAATGAGCACGAAAAGCATAAAGTAGTCCTCATCCTTGAACTTGTACATTTGTTAAGGCAAAGCTTTTGATGATTTGAGGTTCTTTTGGCAATGTCATGTAAATTCTTTTGATTTTGTGAATTCACAAAATTTACCTGTGCAAGTGGCCACTAACCATGCCGTTGCTTGTTTAATGGTTGTGATCATTTTCTGTTCATCAAAATTGTCTTTGCATGTTTACTTGCAGATTTTCTGATGAAATTTGTTAACAAAGCTATTAAAATCACTAGAAAGACAGCAACTTGTTGGCATTTTTTTTCTGAGACAAACACCAATCATATACTCCTTTTAAACTTCTTATGAGGAATTGACAATTTTAATTGCTGGCAGAATGTTCTGTTGATGGCGGGAGTGGTCAATCTTGTTTTTCTGCATTTTGTGTAGTTGTAATTAATATGTTCAAGTTTTGCAGAAACACTAATTTTCCTCTATGTTTTCCCAATCCAACTGTTTGTCTAAACTAAGGAAGATATACCCCTTCCTCTTTTGCCAACTTCTTTCGTCTGAGCATAACATATGTTTCTAGTTTCTATTGCTATTTGTATAGTTTGAAGTTTGTTAAGGTTATATAATTTCCTATCACAAGTCACTAGTACTCATACGCTGTGCGCTTATGAAGTGATTTTTGTTCAGGTGCCTCGGTATTTTTGTACCACTTCTGCTGCTGATCCTTCCCAGGATGGAAAGGGTGAGGTGCAAACGTAAGCATTTTCCCTTTTCACATGTTTGTAATTGAAGTCCATGTTTGATTTGTTGTTAAGACAGGAAGTGTTTGTGCTTCTTCTATCTTGTATACAGTATACTATCTGTCTCTCCAGTTGCATTTCTGTTACTCATCTACTGTGCTTGTTCGAGTACAGAATAAATGTTACATTTGTTGAAACGGATGGAACAGAGAAACAGATTAAGGTGCCTGTCGGCACAAGCATGTTAGAAGCTGCTCACTCGAATGACATTGAGCTAGAAGGTTAGATATCTACTTGTTTTCACACTCTTTTATCCTTGGATTCAAATTTTTATTTAGTAGGTGAGTTTAAGCCTTTTTCCACGCCACCATCATGACATTATGAAGCTACTATTTCCTCGCAATGACTTTCTTTAGCACATCCCCTATGTGTTTATACAAAGCACTCCTTGTTTTCTCTTGACATATCTGTCTTTACAGGAGCATGTGAAGGATCCTGTGCATGCTCCACATGTCATGTAATTGTAATGGTAAGGCAGTCGCCAGTCGATATCTCTCTCTTTTTTAAACTTTTTTTTTATGCTTTTTAGGTTAGTATAGGAGTATGTGTTACCTCATCACTCCAATGACTTCAAATATTCTAACTTGGTTTCTTTTTCAGGATATGGACTACTACAACAAACTGCCAGAGCCATCCGACGAGGAAAATGACATGTTGGATCTTGCTTTTGGGCTTACAGAAACGTAAGTACATCGTCCTTATACTACTTTCTACAATCAGTCTCAAGAACTCTTCTGTTTTAGCCCTCATTAATCGCTTGTTTAGGTCTCGTCTGGGTTGCCAAATCGAAGCAAAGCCTGAATTAGACGGAATTCGACTGGCTTTGCCAGTAGCCACCAGAAATTTTGCAGTTGATGGATACAAACCAAAACCTCATTAGATTGGTTCATGACCTATACCCAGGTGAAAAGTCAGTCTTTGATTCGGCCTATACCTTTCTGTAGAATAGAGATAGTCCAGGCATTGTATTATATGCCTGATTTTTTTTTTTTTTTGAAAAACTTACCAATTGAAATCCTTAACAGTGAATGTCCTGTTGCTTTTTGTAAAATGAGGTTTTATAGCATATAGCTATTGAGCTATATCAGACTACCACTTCTATTGAATAATTTCTGTTGGTCGAAGCACCCGGGTACGGGATCGAATTTTTGACATGTATAAACATAAGATTATTGAGAGGAAGTTTTTGGTTTTGAGGACGTAATGATATACCCTTGTACATTGTCACTATCCTCGTTTTGTTTTCTATTTTTTTGAAATTGTAGGAAAAGAAACAAATTTTGAATATGTGATACCCAACTGAAATCGAACTTCACTAATCACTAGAAGAAAAGTCGGAACATTCGAACCGAGTAGTTTTTATCTTTCCTTGCCACAATATTGTTAAAAGTGAAGGATTGATCTTTCGCCTAAATGATTGACGGCGATGGAATTACGCTCTGCGTAGTCTCTTGTTAACCGATACAACCACCACAAGTGGCGAAGTTGAGGCATTGACTTTGCTGTGACACTTAACCCTAATCTTCTTTGGGGGTTTGGCAAAATAGCTTATTAGATAATTTTAGCTTATTTTAATATAAATAGAGGATTGAGTGGTCAAACCATGCAACACTACTCAGCAGATTCAAAATTAGTTGGTCAAATCAGTCAATGTAATCAGCTACCAACTAGAGGTGTTCAACGGGCCGGGTCGGGGCGGGTCGGGTCAAAATTTAAATGGGCCGGGGCGGGGCGGGTCATGTCAAATGATAAACGGGTCGGGCCGGGTCAAGCCCATTTAAATTCGACCCGCTTTGACCCTTTTTTAAAAAGTCCATAAAATAGCTTTTTTTATTATTCTTTATGGCCCGTTGGGTCGATCCACTTATGTATATAATAATTACAATTAAATTTTTTTAAAAAAAGTGGTAATTTTTTTTCTACAATTATTTTTTATAATTTTCCGACCCGGCCCGGCCCGACCCTTTATACAAAGGCCCGTTAATGACCCGCCCCATTATTGACCCGACCCGCTAATGACCCGTTAAAATGTGACCCGACCCTTGACCCGTTGGGTCGACCCGCCCCATTGAACACCTCTACTACCAACTATAAGGTGTTTGCTAAAAACCCCTTTGTGTGACTACATGGAATGTTTGCCTAGTCTTTTACCTGATTTTTAATCTATAATGACATAGTCAACCTAAGGTTTATTGGCTGGAGTGAGCTAGGATGACTGGTACCCCAAATATGTATTTCTCATTTCTGGTTGGTAGGTAGAATCATATGAAATAGTATACTACTATTCTTATAAGAGTTCAGTTCATGGGATACCACTTTTCTGAAGCTTTTTAGACGTGTGCCTCAATATGAGCTACCTATCCTTCAAATTTTAGGATAACCAAAGAGAATCAAGCCACCATATCTCTTTACCATTCGTCTTTTGAATGTGCGAATCCATCTTTTTCCGTTCAAAAATCATTGCGTTCTGAATCGGGATCTTAGAAAATGAAACTAAAGACATTGTTTCACTTCAAAGCTAAGGTGATTGAGCCTTGTAGTAAACTTTTATCCATCTTTAAGCATAATTTTGAAAAACCTTCATTCTCTTCAAGAGCTCCTACATTCCGAATGCCTAAACGTCGCACTAAACCCAAACTCAGAACGAAAGTTGTCAGGTTCAGAAAACCATTCTCCATTAAAGCTTTTAGAATCCCTCGTTGCCGTCCCAAGAATAAATTCCGGTTGAGGAAAAGTCGCCCATCTCTCTCCTCTAAATTCAAGAAACGTTTTCGCAGGAAGAAACGCGGTCAGTCTGCCAAGAAACCCATCAAAAAGGTACGCATTGCTGAACTTCTAACGGTTCTATTCTCCCTAAGAAAGACCAAAGACACGGATAGTGAAGGAACCGATCAAACTATGGGGGATCCTAGAAGTGTAAGTCCATCAGAAGGTGGGCATGCTAAGGAGCCGTTCCCTTCACCTATAACACCGGGGTATGTAAGGATAAGTGATGACAGTAAGAAAGAGAGCTCGGATGATCTTGAGGAGGTAGAAGACGTGTGCAAGAGTTTCGAGAATCATTTGGTGGAGATAATCGTCGAAGAAGGGAAGGTTAAGGACTTGATGGATGTTGAGGAACTTCTGTATTGTTGGAGGAATTTGAAGAGTCCAGTTTTCATTGATTTGGTGTGTAGGTTCTATGGGGAGTTATGCAAGGACATGTTTTCTCCCTCTCAAGAAAATGAGAGTACTCAAGAGACAAGTACCTCATCAGAGCTATAATGTAATGCATCTTCATCTTTTATAGTCTATGTTACTCGGACTCGAGTACTATGTCTGATACTGGTACGTGTTTAAGTGTCAAATACGTCTAAATATTCAATTTAGCGTCTAGAATGAGGAGTCTAAATGCCATATCAATGTCCAACCATTAAAGATTGGACACGGGTACGTGAAGCAAAATGAAGAGTTAGAGTAACATAGATTATAGTACTCTTTACCAAGTTCATCCCTTTGATGTTAATTTGGTTTTTTCTCCCTCTATTTACAAGAATTTTAACACTATGAAGCAATTATATATTGCATAGGAGCGAAGCCAAAATATACTCTAATATTATTGATTTCGTTTATTTTATATTTTTTCATATTTTTAGAGCCTAAAAACAAGTATTTAAACTAAGTCAAAGGATGTATAAATTTGTGTCAACTAATATTTAAGGCCTTAAATTAAGAGTTCTATACAACTGAAAACCTTATACTTGTACAAAACCACCCTGAATTGTTGCATCCCAAGAATCAAACTCAAAAAAATGGACAAGATGGTCTCATTATGAGATCGTCAATTTGGGTCTACCCAATTCGCGCGTGTAACATTTTAATTTTCGGGCATTTATCAATTTTGACCTTAAAGGAATAAATTTTAAAAATTGATACCTTTAAGGTCAAAATTGATAAATTTAAGATCAAAATTGAAAAATGCCTAGGTTGTTACATGCGCGCATTGGACAACCCAAATTGACGATCTCATTAAAAACTGTCCCGTCCAAGACCAGTAGTTCTTCAAAAGTATATGTTACGTTGTCTTATTTCATTTGGTTATGGATATTGGAAATATAAGACTTGGTAAATTGACAAAAGATGATGTTTAAATTATGAGGTGAAGACGACCTCTGTTTAGTTTATTTTGTGTTATCCATGTAACTTGTGGCCATATGGATTAAACCATATTCGTTTTAAATTTACTGGAACTTGGATACAGAGGTATTCATTCGGATCATTATGTTGATTTTGGATCGGTTTGAAATCGGATCTTGTGTTCACATTGATATTTACATAATCGTAAATTCATTTTTAAGTTAGGACAAATCGAACTTAAATACAAGATTGGGTGATGATCGGATCATTGGATCTATTTTAATCATCTCTAGATACATGCTTGACTGCTTGCAATGCTACAAATATCAAAAGAAAAGTTTTCAAATGAGATTATATTTATAGTATCCGTACGAGTAATGTGTCTAACACCTAACATATGAAGTTGTATTTTAGAGTTTTATCTAGGTGTTTTTTTTTTGAAAGATATCCAAGTATTTTTAAAATTTAATGTAATGTTTGGTTGTTAATGTCAAATGATGATAATAAAGATGATTTGTAGAACGTATCAATATCATGTTATTCCTATGATAAAGAAAAGTGGATCACAAAAGAGGTTTTTTTTCTTCATAATTTTTATTACTATGAAATACGACATCTCCAACTAGTAAAACATTAGAATTAATTTTTTGAAAAAAAATAAGACAATTGAAGTATAACAATAAACCTATCTAGAGTTTTTTCCATCATAATTACGCTAAACTTTCATTACCATTTTTATCATGACACTTGGAGTATACAACCTTCTTCATGTATTCTTTTCTTTAGTCAACTTTCTTTGTGCCAAGCTATCTAATATTTGGAAGATCTTTCTTGAGTCGAGGGATTCTCTGGCCTCATTCTTTTTTATGTGTATGAGTTATTGTCTTTCTTTCTTTTTCAGATCTTGATCATACTTTCCTATAGATTAAATAGGCCGGATACGATGATGATTAAGTTTATGGAAGAAGATGAGAAGGTGGTTGATGAAAGGTCTACAAGTAGGGTTTTCTAGTGGTGGGGATGAAATGTTTGCAAAGTATGGGTTTTCAAGTGGTGGGGATGAAAGGTTTCCTTTTTAGGTTCTTTTCATGGGTTAATGTTGTAATACACTTCAATGGTTGGTTTGGGCATGAATCATGATTTCAAGCTACTCTTTAAGATGGAATTAGGATCCTCTCTATTACTAAATTTAATGGCTATAATTGACACATATTTTAAAATAAAAAATAAAAATATCATAATTTCTCCTATTAAAACAAAATCAAGCAATTATAGCCATTAGATTTTGTAATGGATCCTCCATTACATTATAGTAATGGAGAGGATCTCTAAAACCACCTATAAATTGTCCAATCTTCATCTCCTAGGTTCATTAATGTCACACAATATCAATGGATTTTCATATTCTTGGATGTAATCAGACACAATCCGAATCTTTGCATCAAAGCGTTCCTTTGGATGAACAACGATTCTTTGAAGGTCGAGGGAACATAAATTCGTCGTAGATGTTTTTTGAATTTCTGCCACGTTAATATTCTAGTTGGTTCGTCCCTGGTTCATTGTTTTCCAACTCCTTGAAACCATACGACAACGAACTTTGTGAGCTTTTGTTTGACAAACTTGTACTTTTTGTCGTCAGGGTGTCGTTCTGCTCAAAGTATCTTTTTAGACTATTCTTCCGTCTAGAAGCAAACTTTATAGAGATATCTGGTAAATTTAGTTATTGATTTTTGGCTGTTTTTTAGAGATAAAGTGGATCAACAAGCCAAAACGCAACAAAATAACTAACTGGAGTTGCTTTTATTTTTTTTTTTTTTAAAGTCAGCTTTTTAGCTAGCTTAAAAGTCATTTACCAAACATTTTTTTTGTTGTTTTGACTAACCAAAAAACCAAAAGTTAACCAAAAGTCAATCTAAAAGAAAATTTTCACACGATCCATTCGGTCTAATTAACTTGGACTGGATCGGTCCAGGATAAATTCGAATCAGACTACGATCCAATCGAATACGACAAGTTCTATTTCCTCTACCTAATCACCCATAAGCCCACTATTATTTTAGGAAGAGGTGTTTAAAATATACCCGATGATCTAATATTTACTCGACATTGAAACTGTACCTGACTTTAAAACGAATATAAAATAATATAAATTAATGTGGACGCTAAACCCAATTTTTAAACGAACCCGAAACACGAAGGCAAATATGGTTGGAGAATTGTGCTTTCCTAACATAACAAATTATCAATGAGCCAACCTGGACTTCTTGCTTCTAGCTTACTTCAAACGTGCATTTTCTTTTTCTATGGGCTGCATAACTGCAAGACTTCCATACTTATAATAAAACTCTATTGTTGGATAAAAGACAAAAACAGCTTTCCCAATCTACTTCCCCCACAATCAACCAATCAAACTATTAGTGTACCACACTTAAATTTAATGAATTAACACTTTTTTTTTTGCCTTTAAAAAAATAGCTTTAAATACAAAGTAATGAGAAATTAAAAACAATTAAAACAGGGGAAAAAATATAGTGTGTTTTTTTTAGAATTGTGACTGATAGATGTATTTTTTCTTCGCATTCTGTCACTAATTATAGCAATTTTAAAAAGACGTGGATTTGTAAATTTTATGGACATACAAAAAAAAATTTTAATATGATAAAAGTTGTAAATTAAACATATGAAAATAATTAAGGTATTAAAAAAAAAAAGAGAGAGAGATTAATCTTCAAAAATAGAAAAAGAGACTAATTGTTGGGAAATGGATTACAAAATTAACTACAATTACAAAGGCTTTTTGGTAAAATTACCGAGGAGTATAAATATATCAGTTCATTTAATATGAGACTGTCTTATGGTTTGACGACATCAAAGCAAGAAGCTCATAAACTAAAATATTTATTACTCCCTCCTATTCACAAGTTTTGTCCACTTTCCTTATTTGGTAAAGTCACTTCACTTGTCCACTTTCTATTTTTGGCAAAACTTTTTACCTAAATACCCCCAACTATCCCAACTTATATTATTTAATAATACCCCACCTACCACCTTTTCAATTATTATAATCACTTAAAATACCCCACTATCACCTTTTCAATTATTATAATCACTTAAAATACCCCACTACCACCTTTTCAATTATTATAATCACTTAAAATACCCCACTATCATTTTTTCTTAAAATCCGATCCAAACCCAAAGTGGACAAAACTTGTGAATAGGAGGGAGTATTAGATTATTTAATCCAAGTATAAATTATATCTGATGGTAAACCATACACAAGAAAATTTGGGTGAATAAATTTTTTTTTAAAAAAATAAATAACTTAAAAGAGAATAAATTTTCCATAAAAACAGGCATACAAAAAGAAAAGATATAATTAGACACACCAAACTCAACCAAAAATCCGGCAAAAAATGACCCATATTAATCAGTCCGGTGACCGATTAACCGGTAATTCTAAGTTTTCCCACGTTAATCTCAACAACTTTTCTCTTTCCTGCCACGTGTCTTTTCTCGGTTTCCCATACCGTGACGGACGGACACCGTCAAAATCCCCTCCTTAACGGCAATCCAACAAACTTTCTTCCTTTCCCCTTTCTCTCTCTTCTCGATTTCTCCCCCAAAAAACCCTAATTTTCTCTCTCAACTTTCTCTCTCCTCAGATCCATGGACGAAGACGAAGAAATCCAGTCACATCCTTCTTCAGGAAGCGAATCTGACCCTCCGCCATTACCACAACCTTTACCTTCGAATCAAATAACCGCTGTGACTGTCGCAGCTGTTCCTCCAAATTCAAAGTCTCCATCGACGCCAAGTTCTTTAACTTTAGCGCTTCCGATCCAACCAATGTCGTCTCGTCTTTCTTCCGTCGGTGGATTCAGCGGTAGTGGTGGTGGAGGAAGAGAGGATTGTTGGAGCGAAGGAGCTACATCGGTGTTGATTAATGCGTGGGGAGAAAGGTATATGGAGTTGAGTAGAGGGAATTTGAAGCAAAAACACTGGAAAGAAGTTGCTGATATTGTTAGTAGTCGAGAAGATTATACCAAAGTTCCAAAAACGGATATACAGTGCAAGAATCGGATTGATACTGTAAAGAAGAAGTATAAGACTGAAAAGGCAAAGATTGAAAATGGTTGTGGTCCGAGTCGCTGGCCATTTTTTGAACTATTGGATAGGTTAATTGGTCCTGCAGCCATGACCACAACCCCGAATGCTAGTAAAGGTTTTAGGTCAAGCACGGTGTCAGTAGCCGGAGTTACCGTTTCTCCACAAACTGGTAATGCTTCTACTGGTGGATTGAAGTCGGTGCCCGTTGGAATTCCGGTTGGGGTTCGACAACCTGCACCGCTTCCGTTTTCCCCTCCGAGTTATCTTCAGACTCCACAGCAGCAACACCAAGAACTTGTGAGACAGATGCTACAACAACAGCAGCAACAACGACAGAATGCAGAGGCGGTTGCTAGATTACGATATAATAGTATGATTAATCATAATAATAGCAATAATGGTAGTAATATTGGTTCTGGTAGTAGTAATTTTAACAATACTGGTAGTAGTAGTATGTGGATACAGCAGGTGAAGCAGATGCAGGAGCAGAGGAAGCAGATTCAACAACCACAACAACAGTTTAGAAAGGCTTCAATTCCGGTAGAGTCAGATTCTGATAAGGAAGATTGGTCTCATGATTCAGGGGATAGTTTACCACCAGAAAGGACTGTGTTTGAGATGCGAAAGCGGAAGAATGTGGAGATGAATAAGGGTGTTGGTGGTGGTGGAGAAAAAAGGGGGAAAACGACTGATAAGGAAGATTGGTCTCATGATTCAGGGGATAGCTTACCACCAGAAAGAACTGTGTTTGAAATGCGAAAGCAGAAGAATGTGGAGATGAACAAGGGTGGTGTTGGTGGTGAAAAAAGGGGGAAAGCAAAGAAAAGAGAGAAGAAAGAAGCTGTTAAAGCGTGGGGGAATTCGGTGAGGGAGTTAACACAGGCAATATTGAAGTTTGGAGAAGCGTATGAAGCAGCTGAAAGTAAGAAATTGCAGCACATTGTAGAGATGGAAAAGCAGCGGATGAAATTTGCCAAGGAGTTGGAGTTGCAAAGGATGAAGTTTATGACTAAAACACAGATTGAGCTTTCCCAATTGAATGGAAATGGGAATGTGAATGTGAATATGAATATGAATGTCAATGGACATGCCAGTAATAACAGTGATAGCCGGGGCGGCGTAAGTGGTGGTGTTGGTGATGGTGGAGAAATTAACAATCACCATTTACATGAGAATCATCTTAATCATGCTAATAGTGATAGTAGTAACTAGTAATCACAACTTAGAGGTATTGTAGCAAGTGTGTAGGAACAGAAGTCTCATTGTTAGGTTGGAAAAGATTGGAAGAGTGATTATTATGAACCTTTGAATTGTGAAAAAGGGGTTCAATGTTTTGTAATTGATGATGGTTAATTTATATGTGAAAATTGTCAGATTTGTGTTATTTGGGTTGAATTCGAATCATGGGTAAGTGATTTTGAAACAGTTGCTGGAAAGTGGAAGAAACTTGTGGGGAAGTTTTAAATTAAAAAAGTTTAATTGAGGATTATGCTGCTAATTAGTATGTGCGCTTTAATTTAAACGTCTGATCACTGCTTGTTCTTGTGTCAACCATTCCAGAATAAAGTCTAAAAGCTAGCCTTATTATAAAAATTTATATGCAAATGTAATTGCAAGTTTTTAAGTTAATTTGATCTGTGTAATTGTAGTTGTAGCATTACATTTTAGGATATCAAACCAGAAAAATGAATCTTCCACCTGAAATTTCTTATAATGGTCTTCTGTTCCTACAAGAGTGTTAATAGGCCTGGTTGATGGAGGTCTGTTGTAGGGGTGCTCAACGGGCCGGATATAGGTCGAGTCAGGCATAAACAAAAAAAAAATCAATTGGTGCAGATACATGCCTAAATTGTGTAATATGGGCTGAGTATGGGCGGGCCAGGCTTTTAAATTATGACTCGACTCGTTGAAAGCCCGCCTAGCCCGCTGCACATCTCTAGTCGATTGAAAGCTGGTTGAATGGAATGTGTTTCCCGGGCAGGTCGCACGTTGTGGGTCCAATATTTTTAAAGTATGAGATCAATATAAGAGCAAAAAACCAAAAGATGTACTTTGTAGTTCGTTCAATAAATTTTAAATGTCACATTTATTTTTTACAATATCAATGTATAATTTCATTCATTATTTCATTGCCTATATTTATAATTATAGATTAATTAATGTTAATAAAATTTAATAGTAATTAATAACTAGATTTGAAGAACAAATGGAACAATTTATTATGTTTAGATAATATTTTAGAAAAAAATGTGAAGGAAAGTAAGGAGAGGGAGGAAAAGTTCCAAATAATTATTAAGTTTTTCATTTAAACTTTGTAATATTATAAAATGATGTGTTTAATACAAAATGCTAATTTTTAAGATATTTTTGAAGATCATGTTGATACTTTTTGATCCAGCCACTAATGATCTTGACTTCTCTTTCCCTTTGGTTAATCAACCAGTCAGGGTCATCTTTTTTGGCAGCTAGTATGTCCATGCAGTGAGAACCTACAAGTATAATACAAATATTTAATTAACTTCTTTTTTTTATTATATATAATATATAATGTTATTTTCCATTTTAATTGTTCTTAATTAAACAAAGAAAAAAATTCTAAAAAATATTCACCTTGTTTTGTATAAACAGCGATGATGCTCTCAGATAAGTTTTGTAACACTCTATACAACCATATACAAATAACACGATTAGTAGAAGTTACATAATTCAAGAAAACAAAAAAGTATTGATTATACTTTCGATTTATATTAGTTAAGAGAATTACCCGGCACTACTATATGGATCTGTTAATCCATTTGAAAAAATAATGTTACTTCCAAATCTTTTCAAGATTAACTTCATATCCTGGCAAAAGGAATTAATTTATCAAATGTCTCCGAAAGACAAAAAAATTAATATATTGATTGGTGAGTTAATAAAAAAATTCATGCCTTAGATTTCAATTTTAGCATATTCCTTTTGTTTTAATTTGTTTGTCACAATTTATAGTAACAAAAAAAAACATAATTAACTAAAAGTGTAACTCATAAACCGAAACTAAGAGACTAATACTCCCTCCGTTCTATAATAATTGCTACTGATAATGGCATTTTCCCACACAACATTTCACACTCAATAGTAAGTATTATGAAACCGAGGAAGTATTTAGTTGATGCGCGAAAGAGGAAAAATAGGCATGAAGAGTGGGCCGGGGAAACCCTTCCTAGAAGGTGGGCCTCGGTTCCACACTGATGCAAATAGGATTTTTCGAGATCCTTGACTTTGATGTATTGGTGTTTTTTCTGGTAAATGAAAAAAGTTTTTATTTGAAAAAAAAAAGAAAAATAGGCATGAAATTGTTGACTTACATGTCCTCCATAATACGTTGTAATCCAATGTGGACGAGGTATAACATTATACGTTTTCTTACAATCTAATGAGTATTGTTGTAGATCGAAAGTAGAACTAGGGAACATCGACATTTTGCTTGTACCACTTGCTATTGGCATCACCATTTCACTACATCTCTACCACATTGATCAAATATTAGAAAATGTAATTTATCATATTATAAAAATATAAAATAAAAAATGAGTTTTCTTCCTAAAAATATGCTATAAAAATATTTAGGTTTAATTAATAATTAAAAATTAGCAAGCTAAAAAATCTTTTTATAAAAAAATAGGAAAAAGTAGCTATTATAATCCAACTTTTTCGTACTTTCTTACAATAATTTCATTTATTGATTAACTACGAATAGTTCCAACTTTATGGGGTATTTGTCTATAGTAAACTCGTGTAACCGGATGAACTACTATAGTAGGTAATGATTCCCAAAGGTTTATATGTATTTGGTCCACCCTATTTTAATACGCACCAACCTAAAAATAGAAAATATTTTTTAAGTAGAACTTACGGCCTATTTGGTAATCGATACCAAATGGTGAGAACGAGTATGATTTAATATGTATCACATCAATGAAAGTAGGAAAAATTACCAGGAATAATACAACCTTTTGCTTATTTCCCTACAATAATACCAACTTTTGATTAACCATGAATAATACCAACTTATGGGGGTGTTTTCCTACAACATACCTAATATGTTAAAAATTAAACTATAGGTGATTATATGACAAAAAAAACTTGCAAATTAGTTAATAAACTAAAGTTGGTACTCCCTCCGTCCCTTTTTGTTTGTCCACTTTTAGAGAGAGAAATTTAAATTAGATTTTTGAAGTATGTATTGATGATAAAATATATTCATGTGAGATCTTGTTAGATTTGTCTTGATGTAAAGTTTTTTGATATGTAATTTTTATAATTTTTTATGATGCGTACTTAGCGATATTACGAGTTAAAATTTGCTAAAAAAATGCGTGTAAAAGGTAAAGTGGACAAATAAAAAGAAACGGAGGGAGTATTATTCTAGGGAAAAACCCCCCAAAGGTTGTATTATTCATGGTTAATCAAAAGTTCGTATTATTGTAGGAAAATCAACAAAATGCTGTATTATTCACGGTAATTTTTCCATGAAAGTTTGATCACAAAAAGTTTTTTTTGTTCACAATTTTCCATTACCACCTAATATCCACATTGAAATAAAATTTGTGAAAAAAATAAGATTATTAAAGAAAATTAGCATGACTATTAAACATTTCAAAAGACATTTTTACCAAAACTACACTAGCTTTTCATTACCATTCTCACAATTTAGGATCGATTACCAAACAGACTATTAATCTTTTTGTCAAGGAACCAACTCAACCAAAAGCTTAAGCTGATGGTTGAGGCCCCAGAATATGTTATATACTCTAACACGCCGCCTCACACGAGAGCCCTTTGGATTAGAAGTGTGGATGCAACACAGGCTCTCCTCATACCTGGTGCTAAATATTCCACTTAAATGAGGGGTGATTGAGATTCGAACCCGTAACCTCTTGTCACGCTGGCTTAGCTTTTGATACCAATATGTTATATACTCTAACACTTTTAAGATTGGTGCACTCTAAAATAGCGTATAGATTAAATCTACACACAAGACTTAATTTGTTAAAATAATTAAGAAGCATGAATACCTGCCAAGCATATCCAACAGTTGTTTCACTAGATGGGTTGTTAAAATATTGTGTATCAAGGCATTTGATGTTTACATCAAAATAGGCAAGAGCACCACCATAAATACGACTAATAATATCTTTCCCTTTATTTCCTTCATCAATTGCTTTGCAAATCTTGGATGTGTTTGTTTCCAAGTCACCATATTGTGCTACTACTTCATACATGTTCTCTAAGAAGTTCGTCAACTCATTTGTCTCCTTCAACTCACTGCATCCAGAAATAAATTACTATCAAGGCCGGTCCTAAGGGTGGGCAAGAGGGGCCGTCACCCAGGGCCCCTTGTTAAAAATGCAAAATTAATGGTTGTAAAAGGTCCATATAGATTATAAATTGCAAAGGAAAAGGGTCCCAATATATTATTTCGCCCAGGGACCCAGTATATCAAGGGCCGGCCTTATTTACTCTTAACATAATTTAATTAAAGTACATTCTTATTTTAATTAATATATTTAATTAAAGTAAATCATACTGGGTGCGCAATCATAAAAATGAACTGTACCGATCTTAAGGTTATAAAAATAAAATGTTGTTTAAAAATAGAAAAATTGACTAGAAATATAGTATGGGTCGATCTTGTCTAAGAATCATGACATTGAATTGAAAAGGTCGTCAAAATTATTAAAATGAGTCAAACGGTCGAAATTTATTTACCATCGGATATGACCTGATTATTTTCTGTTTGAGTCATTTTTAATTCAGAAGTCAAAATTTTAGGATTATAGTCGAATTTCTAACCAATTTCTAATCAGGTTAAAGTTTGGCAGGTGTATCTATATAACACAAACATATAATACTCCCTCCTATTCAGCCCAAATGTCCCATATTTTTTTGGGCACTATTCATTTATCACTCTTAATTTGTATATTACCAGTTAATCTATAAGGTAAAATATAGTCATGTGAGATCTTGTTTGATTCGTCTCAATACAAGGATTATTAATATCAAGTTTTTATAATTTTTAATTAAGAATAATTTGAGATATTAAGAGTTAAAATATTGTCTCGGTAAATGTGAAAAACTAAATGGGACAATTAGGCTGAATAGGGTATTATCATCTAGAGGAGCAATTCTTGTACATACGCGCATGTGTTGAATTTTTTACTAAGGTATAAGGGGCCTTTTGGAAGTGATCCAATTTTTTTGATTTTATCCCACGATCTTTTGATAGTTTTATAGCAGCTCTCACTAGTTTCCTGAAAACAAAATGGTCATTAATTAGTAAATTAATAAAAATAAAAATACAATTAATTAATTAATTAATAATTAAATAGACCTCATTAATTTACTCAATCATATTCTTGGAAAAATTATGGAGTATTACTTTAAAATCCTTGGTAACAACAGCGTAGTAACCATCATCTGGTTTAATTATGTTATCGAAATATAAGACTGGAGCTGAAGAAGCTAGAGCACCAAGAGCAATATGGGGATACTTCAGCCTAAACCATGAAGCAAGCACTGCACCAAATAAAATCAAAATTAAATTAAAAAATAATTAATTTTTAATTAAAATTATTAAGACTGACTTTTTTTTTTGAAATAAGTTAAGAATGATTTTGGTTACGAACAATTTTTAAATTTATGCTCCCTCCGAATCTTTTTAGTTGTCCCATTCCTTTTTTTTTAATTTTTTTTACCTAAATACCCCCACTTTTCCAATTCTCAATACCCAGCTACCACTTTACCGGCCTTTCACTGATTTTCCAAGAATAATACGAACTTTCAATTAACCACCAATAATACGAACTTTGACAGCATTTTCCGCTAGCATACATGACCTATTTATAACCGGTAGTACAAGTCTTTTTTTGACCGTTGCTCAAAAGGTTTCATCTCGTATTATTGGTGGTTAATTGAAAATTCGTACTACCGGTTGAAACTTGCTGAGCAACGGTCAAAAAAAGACTTGTACTACCGGTTATAAATAGGTCATGTATGCCAGCGGAAAATGCATGTCAAAGTTCGTATTATTGGTGGTTAATTGAGAGTTCGTATTATTCTTGGAAAATCAGTGAAAGGTCGTATTATTCTGGGTAATTTTTCCTTAATTTAATCAATTAAAATACCCAACTACTACCTTTTTAATGGACCCCATATCACTCTTTAATAACCGTGAAAACTCAAATAGGACATCTAAAATGATTCGGAGGGAGTATTTATTTCTTATTCAGTTTAGGTGTTTTATTTTATTTTATGACACAATTCGTCAACACAAAATCTCAACCGAGAAGGTCTAACGGTGAGATCACTTTTATTGGCTCACTCGATGTACACTTAGTCTTACTGTCTTAGAGTCATTACTTATAAGTTATAACCTTAAAGTGGTCCCTTTCAGTTTTAAAATAATGAATTAGAGAATTGAGCTAATTAATTATATAGGTTGTGAGATGGTCAATCAATCTCTATTAATTAATTTACATTTGCTTCTACCATATTAAGAGACTAATTCAACCAAAAACTAAACGTTATGGTTAAAGTTCATAATCATGTACTCCGTAAAACTAAATAGAATACATAAATTGATCAATAAAAATAAAAAGTTATAAAATTAGCTTGAAAACAACTCATATATAAATTCTTGGAAAAATTAATATTAATAATTCAACATTGCACTCATCCGCTGTGAATAATCCCACCTTTATTTTATTTTTTAATAATCTAACCTTTACACTTAGTTTGCTATCAGCATACTAATAGGTATGCTAATAGCAAAATAGAGGCAAATGCTGATTTATTAAAAAACTAGCAAATTAAGGCCAAATGTTAAATTATTAAAAAATAATCTAAAAATGAGATTATAATTATATCAATTTTTCGAAATTCTTATAATTAAATTAGAATTAAGAGTTAAGAAAGAAAAGATAGATCAAGTGTGACTCACTTCCACCATAAGATCCACCCGAAACAATAACCGGGGAATGAAGTGCGTATAAAGTTTCTCTCAAATAAGTAATTATGTCAGCAAAATCAGCTAAGGCTTGTGCCGAATTGAAATATCCACGTACACTTTCATTTTTTACGATTTCATCCATTGACGATATTCCAAATGGCTTTGATTCTCCATAAAATCGATGCTTCACAACAAAATCAAATATTTTTTTATCAGGTGATCTCTTAAGAGACCGTCTTTTGTAAAGACGACTTTCAAAAGCTCAGCCCAAATCTATATTTAGAGTTGTAACAATATATATTTAGAATTGGACTGGACTTTTGAGAGTCGTCTTTACAAATGATGGTCTTAAGTAAGAATTTAAGAAAATCAAATAAAATACACTTTTTTTAGAATTGGGGTCATAAATGAAATTATGTTTGTTGCTATGGCCTATGAGTTTGTCTTCCATAAAGCTAACCTAAATAAAAGATCCATGATTAATTTTTTATATAAAAATAAAAATCACTACAACATAATTTGCTTTTAGTGGGATATATTTAGCAACATTTAATTTAAATTTCACTATTTCAAATTTTTTATAGGGTATGTAGAGGATTTAATAACATTTATTAGACCCTTTTGCAGCATATTAAAAAGTCACACTAAAGCTTTTAGTGACATAGGATCTAGTGACATTTTTCACAAATGCTACTACAGACTACAGTGATAATTACATATGCCATTAAAGATCAAATTAAGTGTCGCTAAATAACTTTATGGTGGAACTTAAAATAAAAACCAATAATTATTACACTAGAAATGTGAATCAGTGGCATTTCTTTAGTGTCACTAAATCCAATGTCGCTAAAAGCTAAATCAGTTGATTGTGACTTTTTATAAAGAAATTGTTGATTGCGACTTAATAATGCCACTCTAGGTAAATTGGGTATTCAAGATACTAACAAATTACAAATAATTAGCAAATGTTCAAATGTACACCGACAATTTATAATCAAATTTATTAATGTTCATATTCTAAAGTCTAAACTAATAAATAAATATTTTAAACTAAATGCTTAGTTGACGTCACATGTAAACACATAAGCATTTTTCAAATAAATAATAATAGAGCTAAGAGAAAATCCTATAATAAAAATCACGTTATTTTGATTAGCCGCCTTAAGTACAAAGTAATCATTTAATTAATAGTAAACACAATTGACTTATTTTGTTTACCATATTTCCGCAAATAAAAGAAATTATAATCTATCTAACCCCTTTCTAGATTAAAAAGATCGGCTTACAAGTTACAATGGATCGTATTTTAAACAGACTATTTATAATAATAAAATAGGTTAAAAACGGTCTCTGATTAAAAGGGTTAAATAGAATTTTTTCTTGAATTATGATATATTATTATAAATTTTTAATTGGTAATAGTCTAATTATAATTGACAAAAATAAGTAAATAAGTTATAAACGACGGGTTAGTATGGAGTGGACGGAGAGGGTCCAATCCATTTGAGCTCGTTTTGTTTTCTATTTGAGGCTGGCTTGGCTCAACCTTTCTCATTTGAGCACGACTCAGTTCTTATCTGACCAATTGCACAAGAAATTAATAAGTAATTAATACTATCCAACTAAAAAAATACCATCATATAAAACAAACTTTATTATAAAGTCCTACTCCGATCCTAATAAATATCCAATCATTACTAAAATCAACAAATATTTTATGAGATCAGCAGACAAGTCCATATAATTAATTCACTTTTCTAATTCGCTATTTTATAATTATAAGTGACCACTTACGGTTATAAGTAATACTATAAAAAAATGATAACTTTAAAACCGTAAGTGACCATTTTAAGATTATATATGATATATCACTTTAAGACAATAAATATACATTAGGTCGATCCAATAAAGATACCCCGTTGATTTGAAAATTTGTGTAATAAGTTAGTTGAAAGTTTACCTCCATCACAACCACAAGAGCATTAAGTTTTTGAGCGTAATCCGAAAGAATTGAGTGATCCAATTCATTGTTTGACAATGGCTCTTCATCTCCAAGATACGCCAAAATCGGCGAATTCGTTTTAGATCCGCCCCAATATTTAGAATATAACAAGTATTTTTGTTTGAATTTTGTGTAACTTTGTGGTTGATAGTTAAAATGATCGAGTGTTTGATCATAGTATAACACTTTCACATCCTTAGACACATAATTTTTACTAGTGGTGGGGCCGCCTTGCAACGATTTTTGCCAGAAAACACCGTGTTGTGGTGTTGCAAAACTCGAGGAGATTACGGTTAAGATGATTAGCCATGATGAAAATTGTAACGTTTTTTTAAGAGAAGTCATGGGCAATATTTTTGACTTGTTTTCAAAGGGTTTTGTTTTTTTAGGTTATATGGGTACAAATAAATCCCTTATATATAGGAAGATTATATCCAAATTGGATTATGATAAATATATTTTTTAATGAATATTTACCAATAAATTGCATCATGCGCAATTTAGTGATAATAGTATGAAAAAGTTGATAAATATGCCCATGAAATTGACCAATGCAAATTGAAATAAAGTCATCAACTCATCATCATATAAACGGTGGAAGCTTTGTCATGATGGGCTTCTTCTATTAGTGGTGGTGAGAATAAATGGTCCTTATATATAGGCTATGTGTAACATTAAGTAGGTAAGGTAGACATTTGCCTGTAGCTCATAGTTAAAAAAAAGCGTAAGTCTTAATTCAACAAAATTTTCATGTAGGTTGTAGAATACTGTTTGTAAAAATGTAGCTTTACTTTTGCCAAACGCATATTAAAGGCCGAAATCAACCCTTTATAGAAATGGTCATTTCTTATATTTTGCTCATAAACTATCGGGAACGACACTGGGTGTAACACCAAGTTTTTCCAATAGGTGTTTGGTGGGAAAATGAAAACTAAATAAATATTATGCGATAGAGGAAGAAATGTGTGAATGAGAGGAAAATATATCTTAATTAAATATATGATAATAAAAAAATATGAATCATTATCGAAAATAAAGATGAAATATTTGTATCATTATCATCATCATATTCAGTATATCCCGCCCATAGGAAACTATGATCAGGGTCTGAGGAGGAAAGGACGGCGACAATTCATACCCATGAAAAAGAGCACGGCCAAAGAGTTCTCCGACTCGAGAAAGAATAATATAAGATCCAGATTCTTTAACTGTTGGAACCGAGTCTTGGTGCGACGAACTCCAAAAGTCTTTAAATATTTGTATGGCACCATAAAAAAAAGTGGGGGTAAATTTAGTATAATGGAGGGAGCACTATGTATCACTAGAAAAAGAAGGAATTTTAGCAAAAATTTGGTCCACTATCATGATATTCTCTACAAGTTAGAAAAATTAATTAATTTTGTATAAGAGAAAATCAAATTTTAATTACAATGATGAAAGAAAAAGTCTGTAGCTATTATAGGGGCAAAACAAGAAAAAATAAATACAAGTAATGATATATAAAATAATATATACTATAAATTATAATAAAGAGTTAAACTCTAATTTGAAGGGTGACATACTTATAGTACTACTAACTTATTCGACTATAAATAATGTAAATTAATTCTTGTCAGTAAACTACTAAGACAAACTATAATTCCGTCTACTTGTTTAATTTATTAATAATAATTGGAGTAATAAAATTTTCAGATTGTCTCTCGAGAGACCGTCTCTCTGAGAGATGTGCCTTAGGCGCAACCCATTAAACCTTATTTTTACTCTTACTCTACATTTTTTTATATGCCAACCCAATTAAAGATGGTCTCTTAAAAAGACCGTCTTTTACAAAAATTCGTGTAAATTTTTAGATAAAGTTTTATTAATAATATACTTTTCCATGTTTGCAAGTTTTTTCAATTGAAAAGTTTGATAAAAATGTAGTGTGTACACAGTACACTTACTTTCACTTAAGTGGAAGCACTACAATTTTCTCGACCAAAAATAGACAAAGCAGGGGAAGTCTATCTTGGAATGTAATGTTTTTTATCTACATCTTAGGCTTATATTGCTAGTTAAGACTAAACCAAAATTGATATTTTTGAATTTTGACATAATCGTAACTAGATCATCTTAAGTGTCGATTAAGTTGTCATTGGTTAAGAAACGAGTTCAGACATGTTTTAAATTATTTGATTTCAGTTATCGATAAGTTTTGGTTCGAATTAAAATTGATTAGAAGATTGTAATTCCGTTCGACTATTTGGTTCAACTTCAATTAACTTCTATTTGCTTTAATCATACACTAAATTAATTTTAATGTATAGTGATGAAAAAGTGTAATTTTTTTATTGGTCAGTATTTTTGGCAGGAGTATTTATATCCAGAGATTTTTAAATAAGCAGGATTATTTATGAACAAGGATTTTTAATATTTAGTATGGTAACTATATGACCAGGAATCTTTTCCTAAATACGGCAGAATTAAACTTGACCGAGGATTTTTGATGTTTAGTATAGTAATTATATGACAATATGGCAATAATAACAATGAGATCAGATATTTTGACCAGTAATTTTTGTATTTATGGCAATAATAGTATAGTGATTAATTTATTTATGACCAGGGATTTTGACAACTAAGACAAAATTTCTACAAATTTAAAACGGCAGGATTTTGAAATATGTCATCGTACTGAGAATGTAGTATATAAAGAGGTGTTTCATAACTTATAAACTCTTTATTAACAACCTATTTTGTGTTTTTTATATTTAATTTTTTTTAATTACAATGTATGTATGTAAATAATTTATCACGCACTTTCATTTAATATTTTCGTCCGTATAAAATTTCATTAAAATATCAATGTATTAAAAAATCCGTGCATTGCACGGGTTTCTATCCTAGTTAACATTAATTCTATTGAAGTCCACTAGATTTGTTATCATTTTCATTTTTGAAAGTAGATAGTTATAGAATTGATAATATGTTATAACATAATTTACCATTTTTGTTCAATTAAAACTAAATTATATCATCATTAAACAAGTTCAGTCAATTGCAAATAAATTAATATAGTTCATAATTTAGTTGTAATATCGTAGATTTATAGCTAATTATAATTAAAAAACTCTGTTGAATCATTCAAATCTATGACTCTTAATCAAATCAAGATTTCCTAAAAAAAAAAAATCTAATCAAGATCATCCATCACATTTAATTTGTTCAGTAAAAACTAAAAATTATGTCAAAGTTAACCTAATTTTTCTATTTTTCACTCAAGGGAATTACTAAAAGTTTGGAATGAATTTAGTTACTTCTCAAAGTTATGACTCTATTATGACTTGTATATTAAAAGTTATAAACAAAACGGTGAATTCCTGCCAGATTTTTATCATACAAGCTTTGGATATTTGAGTCCTTTTAGTTCCTTTTTGTTATTGTATTGATCCAACTGCTAGGCGTAGTGTTTCCATTTCATCATATCCCGTACTTTTCAATGGAATACGCTCATTTTACCCATTCATAAAATTAAATTTAGTAGGTTTTCCATTATGGTCTAGTACTGTTACGTCTTAATAAATCTCACCAGCCTCCCAAATGCTGGTTTGCTAAGCTCACTTTTCGTTACTTTTGTTATGGTTTTGCTCGATCTTATTTTGACTACTCATATCGTTTACTTATGATTGTGATGGTTTTCATTTAAACGTTCAGATTTATGATGATGATCTTATTATTTTTAGGGATTCTTCTACTACATACTATTGTTATTCCCAAATCTTTTGAATAATTGCTTTCACAAGAAATATCTTAGTATCTCAAATATTTCCTTGGTGTTTAAGTGGCCAGTTAGTCCTCAACTCGTCATTCTCTTTTTGATAGCATTGTTTTTTTTGGATCTTCTCCCATTTCTTGAAAGACTAAGAAACAACATACGATCTCTCCCTGCTATTACAACCGAGTTGAAGTGGCTACGTGCTTTGTTACTTGACTTTGGTAATCGTCACTCTTAATCAATTCCTCTTTATTGTGATAAAAAGTCCACCTTACACATTGCTCAATATTCTTTGTTCATGAGCGTACTATTCAAATGAAGGTTAATTGCCATTTTATGCGTGATGCCATTACTATTGGTATTCTTGATCCTCATCATGTCTCCACTCATGATCAACTTGCTGATATTTTTATCAAGCTTTTTTTGACCGATAATTTTCATATTTATCAGGCAAATTGAATATTTATGACTTACATGCTTCAACTTGAAGGGTGTATTAAGCATTTAAGCCCATCTGATAAAAATGTATTTAGTTTGTTTAACTCATTCTTTTGGCTCTTTAGTGAGACTTAACAAGTACATTATACTAGTATATATATAGGTGTTTAGAATAGGGCAAGACTCCCCTTTAACCAAGCACAAATTCTTCCTGGACAAAGGGAGGCCAGGGAAGGAAAGAAAAAGATGAGCAACGAAAGAAGAGCGATGAGAATGGAACTAAATTATTTTTTGGAAAAACGATAGTTACTTCAACTAACGGCTAGCTTCAACCAACACCACCGTCGCCGCTTCGATCACCACCACTCCACCCACTCCTTCTCCCCCTTCTCTGCAGGATTTTTGCTGGTAGATCTCTCTTTGAAGAACATATGGAGCCGGGGGACTCTCTGATCGTACTCTCCTACATGGGTATAAGTTGCCGTCTATCTTCCCTAGCTCCTCAGACCCTGGCCATAGTTTATCTATGAGCGGAATACACTGAGTACGATAATGATGATAGTTACTTCAACTAGGATATAACCTGATCGAAAAAACAATGTTTAACCGGAATTTAAATATTTATATATTTTTTTTTACAAAATTTCTTCTCTTATTTCAAAATTACTCAATTGCCATAAAAAGAAACATGGTATTTAGGGGTACAAAAGGTTAGAATGTAACATCAAGGGTGTTAATGACATTATATTATTATTATAATAGTCAAACCCCATTCAACCAATTCAATTTTTAAACCCAACAACACAAAATCTTTACTGATTTCTCTCAACAACAATCACCCAAAACACCTTCAAAAATCCAAATCAATCTCCCTCTCTTTCTTCAACCCTTTCTTTGGGTGAAGAACCTCTGCATGTATCTTTCTAGAGATAGAAAGAGAAAGAGAGAAAGAGAGAGAACAAGAGCAAGAAAGTGACCATTCATAGAAAGTAAGAGTATGTGACTGTTTGTGTGGGGGGGATCACTTTCAGAAAGGAGTAAAGCACAAACTATCAGTGGTAACATTACTATTATCATTGCCCATTTTTCTAGGGTTTTTTCTTTCATTACCCATCAAATTTTACTGGACTAAAGTAATTAATCATACCCATATCTTTTTTCACTCTTATTTTATCAATACAATAGGTAAAAAATTTGCGTAGATATATAGATTCGCATTGCTCACATAAAGAAAAAGATTTTGGTATTAATCGGGTGTTTTTGTGGGAATTTGGTGGAAATGTTGGTTCAAATGTGAACTTAATCTGGAACGATCTATTGTGGGCGATTAATGGTTTTTGCTTAAAGATCTTTTGGTAAATTTTCTCAATCTAATTTGCAATTTTGATATCTGGGGATTTAATTTTGAAATGGTTTAGTTCATTGTTGAGTAAGGATATTACTTTTAAGGTTAGTTTTTTATATAGCTTGAATCAGATCCAGTAGTATCTCTTTCAATTGCAATTTGGATTATTTATCAATCTCAATTTTGGAAATTGGGATCTATTCTTATTGATTTTATGGTTATTTATGGGATTTATACTGTGTTTAAGTAGTAGTTTGTTGATTTGGTTGTCAATTCCTCACTCTCATTTACTTAACATTAGGATTGTTCATACTACTGTTCAAGATGTTCCAGACCTGTTTTTAGCTCATTCTTAACTGTTACTATATTGGGCCATAAGCCATTGGCATTCATTTGGATTAGAAATATGGAATTACTTAAGAGGAAAGCCTTTTCAATTGTTTGTTACTGTATTGTTTGCTTTAGCTGAAAGTTATTTTGAAATTATTCATTCAGGTATTTAAAATTCCTATGTTATGCACCAAAAGAGCTTGCTTCTTGGTGAGATGTACCTACATTTGATTGCAAGACCAAGGTTGTAGAATTTTCAATTGATATTGTGTTGACCCGGAGAAAATGACATCGGATGTGCCTATTGATTATGCTGTATTTCAATTGTCTCCAAGACGGTCTCGGTGAGGATTTGCATTATATGGATTTGTGAACGTATTGGAATCATTTTTTTTGTCGTAATAATTTTGATCATTGTTGGTCTGGCAGGTGTGAATTGCTTGTTTCTTATGATGGCACCATAGAGAAGGTAGCATCTGGGTATGTAAAGCCTTTTGTTACTCACTTGAAGGTTGCGGAGGAGCAATTTGCATTGGCTGTGAAATCAATTAAACTTGAGGTCGACAGATATAAAAATGCTGAAACATGGTTTACAAAGGGAACTGTTGAGAGGTTAGCATATTTTTTTTGTTATGCATACGAACATCAATATTGAGCCTAGGGGCTCACTAGATGCAACCTCCTTAATATTTTTATTTAAGGGTATGATCAGTCATCATCGTCCCTCCCCAAATCGTGATCATAGCTTCTATAAGTGAGATATACCAGTTAAGTAGGTATGATAATGAGTCTAAAGATAAGTGCATTGCTCTGTTAGTCGTTGCCAAGTATATTTATTGATGAATTGTTACTTATTTACTAGATTCGTGCAATTTGTTGGCACTCCTGAGGTTTTGGAGACGGTCAACACATTGGATACAGAGATGTCTCAGTTAGAAGCTGCTCGGAGAATCTACTCACAGGTGTTAACTTCACTCTCATTGCACCATTCCTTGAGACTTTGTTATTTGAAATTTAATGTACTGAGTTGTCAAAACTTGCTTTTCATTAGGGAGCAGGCAATGATCAGTCCAATCTATCAGGTATGCTTTTCTCTAGTTATTCTTGTGCAATGTTACAAATAGGAGGGAACACGGTGCAACTTGATACGTTATACAAACCAGGCCGTAAATTGTGGTTAATTTTTTTTTTTCAAACGCAACGAACCTCTTAACACCTAAAACGAGACCAAACTATTTAAAAAAAAATTCGTTTGGTTGGTTTGCTATTTTTTACTTTTCCATTACCGTGCTATTTAGATGCATATAAATATTAGCAAAACTAATACTTCAAACCTACTTACTGATAATAAAAGGAATCTTGGAATATTTTTGGCTTAGATACTTCATACAAATTAAATAACTTTACGAACATACATAATTGCAGTAAACAATCAAGTAATTATAAAAATGCAGGTTTTGGTTTGTTGCGATTTAAAATTAAAAATATTGAACCAAATCCCAAACCAATAATTTAAAGTCCAATTGCTTTCTTTTTAAATCACAAATTGAATATAACCGCTAGATTGTAGTTTAGTACAATGTGGTTTGCAATTTAGATTAAACATTGTGCATTCATGTACTTTGAAGAGCAAAGCAAAATGATAGGATCCAATCTCGTCATGAAATTTCTTCTGGTTGTGGTAATTAACTTGCAATGTATACTATATGACATCAAGGATATATTTATCAATACTTGCAATATATTTGGAGGTTAGTAAGGAGGCATTAAAGATTACTAGTGTATTAAGTATTCTAGGCTGGAAAAGATCAAGTGATTACATATTGGAAAAACTAGTTGTCATAGACGATAAAGATTCTATTGGGTTCTAAAACTCAGAGGTGGTGGGGTGTTGTGATGAGTGATGATGGTTGATTGTTTATGATTGTCATGGCTTTATAACCCATCACATACGGGAATAGGAATAAAATGACTAAAAAGTGATGATAAACCAAAGATGCGAGACTTTTTAGGAGAAATGGTGCACAAAAAGAAAAATGTAGGTTGTAGGCAATAGTGTAGAATTTTTTATGCTTTAACCTTTTTTCAAAAATTTATTATTGTTATCAGCCATCAAGTTTGAGTGTGTTGTAGGAAATTCCTGTGTATTGAAGCATTAATTTTAGAAATTTTGTTAGTCGCTCCTTGTCATGCCTAGTTGAGTTATACAAGAGTTAAACCTTAAAGCTATAGACACTTGAATTAGTGCTGAGAGGAGTTGATTGGGAGTGATGGTTTAAGAGTGGGAATAGAAAATGTTATTTTCAGTTGCACTTCCGATATGCGAATAATACTATCATTTTTATCCGAAGAAAATAAAAAATCAGGAATGTATTTGATATTCTATCTGTATTGAGAAAATTTCAGAGTTGAAAGTAAAATTTTCAAAAGTCTGAAGTTGCGGGTATTAATACAAAGCAAGGGGGATAAGATTTTGGCTAATATGGTAGAATGTAATACAACAAAGTTCCCCAATTCTGGGTTTACAAGTGGGAGCCAATCCCACCGGTAATTGAAGAAATGTCTTAAATGGCTGAATGGATGGAAAAAATCAGTTTTCTCTTTGGGAGGTTGGATTTCAATTGTACAATTGTGTTTTAGTTAACATTATCATCTATTTCCTTCTCTTTTATAGGCTCCTATTTCTATTAGTAGATTGATGAGAAGATGATGAGGAACTTTCTTTGGGAAGGAGATGGTGAGGAGAAGGATCATTTAGAACCAAGTTAAACTACCAGTAGAACAAGGAGGCTTGGGAGTGGCCCCCCCTGGAATTTTATCTCTCTAGTTTAGCTCACTTTAGCCTAAATTCACTCCTTTTGTTCGGTTTTCAGTAGAGTAGGGTAATTTGACACGATTTGGCAAAGATAGATTAATGGGTTTAGAACTGGTCAAATTGATTTTTCCCGGATTGTATCGATTACATCCAATGGTGGAGCTCCTATTTGTGATTTTTTTAATGTGAGAAATAATCAAGTGTTTTGGAATCTTTTCTTTCGGCAGTGTGCTCTTGAAAGGGTCCTTACTTTGGTGTATGAACTTCTTCTCTACTTCAGAATTTCTATCCTTCATCGTAATTAGACACTTGAATTAGGTCCCCTAATCCATCAAAAGGTTTTGGTGTGGCTCATTATATTCCTGCCTCGTTTCCATTTCTCCATCATCTTCTTTTTTAGCCACCAAATGGATTTGGAGACAAAAGTCCTTGTATAGATCCTTTGCTTGGTTGGTTGTCTTGGGAAAGCTTAATACAATGGAGAATTTACAGACTAGGAAACCTAATAAGCCTTTGAATCCACATAGATGCATTATGTGTTTGAAGGATGGACAAATAAATAATAATTATTTTTTATGGATTGCAGTTTTGTGAAGGGTCTTTGGACTAGTAAGATTGGTGGGTAAAAGTTGATTGATCCAAGAAGAATTTGGAATTTCTTATTTACTAATTTTTGTGGATTTAATGGCAATGGAGGCCACAAGAAATTATGGTTGTGTTGTTATTGGTCTATCTGGTTGGAAAGAAAATGGCGAATTATTAGCGATCAATTCTTGTTCTTAGAAATTATTTGGGATAAAGAAATATTTTTAGCGTTGTTATGGGCTAACTGGTTAAGGCCAATGACCTCTTTCAAAATTGTTTTTTAGCCGAGCTATTTAGAGGGGAATGGACTACAATTTTCTTTAGGAAAAATTACCTAGAATAATCCAAACTATTCATGATTTTCCTACAATAATCCCACCTATTGATTAACCATGAATAATCCCAACTTTGAGGGGTATTTTCCTAAAGTAAGCTTGGGTAACCCGATGACCTGCTATAGTAGGTAATTCACAAAAAAAAATAAATTAAATATTAATTTAAAATTAGAAAATATTTTTGAAAATTTACATAAAAAATTCTAAATAATAAAAAAAATCATAAATTTTTATGAACATTTTTTTAACATTTTTTTGACATTTTTTTTAAATTTATCTTTTTTTTTAAAAAAATAAAACTTACTATAGCAAGTCATTCGGTCACCGGGTTTACTCTAGGAAAATGCCCCTCAAAGTTGAGATTATTCATGGTTAATCAATAGTTGGGATTATTGTAGGAAAATCGTGAATAGTTTGGATTATTCTAGGTAATTTTTCCTTTTCTTTATTAAAGTTAGATAGGATCTCTTATTCCTATTATGTACTACCAAAGTTTCTTATTATAAAATTTTTTCTACATCAAAAAATATTAATGTTAAGTCTCATCTTTCCAAACTTCACTGATACAAGCATTGCAGTTGTATTATTGTATATATTTATATTTGTGAACAGTATGGTTTTTTTGGTTCCTTTCTGGTTTCTTTAAGCCATCAAAATTCTCTGCTTATGAAAGCATTAATTGTTTTTATTCTGGAATTATAGTCATATTGGAATATATTTGTCATATTTTTTCCAATAAGTGGATTTTCTAATGTTCCAGGTGGGGATGGACCAGGAACCTCTACAGCATCGGAGGCCACAAAGTAAAGCTCTTTTATTCAGTCTATTCCTTTAAATAATTTGATGTTATCTGAATAACTTATTTTGTGAATACATTATCTCTGAAATGACCTGGTATCCTGATCATGAGATTTCACTCGCTCATTGTGCTGAAAACTGCTATTCTAGGTGATAGGGAAATGGGGAGTAAATCTTCATGTCTGACGTTTTACTTCAGGGCCTCAGAACAACCACAATGTTGGTTAAAAACCCCCACCAAATTTCACTTTTCATGGTAAAAAATCATCCCTATCCCACATTCCCACCCATAATTTCACTTTTGTCTTACCTTTCACTATATATCACCTCAATTCTCTCTCCGTTTTTGTGATGAAATACTGCAATGTAAACCTCTATTTATAAAACAATGCCAGAGCCTACTCCCAAAAGATTGGGGTCGGCTACATGAACCAACATATCAGTTCCAATGGCATAGTGTATAGTGTGGGAAAATTATGAATTTTGGTATAGTTTTTTAATATGTACTAATTATTTAAAATTTATATAATATCAAATTAGAAGTTTTGTAAGTGGGGCCTGCTCACAATTTATTTATGGATAAAACTATTAGATATATATTTTTTATAAAAAATATCTCATGACTTTTCCACTCACCATTGCTATATGCAGTCTTTTGTTTTAAACTCAAAAGTTTTCATTTTTCGTAACAAAAATGACTATTTAAGCTTCTTAACGTGACTGTGAATTTTGGTATGGTGGAATGAATTGGATAAGTAGAAGTTATTAAACTTTTGATGCTTCATGACAATGCTTTCTTTGGGAAGGAACCAGGAAGTTCGTTTCTTCTATCGCAACGTGATGATAGTTTTCGTTGCTCTCACATTTGTTCAGGAAAGAGCTCCTAAGAGCTATTGACGTGCGGCTTGTAGCAGTTAAACAGGACCTGACAACAGCTTGCACCAGTGCCTCTGCTGCTGGTTTTAGTCCTGCAACTGTCTCAGAATTACAGCTTTTTGCTGATCGCTTTGGTGCTCATCGTCTCAGGTAATTGTATAACATAAAACATGGATGTAGTTAATCTGCATTTGTTCCAGACTCCTGGCCCTGTTCAGATAAATTTAAGGGGCGATGAGAAGAAAGAGAAAGGGCGAAGGAGAAAGTGGGGTCACTAGTAATAACTAGATTATGGGCTAGAATCTTGTTAGATATGCAGGTGTAGAATTGAAGAAGTATGTTGAGAAGAAAAATCTTTTACAAGTTCCACTCGTTTGAGCGGATATTCTTGCAGGGCACAAAAGATTTCCCATGGTTTCTGCATGTAGTGTTTACCGTAGAAATAGCAAGTCTGTATGGTCATTAATATCAGGTATATTAGGAATCTACAAAGTTGTAATTATGACTTAGAAAATATTGTACCCTAACGGCCCGTTTGTTTAGTGGTACTAAATGGTGGTAGTGGGAATGATTTATAGCATCAAAAGTTCCATATCATTCTTATAGTAATGAAACTTTGATCACAAATAAAGTTTGGGAAATTATCAATGGGACCGCTAAGTTTTTGTACTTTATCAATAGTATCCCCAAGTTTTTTCGATTATCAATGCTACCCTCATGTTATTGATCGTTTTATCACCATAACCTTTTCTAATTTTTTCCAACCAAAATTGTGCAGAACCGTTAACTTTTTTTTCTTTTATTTTTCAATTAAAAACATTAAGAAAATAAAAGAAAAAGAAAAGAGTTAACGGTTTAGATGATTTTGGACGGAAAAAATTAGAATTGGTTACGGTTGTAAGACGCTCAATAACACGAGGGTACCATTGATAATCGAAAAAACATAGGAGTACCATTGATAAAGTGCAAAAACTTAGAGGTACCATTGATAATTTCCCAAAAAGTTTTTTTGATTACAAATTTCCATTACCACCTCTCAATGGTAATGCATTGGAAAAAATTTTATGAAGAAAATGAGATGACTGAAGTTGGACAAGCATGACCATCAAGGTAGCCAAGGGATTTTTCAACCAAAATTACACTAGTTTTTCATTCCCATTACTACTGTTTATTATCACCTACCAAATGGACTGTAAGTTGTTTTGTATCATTGTAGTAATTATAATAACACCATTCTGCATTCCTTATACTCTATTCTATACACATGTAGGCCATTGCTTGCAAAGTTCAATGTCTGACGCCCAACATATACTGACTATTGTTTAACTAATCGACATTTTCATGCAGTGAAGCCTGCAGCAAATTCATTACCCTCTCACAGCGACGTGCCGAGCTCTTCCCCAGCATTGAACCAACATTGTCACAGAAGTCCTCATCTGAATATGTCCTTCGGTCTTCATTCAGTTCTGATATGACCATTGATGAACCCTGTGATGATCATTCCAAGCCATCTACCATTCCCAATACAACCACAAAGGTCACCTTTCCATTACGTCGGCTTTCTAGGGAGCCCTGCCCTAGTCCTATTGATAATGGAGAGGAAAGAGAAATAAATAAAGATGAAACCATTGGAAAAGATAAAGCGATGGACCCCACCACATCAGCTGGTAGTTTGAAGACCGAGTCAGATGCATCTTCCCCGACGTCAAAACCCACACCTCAACTCACCAGGCGGCTCAGCGTGCAAGAAAGAATAAGTATGTTTGAGAACAAGGCCCAGAAGGAAGGTTCCCCCACTACTATTACTGTTTCTTCTGGTGGGGGGAAACCTGAGCTCCGTCGATTGTCCTCTGACGTTGCTTCTTCCACTGACAAGGCTGTCCTGCGAAGATGGAGTGGTGCCAGTGACATGAGTATTGATGTTAGTGGGGATAGAAAGGAGTCAGACAGCAATGCCAACACTCCAGCAGCCACATCCACATCCACATCCACATCCACTTTTACATCCCATCCTGCTTCTCCAAAACCAAATGATCAGAGTAATTTAAAGATGGAGGGTTTTAAAGAAAGTAAGCTTCCAGTGAGACCAAAAATTAGTTCCCATTTGGCTGTTTCCTTTAGTGGTCCGGAGGATTCTGCATCATTTGAGGCAAATACTAAGATCGCTTCTTTTTCAGGAAGATCATCAGAAAGTGTGGGATCAAAGGATCAATCAAGTGGTGGGATGGTTCATTTGACTGTTAAACCTCTTTGTGAGAGTGAGGAATTTGGGTTGGAGAATCAGCCATTGCCTAATAATACTCATCTCAGGTCTCGTCCCGGTACAGCAGATCAGTTTAGTTCCTCGGATGAGATGATTGTAGAGAAGGCAAAGAGTTCTCTAGGTGGTGGAAGCAAACCAGAGGAAGATAATGGGGAAAGTTCTGGGGCATCTGCATCTGGATTCGATGGAAGGTCTCAAGGTCTACACATTGAGGAAGAGGATGAGGATGAGCAGGTGAGGGATCAGAAGGCTTCAAAATCAACTTATAGGACATCTCATAAGACAGTTAAAATTGCATCAGAATCCGTGGATCCTGAAGTTGCCCGACCTGTATATCAGGACAAAAAAGGTGAGGGTAATTCCTTTGTTGCTCTGCCTAGGTTGAGATCTGTAAGGGGAGAAATCGAAAAGGGTGGAAGGATTTCTGAGAAGCAGGCTGACCTTTCCTTCACACAAATCGAAGATTCTGTTCCCTACAGAGGAAAGGTTCAAGGACGTGGTTCTTCTTTTGATCAAGAGGAGAAGCCTGTTGCTAGGTGGAAAGAGACCGATTCTGAGTGTCAATCGGATTCGACTGGGAAATTTGTACTTGAGAACAAGGAAGTGTTTTCTTCATCTTCAGTACCTGTGGATCAAGTTCAGAGGGTAAGGCAAACAAAAGGAAATTTGGGGACGAATGATGACCTGAAAATGAAGGCCAATGAACTTGAGAAGCTGTTTGCTGAGCATAAACTCCGTGCTCCTGGTGACCAACCAAATTCTGCTCGAAGAACCCGGCCTGTTGATATACGTATCGAGCAAGAGATGGCTTCTTCTGATAGGAAACGGGCAGTAGAGACTTCTCCTGTCCTGGTGACTAACTTAAAGCTGGAGGCTGAGCCTGCTGCTGGTTCTAGTAGTAAGGAGAAGGGTTATTTTACACCAATTATGAAAACTGTAGATAAGCAGGAGAATGATGTCACCCCAACGCAAAACATCTACAGCCTAGGTTTTGCAGATGATTCTAGAGGAAAATTATATCAGAAGTATATGCAAAAGCGATATGCTAAGCTAAGGGAAGACTGGAGTTCAAAAAGGGCTCAAAAGGAAGCCAAGATGAAGGCAATGCAGGATAGCCTTGAGAAAACCAGTGCTGAGATGAAGGTCAAGTTGGCGGGTTCTGCAGACAAGAGGAATTCTGCCTACGGTTCTGGTCGAAAGGCAGACAAAATAAAACAAATCAATGTACAATCAGCAACGAAGAGAGAGAAGGTATGTATCAGTTAATGCTGAAAGTAGTTTATACAAGCTTGCCTGAATAGACGCTTACATAGACGCTTTTATGTTAAATGAACTTTTTAATTTATCCTGATCAGCCTATAATAGACGCTTATATAAGTGATGAGGATGAAGATCAAGGTGAATTTCTTGGAAAGAAGCTAAGTGAGACATATTTGCGCGATACTTCTGGAAATGCACATAGCAAAAAGGTTATGTCAAGTAGAAGTGCCGCATCATCGACCCCACGTAACTCAGCGGCACCTATTCCCCTATCTTCTGGAAAAGTCTCTAACTCTGCAGCAGGGAGACGAAAGTTGGCTTCGGATAATCCTCTCGCACAGTCTGTTCCTAATTTTTCTGACTTGCGGAAGGAAAACACAAAGCCATTGGCTGCAGGAAGTAAACCTGTTCGTCCTCAGAAAAACCATGCTCGTAAGAAGAGTGTTAGTGAAGACCTTCCACTTGTCAATGAAGAAAAGCCACGCCGTTCTCACTCCTTGCGAAAGAGCACATCAATTCCCATGGAGCTGAATGCTTCCAGGAATTGTGATGTTCTTGATGAGTCTGTTTTCATGCTGTCAAAATATGGAAAAGAAGAGAATGGGGATCATTTTAACTTCTCGAGGGATGGTCATGTCTCAGGTGGTATAAGTAGATCAAAAGCTTCAGTGATTGTAGAGACGTTGCAAAATGGACATGATTTTGATGATGCCAGTTTAGAAACAGAAGACATGACAGATATAGCCAAGGATGAGGAGGATGATTTTGAAACCACAGTAGGGGGCGAATCGGCTGAGATGGAAAACAGTAAAGGGAGATTAAGTCAGGAATCTGCTAATTCTGGTTATGGAAACACCAATGCTGAAGGGAGTATTTCCCAGGCAGGCCATGTTTCTGCTACTGAATTGCCTACTTCTATGTCATCTCTTTTTCGTTCCATAGGATCCATACAGGACTCTCCTGGGGGAAGCCCTGGATCTTGGAACCAACGTGTACACAATCCATTTTCCTATTCAAACGAAATCTCCGACATTGATGCTTCTGATTCACCACTTGGAAGCCCGGCTTGGAATTCTTACACTCTTGCACAAAATGATGATGATGCTAGAACAAGAAAAAAGTGGGGAGCTGCTCAGAAACCTATTGTTGGTGACTCATCACATAGTCTATCACGCAAAGACGTCGCCAGAGGTTTTAAGCGATTCCTGAAATTCGGAAGGAAGAATCGTGCTGCTGAGAGTATGGCAGACTGGATATCTGCAACAACCTCTGAAGGAGATGATGATACTGAAGATGGAAGAGATCTCGCTAATCGGTCATCAGAAGATTTGAGAAAGTCTAGAATGGGGTTCTCCCACAGCCATCATTCTGACGAGGGATACAATGAAAGCGAGCTTTTTAGTGACCAAGGTGACTTGTTATCCTTTTAACTATTTGTAAATGTAAAACATTAGGGAGCGCTTGGATAGGGGAAAACTAATTTCCCAGTTTCCATTTTTTGGTTGTACAAGTATTTGAAAAGAAAAATTATGGTGGAATGGAGTTTCCATCTGTTTCGAAATGTTCTTCTAAAATTTTTTGGAAACCAAAATATCGCATTCTTCCATTCCCTTGTCCAACCGCATCACCGATGGTCTTTTCCACATATAGCTGATTAAGCCTCTGATATCTTTGTTGTTTTTGCTTACATTCGGATCTTCTCCATTTCCCCTCTTAGCTTTATTGGATTTCCATGAAACCATACAAAGTAAAATCATCTCCACTAACATGGGGATGTCAAAACTTTCTATGAAAATTAAAACTAAAATTCATTCTCATATTACCAATAACTCAACGCCTCATTGGGGTCTAGAAATTCGACATATAATGTTATGACTCTGCGTAACTAAAACTTAATGCTTTATTGTAGTTAATGGATTACAAAGCTCAATTCCAACGTTGCCTTCAAATTTCAAATTGATGGAGGAACATATATTGGGAGGCTCTCCGAAAGGTTTATTCTTTGTTCTTCTTTATCTTTTGATTCTTGCTTTATATTGATAATCATTTTTGTCTATATATTATTTCTAGTTGATAGGGTATTAACTTTAGTGTGCTCAAATTGTTCTGTGATCTTGCTAGACCTGTTTAGTACTATGTGGTAGGCTGTCTTCTCCTTATTTAGGGTGTTGTTAACTTATGATATTTCTTATCCTCATTTGACTTGTATTTGGTTCCTGTTTGTTGGGGTTAGTTGTAGATTGTCTATACTGCATATGTAAACAAGGTGAACTATGGAGTTTCTTTTTAAATTGAATCCGAGTAAGCCTCCAGTTGGGAAAGGAGGAATTTAAAATTTGTATAGACAAAGACAGAGATTGAAGTTTTGAATTTGGATAGAGAAGGACTATGATTGTGGGCTTGGGTTGGCAAGTTGGTGTATAGATTTTTGTGATATTAGAGATGGCGAATGAAGGGAGAGAGGGGAGAGATGAGTGATGAATTGTGCTTGAGGTGAAAAGATACTGAACTTAATCTTAAAATCAATATTGGTACACCGCATAGATCCGACTAAGGATTCCAAAACACGAAGCAGACTTGCTAAAGATCTGAAATGTATGAACAACTTTCTTACTCTGAATCCTAAATGTGTAATATGGTGAAAGAACTTAACAAGCATCAAGTTTGATCAAAATCCACTATACATTCTCAATCTCATGCCATGAGACTCCTTATTTATAGTACAAGAAGATCATTGTGGTCTGAAACTGAAATTGTATAAAAATAAGAAACAACTAACGAACAAAGTCTAAATAAAAGGAAAAACTTTCTGTCTACCTCCCTCAAGGTACAAGTTTAACCTTCATCTTTCATGTCGGGGCTGAACAACTTGATCTTATTTTCATTGAATTCGGACTTTGAAATCTCATATCTTGAAAGTAGGCGCTAATTCGGGCTTGGCTTGACTGTTGATCTTGATAGTGAACTTAAATCCATTATTGTGGGGCTTAAAAGATCATTAATCGAGCGAAACTAACATCATGGGCCTTAGATAAGATTGGACGCCTATTAGGCCTTCTCCCCCTTCTTGGATCTTCATTGATTAGATCACAATCTCTAGCTTTTATCTATCTAAACTTTGATGTTGTTCGTTTAAGTCTCTTTCTTTGCACCTCATCTCTTCGTACAAGACTCTTTCCAGAAACAGAAAGCTTTTAAACCAACAGACTTCCCTTAAATAACCCTAATGGCATTATAGTAATAACTAATAACAAACAAATGAAATCTCCTAGTGTTTTCAGACAAATCAATAACAGAAAAACAATAACAGCTGGACTTGATCCTACTGAGGTCTGAGATAACGGGAAAAAATAGGGAACGTGAAGAACATCGTTATCAGTGTTCACCATGGAAGTGAGGATCCTCCTACTTGAGAAACAGTTGAAAAGAATTATCATAGTCGGAGTCGAATTGCCATCCAAGTTTTTGGAACAGAGTATTTCGAAACAGAGTATTTCGAAACAGTGAGATTTTACCCCAATTGGAAAAACTACAAGCCCACTAATGGCTGTGCTCTTTTAAGAGAACTGAGATGTCCATGACTGAAATATTGAGTTTGTGCATTCTTCATTCTTGAAACAGTATATAAAGTTTACACAATACAATATAGCATCCAATGGCAAGAAAAGATGTAATTCATGGTGCAAAAATGTGGTTGCAGCCGCGATTGCAGTAATGCTGTGCTATAATGGTATATGAAAATGCCGTACCACCAAATATCATCCGAGACCACGATATATCCCTTGTACCAGTCAAAAGTGTGTAATTCATGGTGCGAGTTTTCAAAAGTCGCAGAATTTGCTGGATACTGGACAAATCCAAATCGTCTCTGGTGAAACGACCTCAAAACGAATACCAATATGTTAATAACTGTATTTGTTGTATATAGAGCGTCTACAATGAGACTGTCTAACACAAGAATTTGTTGTGATAATAGGGGAATGGGGTTAATTAAGGCTTAACATTGGCTTTATAATGCGCTTTGTTTGATTTCTGCCCTTCTGTGATGCTGTGTTTGGTTGCAGAATCTAAAACCACATTTTTCCGGTTTTTGCAGCAACAAAGTCATTCTTCTCACTTTCGAATTTCCGGAGCAAGGGAAGCGAGTCAAAACTTCGATAAATTCATGTCAATCCACTCGAGTAAAAGGCAAAGCATATCATCATCATCAACAACCCAATATCCCGCTCAATGACAGAGTCTGAGTGAGGAAAGCTCACGGACAATCGATACTCATCCAATTGAAAGAGGATGCCAGTGGAATATGGTCAATTTTACCCCAAAAGCAAAGCATATGCTCCACCCTAAGGTAGCTATTTGTAAATTTCCTCAATTTTATCTTGAAAAATAAAACCAAAAGCCCTATTTTTATATTGAAGAATATTTTGATTATTATTAATGAAAATAAATATTTGCTCATATTTTTGTTAGCCTTATGATTTTTTGAATGGAAAACAAATGTATTTGCAACATAAGTCATTGTGTCACTAAAAATAACTCATCGATCCTATAATACAAAAACTAAAACGATTGAAAATTTTAAGTTTGTCGGAATTATACAATTAACTAAAAAGATCAGAAAATTTTATGTGACATCCTACATAAGTTTGCCATACGGATTGACTGAGACAGCGAATTTATGTCATCAAATTAATTCCTTTATTCTACAATCACTATTCACTAACATATTTTGAAAGGAAATGATATTTTTATTCAACAATTAATTATAAAGGCAAAAATATGTTGCGGTATATGTTAAAGGTCATTAAATAATTAAAATTAAAAATGTGGCTGTATTGATTTTTAATGTCAAATTTTCACAAAAAGTTTGTTACAGTATTTGTTTTTATATCCAAGGTTTTTAGCATTTTAGGTTATTATTTCATATGCATAAATATTTTTTATTATGATATTTAAAAGGGTAATATTTTTAAAATTATTGTGTATATATATGTGGAATCTTTGTTGTAAAAAGGAATGTCAAATAATCAACTCAGGACCTGTAATGTTGCGACATTTGACAAAGTGTTGTCTCCTCGATCACGACATTTGTCATCTAAAAATTATTTTGTTGATCATCAATTTAACTTGCCTTTGAAAATATCGATCAAGTTTCGCTAATATATAGAGTATAATATATAACTTACAGATCCGCATGTCAATTTTATACATGTCTTAAAAATAGGATAGGGATAAATACCAAGGAATTTTAATCCCTAAATCAAATATAAACACAAATTTTCACTCTCTAAATTTAAAATGGGTATTAATATAGAATTTGTACTTGCCTAGATTTTTTGTATGAACATTAATATGGTTAGCTAATTGGCTATAGTCATAGACATGATATGTGGGTCATGGGAGACGAATATGTGTGCCCATCCTATAGAAATGCAATCTCTAGGACTTAATTTTCTTCATGTTCAAAAATTAATAATGGAATAATGCAACGTTTTTTTAGAATTAGATTATATTTTCAATAACTTTCTTTTTCAAGGAGAAGAACCAATAAATACATTTTGTTGAATAAGTTTTAAAAAAGTCAAGATATAAAAGTAATATTGAATCATATTCATCTTTTGTTAAGATTAGGAAGTGAATATATATACTAATTTACCTATTGTAACAGTATATTTGACCGTCCTAGGTATGTAGATAAATACCACTAATTTTTTTTTTTTTTTTTTTACATTTTTGGCTTTTTAAAGAAGAAAAGTTCAACTCTAATGAACAATAATAGATCTAAATTAGGTGTAATATGTTGCCATTGATGAAAAAAAAAGATTATTTCCCCTTGCTAACTTTTTTCTACTACAAAAGTGATAATTTCACATATTTAGACTAAGTTAATCTTCTATTATAAAATAAGACCAACACTAACTCGAAAATCCCCTCTAATAGCCAAAAAAAAGTCCTTCCCCATATTAGCATGAGCATCTATTTGAAAGAAATACTTGTTCATTTTAACTATCCTATTCATTACAAGGGCGTTTTAAACCTTTCGGAGATCGGGTAATCTTCTAGCCGTAGCCCTTAACAAATGTGAAGTTTTAAAATTGGAAGACATTGATCTTCCAGAAACTTTTTCGTAATTATTCTTTTAGAATATAAAGGTCAAAGTTGCTTTTTTTTTTATTGAAATGTGAAAATGTATAGGTATGAAAGTAGTTTTAATATTAAGATAGTCTCAAGTTTCTACTTAGTCTTTCTTATTTACAAATAATAGAAAATAACTATTTGCTATTTTGGACTCTAAATATTTTCATAATTTCTGGAGTCCCGTGCAAATGACCAGCTTACCCTTATACTTAGCCAGCCCTGACTAATAATGTTATTATGAGCACGTGATGATAATGATGAGTTAATAACTAATTGAACATGGGAATGCTTTTACTCCCAACTCCCAATTGGTGAAAAGTACAAGTGAGAATTATATCTAAAATTAATTTGTTCAATTAAAATCAAATTAAAATCCTACAAATTATAATATTTGTCGTGGTCATAAGCATTATACAACCTTGATATGAAATGTTTGTTGGAATGGGACAATAGCCACCTTGTGCTTATAATCTTTTTGTATTTTGGCATGATTTCTCCACTCCATAAGAATCATGCATGTTATTACAATTACTAATAGATTTGCATTGCATAATAACATAAAATCTCTATCTACCATCTACCATCACAACTATTATATACATTTTAATGTGTTATTTTGATCATTTATATGTTAAACTATGTATATCTAAAAATTATAAAAAGTTAATATCATGAAACCAAGCGATTAGACGATTCAAATAAGATCTCACTTGACCATATTTTTCTTACACATTAAGCGCAATACATAAAAGGTAAATTGTTAGTAATAAACCAACTTGTGCTCAAATATTATTTATTTTAACATAAGTTCACCTATTAGGTTTAATTGCTAAAAATACAGTTACCTGTTATTTATAAACATTTTCAAAACTTCTTTTGTAAGTCAAAAATAAGGAATAAACAATAGTTGAATTTATTTTCAACAATTATACCAAATAGGTGGGTTTATTTAAAAACAAACAATAATTGAGTTATTTCAATGGATTGAGTAAAAGTTGATTATTTTTAACAATTTTTTTGACATAAAATAAGTTTGTATGATAAATAGCGTAAATAACTGTAATGTAGTAAATATTTCAAAATGAAGGAAGTAAATATTCAAAATGAAGAAAATAAATTTATTAATACTACCTTCGTTAATTGTTTTGTGCAACCGCAGTACAAATTGCGGTTGCCAATGCAATTTTTCTTAAAGCATAATTAGAGAATGTGGGGTAATGTAATTAAAGGTAAGATAGGAGAGAGAAAGAAAGAGAGAGGAAGTAGGGATAGGTAATTTAGGAAAAAGAAGGAGAGAGAAAATGATGGGATAGGTGATTAAAGGAGAGAGAAAATGATGGGATAGGTAATTAGATTGGTTATTTTTTTACTAAAAAAGGAAAGTTGCAAATAACCTTGAGCGGACAAAAATGGCAAAAGTTGCAGAAAATAATTAACAGAGGTAGTATATTCTTTCATTGATTTTTTTTTAATATTATTCTTTAATTCATTGATTTCATTCAAAAATTTGCTTGATGCTACATTGTTATTTGATGGAGTTATAAAAGAAGGTAATGTAAGAGGAGCTACTTCCACTTGTTTTTAGCTAATAATTATGACAATTTGAAACTATAGGAGTATGATATTATGAATTATGTTATCATTTTAGTTATTACCATCAACTAACTAATCTTAAAAATATTTTTATAATGTAGAACCTTGACTAAAAACATAGTTATAGACTTAGCATAATTAAAATAACTAGCATAACCAAATTCACGAGAAGAAATTAATTTATGCTAATATTTAGGGCGTGTTTGACACAAGGAAATGAGATGTGTAGGACTTTAAAATGAACATTTAAGATCAGACTTTGAAGATAAAAAAGTCTTCTTTCTTATTTGACATGTTAGGAATTTGAAAGAAATTAATGAAAATGAAAGTCTCAACTCAAATACCACTTTCTCTCAAGACATTTTTCTTGGAGATTTTCTACAATTTTTAGTCCCACTGCTTATTCCATTCCTTTGAAACAAACAAAGATTTGAGACTTTTTTACCCGAAGTTCTATTCCCTCCTTGAAATCCCACGTGCCAAACACTCCTTAAGAACAAAAAACCGGAAATAAATTAATTACAAAAATCGAAAGAAAATATTATTCTACTAAAATTTCCTCTTAAAAATGAAAATTACTCAATTGGTGTAGAGAGAAACATTATTACCTCATAATTAATTAATGAACATTATTCTAGAAGTATAGTCAAACCCCATTTAGCCATTTCAATTTTTGAACCCAACAAATTTAAATCTTTTTCTGATTTCTCTCCACAACAATCACCCAAAACACCTTCAAAATCCAAATCAATCTCCCTCTCTTTCTTCACCCTTTTCTTTGGGTGAAGAAGCTCTGCATGTATCTTTCTAGAGATAGAAAGAGAAAGAGCAAGAACAAGAGCAAGAAAGTGACCATTCATAGAAAGTAAGTTTATGTGACTGTTTGTGTGGGGGGATCACTTTCAGAAAGGAGTAAAGCACAAACTATCAGTGGTAACATTACTATTATCATTGCCCATTTTTTTAGGGTTTTTTCTTTCATCACCCATCATAATTTTACTGGACTAAAGTATCATACCCATCTCTTTTTTTATTAATACAATTGTTAGAAATTGCTATATAGATATATAGATTCACTTTACTCACATAAAGATTAAGACTATGATATCAATTGGATGTTTTTTCAAATAAAGTGAGGGATTGGTGGAAATGTTGGTTTAAATGTGAACTTAATTTGGAAAGATCTATTGTGGGTGATTGAAGATCTTTGCTTTAAGATCTTTTGGTAAGTTTTTTCAATCTAATTTGCAATTTTGTTATCTGGGTAATGAATTTTTGAAATGGGTCAGTAGTTCAGTACATTGTTGGGCAAGGATATTTCTTATAGGGTTAGCTTTTTTATATAGCTTGAATCAGATCCAGTAGTATCTTTCAATTGCAATTTGGTTTATTTATCATTCTCAATTTTGGAAATTGGGATCTATTATTGTTGATATTATGGTTAATTTCATACTGTGTTTAAGGAGTAGTTCATTGATTTGGTTGTTAATTTCTCACTCTCATTTACTTAGCTTTACATTAAGATTCTTCATATTACTTTGGAAGAGGTCCCACACTTGTTTTTAGCTCATTCTCAGCTGTTACTATATTGGCATTGATTTGGAGATATGGAATTACTAAAGTAAAGTAATTTTCTATTAATTCATTTCAGGTATTAAAATTTTCTATGTTATGGACCAAAAGATCTTGTTTCTTGGTGAGATGTACCTACATTTGATTGCAAGACCAAGGTTGTAGAAATTTCAATCGATATTGTGTTGACCGGGAGAAAATGACATCAGATGTGCCTATTGATTATGCTGTATTTCAATTGTCTCCTAGACGGTCTCGGTGAGGATTTGCATTATATGGATTTGTAAATGTAATGGCATTGTTCTTTTTTTTTTTCATAATAATTTCTTTGTTCGTTTGCAGCTGTGATTTGCTTGTATCTTATGATGGCACCACAGAAAAGCTTGCCTCTGGACTTGTAAAGCCTTTTGTTACTCACTTGAAGGTTGCAGAGGAGCAAATTGCTTTGGCTGTGAAATCAATTAAACTCGAGGTCGACAGATATACAAATGCTGAAACATGGTTTACTAAGGGAACTCTTGAGAGGTTAGCATATTTTTTTATTATTCTTCTAAAATATAAATGCTTCTTGAGCTTTGGGCTCTCTAGCCGCAACCTCCTTGATTTTTTAATATAAGGGTATGGTTTGTCATTATCCAACCTTTCCTAGATTGTGATCATAGTTTCTATGAGTGAGATATACTAGGTAAGTAGATATGTTGATGAGTCTAAAGATAAGTGCATTGCTCAATTCATTGTTGCCAAGTATATCTATTGATGTATTGCTACTTTATCTACTAGATTTGTGCAATTTGTTGGCACACCTGACGTTCTGGAGATGGTCATCAAATTGGATACAGAGATGTCTCAGTTAGAAGCTGCTCGGAGAATCTACTCACAGGTGTTAACTCCACTCTCATTGCAACATCCATTGAGACTTTGTTATTTAAAATTTAATGTACTGAGTTGTCAAAACTTACTTTTCAGGGAGAAGGCGATGATCAGTCCAATCCTTCAGGTATGCTCTTCAATAGCTATTCTTGTGCAATGTTACAAATAGGAGTGAACACAGTGCACCTTTTATAAGACTATTTACTGAAGAAGAACAACATGATAGACCTTTAGTGTAGGGATTATGTAGGAGCCTATTAACCATGATTCAACATTGTAGAGCAATTTGTAAAAGCTTCTAAATTCATACACAAGGCATGTTGAGCTGGAGGCTTTAGATCTCCGATATTAGTTAATCCAAGGGCTTGGCAAGGAGATGCATTATCTCCTTTTTTGTGCTGTCTAGTTGCAGATATTTTGGGCAAATTTGCTGGGAGGAGTTGATTGGGGAGTGATCAATGATTTAAGAGTGGGAAAGATCACTATCCATATATGCAAATGATACTATCATATTTTTTGTTGGATACAAAAATTCAGAATGTCTTGATATTCTTTCTGTGTTTGAGAAACTTTCAGAGGGAAAGTAAATCCTTTTAAATCTGCAGCTGTGGGTATAAATATATAGGTTATGGAAAGCTGTAGTACAATGAAGTTTTCTATTTCTTATCTAGGTTTACTTTTAAGAGTCAATCCTAGAAATAAAGAGTTTTGGGCACTGATAATAAAAAAAGTGTCTACTAGGCTTGATGGATGGAAAAAATCAACTTTCTCTTTTGGAGGTCGGATTTCAAATTTAAACTTGTGTTTGAGTAACATACCCATTTATTTCCTTTCTCTTTTTATGGCTCCTATTTCTATTATTGTTGAGATTATTGTTGAGAAGATGATGAGGAACTTTATTTGGAAAAGATAGGGTGTGGAGAAAAAGGATCATCTAGTAAAATTAAAACCAAGTTGAATTGATCTTCAAAAAAAAAAAAAAACCAAGTTGAATTACCACCAGAACTAGGAGGCTTGAGGGTGAGGGATTTGGAGGCAAAAAATTCAGCTTTGCTTGGAAAGTGGCTTTGGAGATTCCCTCACGAACCAAATTCTCTCTGGCTTCAAGTCATTAGAAGTATTTGAGGTACGAGCGCCCGTGGTTCTTATTTTTGTCCCTGAAAATCCATCTGTCTAGTTTGGCCTAATTTCTCTCAAACTATTCAATTTTTGTAAGGCTGGGTGATGTGATATGATTTCGGGATGATAGATGGATGGGTTTAGAACTTTCCAAATTCCTTTTACCCAGATTTTACAAATTATCATCCAACCATGGAGCTTGTATTTGTGATTTTTTAACTTGAGAAATGATCAAGTGTTTTGGAATCTTTAGACACCACCACTTGAAAGTGACCTTAAATCAATGTCTCTTAACTTCTTTCTCTACTTTTGAATTTTCACCCTTTAAATTCAAACACTTGGATTTGGTCCCTTAATCCATCAAAAGGTTTTTCATGTGCCTCATTTTATTCCAGTCTTGGTTCCATTTCCCCAATATCATCCATTTTAGCTGCCAAATGATTTGGAGAGGAAAAGCCTCCGTAAAGCTAGAGCCTTTGTTTGGTTGGTTGTCTTAGGGAAGTAAATACAATAGAGAGTTTACTTTCTAGGCTCACTAGTAAGTCTTTGAATCCACATAGAAGCATCATTTGTTTAAAGGATGGAGATAATGATGATATCTTTTTATGCATTGCTGTTGTGCAAAGGGTCTTTAGACTAGTCTTTTTAAGATTGGTGGGGAAGATTGGGCTGCTCTGAGAATAACTGGGGATTTCATAATCGCTAATTCGTGGGTTTGGTGGGAACAGAATTCTCAAGAAATTATGGATGTGTCATGTGTTGTTATAGGTGTATCTGTTTGGAGGCGAATGATTTATGATTGATTCTATTCCTTAGAAATTATTTGGGATAAGGCAAAATTTTGATCCTTGTTATGGGCTGAGGCCAATGGCTTCTCTCCAAATTATTCCTTAAACGAGCTATGTAGAGGAGAATGGAACGTACTAATGTAGTTAGATAGCTGAACTATCCTGGGATCTCTTATCCCTATAATATACTACTGAAGTTGCTTCCTAAATAAATTTTTCATTATCAAAAAAAGAAAAATTATATGTTAAGTCTCTTCTTTCCTTGCATTGTTGATACAAGCATTGCAGTTGTATATACTTATGTATGTGTACAATATGGTTTTTGGGTTCCTTTCAATCATCAAAGTTCTCTAATTAGGAAAGCATTACATTTTTTCCCGGAATTTCAGTCATAATGGAATATAAATGTCATATTTTTCCAGTAAGTGGATTTTCTAATGTGCCAGGTGGGGATGGATCAGGAGCCTCTGCAGCATCGGATACCACAAAGTAAAGCTCTTTTGTTCAGTTTTTTTCTTATTATAATTTGATGTTGTCTGAATAACTCAATGTGTAAATACATTATCACTGAAATGACCTGGTATCCTGATAAGTGAGATTGCACTTGCTCATTGTGCTGAAAATTTCATTTGACTTTTTACTTCAAAGCCTCAGAACAACCACAATGTTGGTTTAAAACACCCATCAAATGTCACTTTTCATGTTTAAAAACCATCCCTATCCCACCCATTTAAAAAAAAACCATCACAATGCACTTTTTTCTCTTACCTTTCACTATACCTCACTTCAATTCTTTCTACGTTTTTGTGATGGAATAATACAACATAAACCTCTATTTATTCAACAATGCCAGAGCCTTAATTACAAAATGATTGGGGTCGGCTACATGAATCAATATATCAGTTTCATTATTAATCAATAAGTTAAAACATAGTCATGTAGGATCTTATTTGATTCGTTTCAATGTAAACTTTATTAATATCGACTTTTTATAATTTTTAATTATACATAATTAGACTTATTAAGAGCTGTATAAGTGCATTGGATAGAGTGCATAAAGTAAATGGAACACTCAAGATGAATAGGAGGGAGTATTAAACTTAGAAGTTTTGTAGGTGCAGCCCGCTCACAATCTGTTTATAGATAAAACTACCAAAATCTATTTCTATTTATATAAAACATATCTTATGGTTTTTCCACTCACCATTGGGATAGGAAGTTCTTTGCTTTTAGCCCAGAAGTTTTCATTTTTAGGAACACAAATATGACAATATAAGCTTCTTAACGTGATTGCGAATTTTAGTATGGTAGAATGAGTTGGATAAGTAAAAGTTATTAAACTTTTGATGCTTCAGGACAATGCTGTCTTTGGGTAAGAACCAGGAAGTTGTTCTTTTCTTCTATTGCAATGTGATGATAGTTTTCCTTCTCACATTTGTTCAGGAGGGAGCTTCTAAGAGCTATTGATGTGCGGCTTGTAGCAGTTAAACAGGACCTGACAACGGCTTGCACCCGTGCCTCTACTGCTGGTTTTAATCCTGAAACCGTCTCAGAATTACAGCTTTTTGCTGATCGTTTTGGTGCTCATCGCCTCAGGTAATTGTATAATATAAAATATGGATGTAGTAAATCTGCATTAGTTTCAAACTCCTGGCTCATCATATGTTGACTATTGTTTAACCAATCGGCATTTTCATGCAGTGAAGCCTGCAGGAAATTCATTACCCTCTCACAGCAACGTGGTGAGCTCTTCAACAGCATTCAGCCAACATTCGCACGGAAGTCCTCATCTGAATATGTCCTTCGGTCCTCATTCAGTTCTGATATGTCCATTGATGAACCCTGTGATGATCATCCCAAGCAATCTACCATTCCCAATACCACGACAAACGTCACCTTCCCATTACGCCAGCTTTCTCGGGAGCCCAGTCCTAGCGCTGTTGATAATGGAGAGGAAAGAGAAAACAATAAAGATAAAACCATTGGAAAAGATAAAGCGATGGACCCCACCACTTCAGCTGGTAATTCAAAGATCGAGTCAGATGCATCTTCCTCGACGTCAACACCCACACCTCAACTTACCAGGCGACTCAGTGTGCAAGAAAGAATAAGTATGTTTGAGAACAAGGCTCAGAAGGAAGGTTCCCCAGCTACTAGTACTGTTGCTTCTGGTGGGGGGAAACCTGAGCTCCGTCGACTGTCCTCTGACGTTACTTCTTCCACTGACAAGGCTGTCCTGCGGAGATGGAGTGGTGCCAGTGACATGAGTATTGATGTTAGTGGGGATAGAAAGGAGCCTGACAGCAATGCCAACACTCCAACGCCCACATCCACATCCACATCCACTTTTACGTCCCATCCTGTTTTTCCGCCGAAACCAAAGGACCAGAGTGATTTAAAGATGGAGGGGTTTAAAGAAAGTAAGCTTCCAGTGAAACCAAAAATTAACTCCCATTTGGCTGTTTCCTTTAGCGGTCCGGAGGATTCTCCATCATTTGAGGCAAATACTAAGATCACTTCTTTCTCAGGAAGATCATCAGAGAGCGTATCAAAGGATCAATCAAGTGGTAGGATAGTTCATTTGACTGTTAAACCTTTTTGTGACAGTGAGGAATTTGGGTTGGAGAATCAGCCGTTGCCTATTCATACTCATCTAAGGTCTCAACCTTGGTCAGCAGAACAGTTTAGTTCCTCGGATGAGATGATTGTAGGGAAGACAAAGAGTTCTGTTGGTGGTGGAAGCAAACCCCAGGAAGATAATGGGGAAAGTTCTGGGCCATCTGCATCTGGATTCGATGGAAGGTCTCGAAGTCTACATGTTGAGGAAGAGGATAGGGATAAGAGGTTGAGGGATATGCAGGCTCAAAAATCAACTTATAGGACATCTCATAAGACAACAGTCAAAATTACATCAGAATCCATGGATCCTGAAGTTGCTCGGCCTGTAAATCAAGACAAAAAAGGTAAGGGTGATTCCTTTGAAAAACAGGCTGTCCTTTCATGCACACAAATGGAAGATTCTGGTCCCTACAGAGGAAATTTTCAAGGATGTGGTTCTTCTTTTGATCAAGAGGAGAAGCCTGTTTCTAGGTGGGAAGAGAGTGATTCTGAACGTCAATTGGATTTGACGGGGAGATCTGTACTTGAGAATAAGGAAGTAGTTTCTTCATCTTCAGTACCTGTGGATCAAGTTCAGAGGATAAGGCAGCCAAAAGGAAATCTGGGGATGAATGATGACCTGAAAATGAAGGCCGATGAGCTTGAGAAGCTATTTGCTGAGCACAAACTCCGTGCTCCCGGTGACCAACCAAATGCTGCTCGAAGAACCCGGCCTGTTGATGTACTTATGGAGCAGGAGATGGCTTCTGCTGATAGGAAACAGGCAGTAGAGACTTCTGTCCTGATGACTACCTTAAAGCAGGAGGCTGAGCCTGCTGCTGGCTCTAGTAGTAAGGAGAACAATTATACTACACCGTTGATGAAAACTGTACATAAGCAGGAATACGATGTCACCCCTACGCAAAACATCTACAGCCCTAGTTTTGCAGATGATTCTAGAGGAAAATTATATCAGAAGTATATGCAAAAACGGTATGCCAAGCTGAAGGAAGACTGGAGTTCTAACGGAGCTCAAAAGGAAGCCAAGATGAAGGCAATGCAAGATAGCCTTGAGAAAACCAGAGCTGAGATGAAGGTCAAGTTGGCAGGTTCTGCAGACAAGAAGAATTCTGCTTACGATTCTGGTCGAAGGGCAGACAAAATGAGATCATTCCATGTAGAATCAGCAACGAAGAGAAAACAGGTATGTATCAGTAAAATTATTAGTACAAGCTTGCCTCAAAAGGTGGCAAGGGATAATGCTCCTATTTATGTGAAATGAACTTTTTGATTTTTTTTATCAGCCTATAATAGACGCTTACATGAGTGATGAGGATGAAGATCAAGGTGAATTTCTTGGAAAGAAGCTCAGTGAGACATATTTGGAGGATTCTTCTGGAAATGCACATAGCAAAAAGGTTACGTCGAGCAAAAGTGCAGCATCATCGGCTCCTCGTAACTCAGCAATACCTATTTCTCGATCTTCTGGAAGAGTCTCTAACTCTACAGCAGGGAGACGGACGTTGGCTTCTGATAATGCTGTCGCACAGTCTGTTCCTAATTTTTCTGACTTGCGGAAGGAAAACACAAAACCATTGTCTGCAGGACGTAAACCTGTTCGTCCTCAGAGAAACCATGCTCGTAAGAAGAGTGTTAGTGAGGACTTGCCACTTGTCAATGAAGAAAAGCCACGTCGTTCTCACTCCTTGAGAAAGAGCACATCAATTCCCATGGAGTTGAATGATTCACGGAATTGTGATGTTTTTGATGAGTCTGTTTTCATGCTGTCAAAATATGGAAAAGAAGAGAATGGGGATCATTTTAACTTCTCGAGGGATATTGAATCAAAGCCTTTCCCAAGAAAGGGTAATGGTGATAATCATGTCACAGGTGGTATAAATGGACATGATTTTGATGATGCGAGTTTAGATACAGAAGAGAGGACTGATGTAGCCAAGGATGAGGAGGATGATTTTGAAACCACAGTAGGGGGCGAATCTGCTGATATGGACAACAGTAAAGGGAGATTAAGCCAGGAATCTGACAATTCTGCTAATTCCGGTTATGGAAACATCAATGCTCTCGGGAGTCTTTCCCAGGCAGGCCATGTGTCTGCTACTGAATTGCCTACTTCCATGTCTTCTCTTTTTCGTTCCATAGGATCCATACAGGACTCTCCTGGGGGAAGCCCTGGATCTTGGAACCAACGTGTACACAATCCATTTTCCTTTTCAAATGAAATCTCCGACATTGATGCTTCTGATTCACCACTTGGAAGCCCGGCTTGGAATTCTTACACTCTTGCACAAAATGATGATGATGCTAGAACAAGAAAAAAGTGGGGAGCTGCTCAGAAACCTATTGTTGGTGACTCATCACATAGTCTATCACGCAAGGACGTTGCCAAAGGTTTCAAGAGATTCCTGAAATTCGGAAGGAAGAATCGTGCAGCTGAGAGTATGGCAGATTGGATATCTGCAACAACTTCTGAAGGAGATGATGATACTGAAGATGGAAGAGATCTCGCTAATCGGTCATCAGAAGATTTGAGAAAGTCCAGAATGGGTTTCTCCCACAGCCATCATTCTGATGAGGGATTCAATGAAAGCGAGAGCTTTAGTGACCAAGGTGACTTGTTTTCCCTTTCACTTTGTACATTTAAAACATTAGGGAGTGTTCGGATAGGGGAAAAGTGATTTTCCATTTTCCATTGTTTGGTTGGGCAAGTGTTCTGGAAAGAAAAATTATTGTGGAATGGAGTTTCCCTTGTCCAATTTCATCTTCAATGGACGTTTCCACATATAATTTGGATCAGGCCTTTGATATTTTTGTTGTTCCATCCATTTGGATCTCAATCAAACCAAACAAAGTAAAATCATATGCATTTTCCATCGAGAAATATCTTTTATTGAAAAATATTTTCGATGAATAATGTTTTCTTTCAAACTAAACACCCCTTTATCTCTTATTGCTTAAAGGTTCCTCTCAGTTTTGATAGGTGTGATTTATATTGCATTTTGTTTTTTTTTCTTGTTATTCAATGCTCACTGTTGCTTTATCTTATTCTTTATTATTAGAATTCGACTATTGTCTTACAGTATTATGTTTCTATAATTGTTAAGTTCTTTCTTATGAAGTCTCGATAACTCCTTTTTATTTGTTTTTTGATTGCCAAAATTCCTTTTTTTATGAAATATGTATTTCTATTTTTTCATTGGACGTCTTCCTTATTTTATTTCTGATCAATTTGTTCCATGTGTTCTTATAACATTTTCCATCCGACTAAATGGTAGGAGTTATAGTAAAAATTTAAAGTTATTTTGCTAGATGAACTACCAGTCAAGGTTTATGATCATGCCTCTCATACTCAAATCCTTCTTTTCCTTCACAAAATTCATTCCCCTCCATTAGCACTCGGAAATGTGATATTTGGTGTTAATGGAAAATTATGATGAAGAAACATGTTTGAGGGTGAAAGCTCCTCAACCATGGGTACAACGTAACACTTTTTAGGAAAATAAATACTAAAACTAATTCTCACAACCACCATTGAATACCAATAACCAAACGCTCCATTATGGTCAAGGAATTCAACATTATAGAACATTATGACTTGTGTCAGTGTAACTAGAAATTTATGTTTTATTGTAGTTCATGGATTACAAGGCTCAATCTCAACATTGCCATCAAATTTCAAATTGAGGGAGGAACATCTATCGGGAAGCTCTCCGAAAGGTTTATTCTTTGATCTTCTTTATCTGTTGATTCTTGATTTGTATTTATAATCATTTTTTGTCAATATACTTTAGTTGAGACTTGAGAGGCTGGTAGCTATAGTGTGCTTAAATTGTTCTGTGATCTTGATATAGTCACTGTTTAGTTTCATGTGGTAGGCTTTCTTCTCCTCCCTTAGGGCTTTGTTAACTGATGAATAGCATATTTCAATTCATCATTTAACTTGGTATTTGGTGCTTGTTTGTTGGGGTTAGTTGTAGAGTGTCTATACGGCTTTTGAAATGAGGTGAACTATGAAATTTTAGGACTCACTCTGTGAAAAGAGGTTGGAGGAATTAAAATCTTTTTGATAGAAAGGAGGAATCTCTTTGTGGTTTTCTGGTAGGGGACAGATAGTTGGAAGGCTTAGGAAGGGGTTAACGAACCGTATGAAATGGTTCAAAGATTGAAACTTTGGGATGTTTTAACCTGCTAGAGACGCACAGTGGTCAGTCAGTTCGCAAGTATTCCTGTGAAAAGTTTCAAAATGTAGTTTTGATATAAGCAGGTTTCAGCCTTCTATTTCTAGCATGAAATCACAGAAATAGAGATCGGAGTGATGTTTTATGTCTTGATCGACTACATACCAAGTTATCGTATAGCATACATACCTCACACCAACCTATTTAAAACTACGTTCCGCGAGTTTCGCAAACTCGCAGAATGTGCTGGACACTGGCCAGTTCAAACCACATATAATGGAGCGGAATGAGGTTTAGTTATTTGCCCTAACCTTGGCTTTATGATGTGCTTGTTTCAATTATGTGATTCCTGCCCTTCTGTGTATCTAGTTGCAGAATCTAAAACCACAATTTTTTTCCGTTATTTGCAGCTCCAAAGTCATTCTTCTCGCTTTCAAATTTCCGGAGCAAAGGAAGCGAGTCAAAACTCCGATAAATTCATTTCAATCAACTACACCAAAAGGCAAAGCATATGCTCCACCCAAAGGTAGCAAGTTGCAAATTTCCTCGAGCATATATTGTAAATGATGATATACATAAAACGTGACCTCGGTTTCTCGACGTTAAAAAGCAGCAACAACACCTCGGAGTTCTTTTGATACATCCAAGATCTACTGTAAGTATATTTGTAATGGTTGAACAGAACCAGACACAATTTGGCTGAATGATACTGTGATTTTTGGTAGTGCCACAGCATTCTTTATACAGATGTATTGTATACTGGTAGTGCTCCCTCAAGATTTTGTGCAACTTTTCATGGGACTTATTGTCTCCATTGATGGAAGTGATTTTCACACTACCAAAGTTAATATCATTTCTTCTTGTGTAACAAGAATTTGGTAGTGTTGAAATCCAGCTTTTGAGGTGTAAATGTGTAATAATTCAGCTCCTTTTTGTTGAATGTGTTATATTGTTGATTTGTTGGTATTAAGACTTGGACATTTTTTTTCGGTTTAAGGTTTTGACATTGTTGATTAGTCTGTTACAGTTTACAAATTTTACAAGCTACGCGTGGATGGATGGGTATCTTAAGATAATTTGTGTTCAAATGCCAAATTAATCTTCACCCATTAATTTTTAAGCTACAAAATGATCACACAATAATAATAGTAGTAATAATGTTTCTTAAAATAATTTTTGTTGCATTAAAATGTTCAAAAAAAATATAAAAGTGTGAAAATCATGTAATTTTTTATAAAAAATAGAGCGCCCACCGTGGGGCTCGAACCCACGACCACAAGGTTAAGAGCCTTGCGCTCTACCAACTGAGCTAGACGGGCAGATGTTGGTTGCTACTAGTTTAGTTACAACTAGTTTAGCATATTATTTAATAAAAAATAAAATACTGTGGCATTTTTAAGTCGGGCCTGCAATTTATCCCCAAAACTAATTATCATCATATCTAGTGTATTTCACCCATAAAAAACTATGGTCAAGTCTAAGGAGGGAAGGATAACGGCAACTCATATCCATAAAGGAGAGCACGACCAAAGAGTCCCCCATTTCGAGAAAAATTCAAGACTAATACAATATACAAGTTGTGATGAGAATTTAATATTTTTATTTTCAGGCGTTTTAATAAATCAAATTTGCTGAAAATAACGATATTTTTAATTTTTTTTTTTTGACGCCCATTGAAGTAGAAAATATTACTTAAATTTTGATTTTTTTATTGAGCAAAAAAATTGAATTTGAAAGTAAATTGTAGGAGTTTTGGCGTAAAGTCATTTGGAATTTAACCCAAACTCCCATTATATAATGACATTTTCCAAAAAATATTTGAATTGCGTCCACGTAGGGTAGAGTTTGACGAAAACAAAGCTGATAGAAACAGTAACATTATTAGTGGCTTTTCAAATATAGAACACTAGTATAGAAACTCGTGTAATGTACGAATTTGTTAGTGTGAAATATATATAAAAACAATTTCAAAATGTAAGTAGTATGTATATCGTTCTTAAATTTACCAAATTCATGATAAACATAATCACTAATGTTTATTTTAATTATTTACCTGATACATAACTTTTTTTTTCATTCAATTGAACATATTAAATTCTAAGTTGACTAAATATAATTTTTTTTTTAATGAACTAAATAGAATTGTTTTAGTATATCATACAAATACTTTACGGCTTTACCTAATTTAGCTTCAAAAGGTAGATTCTAAATTTAATAAATATTTTCATGTCTCTTTTAATAATGACACTTGGAATTTTCCAAGACATTTATAGTATTGTATGATGTATGATATTTACCTGATATATAACTTTTTTTTTTCATTCAATTGAACATATTAAATTCTAAGTTAACTAAATAGATTTTTTTTTTTGAATGAACTAAATAGAATTGCTATAGTATATCATACAAATACTTTACCTAATTTAGCTTCAAAAGGTAGATTCTAAATTTAATAAATATTTTCATATCTCTTTAAATAATGACACTTGAAATTTTTCAAGACTTTTATAGTATTGTATGATATGATATGATTCTATCTTGATTGTTTTTCAATGGAAAAGATTTTGTTTCATAAATTTACCGTATTTTCTAAATGTACCTACACACAAATTCAACCACATCATAAGAATTAAGATTCAACAAAGCTCAAATTTACAATTTTATTGCTTGTTCTCTATATTATTTTTCTTGCAATATTCATCTTTCACAAATTTATTGATTTATTTATAGCTATACATCCTATATCTAACATATTTGAAATCAGTGACAGAATAAATTTAAATTAGCAAAGATCAACTCAATTCAGAATAACAAGTTAAGGATTACTTCTAAAATTAAATTAAAATTAACCAAATTATGCAATTATTTTAGTAAATAGCAATATATATATATGTCTCAAAAAATCTATATATCATTAATAATTTGACATTATTCTTTACATTGATATTAAGGGAAAAACAGGAATACTTTGCTCATACCTAAAAACATTACTAGGATCAACCTTAGCCTTGACCATCAACAACCTCTTAAAGTTTCCTTTGAAGTAGCTTAGAGCAAAAGCTAAGCTCTTATTCGCATTAGTTCCGATATCAATATCCCTATAATTCAAAAAGGCCTCCCTCGGATTCTTTGATACATACGGAGTCATAAAACTATGAATGACTTGTGTCGCAATTATATGTTTACGAGTAACCTCATTCGAGTTCTCTATCCAATTAGAAAGATATTGAATCTTACACAAGACCCCTTCCCTATGAGGAAATGGTGTTGCATCCTCAAGAATTTCACTCATTTTTCCACCATAAGGATTGAATTGCATTGTTACATTCTCAACTTCAAGTAATTTCTTACTTAATGCTATTAAACCCGGTTTAGGAATTGGTTGTTTTACATAATCTGACCTGTGTTTTTCGTATTGCAAACCCAAAGGCGGAACTCTTTCAAGCAAAACTTCAAGAGAAGTATTGTTAGGTAAACCATAGAAAAATAAGGTCGAGTTAATCCAACTTTGTTCAGTGCATTCATCTTTTGTTAAGTTTAGTAAAGGAATAAACTGATTTACCTGTTGAACAAGTACATCAGACCGCCCTAGAAATAAAGAAATAAATTTAAATATCACCGTCTTATTTTCATTTTCGATTTTTTTCGGAAGAGAAACTTCAACTCTAATAAACAAATTCGGATCTAAATTAGGTGCTATATGTTGCCATTGATCAAAAATTTCAATTCCCCCTTGTTCTAAACTTTTTTCCACTTGAAAAGTGGTGACAATTTCAGGGATTTGGACTAATTTAATCTTCCATGACAAAATAACACAAAAACTAGCTCCCCCACCACCTCTAATAGCCCAAAAGAGATCTTCCCCCATAGTAATCCTATTAAGAATCACACCATTAGCATCTACAATTTCAGCATCAATTATATTATCAACTGTCAACCCGAATTTCCTAAGCATATTACCATAACCACCACCGCTAAAATGCCCGCCTATTCCTACAGACGGGCACACCCCTGCAGGAAAGGCGCGCGTTTTACTTACATTCGCTATCTTATAATAAAGTTCACCGAGAGTTGCACCACTTTGAACCCAAGCGGTATCACTTGCTAAATCAATTGAAATCGAATGAAGGTTAAAAAGATCAAGAATTACAAATGGGTTCGGGGATACATAAGAAAGACCATCATAATCGTGACCTCCACTACGTATCCTCATCTCTAATCCTTGTATCTTAGCACATATTACACTAGCTTGTACATGTGACGCCTCTAAGGGCGTTATTATGGCTAAAGGTTTAGGTGTTTTCGATGTGTTGAATCGAAGATTTTTGACATTTGCATTTAAAATTGACAAAAATGAAGCATTTTTGGGAGTATAGATCACATTTGTGATCAAATTTGTAGCATTGGATGAATGTTTAGGAAGACAATCAAGAAAGGTTTGAATGTCAAAATTAACATTTGAAGCAACATTTACATGTAAAATGCAAACTATTAGCATAAAAAATTGGAGCATAGAATTAACAAATGTTGTAGTGTTTAAAGCCATCATGCTTTTGGTTATTGAGGAATGAGGATTTCAATTTATAATTGTTTTTTTTGTAATGAATAAAATAATAATAAATATTTAATTTGTAACTGAATTTTCAGTTTCTATTGTCTTTGGAAACAAAACATCATATTTGATTTTAACTCAAAAAAAAAACATCATATTTGATTTCTTTCTTTTTATTTTAGAGAGAATCCAAAAATTAATTATGTAATAAATTAATATAATTTATTGTAATTTGTATTTGTATTATTTTTCAAATCAAAAGCATTTAATTCTTAATAAATTTGAATTAAATATCAGATTTGATATTAGTTAGAGCAGATATTACCTTTTTCAAGTAAAATACTCCCTCTAATTTGCTACTAATGTCTCATTTGTTTTTTGGACAATATTCATCTCTTACTCTTAATTTGTGTTTGATTATTAATCTATAAGTTAAAAGATAGTCAAGTGGGATCTTGTTTGATTCGTTTTAATGCAACAATTACTTATATCAATTTTCTATTTATTTATGCACAATTAGAGATATTAGCAGTAAGTCTCATGGGAGACGGTCTATTCTATAGACGGAATCTATGAAGCCCAGCCCAAAATATAACATAGTATATTTGGGGTTATAATAACTTATATTTGGGGTTATAGAATAGCATATTCGAGGTTATAATACCTTACATTTAGGATTATAACATAATATAATTGATATTATAATAAAAAAATTAGTTAAGGAAAATGGGCTGGCCCAATTTTGTGGTCTATCCTATAGACCGTCTCTTGTGAGATTTTGTGTTTAGTTCAGTTTAAGTCTCACATTATGAAGGTGTCTCTTAAAGATTTGATTTAGAAATCCATAAAGTAGCCAATAGCAATTCAGATTTTCTAGGATATTATTACATCCTTGGTATCAATTATCAAAGGTTGTAACTATAATTGTATTGTAGCTAAAATAACAATAAATTTGAATTGAAAATTTTAGGAAATAGGCATTTATTTGAAACGTCAAAGGTCATTATTGATTTGAAATAATTTTGATTGGTCAAAGATAATCATAATCATCATAATCATAACATCTATTAAAAAGCTGTAAAAAGCCAAGTGTCAAATTTCTAGAACACTTGCCATATGTAATTTTTCTATTAGAGTATTTAAATTAAATGAATTAAATAATGAACCAATCTACTTCAATCAAAGATTTGACAATCAATTAATACTCTAATCTATAGATTGAATAAGAGAATGAAAACATTAAATTAAGAATTAAGAATCATTAAGATGATACTAACAAATGTATCATAATCATAATCATATCATATCATATCATATCATAATCATAATCATAATCATAATCATAAATTCATAATCATAATCATCATATCATAATCATAATCATCATAATCATAACATCTATTAAAAAAGCTGTAAAAAGCCAAGTGCCAAATTTCTAGAGCACTTGCTATATGTAATTTTTCTATTGGAGTATTTAAATTAAATGAATTAAATAGTTGACCAATCTAGTTACTTCAATCAAAGATTTGACAATCAATTGATAATCTAATCTATGGATTAAATAAGAGATTGGAAACATTAAATTAAAAATCATCAAGATGATATTAACAAAGTTAAAATTACAAATTAGGAAATATAATATTAATCATATATATATCTTAATAAATTACTACTAGAGTAATCTTAAAACAAAATAAAATAAGAAGTATTTAAATAACATTAAATAATTTATTAAAATTTAGACTGATTTAGTTATAGAAATTATTTCAACTAATCATCATACAATTTAATAAAAAGATTCAAAATCACATGTTCATTCTTTTGGAGCCACGCTAGATTAAAGAATTTTATTTGTTGATATTGGCTTAAGTGACTAATAAAATTAATTAATCAACCAGTTACTTATTTTATTCATCTACAAACTATTTCAATTTATAACACATATAAAAATTTCATATTACCCTATTTTAACAATAATTATTTATTATTTCATCTTTATATAGTATATTTATATACATCTTCGTACTAAGAATTTCGTGCATTGCACGGGGTTTTATACTAGTTAGTTATATTCATATACCCATGACATGAGTTCTACTAAGGATAAGGATTTGACATAAAAATTATACAGTAGTTGTATTATTGGAAGAATAAGATAAAAGTTAATATTATTCATATTATTCATATGATATTAAGATGAAAGAAATATGTGGATGAAAATTAAATAAAATAATTATGGTTATTTCTAATAAAAGAAAATATAGCAAATGAAATATCACAAATAAAAATGTAAAATATAGTAATGTTAGCGGGACGACACCCTTTCTTTTTTGATCTTGTGAGAACAAAAGAAAAGTAGTTTAATAATCGTAATCAACATATCATAGTAATATATTAAACTAGTATAGTAATCCGTGCAATGCACGGTTATTAGTGTTAAAATATGGAAATATTATGTTTTTTAAACAAATATTAATTTAAATTTTAAACCCACAATTTACATCTGTCTGACTAATATTTTTTCAAAAAAATTAATGTAAAAATCCTTTTTTTTTAAATGTCTTGTTTTGTAAGTTTATATTAAGATAGTTCAAACAATTAATAGTTCAATAAATATAACAATTAATTAATTTGATTATTATGACAATTGTTTATGTGGGTGCAATGTGAAAATTTCCAATACTTTTAGTTAATTGTATGATTGAGAAATTACGCTAACATGTGACACTCTGGCGGATATAGAATGAGAGTTGATGAATTCTAACTATCTGCCACATGTTGGCTCAATTATCATTTACTCTAGAGTATAAATGTCGTTTTTATCTATTTCTACTTCTATGTGAAAGGGCTTTGATTTCAACAACTTATCTATTGTCATGAACAATTGTTCAGTTCAGATACGAGTCATAAATAGTTTGATTCAAGCTTGAGTATCAAGTCAAGAAGGATTTGAACACCTCCAAGTCAGAAAAGTTTTAATAGCCATGGTCCCATGGACATTTGTTCAGTTCAATTCAAATACGGGTCAAAAATAGTTTAATTCGAGTGTGAGTATCAAGTCAGGAAGGATTTGAACACCTCTAAGTCTGAAAAAATTTGATTGTCATGGATGTTTGTTCAACTCGGTTCAAATACGGGTCAGAAATAGTTTGATTAGAGTGTAATTATCAAGTCGGGCGGAATTTGAACACCTCTAATTAGTCACAGCACTCACAGGTCCCTTATCTTTTGTGGAAAGTAAAACAAAGATCACCCAAAAACATATACAGTAGCATTAGCGTAGCATTAATTCTGGAAAACACTACAATAGGTTAACAAAACGCAGTTCATCATAATATTACTCAGTATTCACCACCCCTTTAAATTACACATTTGATCAAGAGTTCATATTCTTGAGCAATATTCTCAAAAAAAACAACCACCTAGGCGCGTCTTCAATGAACGTTGTCCTCCAGAGAGCGAGCAAAAGACGAGAATCAGAGTTGTCTGAAGGTAAGGTTCAGCCGGCCAGGAAGAAAATTTGTTTCTTCAAGTAAAGACGATGGGGCAGTTTTTAGTTTAATTGTAGAAACACCATGGAAAATATTCCTAGACTTACCTCCAAATATAAGTATATCTCCAGATTCTAACTCGACTTTACTTGCATTTTCAACATCTCTTTGATCACCATATAGGAATTCTGCAGTGTCACCGATCGAGAATGATACGATAGGTATTCCTCTGTCGATACTCTCTTGGCTTTCGTCCTTGTCCTGAAACAACCAAACGAATGATACATCAGTTGTGGGAAGGTGCTAGAAGGTTCAAGTTCCTTATTATGTATAAAAGTTTATTACTGTAATTGTAGAACATCAGTTTGAGAAACTAAGAAAGGCTAACTGCAGCTACCACAGGTCCACATCATAAAGCCAGTCAGTACTCAGTATGAAAAACTTCCAATTCCAAACATTATTTTATTGACAACTAATATAAGTTCATCACCCTTGTAGGTCTCATCTAAGTGGGGTTTAAGGGTCAGATGAACGCAACTAACCCTTGTTAGTGACAACAAAAAGATTGTTTCCATTTGACCCTTGATTGCAAACATAATTTAACAACCTTATGTAAGGGAGAAATGCACATAATTTAATGAGTTATTTGCATATAGTTCATTATAATCTGAAATCAAAAGACGAGTAAATCTTTAACCGCATCAAAATTTGGGACGAAAACTAAGATTGATATTAAGAGTTACTCACTTGATGTAGACCAAGTCTTCCACTAGCAGCATAATAATTAACGAGGCAAATATCTGGTTTGACTGAGGGAAGAATATCTTCTACATTATTTACCCTGGAATGACCAGCTATTAGAGCCTGGCATTCGTTTATAGCTCTTTCCACGAATTTCAGTAACTCATAAGGAACTGAGGGGGGTTTAGCTCCGTCACTTGGTCGAAACTTCCCGTATTTACCGGTTTCAGGATCCCAAAACTCACCAAAACACATCATTTTTAGATGCAACTTCTCTCCATTACGATAACCAGGCTGAAAGAAACCTGCAGGTCTTAAACCTTCGTTGCGGCATATGTTCAAAATCTTTACCTACACATTGATGAATGCACAAAACATCAAGTCTTGTAAATGATTAACAAACCTATGGCGGAGTTGATTGAAAAAAGTGGTGTCCTCCTAGCATCTGAAAACCTCTTTAGGAAGAGAAGAGATGTTAATTTTACCTAATTAGACTAAAAATAAAGCAACAAGTGCCAATGGGTACAATAATACTGTGCTGCTGGTCATTTAAAAGAGAATTATATATGTTACTGAGTAATGTGAGTATTATAAGCAACCATTACATTTGTGACAAGGTTTGACAAGGTTCCTCCTTACTAGGGCAATAATCATAAACAAGAATATAAAAAATTTAACAAATAGATAGGCTACATAAGAAATATTGGAGTAATGGAGTATTTTTGCCTCATGATTTTTTAATCTAAAATAGAAACATGAAGACATAAACTCAGGAACAAGAAAAAAGAATCACCTGTTCTGAGATAGATAGATATCTCTTTAAAAGAACCATCCCCGGTCTTAAAATTATTCCATCGGATTTTTTCATCTCATTTCGTTTTTCTCTATTCTTGGAAAACAAGGATGGCTTTAGTGTGAACGAAGAATCTGATTTTGGTGGGCATATGTCAAAACCTTCAGCTTGAGTTGAACAATCAACATGCTCTGCTTTTTCATTAGTATGTTCTTTCTCGGTACATACTGAAGCTTCTGATCCGGAATGAGAAACTGATCGGCAAGTCACCTTTGCAGGAAGGTCAATGCTTTGGATGAATGAGTGGTCAAGATCTAAAGGCCTTTTTGATTCAAAAGGCATGGATTCACACTGTTTATCAAGGCTAGAATCAGCAGTAGTGTTACTGGCCTTGGAAGAAAATCCCCATTTCTTTGCCCCATCTTCATTGCAAACTTTTCCACCCCTGAAAGTAGAACTTTCATGTCGTTCATCTTGGTGGCGTCCAGAAGTTACATGCCCCTGATTTCGTGGCTTAAAACCATCGAAGTTGCACCCTTTTACTTGCCATGAGCCATGTGGATTTCTAACCCTGAAAGTAGAACTTCCATGTTGTTCACTTTGGTGACGTCCAAAAGTCACATGCTCGTGATTTCGTGGCTCAAAACCATCTGATTTGCACCCTTTTACTTGCCATGAGTCATGTTGATTTTTATCCAAAAAACTAGATACGCGTCGATTAGAAGATGCATCATCTCGACCCTGCACACGACGGACACTGACTGAAGAATTCACACTCTCACTATTTTGAACATCACCAGTTGAATATTGATGCTTTCCTTGCCAAGAATTTTGTGCAGTTACATACAAAGAATCCGATGTACTTCCAACAGAAGATGTATCAGCTTGAAGCTGCATGATTGCAAGTGAATATGAATCAAGCAAGTTACATTGAGAATACAAAACAAAATGCAATAAAGCACCTTCCAAATTAAGCAAGCTAGTACTGAGTAAATGACAATCAATCTTATGCATGTTTAAGGCCCATCATAGTTTCCAAAGCTTGTTAGCCCACAAAAGATAATACAATCCGCAGAAATAACACTTATCTGAGTCACTATACTCACTAAAATAGCTCAACTTCAATTAGATGAAACTAATCATATCTTTACCACAAAATAATTATTAATGAAGATAAAAGGAGAACTGCAACAATATATGAATGACCCATAATTTTAAGCTCACCATCTGAACAATAATAGTGCCTCAAGCACCATATTATGGTCATATCATGTATAGCCTATACTCCCCCGACCCATTAATTTACACTCAAATTATATTTAGTATTATAACACTTTGCATTCTTTCCTATTTTAGAAATAGATAATCCATTTAATATCATTCTCTTACCATTTACCAACTATAGATTAAGATTTATACCCTAGTGCAAACAAAATGGGATAGAGGAAATAGTACAAAAATTGGTAAGTTCAGAATTTTGGATCAGTAAACAGTGATTTTTTGACATTAGATAAGTTGTACAGTACTTGGTCAAGAAACCACACCTTCTCTCAAAATTTCTCGATAACAATCAAGCAAGGCCTAAATCAACGGTAAAAATTGGGAAAAAAAAAAAGTGAAAAGTCCCCAAATATACATCAAAAAGAGCCAAGCCAAACATAATGCATGGTTCAGCAGTCACAATTTCACTAATGATCGACGAAAAGTACAGTTAAAACAAGACAATGAAAAGAACCCTAATTCAGAAAAGTAAAGAACGACATGCAGAAGTGTGGTAAAACAAAGAAAGGAAAGGAAAGTAAAATAAAAAAGAGAGAAAGAATATACATGGGTGTGAGAATTAGGAGAGGAGTCAATGGAATTCCGCCATGATTGTTTACCTCTGTCTCTTGATGATGAAGAGTAACCTCCTCTCCGATTCATTTTGCAGATTATTACTATTTCACTTTTTTATTAATTTATTTGATAAATTTGATTTGAGATTTGATAATAGTAATAATAATTCTAAATTTTAATAGTCTTCGTTTCGGAATATTAAGAGTCAGTTATTTTCACTTTTTTGTTTTGGGAATATGTCAAAATTAACTTCAATTGAAATACTTCATCAAATTTTAGATTTAAATTTAAAAACAAAACAAAAGGTGGAACTGGAAACACAATCTATACAGTATACATTACGAGTTAATCATTTGGTATTCTAAGTAAGAGAGCAAAAAAAAAACATTCGCAATTGATGATCATGTACCCTTCAGCATAACTAAATAGTGTCTGTGCGATGCACGATTTTTTTAAAATTTTTGATATAATTATATAGACTAATAATCATTTAATAAAATTGAAAAGATTTTATAAATAATGGAAAAAACGAAATAAATTACATGGTTTTTTAATACATTAAATAATATAAAAATATAAATATATAACCTATAAAAGTAATAAATCAATCAATATGAATAATACTATAGTCATAATTACAAAGTAGTAAAGTCAAAGATATAAATATTAATTATAATAACAATTACATCATCATTGAGTTTTAAAAAGAAAATACATTTGTTGAGGTCGTACAGTTCAAAACACTCATTTTAATTTTTTTATATGTAATAATGTAATTCTTAATATTTTTAAGGGTAATGATATTTGCAGTTTTTAGGGTTGTGTATAAAAACTAACAAATTCTTTTTGCTCTTAATAATATTAAATTTTCAAGACAATCTAGTCTAGAAATTGAAAAACAATTAATATTTACATAATGATTTTAAATTCCCAAGAAATAATAAATAATAAAATAATAAAGTATAGTTAAATGTTTATGTTTCCAAAGCAAAAACAATATTAAATTATATAAATTAAATACAAATTCTTTTTTATTAGGGCTGTATAAATTATTTTTCTATTTTTAATTATTTTTTAGAATAATCTTACCGCTATATCAAGTCAAGATCCATCAAAGCTTGAACACCTAGTGAAAAAGGAGCCATACAAATTTATCGTGACAAAACATCGTATTACTTTTAGCAACCAACTGAGCTACACTATTACTTATTACCATTTACCACTTCTATAAATATAACTACATATAAAGCCAGAAAAGTATTCACTATATATTCACTTCGAGAAAAGTCAAAGAAAATAACCGTTATTTATGAGGTTAATAAATCACCCTTATGTGGTAAGATGTGATAGGATGAGAGATTTGTTGTTTTAATTTATCTTTTTGATTTTTAGTATTTTAATATTATTCTTTTTGTCTTTTTATGGTAATTAACAAATTACGATTATTGATCAGGAATTTTTGTATTCACTTCTATAGTATTCAGTATGGCAGAAGCTACATTCAAGGCATCTCCTTCCAAGTGAACTTGATCAAACCCCATCCGAATAGCTACTCAAGCAAATACTACATAATTAGAGATATATATTAATATTAAAAATTATTTTAATACTAATAATCTTTACTTAAAACAAATTAAATAAGATTTCATTTAACTATATTTTAACTTAAAAATTATAAACTCATCACAAATTGAAGATTAAATAGGGTCATTTTTCTAATGTTGCAGGAATGAAATAAAGAAAGTATTTTACTAATTAATAGAGCATTGAGATTTATTTATTTATTAATTAATTCAAAATGGGATTGATTGTTAAGATTAATTGTTATTTTTTATACTGGTTGAAAATATACTCACGTGAAGTATAATAATAATAATTACAAATAATTAAAGAATATGGAACAACTCTTACATTCTTTCAAAAAAATTGGATAAATTCTTACTTGAGACGGTCTCATTTAGAAATAACTTATAAAAAATCATCCCACGTAATTAACACAAAAAATAATAAATATATAAAAAAAATTAAATCAGAAAAGTGATTTTCATTTGTCCGACTATTTTTCATTCACCATTATATATCATATGACTATGAAAAAGATTAATTAATTTCAACTATTTTACCACAACTAAATAAAAAATGAAAAACCCATTCCCTTTCAACCACCACCTTAACCCCTAGTTGCCCCATTAAGCCAGCAAGCCCAACATCATCTCCCTGAGCCACATCTCCCCAACAACGCCGACCAGTCTCCTACCCTACCCTATCCCTGCGTGGCCCCAAAACCTTCGAACTAGGCTATCACCATCAACCAAGCCTATACAAGGGATGGTGATGGAGAGAGGGGTTGGACAAGGCTTTGAAGTATCACTCAGAATTTTATCACTTTAAATAATGCTTATTGCCTAATTTAATGCATTTCTTCATTGTCTCACTCTCATGTAATTGATAAACCACCAAAAGTAGTTCGCCAAGAAGTTGACTTGATACAATGACCTTCACCTTCTTCGATTGAACAATAATAGTTTGTCTTCTTTAATATGCAACAGTTTCCAACTCTAAAAAATAAAGGCACAAATTGAATCTTAAAAAATTTAAAAAGAACAAAGAAAATCATAAGAAATATACTATCAAGTAAATTCTGAAAACTCTACGCAAGAAATGCACGTGGGCCCAGTAAGTCCTCCATGTATAACCAAATTTGAGAAAAATGATGAACATAGTCCATACAGTCATGTGCTCGTAGCGTGTCACAAGCCATTGTTTGAAGCAGTCAGCACGGCATGACACAACTCGTTATTGTACATGGCTTTCCATGGTATGGTCCGCTTAGATACATGGCTCACTACAGCCTAGCCCATTTCAAGTCTAGCTGTAGGTTTTCTTCTTTGTTCTGATCATTTTGGCTTTTTCTTTCTTTCTAAAGATTCCAGATTACTCATTTTCCTATAATTAAATAGACAAATAAAGACTATATTTTCATCAAATAAATGTATCACATTCTGCTTGTCATGAAAATATAAAGTATTACATTAGTACAACCCTTCATGGGCGCCCTTTGAGCTTTCCTCTTGAAGCTCCATCAAGCATATTGTATACTCCCTTTCAAAGAGCATGAATTCCTACACCAAACAAACAATACCTAAATATCAAGATATGAAACAGAAGATTTAATAGATACAAAGTGTTGTATTCACAAGTTAACAACTATACCCTGAAAGGGTCCACACAGATTTCGCAGAAGATTGTTAGTTTTTTAAATTAACTTCGACTTAGAACTAGAGGATGATCTGAATCAGCAATCACACAATTCAGCAATATTTTCCCACAACATAATACTACTATCATTGCAAATTAATAGGACAAATTTCTATATTCGTTGGTTCTTGAACGGATAGATCACTTCTAATATTAGTTAAGTATAATACTTGTCCGTATGTCCCAAAATAACAGTATCCTAAAGAACAAGAGAATTTATCTAATGAAAAAAGCTTCAGATGAAGATAAAAACTTTTACAAATTGCATAATCGATGACAGTTATGTTTTAGCTGACAGATCAAATTATTAGCATTTATCTAATCGCCTCACGAATTCCGAGTCGAAAAAAGCGAATCATGGTCGGTTTTAGACTATTTTTAAATCATTTGAAGCGAATTGTGAATTCAAAAGGCAAACTAAATAGCGAATTATGTTTCACTGGGCTGAACCAGTGATATTCACAAATCAGAAAACCACGTGCCTAATTGCCTATTTGACTTCTCTGTCCGCCAGCCAAAGCACTTACAAGTTGCAAGAACATTCTTAAGAACCATGCACTCAAAATTCATGAAAGCTGCTGCTTGATCTCGATACAACTATGTTTTAACCTAGAACTATTAACTACTCCAGGGATGCTTGCCTAGTGCAGGTGATCTTTACAACAGTTTGCATAGTGCACATTAAAAAAGGGTCCTACTCCCCTTTGTTTTTCACAGCGTTTTTTAATGAGATAACTCATTCAATATAACGAGACGTGCCTTGGTGCATATTGATGGTTGATGCCATTGTTTTGGTAGATGAGGCCAGAGAGAGATAAATGTTAAGTTAGGATGATGGAGACAAACGAGATAACGAGAGATAAATGCTAAGTTAGAACGATGATTCACAAGAGTAAGAGTCACGAGGTTTGAAATCAAGTCGAAGCAAGACAGAGTACATGGAGTGTAATTTTAGCACAAACGAGATGCTTCAAATACCTTAGGTCCATATTCTAGAGTTGTGGGGACATCCAACAAGATGTGACCCACAAAATTAAGTGTTGGTGAAAAAAATGGAGAGTGGCTACTAGAATATTATTTGATCGAGGTGTAACCTTAACTTTAAAGGTTAAGTTTTATCGAACGACCATTAGGTTGACGTTACTATCTGGATCAAAATGTTGGGCTTTTAGAAAGGGTCATAGTACAAAAAGATGGGAGTAGCAAAATTGCAATGTGTTGATGGATGAATGGGCAAACAATGAGGCATAGAATTTGAAACAAAGATATAAGAAAGGGTTTAGGAGTTGTAAATATTGAAGAAAAGTGGAAAGATAACCGTTCAAGATGGTTTGGTCATGTGCAAAGATGGGGTATTAGCAAACCGGTAAGAGAGATTGAAAGTTGGAGTTGAAAAGAAAGTGACGAAGACCAAAAATGACTTGGAGGATAGGAACGATAAAGGATATGAATGAACTAGACTAACAAATCGAGATAATAGGAAATTGGAATGAATGGAGAAGAAGAATTTATGTTGACGATCATTGAAACTGATATATTGGTTCATGTAGCTGACCTAATCTTTTGGAATTAAGGCTAAGCCATTGTTGTGATACACCAATTGTCACTGAGCCTCCATGCACAAAAATTGGCAGGAATACAGTCATTGACATTTAAATTACCCTATTAACATGGTATTTGCTCTTATATAAAAAACTGATAATCAGGTAAAAATAAACTCAAATAAGTTCTGTAATCTTTTCTAGAGTCTTAGAAGATAATTACAAAGAGCTTAGAAGGGAATAGTTTACCTGCAGTTGCTGTTGACTAAATAAATAAAGAAACCCTGTTTCCGGACAAGCAACAAGCTCAATTAACTCATCATGCCTCTCTGGAACCTCATTCAACTCCACCAATGAAACAGACACCTGCATAAGTAATCCACTAGTGGAATTCAACATCTTTTGAAGCAAAACTTCAGGTGTATACTCTTCTAGTCACGAAAATTTCTTACAGGAAGTTAAACTAAATTCTTCAACAAAAATTTGTTGCAAACAAAACATAATTACCTGCATGCAGCGCAGAATTAATTCCGGAAGACAGCACCTACGGCAGAGACCACGCACAATGTATGCTGCTGGGTCTTTCTGGGAGCCTTCAGCATTTAAATACCAAGCATCCAATCTTGAAATTTCCATAGTGACACCAGCTTGAAATCGAGGCAATTCACCTGCGTTTTATAATTTTCACTAGGTTGAGAAAGATGTGTGTTCTCCCGGCCTTAATTTGTATGGTAAATCACAGAAAGAATTGCAGATATAATTAATTATTTTAAGTTGATTGATGATCCTCCTTTAACGGGCTATAAAGTGATCCTCAAAATTTATCCCATTGACAAAGTAATGGAATTTGAATGAGAAGGCACACGTAACCTAATTACGAGAATGAAAACACAACTAAAGGTTTATTGGAAACAATTAAATTGAATCTTTCTTAGATGACTCTTCTAAATCCCAAACTGCAGAAGGTTGCCCTTTTTTTCTAACTAGAACCAACATCTCTGAGAAGATGTAAGCATTTCTAAGCAAAACACCAAATGATGAGGATATCAAAAATCTTGATCGCGTCTTGGACAGATGGTACCCAGATCGAGGACTGGGTCCCAGATTCCAGTCTGCACCACCGCATTCTGTCTCTACTTAAATTCCACACAGCAAAGCATACAAATAATCTGAAAGACAGACTAAAAATTCAAAACATAATGTGCAAATCAACGCATGAGCCACTCAAAGACTGTGTCAAGGTTGTTTCACTCCCAGGGTTATGTTCTAGGAGTATTTTATATTCAGCAACAATAACATTTTGATTAAGGTGTTGCACTTCCATCTTGCAACCACACTGCTGCAGTGCCAGTATACAACAGGTGGCATAATGATATAGCTTTAGCCTTTAGGTTTCATACCTATTCACTTATGAACTGATATTACCAGCATAATTGCTGGTCCAAACTAATCTAGTCTTACTCCAGAACTACACTATCTAGTATGTAACCATTTTATAGATGGCTATTCAAAAAGTAAAAAGCTTCTTACAAAAAGAGATCGAATACTTAAGCATTCTACCAAGTACCAAGTGCATAATGTTGAAAATACTTCCTCATCGTAAAAGCTTTCATAAAAGTCCCTTAGTTTGATCTGGGTTAAAGATTCATAATTCTTTGGTTTTAGACTATAATGTATTATATTAATACGACTCATTCGATCATATGTGCACTTCTTATATATGTAAAGTTGCTGGTGATGTTTGCTACAAACGGTTAATTGGAAACAACCTCTTTGTTATCACTAATGAAGGTAAGATTGCGCAAATCCCCACCACCTCCCAAAAAAAATCCTGCTAGATGGGAGTCATTTGATAGCATTGGGGTAATTGAATGTTGTTGATTAAATCTTTCATAAAGGGGGAGAGAGAGAGAGAGAAAGAGAGAGAGAGAGAGAGAGAGAGAGAGAGAGAGAGAGAGAGACTTCAATTCTGCCATCAGTAATCAACCACTCGAGACAGTAGTATCAATTGATAAATGCAGAATAGTCCTTTCAGATAAATTTGGAATCTAGACAACATGAATTCATCACAAATGATAGCCAACATATATACATCACTGGAGCAAGGATGAGTCACTAATACAAGTGGCTCAAACAACCCAAAAACCATATTCAGAATTCAGAAAAAACAAAAACCACATCAATCATGAACAGCTGACTTAGTACAGTAAGAAGATGCAACCTTTAAAGTTTGACAAATGTCGCACTAACATGCATAAGTTGAGAGTATAATTTAGTGTAAATTAGTATTGGCTGTCAAGAAGCAAATTTACAAAACTTCCCAAGTTGAGAGCACATACCGTTGTAGGCGCGTTGAAAGAAACAATATAAAAACTATGAAATCAAGTAAATCTGAGATGATGACACAGCCATGCTCTTGAAGATATCATACCTTTAAAGCCTGTTGCCATCACACTGGCAAGAACTCCACCATCATTCAGTTCATGAGGACCTAATCCATCACCTTCCACAGCCAAGCAGCGGAGCATAACATCAACACAGAAATTATTCTTAGGAGAAACCTTCACATCAACCTGGAAATACAAAATAGTTAAGTGTTCCAGACCAGTTTTCTAGTATAATTTAAAAAGATGAGATAAGCTACAAGAACATGACTAATTATAAAAATAAAGTAAACAAGTAACAAGACTAATTACATAATCTTGCATAGCAAGAAGAAATGTCAAGCCAAAGGTTAAAGCTAGCATGAAGCAAATTTGTTTCAAGATTTACTTAGGCCTAAAAGACAATGAGACAACCAACACCAAATCTCTACAGAAAACGATGACATCTAACTCTCACCTCAAATCAAAAGGAAAAAGCCAAATACATAATTTGGCTAGTTTGAATTATTTTAAAAAACTTCATATTGAGGTATATCACAGCTAATAATGCAAGTAATTTGACAGTAGAAGAGAACACCAAATATATAATTTCTCATATAACAGCCTTCTTAAAATTTAAAACATGGGTAGTAGATCTCACCGCTAGCAAATGAGCAAAAATATAATTGATGTTTAATCATTCAGAGTAAGAGAGCACTGACACAGTAAGCTAATAACTTAGAAATCATGGAGCAGATGCAGAGGGAAGAGAGACAAAAAGGGGAAGCAAAGAGAAGAAAAAGGAAGATTTGGGCTTATCTTCTCCCTCTAAGTGCTTCCAATGGTGAAGGAATTTTGTTTATTAGAAGGGTGAGAAATATAGACAACCTTCCCGTTACCTTGTCCTTTCCTCATTCCAAATCCAAATAAGATAAAATAATCTTTCATTCTCCCTCCCCCCCCCCCCCTCTCTCCTCAACCAAACATAAGATAGAATGTTATTTTGCTGTTTCCAGAAGTACTATAGCCCTTTACAGAGATGATTGCAACTACTAACAAGACTAGGAATATGATTACAAAATTGGTCCAACACTAAAGCATTGCAGGTCAATTTACCAAAGTGATAATTACTTACGTGAAAGTTATTGAAATTTGAAATATGGCACTTGGCACTTAATACATGCAGTCTCCCTAATAACAGAGACACATGGCTACATAAACATAATAAAATAGCAAATAACAAGAACTTGAAAGGCACCTCATCCTAAAACAGTGCAAATACACACCTAAGGTTTTATCAGCAAAAGAAAAATGCAAGGGAATTCAAACAAGCTTAATTACCCCTTGACACCCCCCCCAACCCCACACACACACACAAAACTATCTGAATTTTTTTATAACAATTGATTATATTCCACAGAAAGCTTGGACATTATAGGTACATATTCTAAACTATCTGCATGACAATCTTAATTTGAATTAATTAACATGAATTTTCGAAAATCATAAGGCATTACCGTCAATTGCCGACTAGATACAACTTCCTCCGTCACCGAAGAGTATAGAGCGCTCATCAATGTTGCACATAAAGTGGCATCTGGACGCATACATTCACCAGAAGGCAAACACAAGATTGATGTGGCATGTAATTCAAGGAACACAGGTCCTGTTGTGTCATATATTTGATCTTCACCTGGAACCAACCAAGGATTTTTCTTCCCTGCGGAAGTAACAAAATTAATGCAAGAGCATAGTGATTATTTATTAGGCGTAAGCAAAAGAATTAGGTAGTAAAAATTAGGGCCTAACTAGTTAAATGTGAGTAAAAGAATCTAGATGGATGGAGGAAGACAGAAAGACAGAAGGTAAGAGCGTAATAGCTGCAAAGGAAAATTGTAGCACTGTTCAAAATTGACGAGGTATGAAAACCCAAATTGAGAGGCACCTGGCTCGAAATTTGATAGTTTTTTGGTTCCATGGAACCGACTCCATCCAAACCGGTTATGTATCCAACCCAACTGAAACCTGAAAAGGACAAACTGCGGTCGATACTTGTAACCGACTGGATGAACACCACCTTAAGTTGTATTTGACCCAAGTTTTATCCAAGCTAAAGTGTACCTCAAATCGATTGGCACTCGGATGAGCACCAACCAAGAACTAATAGAACACATCAACACATAGAAACCTTAATTAAAAAAGTATGACAAGAAATAAACCAAACCGAAACATGACTGATAATTTTTTACTTGAATCCAAATCATACAAACTGATAATTTGTAACTCAGATCTGAATTATACTGGAATCTAATTTCCAAAAAATGTCAAGGAAATGGCAGGTTGTAGCCAATAGTCTCTAGAGTATTATCTCAATTTTTCAGATAATGAATATTTGCTTTTACTCCTTACAATTTTAGAGTTAGGATTTTTTTTTCATTTCTACTTTTTCTTTAGTTCTTGCAAGGAGTAACAAGCAAATGAACATTATCTTAAAGTTTATCATAATTTAACTAGGTAGCTAAAAGCAAATTCAAATTCACCCAACATAAAAAATTGTTTGCGTAATTTTTAGTTTATATTGTTCAAAACTTTAGTATTTTGGAAACCATTAATGAAAAAACTAAACTTTGCCTTAGTTTAGACACAAAAAATGTAAATAAATACTAACTATGGATTGTTTTCATTACTCCTTCCCTATTACACTTATGTTTATTTTCCCTCTGTTTGATTAATTTCCATTACAATAGTTTAATTGGCCCTAGTTATTTTTGTACTCAATTGATCTCATTTCAGCTATTTCATTAACCTGTAAATAAATAACTTTGTAGGGAAAAACAATAATTTGTTTCACAAAAAACAACTCGTTGCACTTCTAAAAAGTCAAGGGCAACAATGATGTTGCCATAGGGAATTACCACTCGACACCGATTTGAATCCAACATCGGCCTGCGCAAGATGACCTAAACCGAGCCAAAAAATGAGGTTAGGAATCATTTCTAGCTCGAACTTAAACCGACACAAAACGGGTTCTAACTCGATCATTCAACTAACTGATTCCCAATCCAAACTGACCCAACATGATCTCAACCTGCATGACCGGCATCATGTATCTGATAATTAACTAATCGAATAATCACCATGCCATTCACATTACAAAGTCAAATTGTTCATGCAATTGAACACCTCTAGAGAAATGGTTGATATGGTGGAAAAAGAGAAGGCAGTAGGAGAAAAGGTAAAATCCACTTCACATGGAAAGTGGACATTTTTCTCTAATGTCGATATGTGGAAGATACGTTTTGGTGACATCTCAAAATACTATGCCGAAAAAGACATATAGTAGAAAGTGTTTCTAGAGTAAACAAGCATAGAATAATCAGCCCTTTGTATTTTCAAAACAATACTCACTTAGTAAGAGTAATAGTGAAGAGCTGAGTGCCTCTCTTGCCGCTCCAATGACTTTCTGTTTTTCTTCCATCGATAGCTCACACGAAGAAACTTCTGCATTCTCCAATTCATATTTTAGCCAGTTGCGATATGTTGCATCACAGGAGTAATACTCACTCTAGTTCAGAAGGAAAAAACGACAGTAACAGATTATCAATTTGAATAGTGTCCTTAGAGAGTAAGAAGTAAAACTAAACAAAAGATAAGTCAGAAAATTGAATGAGTCAATGATACATACCCAGTCTCTAAACTCCTTCAGGTAGTCGGAAACGTCATGATCATCAAATGCTAAAAGATTTTCAGTGGGTTGCTTCAAAGGTTCAGCAAGAAAACTAAGAAGTTTGTGAGCACCAATGGGCATCGCTGGCACCCTCCACATGGATATTAAAGCAAATTCTCTGAAGAGTATGTTACTGAAAAAAGGGAAAAAGACTTCAACAAACCAACTCCAAGGCAATAATAGGGAATATGACAACTTAAACAGCTTATTGTTTTTTTTTAAATAACAGCAATAAAAGTCGCCTTGCAAAAAAGACAAATCCAGGTTGTCACTATGAGTGACCTGCATTACTCGAACTTTCAATTTAGCTCAAGTAATCACACAAGATTCTCAACACACCAACATGGGTAGGACACTATAACACTTCATATGGAACAAAAACATAAGAGTTCTACCTTAAATGGCAACTAAAACACTAAGACATCTCCTCGTATTCAATATAAATTCCTGAGTCTGCACTACTAGTGAACTATGACACAAGAAAATTTGAAACACTAATAACCTCAAATTTGGAATTGATAGAACAATAATAATTAAACAGATAAGCTTTAAACCACCCAATGCTTTCTGAGAATAAAATGTAAGCAACTCTTCCACATGATAAACACATCTATGCGCTAGGAGACCATGAGAATCCGAAAGTCAAGATTCTTCAATTCTCCCTCGTGAATATCTAATCTCATGCTATGGGCTATTCATCATAAATATTGTGAAATCTACTTCTGAAGTACTAAGTGTTGCTAAAAAAAATAGTGTACCTGTGCATAAGAGCTCGTAGAAGAAGCCTCGCACCAATGGTTTCAACATCATCAATTGTGGATGGGGGTACAAAGCAGAGCCACTGTATGGCCATAGCTTTATCAAGTGACTGCAACCTGTGCTGTTCCACAACATCTTCTGAGTTATCGTACTTGCAAACTTTGATTTCTCGAGATCTTGACAATATGCTGTTGTTATAATGTCTTGTTAATTAACAAGTAGCATAATCATAAGATACTCTAGCCTTCAGTTTAAAGTAAGAAAGAACCTTTCAATAATTTCCTCAAAGCTTCCTTTTGATTCATCTCCAGGAAAAAACGGCAAATACTCCATTGCGGATAGAAACAATTTGAACTTAACATGTACGCTATTAACATAATTCAACAGCATGTGCGAGGATCAGAAGACAACAGTGAACTTGTAATTGATACACAAGCACTTGAGGATAATATATTAAGAGAACAACTGCAGACTTACCTGGCATTCATCCGTAACTCCATCATGTGCACAAATAGATCAATGCAACGATGAGATGCCAAATGTGAAGCATAAATACCAACCAACTCCTCATGTTGTTGCGAAAATAGGTACATAGCATAGCTGCAGAGTATTTATAACTTAGAGATACTATATTAAAAAAAGAATAACACAATCATCTTATGGAGACAGACCTCAAAGGAGCAGTGCTCCCTTGAAACGTTTGATTTTACAATGGAAGAGAACAATAGAATACTTTTATTGGACATTCTAGTTGTGAGTAGTCATAGAATAAAATAAGCTCCCTGCACTTTTTGTTGTTTTACAGCCTACACTATAAGAGTCCTCAAAAGGTTTTGCACATATATGTTACACAAAATGGATGGAGTATTTTTTTTCTTTCCTCAGGTTCAAAAAAAACCCCTCTCCTAAATTAATCTCCTCAAGTGATTTTAGAACACAACTTTCTGTTTTATACAATGACTGAATGACACTATAGATTGATCTGGGGCAGCATGAATCTAAAGATATCAAGAGAAACTAAACACAACGTACTGATAGCGGTTCACTGGCATATACAACCTTTAGAAACTGAAAATTTTGCAAATATATTTCTATGTATCGAGGAAAGGATTATCTTGACATATAAGACAACATCTTAAAATTGTTTTTACATATACTGCATTCAACACTGCTCCAGACATGCTTTTCATCATAACACGTTAGGCCATAAAGTTGGTTTGTACGTTTATTCAACATTTAATAATTAACTTCAAAAAAGAAGTGAAGTATGATTGAAATCAACCAGAATTCAGAGGCAGCTTTTTGATATAAGATAAGATTTGAATTGTCAGCATTATAGGATGAAATTGGAACACCAAAAAAACCGTACTTACATGTTAAGAATAAGATCACCAACATTCATTAGTTTCTCTTTAAAATTATCCTTCATTTCATCTCCAAACAAAAGTCTAAGCACCAGTACTAAATGAGCTCCAAAACGAATCATATGCGGATCTCCGTGAGGCCTACAACATACCAATTCAAGCTACATAAGAGAGCAGCAAACCAAAAGGTTTTTTTTAATGTAGATAGAAAATAATTTATCATGCAAAAGCACTCGTTGGACCAATCAGCATGTACTTTTATCAATGCAATGTCATGCAAAAGCACTCGTTGGACCAATCAGCATGTACTTTTATCAATGCAATGCAGTAAGGATCAACAGCGAACAATCAGAGCACATACAACCAAATATTCAACAAAATCCCTAAACACGAATCAAATTTTCCAGACTGCTATAACTGTATGAGGATGACCAGAATACCAAATCCAAGACTTTGAAAGGACTTGCCAATACACTAAAAAGCAAAATACAAACTACCAGAGTCCCCTGTTCCAAAATAAACAGCTATGTGTCATTTCTACGCCTCTTGCCCATGTGATGACAGTATTTTCCGCATCCCTCACGGCACACATTAATCCACATCACAAAGGCATCTAGTAAAACTGCTGTTAAAAAGTGAGCCATGTATTTCAGGAACATGCAAATACTTGCTAATCAAAGGAAGGCCACTTTCCAAAATCATAAAAACCAGATACAATAATTCTTTTACCTGAAGGCATTTTGATCATTATCTGAGGGTGCAATCCATGACCATATAAGGTCTAATAAACGAGGTATATCTCCAGACATAAGAATCATCTGTTTATCAGAAAATATTTTCAGTAAAGTTGCAAACTGTTACAGTTACAAGGGTATATTAAAATTTAAGCAGCGATTGAGGAAACATGGCAAGACATGGCAAAAAGAAGAAAAAAAAAAGCTCGAAAAAATTTGGACAATGGATTGAATAGATAAGCTAAGCATATTAACTTAAAGAAATTAAAATATAGACCCTCAGACACCAAAATAAGTGTCCATTAAGGTATGCCGCAACACCAGTTAAGAAGATCAACCTACAAGCAATTGACTAATGAATGGGTGTTTAACCATACTGCAACGAAACACCACCCATTAGATATATTCTCTTCCGTGTCTTAGAACAGCTCTCTGTAAAGAAGCAATTATCTGAGTATGGTGGTTGCAAACAATTGACTAATGACTCTGTCATGAAATTGATAATTTCATACGGAAACAAGGACACACATGAAGCCCACTACAGGAATCGATTACAAAGTCTAACCATACCTCTGACCTTAGTTTTAAAAAGAGTAAGGCACCTTAAGGCATCAAGGATTCAAGACCATAGGATCCAAGCAAAGGTGCTAACCTTTGGATGTGAGGCGCCCCAAAACCCAAGAAAAAATTGAAAAACTTCAAACAAAACAGAATAAAACCCAAAATAAAGAAACAAAGAAGAGAAGAGAATAGAATAGGGTTTTTTCTTAGTTAGAGCATGTACCATTTTCCCCTGGAGGAATTTAGGTACGATTCTCGCGAGCCCTTTCCCTTCCCTCGGCCTAACTAACTTATAACCAAAAAAGGAAAAGAAGAGAAAACATGATATGTGCTGCTGAATACCCGCATCAAATTGCTTTCTTCTAAGGCTAAGACCAAAAGGTGCTCTCAAGCGCTCGCCTGAAAGATTCACTTCCTCGCTTAATCAAAATGTCCCGGCCCAACCCATTGCAAGGCTCTCTAAGCATGCGCCACACCTAGGTTTGCATTTTAAAACTATGCCTCTAACAGGTCATACAGAAACATAAAGCATTAAGAAACTGAATCCTTGCCTCAATTTGGCGGTGCTGCTCTTTGCATCCACGAGCAACAGCTTCATGTACCATGTCACTGAATCACAAAGAATGTGACAAATAACTAAATTTTGATTGCCAAGAAAATGGCATACAAATATAGAAGCAGATCAAAAGTATAGTGCAGCAATTGATTTCCATGCTACCTGGAGTGAAGTTTTTGAATAAGAGAAGAAAGATTTCTTGGTTGCTGATTCAGAATTTGTAGTGGCCAGTTGTCTGGCCTCCCACAACTGCCAACCTTTTGATCAAGACTAGCACCATTAGCATCTTCAAAAGTTTTCAGGAGTTCCATTCGTCCAGGCTGCAAACTAGCCAATTCCATGTCCACCTTGACATCAAGCCATGACTTGGCCATTGCCCAACATGCTGACTAGGAAAATACCAAGTACCAGGCGATCAAATCAATTAAAAGACTGAAATAATCAATTGTAGTAAAACAAATCAAAACGAAATAATTAAAAAATTTACACATGGACAATCAGAGGGCAGTGGGGAAAATGTAAGAACAAAATATATTTCACAAGAACTATGTTGCGTTGATATGAATTATATTCTCCCACTCCATTCGGTTCAATTTAATTTCGCTTTTAGATTTTCAAACAAATAAACCTGAGATCTTAGGATTAAAGCTTTTGCACTGTTGGTGTACAGAAAACAAGATCACATGACTTGTTACAGCAACCAAAAATGATCATGTTGTTATGCATGACTATTTTAGTATCCCTATTACTACCTTGCATATATGGACACAGTAAAGAAAAATATAAAGTGGAATTACAGAGAAGGAAAATCAGGTTAATGGTTACAAGCCTATGAAATAATGCAACCAAGATAGATCAATTTATATACCATGCATTCTGAAAATAAGAGCAGTGAAATGCAGTGAAAAAGACAGTCACTGAATCAAACGATAGCTACTGCTTACAGATGCATTTACCTCCCAGTCCATACATGTTGGAAGCATACGCTTCAAGTTGCTACACTGAGCTGCATATACTGCTGCTTCATATTTTCCACCTCCCTGCTCTGTAATCCTCTTAACATTTTACAGAGATAATATAAACGAAAAAATTAATACCATCAGAAAATTTTAAGATTGAAATTATACACAGAAATTTTACACAGAAATTAATACCATCAAAAACAGGATTCACTATTACCTCAGAGGCAGAGTAACATGCCCATTTCCAAAGGCGCCACTGGCGACTGATTCCACTTTCCAGTTCAATCGCTTGTAGGATTCTGTTTTTTCCATTCTTTGACAATGCTTCAACAGATGGGACTAGGTCCATTCCTCCAAATGGGCATAAACTTGCAGCCCTCCATGGCTGTGTAAGAGACTCAGCTTCAGAAAAAGGTTTAACATTTAATCCCAGGTTCTTGCAAGCTCTAGAGAACATACCTGTCCAGCAGATCTGCAGAGCTCACATGCTTCTTCCAATCTTCCAGCTCTTAACAGAGTCCAAACATCTTCCAATAGAGATTCATCTTGTTTCTGTTCCGGGTGAACTAGTATCAGTTTTTCAAGATTTGCAGGAAATTAAATGCAATTCACACATGTAAAGGAGTTCACAGCTACCCAGAATACAGGGTAAGTAAACAAAATTATATTTAAGAAAATAAATGATACAGTATTTGACAGCAACGCTTAATTTTAAGAATACTATTGGCAGCAGACCAGTAGCCCTATGAGTCTGGAAACAGGATAGCATCTTAATAATGTTTAACACCATTGATAAACAACCTTGCAGATTAAGAAAATGCCATGCCACGAAATTTCAGCATATGTATTCCAACACATTCTAGCATTCCTTTCCAAACTAAACACAAGAGTCGTAATATGAACAAGCATGCAGACATTTGGCGGGCCCTCCTTTCCTTATTCTTCCTAAGCCTCGCACACTGGAGCTGCAAAGGCAACATGAATTGGAGACCAGTATTCTTTTCCAAAGAAAACCGTTTTGAAAAAACAAAGTTGCTCCTAGACAAGGTTCAGATTATTGCTATTCTCAATGAGTGAGTTTCAAGAAAGGAACCAAAACCCAGTTTGAATGTTATATGCATCACTGCCAGCTTGAAAAAACAAACGATTAAGAGAGGCCAGCTGCATCAAAGATACAAGAGAACAAAAGCTTAGGGAAAAAAAAGGCAAATAGTTTACATAATTGGATCTTTGAGATGGTCTACTTGAAGACAACAGATAATGTATTGATGTAAAATACAGTCTCTGTCCAAATTAAGTGGCATAGTTCCCTTTTCAAGAACTCCTTAAATAAGTGCCGCATTCCTTTTATGGTATGAGTTTTCCCTCTATTAATCTCGAAAGTAAGGTCTCACGTCTGCCCGTCAACAATATTATCTCTACGTTATCACTTTCCTACAAACTTGTGCCGAAATGTTTCGTGGCATTTAATTTATATAAGAGGTGCTTAGCAGATAATAACAGATAAGCAAAGTAGTAAACTAAGGAAAAATGATCCAGAGAAAATAAACACAGCATAGTTGTAAAGGGAACTAAACTATCAGCTTACTAAGAGCAAATGGCATTATAGAGAAAGTATACAAGCTTAAAAGTTCAACATACCAAGACAAACATCTTTATAACAAGAGCAATGACAATGTCAAGGACTTATCCCCACACAAGCTTAATGTTGACATCATAATACTAGAAATCAAGAACATACTCTATCATCCGGCAACGGCAGTGCATTTTCTCGTGTTGGAGCATCAAAATCCAAGTGTTTGACAGTTTTCAAACCTTTTTCATTTTTCTTAAGATGTCGTTGAGTATTATGCCAAATGCCAGAGCTTGGAAGATAAGTACCAACATGAGATCCATGCACCTGCAAAACCACAGTGTTTATGTCAAAAAAAGCTTAGCTACGTAGAGCATGTAAACTTTAAAGACAACATAAGCAGACATTACCTAGTTTAGCAAGTCTAATGGTCTATGCTGTGTGGACTTATTTAAAATTGCATACTACATTCCCAATCCATATAGAGCCTAAATCTTGGCAACAAAGCGCTGGCCGAAAGCTTCTTGCATAACAAGGGGAAGCAACTAAGTCCCACGTTATGATTGTAACAAAATTTGGTCACCAAATACATCACTTATTTTCCCCCTAAATTTATACTATCTTTTAGAGTTTTAACCCATCAAGAAAAACACAGTCATGAAATGTGTGGATGAGATTAAAAAAGTAGTAGGTTCCATTTCAGAATTAAGAAATGAAGCAAAATGAGTGAGACAAACAAAATAAATGGTGCAAATTGAATGGGATAGAGGGAGTATAGCATACAAGAGAGGAAAACATTGTGTTTATTTGGGGAAAATAGCACCAACTACCTCCAAAATCTGATATATATATATATATATATATATATATATATATATATATATATATATATATATATATATATATATATATATATATATATATATATATATATATATAGGGTCAAGTTCCAGTGAGAACCAAGCTTATATGAGAACCGTGAGAACCAATCGCCTTGATAAAAATGTGTTACTTTTATATAGAAAATGTGTTACTTTTGAACAAAAAAATGTTACTTTTGTTCTAAAAAAAAGCTGTTACTTTTTAGCATAAAAAGTGTTACTTTCAGAAAAAAATATTTTTTTTCAAAAAATAAAGTAACACATTTTTTTCGAAAAGTAACACATTTTTATGTAAAAAGTAACACCTTTTTCTGTGTTTTTTTCAGAAAATTTTTCTTAAAGTAACGCTTTTTTGCCCAATAGTATCATAAAATACAATAACATCTTTTTGCCCATAAGTAACACCTTTTTAGTAAAAAGTAACATTTTTTTGTAAGGCTGATTGGTTCTCACGGTTCTCATATAAGGATGGTTCTCACTGTAACTTCTTCCTATATATATATATATATATATATATATATATATATATATATATATATATATATATATATATGTATATATATATATGTATATGTATATATATATATATATATATATATATAATATATATATATATATATATATATATATATATATATATATATATGTATATATATATATATATATATATATATATGGGTTAAGATCAAGTGAAAACACTTAAAGCGGTGTAAAATGAAAACCAGACAGAGGTATACATATTGTAGCAAAAGGGGTACATAATATCTAATAGGGTGTACATATTTCTTGTGAAGAAAAAATTTCATATTATTTACAAAAATGTCATCTGAATATGTACCCATTTTAAGCATATATGTACACTATTTAGCAAATGTCTAATTATTTACAAAACTGCTACCCAAATATGTACTCCATTTGAGCTTTTATGTACCCTTGTTTTCAGTTTTCACCATTTTAATTGGTTTTCACATGATCCAAATCATGTACACCCTAGAAGATAATATGTACCCCTTTTGCTATACCTCTGTCTGGTTTCACCACTTTAAGTGTTTTCACTTGATCCTACCACTATTAGGGGTGTCCAAAACCGGGTACCGGGACGACCCGGATCCGGAAATTCGGGTACCCGGTTTTTCGGGTACCTAAAATTGCAATCCGGTTCCGACCCAGTTTAAACCGGGTACCCGGAATCCGGAAACCGAATACCCGGTTTTATTAGAATGTATTTTTATTTTTTTTATTTTTTTGTCGTTTTGTCGTTCAACCATACGTTTGTTTATCTCTATATCCACTTAAAATATTTTTTTATATAAAATTCAAATACAAACTCCCTAAAAATCTTTAACATAATTAGTCATAGAAGATTAATTAAGAAAATGAAAGAATAATATTATTGTTCATGGGCTTAAGTAAGAACAATTATAAAATTCAAATACTAACTCTTCAAAAATATTCAATCCAAGGTTAGCTTAAGAGATATTATGATCATTTTATTTACGAAAAAAAAGTAAAAAAAAATAATAATTAAAGAAAATCGGATACCGGGTACCCGGTTTTCAAAAAATCATGACCCGGATCCGGTATCCGGTTTTAAAACCGAGTACCCGACCCGGATTATCCGGTTTGCGAAAACCGGCTAAATTATCCGGTTTTAAAAAATCGGATAATTCGGGTCGGAATAATCGGATCGGGTTATTATGAACACCCCTAAGTCCACTATATATATAGGGTTTGGATCATGTGAAAACTGAAAACAAAAGTACATATAAGCTCAAATGAAGTACATATGTGGGTAGCAGTTTTGTAAATAATTAGACATTTGCTAAATAGTGTACATATATGCTTAAAAATGGTTCATATTCAGATGATATTTTTGTTAATAATTTGAATTTTTTTTCATCACAAAAAGTATGTACACCTTATAAGATAATATGTATCCCTTTTGCTAAAATATGTATACCTCTATCTGGTTTTCAGCTTTCACCAATTTAAGTCTTCAGTTCTCATACAAAGTCTGTAGTTGCATTTTTACCAAAAAGTATGAGATACCAAGGCTAAACTATCCATAACCAACAATCCACCAACTGTCATGAGTTAATATCAGCAACAGGTCCTAGATGATATAATCCACATTAAGTAGGTGATATTTGAAGGGATGAAACAATGAACAAATATCTTACGTTTCTGCCAACATTATTTTCGCTTAGTGTGAATATGTTTTAGTAAAAATGTCAAAGTTAACCGGAAAAAACGAGGTTTTAACTGAAATTCTTCAATTAATGAAGCGATGACAAACAAGAAAAAAGAAACTAACATTTTCACGAGCTTAAATTCATATATAGGGCTGACAAATAATAATGACACACACAAAAGATGATAGAGAGATCCAATGATAGTCGTCACTGAAACTCAACATGGTAAAATGAAATTAAAAAAAGTAAAATTAAGTTCTGTTAAGAAACTAAAGACATTGAAGATCATAATTCATAGGGCTCCAAAATAAGACTCATAAATTTAGTCGAAAAAAAACCATGACAAATTTCACAGCATGATTCACTAAAGAATGGCAAATCAAAGAGATTGAGCAGAAGAAAAAATAAGCTTACCTTGCTTTCCAATTCTAGAGCTTTAGACGCTAGATCTTCAAGCCACAGAACAATTCGGAGGCACAATTGTGCATTGAGATCATTGGCAACAAATTGACAAGCTTCCAGATGTGAAGTTGTTGGGGCCTGCCAAGTGTGCATCAGTCAGTTTCCCTCTCCAAAATTAATGGTTTTAGAAAACAAATGGGCAAAACAAACTTCAAAGTGATCAAACAGAAGACAAGTTACCATAATAAGATCTTCAGGAATTTCTTCACTTCCTGTAGAAAAAAAAAGAAAAGAGAATCTAAAAATATAGAAAACTCACAACCTGACCAAACTTATTATTTAACAAAATCAAAAAGGACAAGCTTTCTAAATAGAATGTGCGATGCTCTTAATCTAAAGAAAAAAAATATTATGAATTACTTCTGAAGGAATAGATATGTTTCTCAAATAGATTAAATGCTTGGACATAAAGAAACCACACAATGTTTATACTGGAGTTTTATTTTCCCTTTTTATGGCTAATTCACTGTTGCACTGATTGACATTCGACACCCCCTTCCCCTAACAATAGCCGGACAAAGCTGAACTTGAAGCTATGGTTAACTTATACAACTTCAATCTAGCTATCATGAGTCACGACAAATGTTGAATGTTCCACAGAACATAAATAGCATCATCCCTAGAAAACATGCAACGTCATCCTTACACAAACAGTAGTAGTGCAAGCACAATACTCCAACGCAACTCATCATAGAGCTGTTTAGTTACACAAAGGATTTACATCACCAGACTTCATAGGTTTAATATCAGAAGGCTCAGATGCAGGATCACTTCTCAACTAGGGTCATGCCATTTGTCTTTTGTATAGCTTTCCATCTGAATACAGCCTCCTTTGCAATGACATAATAAGAATTCTGGCAGTAAATACAGTTTACAAATCCCTCTCCAAAACTATTTAGATATGGTATCCCATAAAAACTTAATGTCTCAAGTCCTTCCACTAGTCTTGCTTTGTGTTGTTTCAATTACAGAGTAGCTCGACCGTTGAAGTTAGCTTCTATTTTTTGATTGCTTTGTAGTTTGTGCTAGAATTTTCTCTTCTCAGACACAAGACATTGACTTCTAATTTGTGAAAAAGGATTGGAAAATTAGACTCTAAATTTCAAATTCTAACAAGCCTTTAAGACTCAAAAAACCTTGCATGCCATATAGGGCTCATCGTTTGCTTTGAACAAAACCATAAACAAAACTATGAGACGCATAAAATACAAACGGGAGAAAGAGGAATTGTGAACCAAGATTAAAAATAAAAGCATAATAAGCTCTATTTATAGCAGACAAATTTAAACCACCTTTTCCATAGATATACCAAAGAAGTGACCAGGAAGCAGCTTCGTCAAGTAATAATTGAGCTTTTTGTCGCATTAATCTGTCTTCTACAATCCGATGTCTCTCACTAGAGCCATACCTGGAGCACATTTGTGACCACACTCAAATTTTAATAAAAAGGACAGGGATGTGCATCACTAGCGCCCAAAAACCATCATAAACCCTTCCTCATTTGCAAGAGAATCAATACAAGATTGAAAAACATTTAGTAGCATGGTAAAAGTAGCAATGGAAGAGCTCATTAAATACACTAGAACCCTCTAGCAAATGGGATGGACTACTTTTGCACCTAATACACATAAGTTAATCAAATAGATCCAAGTACAGAAGATTATTAGAGTATACCAATTGAGAACAAGAAATTCTCATAAATCAGGTTAAAACACTACTAGTCAGATTATAGATCAAGATTATATCATTAAAGACACATCAGGTAAACTCTTATCAAGTAAAAGCAAGAAAGGTTCCTTGAAAGCCTCCTATTTCCCCTCGAACAACAGAAATCAAAGCGCAACAAAATACACTTATTGACTGACCTTCCAGTATGGTTTCAAAATGAGTCCATAGATGCAATCACAATAGAGGTATATGATATATTAGTTACAAGGGTATTATGGGTAAGTAGTACTAGTAAGATATATAAGATGACTTGGGTCAAAAGGTCCAAGGGCATTATCGACATTTCACTATAAATTAGTCTTTGTATTTTTAGTTGTTTTTTGGGGCTTAGATTATATCTTGTGTTCATTAATGTTTAGATAGCTTTTGAATAATAAAAACAAAGAGAAAGTCCTTTTACAATCAAGACAGACTCAAATTTCTCATATCTTGTGTTCATTAATAAGTTTTGGTAACGGGTTGGGGCTGATCTGTAACAATATACTAGTAGGGGAGAGAAAATTAGTATAAAAAAAGAATGGGTAAGTAGAGGAACATATAAGGAAATTTTATTACGTTTTTAGGTTAAGTTTTATACTCATTTTGGGAGAGTTTCAAGCCTCTTAAATGCATGTATAATTATATTTCTTGTAATGCTTGAGATTTCAATCAATACACATTACATTATGTTGTTCTATATTCGTTTTTCTGAGTTCTTGGTCTTGACGGTTCAAGACCGACCCGATTTAGTCTATTACAAGGTCATATCACAGTAGTCAACTTTTTGCAATGTTGCGTATGAGGGTCATAGTTGAAAGAAAGGTTGCGGTTAAAAACGCAGCACACAAATTTGTAGTTTCCATGAGATTTTCTCCATCAGAGGTTAGTGACCATGGTGTGCAATACAATAATACAATACAACAATTTCATAGCAAGCAATTATGCACAACATTTGTATAACTTCGAGTCATTAAAGATTCGAATACGCATTTAACATTATGAAACAATTGGCATACAATATGAGGGATAAAGATAAATAAAAGCACCTCATAGATTCAGAAACATCACGGCATGATTTCTCAAACTGAAGAATTAGGTCAGGCATAGATATAAGCCCTGCAACATATGGATGACAAATCATAAGATACAAGACCAACACAAGCAAATGTTTACAACTAATTTGTTCCAAGTGAGTTAACTTCATCACCTTGACTGGCAGAATCCAGAAGAGATGCAAACAAAGAGAATGTAGATTCACCAGCATCATGTACATCCTCCTCAAGTTTGCATGCTTTTGATGAATAAATTCCACCTTGATGAGATAAATCAATGGCACTATGCAACTCTGGAGTTAACTGAACATCAAATGATCTTCCTTTATAAGTTGAATGTGTTCGTGAAGGAGTTGTTTCTCTATAATCCAGGCTTTCAGCCTCTTGTTTAATGTCTTCTAGATACAATGCAGTATTGGACATCCTACCTTCACCAAAACTAGAGGTAGGACTACTTCGAAGTGGTGAAGTGCTACTTGTCTTTCTGCACTTAAAGTAAAGTATCTCAATATAAATACCAGGCAATAACAACATTCTTCAATGACCCAAAATTGATGAGAAGTCATATGTTAGCCAATGTACCTCCTTATTAATTAAAACCCAAACACAACCTTCGAACAAGAGGGGGACTGGAATAGAATATAAATAATAGTAGCAAGCAAGTACGCAATACTACAAAGGACATTAATATATCGCAAATAGGGCATTTCTAGGAAACACATTAATATGTTGCAAGATAAGTATCGAAAAGTAAAAAATAAACGTTAGGACATGTGATGAATTTCCTAATAAAAATTGGCATTCGCCAAGGCTTAGCCCTATGTCCCTTTCTATTTCAACAATCCTTGTTTAGATTACTCAAACGATCTAAGAAGCGATTTTGGTGCATGTTATTTGCTGACAACATTATTTTGATAATTGAGACTGAAGATGGGGTAAATGTTAAGATAGAATGAAACATATAGAGTTGGAGTCACAAAGAATTAAATTAAGTTAAGTAAGATGGAATATATAAAGTGTTAACTTTAGCAAAAATGAGATTACCAGACACACTATAAAGCTAGAAGAGAAAGGGCAGAAGACTAGAAAACTGATAAGGAAGCAAAATGTTGGAACTTGGGAGATTTAAAATGAAGACAAGAAAAACAAATTGACTTGTCTATAGGACAAAGGAGTACTTTGATGACTTTAGTCTCACGCTACAAACAAGCCCTAATATTAATTCTCCAAGCTAAGAGCCATTGTGCACTTGGGTAAGGGTTTATGAGGCACTCATTTGGGATACTTACTGACTTAAGGATCGGAGAAGATTTCTGGAAAATCATTCTGGGCCCTTCTAACCGATGTAACTTGTGCAGGATACTTTCGCATTCGAAGTGACTTCATTGCAAGGTTAGCTAGATAGCAAAAGCAAACTTCCATACAACCAGGCCAGCATTAATCTTTCTTCAGACAAAACCCTAATGACTAACTCAGAATTGGGCAACAAATTAATTGTATCCGGTCCCAATCTGAAACACCTACCGACTTAGAAATCAATTGCTGATTTATGAATTACCAAATTTAAGACAGAAAATGGCGAAATGTGATGTAATATTCAACAATGCAACTCAAAAACAAAAAAGAGAATGCAGTAGTTGAAGAATACCCGTAACGACGATACTGCTCCCTGATGTTGAGGTCATGGGGATCGAAGTAGCTCGGCGAAGTCTCCATATCCACGTCCATGGCCGCGATTAAACTGACAGGTTTCACAGTTCTAGAGTACGAATAAACCCTAGAAAATGAGGTTTAAGTGTTTAACCGCCAAAAAAAAGGCCAATTTGCAGATTAATTTTAAAATGGTGGGGTTAAGTTTAATCTACACTGCTACACGGATTCTCAAGCGAAACCAGTTTAACCAGGCCTTCTTATATTGAGATGTTAATTAGCAGGTTTTGATTTGATGGGTAGCGAATCAGTTTTGACGGTCTCTCAAGAAAGAATCTAAATATATAAGAGATTTAAAATTCAAATGTATGTCCGCTTTATTGTGTTTAATTACATGTGCTCTTTCTTGGTGGGCAAAATCCACATACAAATAGGCTTGTAATTATATATTTAAGTAGTATGAATTTGTGGTATAGTATTAGATATATGGGTTTCAAGTAAAGGTTTGAGGTATATCAAATAAGGGTTTAAGATATACGAAGTAAGTATTTAGTTTATATTGTAAGGTTATGTCTTGAATTTCACATTGGAAGATTGAAGTTTTTTTCATTGTCCCACATCGGAAGAATAACTGTAAGGTTATGCCTTGAATCTCACATTGGAAGATTGAAGTTTTTTCATGATCCCACATCGGAAGAATAACAAAGACTTGTTATTCTTCTCCTTATAAAAGGAGCATTGGGCATTAATTTTGAATCATCCAAAAATCTGTTTGGCTGAGGTTTTTCGTTTTGGAGTAATTTATAAACTCTTATTTTATGTAACTTAGCCAATATTTGTATTTTTGGTTTCCTCTAGCAATAAAAGTTTTCTCTCCCTTGCCTGTGGACGTAGTCGACACATTGTCGGCGAACTACGTAAATTTTGTGTGTTTTGATTTTGACAATCTTTACGCTTTCTTTCTTGCATTGGTTAATTTGGGATTGTTAAATAGTTGTTTAAAGTATACTATTTAGGTATTTGAGAATTGAGATATACCAATTAGTTATTTAGAATATATTCAACATAGATGTTTGAGGCATGTTAAGCAGGGATTTGAGATGTACCAAGTAGGCATTTGGGATATACAAGCAGGTACTCGGGGTTGTCAAGCATGTGTTAAAGGTATACTTCCTCCGTTTCATTATACTTGCTACATTTGACTTTTTACGTAATCTAATGCGTTATTTTGTTCATTTATATAAAAAATATACACATCTAAAAATTATAAAAAAGTAATATTATGAAAGTTCGCAATTAGATGATTCAAACAAGATCCCACTTGACTATATTTTTGCTTACACGTTAACCGCAATATGCAAAGTAAGCTTGAATGATGAATAATGCTCATATCCGAAATGTAGCAAGCATTTCAGAACTGAGGAAGTATTAAGTATGAGTTTGAGTAGTAAAATAGGTGTTTGAGGTACGTCAAGTAGTTGTTTGAGGTAGGACAAACGTGTATTTTGAGGTATTCCAACTTCCAAGTAGGAAGGTTTACAAGAATTAGGCAATTAAAAACACCTAGCTGACAACTTCAGCACACTGAAAACACCTACTCGACATATTGTGAACCCCTACTTAACATATCTTAAAATGCCTACTTAAAATATCCTTAAACCCTACCGAGCAAATGTACATATAATTTTTATTTATGTTTTAAAAAACGCGGTCCATTAGAGTCTCTTACAACAATTCGCGTAAACATTTTAATAAAAAAAATTCCAAGTTTGTCATCAATTCTGTTTTTCATGAATCATGATTTAGAAATAGGAATGAAACAATTCATCATATAAATGTGAGATGATGAAAAGGTATGTCTTCAAGAGGATGATGAGATGAGGCTGAAGGATGGATGAGTCAAAGTAGGGTGTAATGAAAGGTTTGGACTGATATACCAATCAACTACACTGCCTTTATTATTACTATCTACTATCAATGGGATTTGGAGATTGCTGCATGGTGAATTAGAATTTAATAAGTAATTGTAGTACAATTGTTCAACAACTGATCTTATTTAGCATATACTTCTCTACAGTCATGTGAAATATTATTTAATTTGTCTAATAACATATTTTCATTATATAATTTTAAATTTTTTTATTTTATTAATTAAAAATATTATATATCAAAATTACACATTAAATAGCATTAAAAAAATCTTAACGACTTTTGAAAACTAGAGATAGTATGATGAACCTAAAAAAATAAAATTTAAAAATACAAACTGTCCGTTTGGTTAGTAGTATTAAATGGTGGTAATGTATAGCGTAAAATTTCACTAAAAGATCCATATCATTCCCATGGTAATGAAACTTTGATCACAAAAAAAATTTTGTGTATACACATTTTCATTACCACCCAATACCACCTCTTCCAATGGTAATGCATTGGAATGAATTTTATGAAGAAAATGATATGATTAGAGTTGGACAAGCATGGCCATCAAGTTAGACAAGAGATTTTCAACTAAAATACACTAATTTTCATTTCCATTACAATCGTTTATGACCACCTACCAAACGGGCCGAAAAGGTATTTAAATCACCAAAATTCAATATGATGCTTTTCATGGAAATACTTGTAATGTTTGGGATCCCACATGTTGAGAACTCAATTTATTAGAAAAAACTTTGCTCGAAGAACATACAATTTATAGCCAACAAACGCACTTAATGTTTCAAAAATCATAATGGCAGAAAATTCTAAGACCAGAAAAAATGGCACGACTGAAAAGAAAAGTCAGCTACGTTTCTAGAAAAAATATTTCACAAAATACATAGGACAATTAGTATACATCAAAATTCCTCGTATCGCTTTCCGGGATTTGTAACTCGGTGTTCCACAAAAACAAAGAAAAATTCAATAAAAAAAAAAGAAAAATATGATTATATAATAAGCTAATGTCCATAAAATGGACATTTCTCTAAATCAAAGATAAATTCCTACAAGATATAAATAAAAAGAAACAAAAAAAACTGAACTCCAAAAGCTGAGGAAAATGTAAAAGAAAAAAAGGGGAAAATAGATGGGTACAATACATCTTGCATCCACACACAGGTGACAGGACAATCGAGTACAGGGAGGGATAAGCCTCAAACCCTCATGGCTCAGCTTAAGAGAAACAAATAGCTAATAGATGATTTTTAGACACACAAATGTAAATCTGCGGGTGCAGAAGAATTTCAAAAGAGCTGTGCATCGAGATTTAATGATAGTACATCATCTGCTGAGCAGCTGCCATGTTTGGATACCCGCCATCATAAATAGCTTGGCTAGCTCCAGGCGCTGTCATACCCATACTAGCTTTATTTAGATGAAGAGGTCCCTGTGCATGCATGAGAGCATGCATTCCGCCCATCTTACTCATTGCCATTTGCCTCTCATACGAGAGAAGATCTGTAGCAGAAAAGCCTAAAGGTGCAGGAGCCGGTGGAGGAAGTGGGTTTGATGCTGTGCCTGCTGGAGTTGGTTTGCTTCCCCAAGAACACTAAAAGCACAAGGCACAACTTCAGATGTCCGGAAGTAAATTTAGCATCAAATGTGAAGTCAATAGTATAATTCCCGAAAACAAAAAAAATAAATAAAGACGGGAGAAAGGGACGTCATTTTTACAAATAAAAGACACTGAAGCAGTTAGAGAGAGTAGTTCAAGCATGTGCTGATGTGCACTACAAGCTTTTAAGTTTGAGTTGACAGTTGACACGGACATTCAATAACAATGCCAAAACCTTAATACCAAAAGATTGAGAATGGTTGCTTGACACAAACATTAAACACAAACAAAATCATCAATATAAATCAAATGAAAAGTGCAGTATATGGGTTTTTAACACACATTCTCAAGCAATATAAATCATATATACGTTCAGATACTTTCACAGGGTAATTTTGGGAAAGGAAAATTGACACAGTACTCGTCTATTCATGACATAAAAGTATAGTTAAAGAGCACAATGGCATAAATGCAAAATTATGGAAACCTAAAATGATATTTACCAAGTCCAGGTCTCGAGAGTCAAGAGTAACAAATCTTCTAATGCACATGCGCTTATGGCTCATTCCAAGTGCTAACGCACATCAAGAACATTCCATCTATAAGCAAAATGTAAAAATACAAGAGAGTTTAAGCATGGCACACCTTAATTTGTTTTCCGAAAAGCAAATTTTGTGTATTTCCCAACTGAATGCCCAAAGCAGCTTCAGCATGAGTACTGTATCTGACAAAGCCAAAGCCTTTGTCACGCTGCACCCTTACTTCTTCAATAGATCCAGCTCCTAAGTTATGGAAGTGACGGTGGAGGTCAGGTTGAGTAGTCTGCAAGTCAAACACAATCAGTCTATGGTACATGTTATGGAATCTAAGAGGGAAAAACATAGTTAAAGAGTTCTGCTCTCAAGTACTTGATCCTGATAATCCTGCTTATTGTTTTAGCATGTTCAGTTTGACATCAACTAAATGTAAATGCAGACTCCACCAATTAACTTTTTCCTTCACTCTTCGAACATTGCAAACAGTCCTGGATTTAATTAACGATCAAACTTCAGGAAAGAAGGGGGAGGGACATATTTTTTTAACGGTATCACTTTGACTTCAGCAACCAACCAAGCTTAAGACAGCAACTCATAACTAGAGTTAAAATGTAAATAATAACATTACCTTCTGGCGTAAGCAGGGAAGAGTAGATAAGGAGAAAACAAATGAAAGAAAAAAACAGGAACCTCATTACCTCAGGAGCAAGATTTCCGACATACACAGTTGTATATTGAGGATTGTTTTCAGGGGCTTCACTGTTTGTGGCCTCCTTTCCATCTTCTGAAAAATGTAAAAAAACAATCCATCACAAACATAATAGACTTGTTAAGTAAATAGAAATGACAAAATTAACCACCTAATGCACATAACATATTTGGGATAGCAGATGTCCTATTCAATGATAGAAAACAAGGATTACAGGCTACAACGATAGAGCAGCATAACAAATTTAATTCGAAACAAGGATTAGATCATTGATAGTTTAAACAATTATTTCCTGCAACACAATACGGTCCAGGACAGGGACGGAAATTGGAATGCAGGATGCTACCTAAGATTCCAGAACGACAGGTAAGAGCGTAACGTTAGTATAACGTACAGGAATATTGTCAAATAGAACCCCGTAAAAATGACTTTTACTCAGAAAGCACCTAGAACAATATAATTTTGTCATAAGTACCTAAAAATAACATTTTCTTTGTCATAAAGCACCCACTAACATAATCCATCCATGTTCCAATAGAGTGTTTATTTGACTTTTAAAAACACATTTGAACACAAAAAAAAAAAAAAAAGATTTGAATCAAACCCAACCAATTCAATCCCCCTTTTCATTTCCATTCAAAAACAACCAACCAAAGTTTTTTTTCATTTATAAGATTGTTCATCTAATCTGTTTGACGATCTGCGCCCAGTATTGTTGTTCTTGTCCGTGGGTATTTTTGTCTTATCAAGCACCTTGGAGTTCATAATATAATATTCTTCTATCAACATGTTCAAGAGAGTTTTAACTGTTCACAATGCTTAAGCTTCATCAATGATACAGTGTAGGCTATAAAATTGTCAACAAGAAAACAAACGCTGATTCACCACATAATGTACTTGAATTGGTTTTATTTTTGTCGAATCTGGTTCATGGGACTCATGGGAGTCTTTTTTGTCTTGCTTCATTAAGAAAAAACTATTCAAGCCCTATGCAGTGCTGGCTCATGAACTAAAAGTTGCAGATTTTTTAATTATTTTGCCGTAATTCGGGGCTACTTGCTCATTATTCATGGCTACACATTAAAATTCATTGGCGTTGCAACCAAAATCCGTAACTTCGAGAAATTCTTGGTCAAATGTTGACTATAACTACTTAAAAAACCCATTTTCAGTTCAACTTTTCTATAATCTTCATTTTGATCTTTCTGTCCTATGTTCTGGGATTTTTCTGATTGTTTGATTTGCTGAAGGTAGGAAATCGAATATATGTGCAAATCAATAAAAATAAAATGAAGAAAACAATGACTTAATATTAAAACAAAAAAGAAGTTTGAGTAAGAAATAATTTAACGTAAGAAAAAATACAGATAATTTGAAGAAATGATCTGTTTTAAGTTGTTAATATAGGGCCCAATTTTAGAAATTATTGAAAAGATTATAGGGCCTCTAGAACCTTTGTTTCGTCCCTAGCTAAAACTGCCGAAAATGTAGTCTCTTTATAATTACACATTGCACAATATGATTTTAAATAAAAGGATACCAACGATATTAGGGTGATAATTCAACAGATAAAGATCAAACTCAGTTATTAAAGACCTGATGTGCCATTAGTCAATTCCACCACACTTTTTGCATCAGAACTCTGTTGATCATCATTGTTAGTAGCACCTTTAGTTGCCCAATTGCAGCGTATCTGCCTACTACCGAGCCATTTACCTGAGTATACACAAATCCATTATACTAGCTGCACACAAGTATTATACAAAAAATTAATCAAAGGCCTAACTATTAATAGACATGTTTCTTATGGTTCTTACCAGTAAGGTCATTTATAGCACTTTGGGCATCCTGTAACACAAAATTATGTGTTAGGATGAAGATTATAGAGAGAAACCAATAAAAATGAAGCAAATGAAACAACCTGCTGGCTGCGAAATGAAACAAATCCAAACCCCCTAGAGCGCCCAGTTTTCTGATCCCACATCACTTTTGCATCTCTGGAGAGAAAGAAAAAATTAAGAGCCAAGTCTATTTGATTTAAAACCATCAATATGCAACAACTGACCTTAGAGAACAGAAGTATATTTAAAAGAAATGAACGAAAACCATAGCTAGAGCAGGTTATTAAAACGAGGAAAAAAGGAATAAAGAAAGAGAGATGGATGAATGATGCTTACGAACAACTAGGATAAACGGAAAAACAAGCAAACAGCATAGCATCAGTAACCTCGGGGCTTAGGTCGCCAACAAACACATTATAATGATCTGAAAAAGGCATTCATAAATCTCAGTCGCTAAGCTATCATCATACTAAAGTTCTACTAGAAATTAAAAGATAAACTCACTTGAAGTGTCTTCTCGCTGGCCACTGGTATATGCCCAATTGACTTTTATAGGCTGGCCAAATCTGGACAACATAATTCCGACATAAGCAAAAGACTTGAAAGATACAAATTTAATAAAAAAGATGTCTAAACAATTCAATACTCACAAGTGCCTTCCATTAAGTGTCAATATAGCCATGCTGGCAAATCTCCGATCAAAGTAGTGAATGAAACCATAGGATGACTGCATGCAGCAGAAAAATCTCATGAGAAGCAAATCCTAAATGTGCAGTAAACTACTTACAGTTGTAATCATCAAAATAAGTTGTATAAAATCTCGCCAGCAAAAGTAATCAAAGTACTTTGTAATAAACATAACTTCAAAAACCGGTATAGTGAATGTAAAAACCACAGATTAGCTAATAGCTAGAGCTACAAGAATAAACACTCAATGATCAACGAGGGTTTTCATATTCAAGGACTCAAATTTGAGCATTGAGTAAAAACCCACAATGAAATATATTCTTACACTGAGTAAACAATGCTTCAAATTTGAGCACTCAATAAAGAGTTAAGGCCCATGCTATCTCAAGATAATTATTCTTCGTACTTGACTATCTATCAGTACAAAAACATGTCCTTTGTCCTTGTTAATTTAATTGTTCAAGTAGCTATGGCTCTAGCAACTAAAATAACAGGAGCTAGTTCTTTGCTTGATTAAATTTGAAGGAACTGAAATTGAAAGGATCCCATCTCCAGGATCTGTTAGGAATTTAAAACAGATTAAAGGATTCCACTTTTAGAATGATCTTACGGGTCCCAAAAATATTGTGAGCAAAGAAAAGTAAGACAAAATGGGAAAACCTTTATATACTCTCCTTCCCTTTCGTTCATATAGCCTCTTCTCTACCTAACAGTAATAAGCACACTAATAAATACTCCCTCCTATTCACCACAAGTGTCTCATGTGCTTTTTTGCACTCTATTGAATGCACTTATTCAATACTTAATATCTCTAATTGTGTATAATTAAAAATTATAAAAAATTAATATGAATAATCTTTGCATTGAGACGAATCAAACAAGATCCCACTTGACTATGTTTTAACTTATATATTAATAATAAAATATAAATTAAGAGTGATAAATAAATAATGCCCAAAAAGTAAATGAGACACTTATAACGAATAGGAGGGAGTAAAGTAATACCTTTTCCTTTCTAATAAGCTTGCAACCTTCAACTGGACCAGCGCTGGCAAAAACCTCTTGAAGTAAAGGTTCCGTGACTTGAGGATGAATATTACCCACATAACTGCATATTCTCGACAGAAAAACAAACCAGAAATTAAAGAAAAAGAAAACAAGGGAAAGTTTACAATATACGGAGTCAACACTCAGACAAAAGGTGCATATAAAAAAAGGCAAAGAGAAGAAATTAAACATAATATAAAGGTAATAGAACTTACACACAACGGCAAGAAGAAGGATCAAAACCAGGAGGAAGGTTTCCACTAGGATATGGCTCTATCTGAAACATAGATGAGTAAATATGTATGTTCAGATAAGGATTCTCAACAGGAACGTTCGTGACAAATGGTAACACCCAAGGAAAGAAATTTCAATCATAAAGCATAATGGTCATTCAAAGAATTAAAAGCATGCATAACATTAGATCCACCAATATGCACTTACATGCCAAAAGAATACTGCTTGATCACTTTTAATGAAATAAGACAAGTGATGAAATAACATTAGATACACCAACAATTCATAAACAAATTAACAAGGGTAACAAATGCCAATGTAGAGGAAACATTACTAAGAAAGAGACCCAGTAAAATTGCACATCCAATCACACCAAGAAACAAAACAATAGCTTGTTCTAACCCCAAAGTTAACCCATTGTGCTTTCTGATGAGAGAGATTTTAGAAAAGTTGGGCGGAAAACATTAAAGGAAAACAGAATGGCTTCATGAAAAACTTACATTGTCTCAAGAACAAATAATGGAGCCATTTAACCCCTAGTATGATTAACATAATATAGGAATACTAGTATATGTCCCTTGAATGTTAGTTTATTAAGTTATGTAAAAAAGTTTATTAAATATAATTGTTTATTTTTCAAAAATAACCATTATATTGATCATAACTAAATATTACTAACTAAAACGATTATAAGCAAAATAATTCTATTTCACTGATTAAAATACTATTTACTAATAAAAAATAATTTTTACTAATGATAATTTTTCTTTCCTAAATGGATCGATTAATCTGAGTATATATTAAATTTAAGGTTTACTAAACATAGGCTAAATTATTGTGCAAATATTATATCAAACTTCCTTCTATGAAATGGATATACGGTATATTCATACACAAACAATTTATTGATGGCATGCTCTAAATATATACTTCTATAATTTTCTTTATCATTATAAAAATTATTCTAAATAAGATTTTAGTTATTATTTCGTAAATATAGAAGTTAGCTGAATAATTAAGTTGAGTTTTTTTTGGAAATAGGTGAAAACTTTTTTGACGTTACATAATTTAAGAGTTTTTAATTATAACATTATTTATAGTAACAATTATTTTATATTATTTTTATATCGTAAATAAGGTATAATTAATAGTTTAGTCATTTAATTTACTAAAATATAAGTTAACAAATTTTTTTCTTAAAGAAGTGTATTTTAAAAATTAAATTTCTTCTTACTATTATTATTCATTAAGAAATAAAATTTAATTAAAACTGAAAGTTTCCATATTGAATTACATAAAATTTATGAGGGAAAACATGATGTATAAAAGTAACATGTGTCATATTCTTTTATTGTTTTAGTAGAATATAGATAGATAGTGCCCGTGCGATGCACAACTTTATTAAATTTACTAACATATCATTTAAGAAATTAAAATTTTAAGAAATAAATTTTACATTATAGTTATATCTTATTTCGTTTTGAATAGTTGTATACATTACATACCTTGTTTGGTTTGTATCAGACTTTGCATTGTGTGTAGATTATTGTGAAAATTTAGTTATAGATTTAACATAAATATTTATGTAAAATTATTTTACAAAATTAAAAAAAATTGTTTGTCATAAAAAATATAAGTGACTTGCATAAAGGTAACCACAACCTAAATTATATTAGACTTATGCATTGCATTTAAGTAACAAACTTCATTAGTATAAATAAAAAAATCCTCATAAAAGTATATTATCTTTTAACCAAATTAAAATATCCAATGCACTTAAATAATACTTATTTGATAAATAAAATTAATAAGATTTTATAAATAATTAAAAAAAATGAAATTAAATTTATAGATCTCTAATACATTAAATGATGTGACTTACAAAGTATAACATAAATATGAATAACATTATATTCATAGTTTTTTTTTTTGAAGTTACATTATAGTCATAGTTAGAAAGCAATTAAGTTAAATTTATTAATTAGTGATGATGAATCATTGAGTTTTGGAGGGAAATTTTTTTATTGAGATCGTGACACATAAGCACAATTAATTAGTGATTATGTCAGCGTATTTTGTTGTAGTAATAGTTATAGATAGATATGATATATGATATGATATATGATGGTACACTATTTCTTACCAAGTAATGCTTTAAAGATCAAACTCCAACTTAGATACAAAAATGATGACTAAAAAATTTTGCTCCATTACTTGCTTGTAACAGTGCCCAACAGTTTAGAAGTACATGGTGCATCTATAATCACATTTCAGAGTTTTCGCATTAAGAAAAAAAAAGTACACTAGATACATAAAAACCCATTTAGAAAACTAAGCGATATGGTAACAACAGAAAAGATGGAGAAAAAAAAGATCCAATTTACCCAATTGTCATAAATCTAAAGTTATATACTCCAAGAAAACAATCAAACCTAAATTTCATCTTCAAGAAATGATAGAACCCAAAGAAAAGCACAATCCATGAATAAAATTAAAAAAAATCTAGAAAATCGCGCAAAATGAGAAGTAAAAGAGACCGAAAGGAGAGCAAAAAGCACCTGAGGAGCAGCAAGCAGACCAGGGTGGTAAAGAGACTGTTGCTGAAGAAGAGCTTGCTGCATCAAAGCTTGTTGCTGTTGTTGCTTCATTCTTTGATTCTGCATTTTAATCAACCTACGAATTAAAATCAATTTGGGGGGGAAATGATGTTGAATATGATTTGGGGTTTTAGGGTTCCAAAGGGTTTCGATTTGAAGGAAGAACGACCCCCAATAAATTACGAGGAGAGAGAATGAGAGGGAAGTCTCAAGAGGAAGAAATTAAAATGTGCTACGTTTGTTTATAGTGTTACCGGCCGTAGTGTTTGGAAATAAGTATTTCAATTATAAAATTATGAATGAAGAATTTGAAAATGATAAGATTTAACTAGTCATCTTTAAATTATCAACTTATACTATTTTAAAAATAATGGTGAAATCTACTCAAAAAAATAATGGTGAAATTTAATTCAAATTCAAATTTTGAAAATTTTTAATCTGCCAAATAATAAATTTGAGCTAGTTTCAAATTTTCAGATTAAATCATTGTTTCAAATTTGCAAAATACTTTATGACTCCTCGTATTTGATCTCGATCTACCTAAGATAATTAATTACAGTAATAATATGAAATACTCCCCTCCGTCCTTAAAAGATTGTCTACTATGAGTTTTTTGCACAAATTAGGAAAAATAGAATCTTTGTAGTGAGTAAGTATTATTTTAATTAAGTAGTAATGTGAAGTAATAATTGTATTTGTATTATGAAAGAGAAGAGATATTTAAATTAAAGATAAAATAAAGAAAAAAAAACAATCATTATCATTAATATAGAGATATCAGATAATATATTTGGGGAAAATGGAAAAAATTATAACGGTATATTTAGGAAAAAAGTTTTTCAAAATGGAAACTATTCTAAAGTGGATAAACATTTAAAACTATTCGTTATAATAAGATGGACAAAAATAAAAGAATGGAGGGAGTAATTATTATGCCATTAAAAAAAAAGTGTGAGTCTCACAAGATGTACTATTATAATTAGGTCCAATCACTTAGTTTATAATTTTATATGACTTGACCTTTTATTGTTTTTTAATTTTCTATTTTATGTTAACGAAATTAATCGAAAACTAATCAATCAAAACTTTATAATTGTGTCTAAAATAAGCATTGAGTTTGATGAATTGAGAAAATAATTAAATTCTTTTTAGGAGAGACAAAACTGAAATATTTATGAAAGAATGACGACAAAATAAAACAACAAATAAGAAGTGATTATATTTATTCAATATCATATTATGAAGTTTATTAATTTTACATCTTTATGATTAATTAATTTTTATTCGAATAATTATAGAATAAGAAAATCAATATATATGCATTGAAAAATTACTCCTAATATGTAGCCAAAAGATTAAGATGTGAAAAATATGATAAATAATGAAAACTTTACAATAATGAAAAGTACTCTTCTAAAAAAACAAACGTACAGTTATACTAAAAGTAGGATAACAATCCATTATTATTACAGAAGGTGTCTATGGTAAAGACGGCTCTCCCAACAGTCCAACTCAATGATTTTAAATTTAAAAATAAGACTGGTGACGCAGAGGTGTCGTCGTCCAAGGCCCAATGTCAAAAGAGCAAAATTAATGGTTGTAGAAGGTTCATAGAGATTATAAATTACAAAGAAAAATGACTCCAATATGCTACTTCGCGTCTTTGCCTAGGACCCCAAAATATCGAGGGTCGGCCCTGATCATTTTTATTGTTAGTTGCCAAGGTTTTGATTTGATTCATGAGATAATTGATCCGACTTGATTAAATACGATTTATTTGATAGTTGATATTATTTTGTGTTTTCTGATTAATGTTCATGAATGAATTCTATTCGTTGATGTGCCTTTTTTGGGTAGTCGTTTATTGTAAAACATTACATTGAAAGGACACATTTTCTAAATATTTTGGTGTTTGAATCAATCTAAGTGTCGATTGGTTGAAACAAAGCGATGAACTGATGTCTCCTTTAATCTATATGAAGTATAAATCAGAGACATGTGCATATAATCACGCCATCTCTTAAGAAACCGTCTATAGTATAGACGTCTCTCAGGTCATCTCTGAATGGGGTAAATAGTATAACATAAAAGTTTGTGGAATGACTTCAAGGTTTATTTGGAATAAACCTTGAATCTTTTACTATCTTGTTTTGTATACTTTATTAGTTTTACTGTATTTCTTATATAAAACTTTGATACAAACTTTTTAGGTTTAAGAAGGGTAGAGGATTTAATCTAAGTTGTATATGGTGAAAATTATAAACGTTTTATAGAGATAGGAGGGAACACCTTCAACCATTTAGATGTGAAAGATCAATATGTCTTAGACGGTTAATGACATTTTGATTAATCTAGTAATTTGACCCATTATTCATCCCTTATAATCTTCAAAGACCCTTTCTAACAAAGCTCAATAATGAACAATCCTATTAATGAAATGTCTAATTCACGAGTTAATAAATACAACTTAATCTTTACACTATATTTGGATAACAAATTAGGAGGAAAAGAAAAGAAGTGAAGGAGAAAGAAAAAAAGGGAAAGGAAAGGGAGAGATAAGAAGGAAAAGTGTATATTGTTTGTTTGGAAGGGAAGGGAAGGGAAGGGAAAAGGAAAGAAAATGTTTTCCTTCCAAATTTTTCCTCTTTAGGAGAGATTGTCTTCTTAATAAAACTTGTCTAAATTTTCCTTTCAAATTTCTCCCGTTCAAATCCCTTCCATCCCAATTTGTTATCCAAACAAGAGATACTTCCTCCCTTCAAATCCCTCTCTTTTTTCCCTTCATTCCTTCAATCCAAACACGCTCTTAAACCATCTAATCGACTTGCTCCATTATCCGATCAACTATTTATCAATATAAGGTCAATTTGAAAAACTCATCATTTTCACTAAAAATATATAAGAAAAAAAAACATTTTCAATAAAAATATGAAAAATAATATAATAACCAAGAGATCTAGATAATACATTGCTAATCTAATAATATAAAGTGGTTGAGTATCACCCAACAAGCAAATCATCAAAAAATTATACATAATAGAGGGTCTCACTCTCAAGAATTTCCCTTAATCAATGTAGGTTTTAACAAAAATCTACAATTTTAACTCAAGTAGTTGTGGCTCGTACAATTTATTGATTGTATTAAATTTTTGAGGATTCAAATCAGACACTTTCACCGTTGAACTCTCCAAATGGTATGGTGCATTGCTTGCGATTCTGTGTTTTCTCTTCTCCATAAATCGGTGAAGGGAGACTCGCCTTGCTAGCGGTAAATCAGACAAGCTGGATGTTCCTTGTGGAACTACTCCTTGTGCGAGCTGAGTAGTTATAGTGTTGATATTGCGTGAAATTTGAGTTTGAGTTTTTGTGTCGACTTTAAAATTTATAGTTCCGCGAGTAGCAAGGGCCACAATTTCACGAGCATTGTCTTCAGGCAATTCATTAAAAACTAACACTTTTCCTCCATAGAATATGGTCATGCTTGGTGTATTAGAAGTGTTCTTAGCCTCTTCCTTTGCGGGTTGCAATTCTCTATACAACATAAAACATTTATGTCATATTTAGAGCTTTTAGATAAAGTAAAAATACACAATTTTTTTTATAAAGATTTGTTTATTTCATCCTTAATACAAATCTATAAACAAAAGCAAAATTGTTGTAAACTAATAGTTGAGGCCTTTAATTTAAAGGGCTCAATAGGATCTAACTCGATTATTGAAAATAATTGTTTTATGAGGTTAATTAAAAATGATAATTTTAGAAAATATATGCAAATGGTTGAAAAAAAAATAATTGGAGGGAATGCACTCGTCAAGTCGTCAATCTCATTTTATTCCCATCATATTGGAGTATAAAGTAATTATTTTTTAGAAGCATCAAATATTGCTTTTTAAATTTTTATAATTTTGAATTTCATTTTAGTAATTAACCAATTCCCAATCATGGAAAAATAAAAACTTAATCAATAGGAGTAGATATTATATAATAATCTTAACAAATACTAGTAAAAAGAAATAAATTATTTCTTCCAACAACCAACTCAACAAGTCTTGTATGAAACCGTCTCATGATGAGACGAGCCAATATAAACAGTAGTTAAACTTACACAGTAATTAACTAAAAAAAATATTTTATTTCATTAAATTTTAATAAATTATAATTAGACTAGCCCATGTTAAAGTCGTCCACGGTGACACGGTCTTAATAAAGAATTTGTCCAACTAAATAAGCAAAATAAATAGTATAACTAAATACCATTATTGGATAATTTTTTTTAAAATAAATGACATTGGAAATGTTTGATTTACCTTGAGTCGGCCATAGGAAAGAGCTCCAAATTGGTTACAGGATTTTTTGCTCCATATACATTTTTGGCACCTAAAAATAAATCCAAGCAAAAATAAAACTATTTAACATATATTTATGCGTAAGAATTAAATTATACTTTAATTCTTTAAAAAAAACACTTATATTTTTATTATCGTTTACATGACTCTCTAATCAAACACTTATACTTTAATCCAAATTGGAATGTATGTGAAGTCAAAAAAACAGAGTGATAATAACCAAATTTAATATCTATTAAAAAAAAATTTTGATATCCGAATGAATTCAACACTTTATATTTATAAATATAACCTTTTTATTAATTTTATCATTAATACGGATAATATTGCATGTATCTAATCCCTCTCAAACTCGCTAAACTTTTTTTAGTGGGTAAGGAAAGGAAAGGTATGGTTTAAACTCAAATTTTTCCCAGAAAATAGGAGTTAAATTTGCGATTATATATAGATTTAATTTTTTTTCTCACAAAAAAATTTATAATAAAGCATCAAGATGCTTACACTTGTATTTGAATTATTTAATTTAAAAATCTATTGATTTTAAATTTGTAATTATAACAAAGAAAAATGATAGTGAAATTTATTAATGGGAGCGTATAACATATATATTGATACAGATGCGTTTATTCGACCTATCTTATACTAGTATTCTCGATTCGCCATAATTAGGCATACAAATAATCCATATGGAGTACTTCCTATAAAGCTGAAATGAAACAAAAAAAAATACCTTTAAAAGCATGAAGGTGTCCAAGAGTCCTATTCTCCTTGAAGAAATGGCTAAATTTGGAACATTTTTGTGCAAAATTAGACCTCATTTTTTCTGAATACATCATCTCACCTTCCATTCTTTCTTTTTTTTCTCTGTTTCTAGATTTGTTAGTTGAACCAGAAATATACAAGTGAGAAATGGGAAAAATGAGGAAAACCAAAATATATAGTCTTTATGAGAGAGAATAATTAAATAATTAATTAATTAATTAATTAATTACGTTATTAAGGAATAAGTAGTAAGATTTGGATTTCAATATATTCCTCCAAACACCACAACTTCACGACTCAAGTACACCACTCGTGCTTTTAACTTTTTGAATGGTGGGCCCACTTTTATCTTGGTGTAACGTTGCTTTTGTTCTGTATCAATTGTTATTTTAATTCGTTTTATTTATTTTGCATCATTTTTATTTTTAAATGTTAATTTATTATTTACTTTAATATTATTTATATATTTTAATTTTCTTTTAATTTATACACAAATTTATTCTATTTATTTATTTATTATCAATATTTACCTTTTTTTTTTATAAAAATATACTTCATCCGTTTCATAATACTTGTTACATTTAACTTTTTACGCAATCCAATGTACAATTTTGTTCATTTATAAGTCGAATTATACACATTTAAAAATTATAAAAAATTTATATTATGAAAGTATGCGATTAAACGATTCAAACAAGATCCCACTTGACTATATTATTATTTACATATTAGCCGCAATATATAAAATATCTTAAACGATGAATAGTGCCCAAAAATAAAATGTAACATGTATTATAAAACGGAGTAAGTATTACATCTAAAATTAAAAAATAAAATAAATTAATTAAGACGGATTAAAATAAAAATTTAATAAAATAATACTAAAAGTATTATGCACCTCAAGTTGTTTTGTCATAGATATTTTTCACGTGTTTATTGCGTCGGATCTAAGAAGAATGGTGAGTATTCTGGTCTATTATTTCTTAGGTAGTCTATTATTTAATCAAGATAAGGACGTCGGTGAGAAGAAAAGTTGTACACCATTGAATATTGATGTAATTTAGATATTTTATTTTGTGTCTTTCAGATATACCCTCCATATATTTTGTGTGTTTTTATACATGGGATTTATTTTTTAAAAAATATTATTAAAGTACAATTTTTCTTAATTTCTCTTTTATGGGTTTTACTTTTGCTTTATTTTTTATCAACAGGATTAATATGTCATCTCTATTTTAAAATTATTTTGATATTGCATTTGTTTATAATAAAAAACAAAAAATTGTTTAAATTCCCAAATTAATGTCCACCTAAGATATGTTATTTTCCACCAAAACAACTTACCATTACCACTAGGGGTGTTCATTAGCACCATGCCATAAGCGGGTATCTAGCATTTAGATATCCGGAAAGTTTGATACCCAGCTAGTCGGGTAATACCAAAAATGATGGATACCCACTAACAAACACCCCTACTGGTAATGGTAAGTTGTTTTGGTGGAAAACAATATGTCTTGGGTGGACACTAATTTGTGGAATTTCAACTTATTTTGGAAATTTTATAATTAATTTGGTAGAAAAACCAATTGTCATACACTTCTAGTCTTCAAAGTATTACTAGACAAAATTCAATTCTTTTTTTTTTGAGATAACAAAATTCAATTCTAAAAATTTGGTACTTTGGTACATACTTTATTTATTATAATTAAATTAATTTATCATAAAGATATAATATTAATAAGAAAAAGTTGACAACTAGATGAGTCTAAAAAAAAAGTTGACAGCTAGCATAGGAAAACATTTACTTGGTCCACTTAGTAAACTCATTTAAAAATCAAAATAACAAAAGAATTTATTCAAATTCTTGAACATATTGTTCACATGTTTGGAAAAATATAGAAAGAGATGCGTGATGGAGTGGTTGAATATATTACTTTCTTCGTTCTGAAATACTCACTACATTTCTATTATTGACACTATTTATCGTTTAAGTTTATTTTATATATTGCTGCTATGTGTAAGAAAAAATATAGTCATGTAAAATCTTATTTGAATCGTTTAATCGTCTACTTTCATTATATTAACTTTTTATAATTTTTAGACAACGTATTAAATTTGCGTAAAAAGTAAAATATACATCACTGTAAGAAATATCAAAATCATCTAATCAATGCTGTGGGCCTCCTTTATAATAAGTTTGCAACACCAACAAATGTTGGGTATTTAGCTTTTCATTTATTTTTAAAAAATGAGTCCGTTATGAAATTTAAAGAGAAAATTAATCTATAATTTTAAAATACCTAACATTTTTCAAATATGTCATTATAATACAAATTATTTGCAATTCGCTGAGAATAATTAAACTCACCTATAGTTTATTTTTGAATAAAGCAATCGAAGAGGGTTATTTGCTGAGAATATAATAGAGTACAACACAACCTATTTGGAATATGAACCCTTAATTAAATGTTTGGTAACCTATTAAACATTAGGTAAGTTTATTCTCAGCAAGAAACCCCTTAGGTGAGTTTATTCAAAAATAAATCATAGGTCGGTTTATTCTTAGCGGACCGTAAATAGGTGTATTATTAATGACAATTTTTTTTTTTTTTGATAGGTGAAAATACCTAACATTAGTTACTTGTGTATTTACTTGAAATATATTTGCGTGACAAAATAAATCAAATAGAAGTAGTTGATAATTTTTAATGTGTAAAACGACACAACATAAAATTACAATTACTTAATATATATTTATAAAGTAAAAAAGCAAGAATACAGTCACTACCTAACAATAATACTAATAATAATGAAATAATACTAATAATAATGAAACAAATAAAAAGTAATTAGACATGGAATGTAAATTTTTTCAAGACTAAAAAACAGATTCATCTCCTATCACAATATTTTTAGTTTTTTTAGTCTAGTTCAAATATTATGTCTAGCTTTATCCTAATGCTAACGTTTTTGCTCAACATATTTATGTGTAAAAAAGTTACTGTGCAACAATTACCTAAATCTTAGGTTACCACGTGGATTTTTAAAAAGTTTTAATAACCACGTGAAAAACTCAAAATCTTAGGATTACCACGTAAAATTTCTCCTTTTTATATGATCATTTAGAATTTTGTAATAAACTGCTCTTTTGATTTGAAATTTAGTCATTGTCATTTCTCTACAATATTTTTTTGACTATTGAATCTAATTAATAAATTATTAATAATTTTAAATTTAATAAATAAAATTTAGATATTTAAGATTAATTAACATGATGTGAAGTAGTACTTTTTTCTTCGTCTTGAAATAATCGCTACACTAGACTTATTGATATTATTATCTTTCAAGCTTATTTTATATATTTCGAGTAATGTGCAAGAAAAAATATAGTCAAATGAGATCTTCTTTAAATTGTCTAATCAGATAAATTAGTAATATCAAATTTTTATAATTAAGCATAATTTTAAATATAAATGGTCAAAATTACGCATTGTATTGCGTAAAAAAATAAATATAGTAACTAGTAAGTATAGTGAAGGGAAGTACTTCCTCCGGTCCTCTATACTTGCTACAAGTTGATTTTTTATGCAATATAATATACATTATTTCGATAATGTTTATATTGAAGTATACATATTTAAAAATCATAAAAAATTAATAATATAAAAGTATGTGATTAGGCGATTCAAAGAAGATTTCACTTGACCATATCTTTTTTACACATAGTCGAAATATATAAAATAGACTTGAATAATAAAAATAAGAGTTGTTCATGGGCGGATTTGGGCGGGTAGCGGACTGGGTAACACATAAAAATTCTACCCGCGGGCTCAAATATTCAAAACCTCACCCGCATTTGGGGCACATTTTTTTGCAGCTACCCGCCCATTTATCTTGGCAGGTGGGTATCATCCGCCCAAAACCTTTGATTTTTTTTGAAAAATGTTGTCCATATCCGCCCGTTTTTCGAGCCGAATGGGTCAAGTTTGGCGGATAGCCCGACCATAAACAGCTGTAGTAACAATGGGGCGAGTATTCTAAAGGGAGGAAATAGTAGTATTTACTAAAGCTAGCAAGTGGTACTGAAGGGGTGTGAATTGTCAACGTCGTTACAAAGGCGAATGTCTGAAAATATCAGCATTTTGCGATTGCCTGTTTCCAGCGTTCTAAAGCTTAGCCTCAACTTGGTGGAGTAAGCCGAGTAGGGCTCGCCATTCAAATACTATCACCAACAAATAGCAACTAGGAATACTAATTATGGTATAACATCCGTTACCAAAAAGTATAGATATTTAGGTTTCTATTTTGTTTTCTATTTTTCCCACTCAATACTTCATTAATTTCCACACTCATCTCTTTACTTGTTACAATTATCGTTTTAATATAAATCTCGTGAAAAATCAGATATGATATGATGTAATAAGATATGATTTGTCAAGGCCATCTTTTCTTTTACGTTTGACAAAAATATGAAAAGACACCCTGACCTTAAATAATTATTGGCTATTTGACAATTAACTATTGATTGTTTACTTGTCGGACCAATAACTAGTATTATTGATTGTTAGTTAATTTGAATAGAAAAAAGGAATTAAAAAGCAAAAAGTCAATTAAAAAACTATTCATAATAGCTTTTAGGCTTTTAAAACTACATTTTAAACCGGTTTTAAAAACCATTTTGTAAAGACTATTTTTTCTAAATGTTTGACCAACAAAGGCTGCCTAAATAAAAATAAAATGCAAACGATTTGCAATTTATTATGTTTTGCGAAAAACAAAAGGAACAAACTGTCTTATGTAAAACTAGTTGCAACTATTTTATGTAATGCTCGAATGTATGTGTCAAACTCTCATTCTAGGAAATCTGATGAAGCATCAATACACAAAAAAGAAGAGAAAAAGAGATTTCCATTTGGAAAAAGGAGAAAAAAATTAAGTGGAAAAAAAGAGAAAGTTTAAGTGTCTTTGCCTAGACATCTCAAACTACAGAATGTTACATAACATGAGTTGATCTAAACATCATCAGATCACCATGCAAAAAAATGGGAAAGGTTCCCGTTCCTCAGAAGAAAGACATCGTTTGTGTGCTTCGACAAGAGTTTGTATAAGTTCATGTTCTTACGAAGCACTAATGAACACCGCTTTCTGGCATTGTCCTTTTAGGTATATAAATTAGTTCCTCGGAAAATCCAAGTTATTGCGACCAAACATACATATGCATATGTATATATATTTATAAATCTGCAAAGGAAAAGTCGAGGAGAAAATCAGGCAAACCGAGTTTTGTAAATGTAAGCATAGATCTACTAAGAGGATGGATCTGTAACAAGACTCCCTACCTTGGTTATAAACTATCTGTATAGGAGTGATGAGCTATCAAATCTCTAGAACAATATCTGCAACAAGGAAGAACATAAATTGATCAATGACATGCTTATCAAGTTGAAATTTTGCTCCCAAATAAGCATTATTATGTAAATAAACTCACATTCTGAATCTGTCTTGTCCCATTTACATGCTTCACTTGACCTTGGTTTATCTTTTTCCTCGTCGTTGTTTTTCTTTTCTTGTATATGTTTATCTTCAAGATACCTTTTCATAGATGATGTCCGAGTGGGGGTTTTTGGATACATCTTCTTATGTAGAATGGTTCGCAATAGCTGTGCAGAGGGAAATCAGAAGAAAGGAAATCAATATGTAAGACAGTGAACCATTAACACAAGCAAGCGCAACAGATAATCAATGATTGATAGAGATGAAAAGTAATGAGAAATGAACCTTTTCCATTCTGGACTCTTGTAAGGTGTCCCTCAAACTAGGAGCAGGCGCGAACCCATTAGCACAAACAAACATCTTCTTAAGGAGGAAGGAAAGAGATTTCTTCCCAATTGCATTTTTACTTTTCTCTGCTCGGACTTCTTTACATTTACCAATTATTACACTAATGGTGCGTTCAATATCATCTTCCTTGTAATCTGGATCTGTGCAAGTCACATTTGAAATTCTCCGGCTCACCTCCAAGCTGGAAGGGCAGTTGAGAAATCTATCAAGAGGAAGATCAGGGTTTTCTTCCTCTTGTTTAGCTGGTTTACGTTTCAAGAGCTTTGTCAATTCGTTCTGTAATTGTCCAACTTCTTCTGGAGTGAACTCTGATAAGTCTGGGGATGAAACAGAGGTGGGATTTTGTTCTTGTTCTTGGCCATAGATGGCAGTCTGAATCTCAGAGCTAACAGCTTTGTCTTTGAGTTCTTTATTACCAAATGTTCCGATTGTTAGTAGTCCGTGAGGCCAGTCATTGAATTCTTCTCTTTGGGAAGGTTGCTTTGGAAGATCTGTTCAATGAATTATCAAGAAATAGAGAGAAAAGAATCAAGATCCAGTCTAACACTAAACTGTGGAAAACTTTGTTAATTCTGAATTGGTGTAGCTGCTTGGCAAGACAATCATACATATTAGTGGTCCAGAAGGGTCAAATTTTCTCAATAAATTATGTTGTACTATGCAGCTTACTACAACAAAATATTTAGGACCAATACTCTTTTAAGCATATAATGCACATCTCTAGAAACCATGTAGGGCAAAGCTCCCAACACAACAAGCAAGAATGTTATTTTGCCTGCAGCCAGACAAGAAATGTTCTAGATTTCTAATACGGGCATGTCTTTGGAACTAAACTGAGTATACTTCGGAGATCTCAATATGATGGTGCTTAATTGATTTACCAACATACAACAATTATGAATTATTTATCATCTGCCCACCAACTTATAGGAAACTATAGGCACTTGACACCTTTTAGAAAGCCTAGGAAGCTCAGATCTAAATATCTAATCTTTTAACAGTTGCATTTTGAGCACACAACCACATTTTATCGAGAATTTAGTATGGTTAAACCTAATTTGAAGATTCAATCTGGGTCAAGAAAAAAGGCCTGAGTATACTTCGGAGATCTCAAATGCAAAAGGTTAAATACAGATGCAATGAGATCTCCAGCATTAGGAAATATCCTGCTGAAAAATACATCAGAAGTACAAGTGTAAACCTCATGCAGAACGTGGGTTAATCAGGCAATTTATAAATATGGTTTAAATTCTTTCTTATCTTTTTAAATGTTTTTATTATGGATGAACATATAATCTATTCAGGAAAGCAAGCACCCAATCACTAAACATGAGTGCATTTCTCAAGAAAGATGCATGAAACTATGTGATGTGCATGTATCTTTGAAACTAATGTAGTTGCACATGCATGAAGGAATCAATCAATAATTCAGTAAATAAAAATTACCTTTAAAAGCGACTGTATTCGTCTTCTCGTTCCCTGGTCTTCCATTAAATCTGTTTTGCATCCAGTTGAAGAGCTGTGAATTTCACAAATCAAACAGAGCCCTTGCTTAGCAAACAAATAATATAACATCACTAACATAGTCTATTATAAATAAGTATATAACATGATTTTGTTTTTCTCTTTACCTTCATTGTCACCAATGTATTGAATCTCTTCAAAATCAAACAAAATTTCTAAGTGTCAATTACTGAAAAAGGGAGAAAGCCTCTAGTAGAGAGTTCCTAAAAGTCAATAAGCTTTAAGCAGCAACGAATAATGCAAATTGGAAATTTTATGGTCAGCCTTACAGCTTAGGAGCTCTGTATTGGCTGGTGCAAGTTCCTAAACAAGGGGACTTTTTTTCTCAACTAGTTACCTCACAGTAGTTCTTTTTTTATTTCTACTTTTCCTCTCCCTTTGATCACATGGATCCCAACCTTTTCTTCTATATTCTCTTAACCTTGTTTTCAGCTAATTATAACTCCCATACCTCCACAACTAGCAAGTATATCAATGCTAGAAACATTCTCTTTTCAATTATTTTATTAGCAATGTATTTTTAAAACATATTTCCGAGTGACTATGAGGATTTGTCGCATGCATGCTTCCCTAGCAATAGTTACTTAGCCTGCGTGTCTAAATCATGACCCTTGAATCACTATATAACCTAATCCCCAAAAGGCCTTGCTTTCAGCAAAAATGTTCAAGTGCAATCCCCACAAAATTTACCCTTTAAAGATAAAAAAAAAAACATGCATGACATCTGTGATGAAGCATATGGATAGAGACTTGTTCAAATAAGAAAATTTCAATTGTGATAGTATAGCTGCTAGAAATATTTGGTTTAACTGTAGAGTAACAGTTCATATGCTATTGAAAATATTTCATTTTTCACATGGACCAATAAACAGGTCAAAAAATATAGTTCAGATCCAATTAGAATACAAGAAATTCAGTCCTATCTTTGTAATAGAAGGTGACAAACTTTGGCTCATGATCTCAGTCCATATGCCAAAAGTTCTAAGACTTTGCTCAAATAGCATACATAACACTTAAAACATCCAATTCAAGAATGTCAGCAATTCAGAATGCACCATAGAATGCATGATATCATTGTAATTTTTATACTGATACAGCGACACTTGCAAAGCCAACACGCAGGCGCATGAGTTACTATTTACGTTGTAAATGGTGCGTTGAGTCTCAAGGACCAAGGTAATTAACAAAGACAATGAAGTTTACATAGCCAAAATGGCTACACCTATGTTCTCTTCTATTATCTATATGAACATACTGCGGTATATTATTTAAGTGGCTCGATATGAACACAATTAAATACCATATATAGCTGGACTAATATAAGTATATAACTATTAGCCCAAGATGAGCATGTAATTTTTAAAGACGTACATTCGATTAGAGGACAAGAAAAAAAGACAATTCAATTGGTGACACCTTCACTGACTCTCCTTTGATCAATAATCTGTAGACTTTCCAATCACCACAGCTCAGAAAACACATAGACAAATAAACAAGACTAAGATTTTTCAGTAAGGTGAACAATGCACCTAACCTTTTGATGCCTTACTTCCTCACCTAGCTATCCAATAGCCAGGTTTCAGTAAAACTGTAAAAGAACTTTTGTGAATTTTTTAAACTATCTTATATGAGGACAGTGTTTTGTATTGAAAAATATAAAATGTTTAAAGGAACACGTTTTATTAATCGACAAAGGTGAGCAATGCACCAAATAATCTGTCATCTTATGAATTTGCTATCGATAGTAATATAAACTCTTAAAACATAATAGCAAAGTCGTATAAGATACTCCTAATGTCTCATAGAATTTGCAACATTTAAATTTTCCAGTTGAGAGTTTTTTGAAGTATATGTAACAATCACTATATAACCAAAGGAGTAAATGAATTGCTACCATTATCATTACTTTAATTAGTGCTATCTTTGGATGATAAAAATACATATAGGGTTAGAAAGGGAAAAATATATCAACCCCCCTCTCCTTTCTTTCCTTTTGCCCTGTATTTTATTTATATAATTACATTACACCTCTTTCTTTAATGTAAAAGTTGTTTGATAGAAAGGAGTGTAAATATGTAACTACTGATCGAAAGAAAAAAAAAAGGTATTATCCAAACATAATCTAATTTCATCCCTTAAAAACTTTGTTTATCCCCAATTCCCAGACCTCAAAGGGAAAAATTTGAAACAGTGTCGCGAGTTTGGGCCCACTATTCACATGACTTTCAAATTAAAGGGGACCACTTGACATAAGATCACAAATTTGACATCTCCCAGCGATTACACAAAATGATAAAATCAATTGAATCAGGTCAAATTAAACAATCTGACCGTAGCCATATTGACTTCTTTATCAAAAAACATTTATTTTGCTATTGTTCAGAGTTCAAACGTTGACTTCTAAAAGAGATACTATTTCGATTAAAGTATATTTTCCTTTTATAAGCATATAAAATAGAATTGGTATCCAATTTTCTATTTTTTGTTACTTGTGAGTTGTGAAGACCTATTACCAAAGTCGTCTTGAACATTCTGAAGACTAGGAGTAAAATTTTAAAAATGAGGCCCCTAAACAAGAGATGGTGGACTATGAGGTTATTTATGGAGGTTGTAAGAGTGAATGAAGGCTATCATTTCCAAAGCAAGAGAGACGAAAAGCAGAAGTAAAAGCATTATCTTTTGTAGTTTTTTTTAAGACTGCTAATAAAGTAAAGTAGATAAACTTATTAATAAGCAAAGTAGTAGTACTTTTTAGAACGACTAACAAATAGCAGTAGGTAGTTTTGTCAATAGCGCTAGAGTTGCCTCACATCTATACCCAAATATATTTAATAAAGAATTTGAAGTGGGCCCCACAAAGGGCTAAGCTCATTTAGAACATGACTGTAGCCGGCTCTGCATATTACCTATTTACCTTGCAGAAACGAGCGACCATATATGACCACTTTCGGTTTCTGATAGCATGCTCATTGCTTGGGAGCAAATCTCAATCAACACACCTATATTCGAAAGTTAAGTTACTATTCTTCCTAAAAATGGTACCTCTTGTTCTATTTTGTTTTGGAATAAGAAGAAAAACTAAGACTCTAAAAACAAAGTGCAAAGAAGTGCGCATCTTATTGCACCTACACTAATTAAAGCAAGGCATTAAAACCTAAGGGCAGTATGGCTTAAACATACAAACAAGCAAAATTTTAGACCAAATTCATCCTACCAAGAAGTCAATTCAATTACTTAGCTCAAAGTTTTTGCTCACTAAATCAAAAGAATCCATTTTAAAAAAGTTCCCCCAGAAGTAGCCACAACAATCCCCCACATTACCTTCTATTCAATTAAGGGTGCATTTCAGTTTAAAAAGAACCTAACTTCTAAAACATTAATGCTACGTTGGATGGATAAAGGGGAGAAAAATAAAGGGGTGATATTTGGTAATCAAAAGGAAGGGAAGGAAAAGGAAAAGAAGAATTCCTTCGCATATTGTACTAACAAATAATTCTGAACATTGGAAAGATTTAAAAGGAAAACACATCAATTTTTCCTTCCATTTCGTTCTCTTTCCTCTCCTCCCCTCAATTTCATTTTAAAAATGTTATACAAACAGTACTACAATACACTCGAAGCTCTCATTTTCTAATAGGAAATGCTCCCCATCGCTAGGATAAAACTTATTTTTCCCATGTTAAGCTTTACAGATAGGTAGCCAACTTAGGATTTCTTCATTCATGAATACTCCAAAAATCCTCTCACGAGTTACCATCTAATGCATGTCTTAATTTTAGATAAGATTAGAAATGAAGAGTAAATTGAATCATCTATACTTGGGTTCAACTAAAGTTTGCAAATCAATTTTGATCAAGGATACGATAGGCTGTAAACCAGATCCCTTACTTACCCAGTAGTATCAGCCAATCAGAGGACAGAAAAGAACCACGTCTATGGCCAAAACTAGCTTGTACAAAAGTCTTATTCCATTGGCAGACACAAATCTCAGATAGGGGCTAGTCCCAAGTATCCATGTGTATCTTGTCAACTAATTCAGGTAAAAGAACACTATGGTGACTAATACTATGGTCAAATATTGCCACGTATAGAACTAAATGTTATTATATCTTAAAACTCACCATTAAGCAATGTGTAGGATGGTCTGTGGCTAACAAATTCTTTAAAAAAAAATGACTAATAGAACATAACCAATAAGGTTAAACAACAAGAGAACCAGTTTAAAAAATATCCCATTTTTTATTACTCCTACCAAAAAACTAATGGAGAAAAGGAAAACACCATGGACAGCCCCTGATTTCAGGATCATTTTAACTGGAAGTTCCTTTTAAAATTTCGATAAGTCGATCTCGAGATGCAACAAATAGAAGATGAAAGAAAAAGAAGGTGAGTATAGAATGCAAGAAAAAAGTAATTCCCATTCACCAAGAAAGAAATAGTAGTTTTTTTTATAGCAAACGGGAAATCTAATGCATGTGACTACGTGTGTAGTGACAGCTACTAGAGTCTAGATGTACGATTGTATAATGAATAGTAGAAAATTGAGAAACCCACTTTATAACTAAAAACGGCAAAGACTTACCTGAAAGAGAATCTCCACCAGCACAATGAGAGACCATGATGTGGAACTTTATCGTCCATAGGAGTAGCTGTAATTATAAGCCTAAAATATTTGACTACACTTTCATTGGATCTTTCAGAGTAAAAAACAAATAGTTCCAGCCAGTGGCTTGATTAAGCATTAAAAAAAAGTAAAGTCAATTTACGTGGCAAGCAGTACATGATGTAGACAAAAGCTTAGATTATGTTGTTACTGTTTCCATTTTGCTAAAATTATAGTCCTAAAAAGAAGTAAACTCAAGATATAAGCTCACTTTGATGATCATGGCCCGGCATTGGTGGGAGACGTACTTCTTTATTTAGAAGTGTTAAGAGCTGTAAAATTAAGTTACTCTGCATAAGAGATTCAAACCATTTCTTTAGAGGGAAGAGTGATTTTAATTTTAAGCATTTCAAAAGTTATTTTAAAATTACATAATTAGAGGTATAATATAGCATAATTCCTTTGTTCTTTTACTTACAACAGTGCTTAAATATATATAGCAACAAAGTAGCATAAATAAAATGTTGCAATTAAAAAAGCTAGAGAACATACGTTTTTAACTAGGAAAAAAGCATACAAAACAGTCAAAACTAACCAGGAAAATTATATCGTGTCGGGCCATTCATAATCTCACATGTAGTGGAAAATTTGAAATGAATAAGACAATTTATCAAAATAAAGCGTAGAATAAGATCAATTTTAACTTATTTCCAAATATAAGCGCCTAAAACCACAGAGCACATGTTTGGTTCTATTCGCACTTATAAATTACGAACAAAAATAAATTGGTCAAAAAAATTCAAGGGGCTGTTCGCACTTCGCACTTAGTAATTGCGAACATGTCAAACAGGGTTTTGAGTTTGGGGAAAATAGGGAAGGAAGGACCTGCTGCTGAGTTTTAGTCACGTAGTTGTTCGCACTTCAACAGGCTTGTTCGCACTTACTAAGTGCGAACAACTTCTTTGGTTTTTGTTAAAAAAAAAAACTTATTCGCACTTACTAACTGCGAACAGTCCCGTTCCTCAGATTTGGAAATTACACAAATATATTTGGAATAAAATTGATTTTGATCTTATTTTTTTGCTTTTTTTTTTTTGATAAATAATCTTATAGTATATTTCAACTTTTCACATGTAGTGTTTATTATGCTTCATGTCAAATCGTGTTGTGATGAGTCATGTCTTGCATGACCACCCAAAAATGAGGCCCATACACGGCCAGCCCACATGCCAAACTTAATAATATTTTTTTTGTCTTTCTTTTTGTATTTTTATCCCATTAATTTACATCAAGTAAATGATTGTATACATCATTTAGTTATTTAAATGTTTGAATATTTGTACTACTTATTCACAAAACTATATATTTTCGACTACTCTCATCTTTTTACTATGATTCTTTCATAAATTTCGGACAAAAATAATCTTAATCATCGTCATTTTAATATTTTCACAATGCCTATAGTCCCCACATATTTTCCACTAACTTTAATTTAACATTTATATATTAGTTATGGTCCCTACATATTTCGCACTCACTTTATATAAGTTGTGATCTCCATATTTTTTTCAGTAGCTTTCTTTTAATATTTTTAAATGTTTATAATCTCTACTTTTCATACATCAAATTTATTATTCACTAAAATAAAATATCTATTCTTTAAAAAAATTCTATTTTTCTTAATTCCTGTAAATATTCATAGTTGAGAAGAACTCATTAAAGAATGGAGGGAATATTTCAAAAGATAAGTACTAATTCATGATACATTGGGAGTATTTCCTTGTCTTTCCCAAGTACCAAAAGAAACGATAGTACCCACAGTTGCTCCATGAAGATTGGGAGTCAATCTATTCTACAAATATAGAACAATTTGCAATAAAACGACAAAAATTCTTGTGAGAATGGTCTCTTTGAGAGATCATCTCTTATAAGAAGGGGGAAATAATCTTCTTGAGTCTTTTGTTTCTACTTACTATTATAAGTGTTGAATTTCTTACATAATAAGAAGGGTGCCACAACCAATCAAGTAAGAAACTTAGCTTCCAAAATTATCACCAGAAAGATATTAGCCACTACTAGCCCTGAGCATAAAAATCCAGAGACGACCCAAAAGGCATTCTGTGTATTATCTATTTATCTTATGACCTGGGTTTCCAAAATACTCCTTTGCTACCTATAAAATCCTAAAAACTTTACTAGGCCTGGAGATTAAGAATAATTGTTACATGTAAATTAGGATTTAAAAAGTGGGTGGAAAAGAATTTCAAAAGAAATCTTTGAATGCCTAAGATTCAAAATAGGTGGCTAAGAATAAGAACGATCCGATCTAAACTAATTGAAGCCCAAATTTTCTCCATATTGACGCAGTAGTCTGGCTCAGCAATACTTTTCTCATTATATATCCTATAATGTTCAATATGATCCTCTAGCAAGTCATCCATTCTCTGATTAAGGGTTTTGGGAGTTACGTTGCCAACGTCATCGACCAACAGATTCAGAAAATCACAAGCATCAAAAATCCAACACCTTATCATATGTCTCACTAAACGGTTCAAGGTTGTCAATGGGAAGTTCTGAGATTTCTGCGTAAAAGACTTTTCCAGCAACATCCGTGAAAAAAGCCTATTCGAAGGTCCGACATTAAGGTGTTGAAATTCAAATGTCGAATATCAGATATTTCAAAGATCCTATTCGAGTTTTCAATTTATCCTCAGGGGCACATGATATCGGATATAGATATCCGAGTTGGATCGGATATGTAAAATTGCAGTTTTTGAATGTTAGATACTCAATCCGACAACTTGTTTCAGATCGGATATCCGGCTTTGCTCATTCCAATTGGTAGCAATGACAATTCCTCCTCCACCTTCACGGACTAAACTGTCGATATTGGGAGGCTGGAAGGAAGAATTTAGGGGCAAAATAAGTACAGAGCAGCATCACGAGTTTGACAGGTATACACACATGTGCTCTGGAAAGGCCTTATGTTCTCAGGATGTTCGATTATGTTCTTGTTGAACAGAAGATAATGTAACAGCACCAGAATTATGTTCTAGTGTGAGTAGCGAGTAGAATATCTAGAGTTATTCCTCCTGAGTCCTAAGGACATTTCTTAAACTCATGAGTCATGAGATAACTCTCGTATGTGCATTGCGATGCCATCAAGGCTTGTCATTGGTCATTGGTCATTGCGAGCCATGCAGTAATAGTGTCAAGGCAACGGCTTCATGCGTGCTAATTGAAGGGCAAAACCTTCTCAACTCAAGCAGACCTACCCAACACTCACTCTTTTCCGAGCACTTGCACCAATATAGCATCCATCATAGCAGCCGCTAAAGATATAGAAGTAGAATTAGCAAGACATGATAACCCGTCTTCATCCAATCGAAAGACAGCACAGTGAATGCCATCCCCATTCAAAAGATATACCATTCCTTATCCTCACCAAAATATAAAAAAATTAGCAAGACATGACATCAATGAAGCCAATCAAGCCTTTCCATTCTCATTCGATCATCAACCCTCAACGAAAAATCATCATAAATGGGATATATCCTTTCTTAATGGCTCCTTGATCCCTACCAAGGTCTTTCCCTTGATCTCTAGTTATAATTCAAGCAATAGCCAAAAATCTACCTCTATAGCAAAGGAAGTTTTCATATCCCACTCCAAATATAGCAAATAATCCTTACCATAGTAACTAATCATCAACTTTAATCCTGATTTTTGAAATGCATGCTTGGTTTTAGGTTTGAATGTCACATTGTCAAATGCATGAGTTTGTGAATAGTATCGGACTCAAGCTCTAAGTAAATTATTTTGTAATCCATAAATAATTAATAATTCTCAACATAGTATCTAGTTACCCCTACCTCTGACGATACAACAATTAATACAAACTCCAAGCCTGGTGTTAGATTCACATCTCATATTGTCATGTATTATGTATGTGTTTGTATTGTGCTTAGGCTACCCCTTTGCGAGGAAAAGAAGAGAAATAAAGAGACAGGGAAGCAGAGCATATAAAATACTTCTGCAGTTTCTGTGAAAGGATTTAGAGTTTGGAGATAGATCTGTCAATATTTCCTACAGTTAACTACCTCTTTTTCCAAATTCCAACACAACAGTTGACCACTTTTAAACACCTTTACTAAGCAACAGAGGGAACTCAACCTATATCATATTCCAGAGTATTAAATAATACATCATCAGATTTGATAAATACACATGAGGGATACAATAATAATAATATAACAAATGAGTTGATAATGGTTGTGTTTTGTGAGTGTACCTTCACAATTCATCATGCATTGTTTCCTGTAAATCTGCAGTCATGAAGAAAAAAGAAAGAATAAAGACAGTGTCAGCAATGACTTGAACTCGGTTAAATAAATACTACTATTATTCAAGTCAAAGAATACTAACATGCCAAATGATTCAATTCCAAACAGCCTATGAGCCAAAATCAAACAGATTTTGATCATTACTATCTTCCTTTCAGTGATAAAACATGTTCTTACAAGCATTTCAGTCTTTGGATACTACATTAAACTAAGCTGATCAAACTGATACAATACAAGACTTGTGCATCTTAAACTGCCACTATGATTCTGGAAATATTTAAGCAATCACTAAATCAGCTTTTGTAAGGGTCATCTTTAACTTCAAGTGATAAGCTGTCTACAAGTTTAAGGTATATCCAATCACAAGTATATCCAAATAAGACACTTGGTGATGTTTCTCATAAGGGGGGACATCAAAGATCAATTTCCCTCATGGGTCAAGCCTATATGTGCTATTCCTACATCACATATTTGATTTAGTTATTCCAATCATTATCACATCTCGTCCTGCTGCATATAAAAAGGAAAATTTGCAATGATTTCTCGCCTAATGATCTTTCAAAATTCATATACTGTTTGCAAATGTGAAGTCTACACTTCAAGTCAACATTTAAGCTTGCAACAGTAAATGACAGATCCCAACATAAGTAAACAAAAATATTATACAGTCTAACACAAAAGACATTAATCTCACCAACAAATTGGGCATTGCATATTAACATATCTCATAGTGCATACAAGAGAGAAGAGGCTATTTTTTCGCATAAAAAGAAGAGACTATCAAACATACCAAAGAAATATGATATCTCCCTTGAAGCAGATTGGATAGAATCAGAGCCATGGACACAATTTCTTTCGGTGCTGGAGCCACACATTGCTCTGATGCTAAAGATTTTTTTTGACAAGTCAAGATTTAGAGCCAAAATTTTATGAGATCAAAGTTCCTCATTAAAGAGAAGTGCAAAACCAGCATAGTAAGGCCTTTTTTGAACCCTTACACAAAAGCAAGAAACCAGAAGGAAATATAATAAAAAATTCAAGGAAGGATTCTGTAGACGTAACCTCTGAGGATGAGTGGCTTTGGCTTTCTCTGCATCAGTGGGTCCAATCAACTTGCGCCAATCAGCAACAGCATTGTCCTTTTCCAGAATCATAACCACAACAGGACCACTGGATGAAGGATGACGAAGTGGTAAGAGTCAGAGAAATCAAATCTCTACAGAGGGTATACCTCATAACCTCCGAAAATAATAATTAATTCAGTAACTTTTTTCATGTTATTCAACTGTCATGAATCATGAAGTATAACTCATTAAATCCCCTATTTTTTGTTGCAAACATAAACACACAGAAGAAAGAACTCACAAACATGCATTTATCATTTTGTCTACACATAAATTTGGGCTCTATGACATTGCAATGGAAGTAGAATAAGCAGACAGGTCAAAATTATAGTCGAAATTCAATAAAAGCAGTATTATAGGGCTTCAATGTGCATATAACCCAATACATAATGGAGATGTATGATTGTTTGAAAGTGTAACACCCTCAAGAGACATCAATGTGGCGTCCATTTACAATGGAAAGATATAATCTTTAAGAAACAATCAACATATCCTATGGCTATGGAATCAGAAATAATTTTGTAAACTACTTAAACCAGATTCTATTTTTCAAATTTTAGCGACACAGTAAACCAAATCTCACCCCTATATGCCGAGTTGTTCTTTTTAAGCTTAATTATTTAAATCCAATTATGACCCCAAGTATCCCCAAAGATGACCCAGACATAAAAATTAAATCCAAAAGGACACGGTTCGAAATGCTAAACACGAAACCCTACTGGACATGGAACAGCAGAATGAACACCTTTACCAATATGCTATATGATAACTTAGTTCCAAGCACTATAGAACATTCATCAACTTATTTGCATCAACGTATCAGAATCATAATAGCCAGATATATACAAAATCACCCTTGCTATTAAGGGTATGGAAAAAATATTCTATCGTTAATATCTAATTTGAAAATTTGACTATCCGTCCAAAAATTATGGGCATTTGATCCAGATTTGAAATTAGTGTTTGAAATATGTAGTTATAAATTCAAATTTTCATACGACTAGTTTGGGATTTCGAATTATCAAAATATTCAAATTTGTTTCTTTCAATTATAATCGATTTAGTCAAACAACTTCTATACAGAGAATAAATAAGATACAGATATTCTAAAAGATAAGCATATAGACCAGAACGTTACCATAGACAATGCACAAACATTTCTGAAACCTATTTAATTTTATGCCAAAATCGTCTACAGTGGAACTCATACTTCTAATATGACACCTAATAGAGCGTTAAAGGTTAAAGAAAAAGGATTACACATAAATTTCAATGATTAAAAGAAGGTGTATGACCAAGAAGCCAAGAACCAAAGGAAGGAGTGTGGTGGGACTGGTAAAGAACCAAAGAAGTATGTCACGTAAGTATATTAATATAGTTCAAAATATGTAAGACGAAGTACAACCCGATGTTGAGACATGTGAAGGAGCGACTAAAGATTTCCCAATTATGATAAGTGTACATCATGGTTACGCTTTGAGCCATGTCTTGTTTGCATCAAATTGCAATTTAAGATGAGATAATAAGATTTATTGAGTAGAAATGTCATGGTCCATGTTGTTCGATGATAACATCATATCGAAGGAAGAAACTAGAGATGGAGTCAATGTTAACCTAGAGATCTGGATATAAGTGTTAAGAGTCAAAAAAGTGTAAACTAAATCTCAATAAGACACGGTATATGGAATATTGTTTGGCACAATAGATCATAGAGGAGTTGTTGTAAACTTAGATACAAAGAGGATCAACCCAAATGAGTGTTTCAAGTACATTGGTTCAAATTTTCACAAGAACGAAAAGTTGTGAACTTAGGATTCAACTAGGGTCGGGTGCCCAAAATGGAAAGTTGTGGCAAGCAATTGAGGTATGCCGCTAAGCTTTAGAAATCTACATTATTGCCATTAGAGTATTAGCCTTACACTACTATATGGGTCAAATGACGGGCTTTCAGAAAGATCATTGTACAAATTTAAGGCTTGTATTTGGGCATGGGTATTTGTAAAGGGATTAGGCTATTGGGCTTATGACAAGGATGTGCAATTTTTTTGGTATGATGTGAGCATGAATTTATGACAAATCCATTTGAATAGGTATTTTACTTTTCATAAGTTCCCTTTCTCCTTATAGAAACACGTTGCCTCTCCTCCAAGTCCAAGGGAGGTTGTCAAGGGGGGCTTTTTGGATAACCTTACAGAATCCTTCCACCGTCTATATTTTCCACCCATTAGACAAATCCCATGATTAACATCATCTCTGAATTTGATGTTTCCATTCGCCTCCTAGGTTGTTGGTGCTCTTACTCAAATCTTTCATACTTAGCTTCCTAGCAATTTGAGGCTGGGCTTTAAGATTGCTTCTAAACGCACACAATTCACCTTGATTTCAATATGAAGAAAACTTACTCCTCAACTCTTTGCGTCAACATTTTTCTATATCAGCGTCCTTAGAGCCAAGACTTACACAAGAAGAAAATCAATGTGTGATAAGTGAGACTAAAAAGGAAGTAACAAAAAAGAGACGTAAAGTATTTATGCCATGTTTGGAAACCATGATTTCATTTGGAAATTTGGAATTGCTCAAATTTATTGTTTGGCAAATCAAAAATTTTCAAATTTGGATTTTGATTTAATTCCACCATTGTTTTTAAAGTAGTTAAAGTTGAGAATTTAAAAATGACTTCCCAAACCTTTTCATTCTCAAATTCTTCATTTATGATTTCATAATTGATATCCATAATTTGAAATGAAATACTTGTTTACAAACACTACATTAGGTTATTCACTTGTGTAAATTTCACAATTGAATACTCGACACATCAAATTAGGCCCCCTTTCATATTTATACTTAACTACACCGGTAAAGAGAGACTGTTATATCAAACTTGGCCTCCATGTTCTTTAGGAAATGTCATGTGATTGTGGGCATTCTATCAATTTGCGCTTGGACACCAGCCACTGGTTGGGTTGTTGCTAGATCTATTGCAATACCTAATTTTTAAAGAGAATCATGAGTTAACCTAGTGGTTGCGAACTTTCACTTTTACGGGTTCAATTGTCGGTACATACAACTACAAAACGGATTGATTCTCTTTCCTCCTTACCTATAAGAGATTCTCTAGCCTACCCACAGACTAAAAAAGTATTTGTATTTTTGGATTGGATATCCTCATATCCAGGCATTGATGTTGTTGTAATTAATGACTAACAAGTCAAATTTAAAATGACTATTTACATAGACATACCTTGTCATGTAATTGACAAGATTACTGAAAAAGCTTTTAGAAGAATGCTCAGCATAGAAGCTCCTCACTCTATCCTCATCAAGGTGAATCTTCATCTCCTTCACAATGCTGAATCCAGAATCAATAATTTTATTTTTAATTTTATCACTGTAGTTGTTATAAACCCCATCTGGTTTTATAATAGCTAATGTTTTCTCCTTTTCCCCTTCTCCGAAGCATGATAACCTGCATAAACATGTAATAGTAAACAAAATAAAATGAATCATATACAAAGAAGCTATAATATTTATTCCCTCACCAAGGTTTTACATTTTATATTTTTCCAAAATTATCTCCGAACATTTTCTGCCACACAATGACTCTAACGTAAGCGAACAGACGGTAAACCCTACTTTTTACAATTATGATGCTAATGTTCGAGTAATTCGATAGTATAAAGTGTAAAATTATTGAACATCAAACGAAAATGGAAGATCACTGCCAAAAGTACAATTCAATAAAATCAAAATAAGTTAAAATCTGGCATCGCAGCATATTCAGATTATTATGAATGAGGACAGACAATCTAGAATCGCAAAATCTTCTGGATGTGGAACAACTTGTTGATATCTCTACATAGTGATTCAATTATGAAAAATTCAACGAGTTTAAAATCGATTTCATTAAACTTATTAAAGGACCTGAAATATAAATTCATCATAAAAATAATGTAATACAAATCAAATTAATGGTGAAAGAGAAATCACTGCATAATTACCTGGTTACGCAAATGGCGGCTAAGATTATGAAGATGGCAAGAGATCTGTGAAAACATGAAGCCATAATCATGAATAAACAAAATAAGGGAGAGTAATTTGAAAGGTAAACAAGGAGAAAAGGGTGAATTGTGGAGGATAAGGGATAGTTTCTGTTGATCAGAAGAAGATTACACAGACACAATGAGAATGTGAGATTGCGAGAGCGGGAAACGGAGGGAAGACTAACGAGACCCTGGGGTGAGGGCTGGGTGGAGTCAACAATCAATTAAAAAAGTTGCATATTTATAGTGCAAAGATGGTCGCTATTCACCTATTATTCACCAACTGTTTGTGATAAAAGGTTGAGCATCATAAGAGACATTCACTTTGCCTTCTAACATAAGAGCATTGTTAAAAGGAAAAACAGTAGGTCTCATGGGAGACCGTCTATTCTATAGACGGATACCACAAAGCCCAGCCCAATCACAAAATGGAATTTTATTTTTTGGAGAAAAAGGAAAAAAAATTAAAAAAATAAATTTAATAACCACTATTTTGGGAAACCAAAAGGCTGTCACTTTCCCCATACATTCATAACTGCCTAAATTAACAAGCCAAATTCACGGATCCCAAACTTGCAAGAATACCAAAAGACATCTCTCTTCCTTGATAATTTCCTCCATTAGAACAGCAAACTAAAGAGCAAAAATCCTCCATTAGAATTCTTAATTTCAATTTTTTTTGCTTTCTCCAAGCTTCATCAATGGCGGACGTTTATATAAATTTAATTTTTTTTTGTCTTCTCCAAGCTTCATCAATGGGTTCAATGGCGGATGAGAATTTCCAAACTTGCATGAATTCTTAATTTCAATTTTTTTTGTCTTCTCCAAGCTTCATCAATGGCTTCAATGGCGGATGAGAATATTTGTGATAAATAGAATTTGCAAATGGATGAATTTTCAAGATTACCAATTGTGAAACTGGATTTATTATTATTGAAGAATATTAATTTCCAAACTTCTTTAATTCTCTTTTAATGAAGAATACTAATTTCCAAACTTCTTTAATTCTGTTTTTTTTTTCAAACGTGTTTTGGGGCGAAGAAAGAGGATTATAATGCCTGTGTTTTGGGGGTTTAATGGTATATGTTTGGGGATTTAATGTGTGTTTGGGATTATAATGCCTGTGTTTTGGAGGTTTAATGGTATATGTTTGGGGGTTTAATGGTATATGTTCGGTGCTATAATAATGTGTGTTTGGGATTATAATATTTGTGTTTTGGGGCTAGATGGGTATATGTTTGGAGGTGTAATGGTATATGTTTGGGGGTTTAATGGTATATGTTTGGGATTATAATGCCTGTGTTTTGGAGGTTTAATGGTATATGTTTGGGGGTTTAATGTGTGTTTGGGATTATAATGCCTGTGTTTTGGGGGTTTAATGGTATATGTTTGGGGGTTTAATGGTATATGTTCGGTGCTATAATAATGTGTGTTTGGGATTATAATATTTGTGTTTTGGGGCTAGATGGGTATATGTTTGGGGGTGTAATGGTATATGTTTGGGGGTTTAATGGTATATGTTTGGGATTATAATGCCTGTGTTTTGGAGGTTCAATGGTATATGTTTGGGGGTTTAATGTGTGTTTGGGATTATAATGCCTGTGTTTTGGGAGTTTAATGGTATATGTTTGGGGGTTTAATGGTATATGTTCGGTGCTATAATAATGTGTGTTTGGGATTACTTGTTTTGCATACTTCATAAATTGAAATAAACCCAATTTTGAAAACCCAATTCTCGACATTCATAAATTAAGGAATTAAAAGTAAATGCTTATGTTGAGATTCCATTAAACCCATTAAAATAAGAAATTAAAAGTAAAAAAAATAAACCCAATTTTGAAAACCCAATTCTCGAAATTCATAAAAAAAAATAACAAAACCCATTAAAATCAGGAATTAAAAGTAAAAAAAATGTTGATATTCCACTTAAATTCATAAATTAAGGATATTTTGGGTGAATTTCAACCTTAAAACCCATTAACATGAACATACGTAGAATAGACGAATATTGGATGATGAAGATGGAGATGAAAGAGCAAGGATCTCTGAAACTGGGAAAAATGACAAAAATGGCTAAAATGGGGATGATGATGAAAGTGCAATAATCAAAAAAATCATTTCTCCTAAAATGGGCTGGCCCAAAATCTCTGGTCTATAGGATAGACCGTCTCTTAGGAGATTTTGTGAAGGAAAAATAATAAAAAACCACTTAATCTATACACTCTTTTTTAGAAAACCATCTTATATAAAAATTTTTGCAAAAAACCACCTTACATAATACATTTCTTTGCAAAAGACTACTTATTACTCTATTTCGTCAGTTGACCGGCATGTTTAACGTTTAACCAACATGTGCTTTTGCAAAATAGTGTATAGATTAGGTGGTTTTTTAAAAGCTGGGTGGTTTCTTAAAAAAGAATGTACAAATTATGAAATCATTAATGAAGAATTAGAAAATGTCAAAGGTCTGGATAGTCATTCTCAAATTCTCAACTTTAACTACTTTAAAAACAATTGTGAAATCTGATCCAAATCCAAATTTAAAAATTTCTATTTACCAAACAATAAATTTAAGCCAATTTTATTTTTCAAATGTAAGAATCATTTCCAAACGTTATATTACTCGATTCGGTCGTTCAAAAGTGTATAGAAAAGGTCACCGACCTAGCAAAACAAGCGAGAATTTTTTATTAGATAAAAATTATACAGAGTCCAAACGATTGTTTTGATTTAACCAAGTCATTTATTTTCTTAAAGGATCATTTTCTCAACGCTATAAATTTAAATGTCAAAATTAACAGTTTAAATCAAAACAATCGTTTAGACTCTGTATAAATCAAAATTGACCGTTGCGTGGTCTCATACATAAATCACTTGATTTATAAACAATTCACTTCTCGACCTGGTAATAGAGGTAATGAATAATGATCGCTCCAACAAAAATTTTCCAATACTCATTTTTCCTGTTTTCTTAATAGGCCACATTTGAAAAAAGCTAGTTCTCATATTCTTCATGTGGAGCAAGTAGAAACCCCGGCCCCGGAAGCCTTGGGTTCTCCACTTGAAAAGAAGGTAACATTTACATACGGTAGTACATAAAAATACACATTTCTTACATAGTTACATTACGTGTACAATTTAGTTTAGGTGTAGAGCTAACCACAACTGTCACACAGATCATAGCAACATTCGATGCATTGACAACACGAGAGAGCAATACATATCTGGGATAGTGTAACTACACATCGATCACTTAACTTGGATAATCCTTGTATGAAACACATGCAACAGAAACGATCAAGCAGTTCACCACAACACCCACTAGCGGCTTTAACTATCAAGTCTGTCGCCTCTGGTTCTTTCACTACTATTCCTGGAGGCAAATTTTCAGCCGTCCTTTTCAAATCTCCAAAGCCAACACCCAGACTCTGCAGCAGAAATATTTTGTGATTTCGGACCATATTCTGCAGATTATTTTTGTCGTAAACCTCTTTCTGCATAAAAGGCAGGAAAAACAGAAGTGTAAGAAAAATCTGTCACAGTTTCAATAACCGTCAAGCCATGGTTAACACATCATGAAACAATTTTCCCAGTAAAAAGTAAGAAAATGAATGAAAACAGCGAAAATGAGACTACATGAACCTAAGAATCGGGGTGAATTTTGCTGTGTGTACATTGGAAAACTGCAATGGAAGTAAATCTTGATATCAAAAAACCATCACCAAGTTGAAGAGTATGGAACTCACCAGAATTTCTCTTCCAAAATCTTTTTCCTCATAAGAGATGTCGCACTGACTATATTAAGAGATACATTCAAACTCTATACTTCCTATATATAACAAGCCTCACAAAGAACACACCTAATATGTTTTTTCTTGCCATTTCAAGTGTCATATAAGCAAGTTACAGCTGAATTCTGGGGATATAAGGCTAATTAGAACCCACTGATCCAAACGCCTAACTCTATAAAAGTCAGTGTAAACAGCACGCATAGCAGCATTTGAAAGTATTCATGCATCTTGTGATATCCTTCTTATGATATTTCAACTAACACACATAAGCGTCGTAACTTTAACACTATGTTTGGATAGCAAATTAGGAGAGAAAAGAAAGGAAAGGAAGGGAAAGGAAAAAGAGGGATAAGGAGGGAAATTGTATATTGTTTGTTTAGAAGGGAAGGAAAGGGAAAAGGAAGGAAAGTGTTTTCTTTCCAAATCTTTCCTCTTTGGGAGAGATTGTCTTCTTAACAAAACTTGTCCAAATTTTCCTTCCAAATCCCTCCCCTCCAAATCCCTTTCCTCCCAATTTGTCATCCAAACAAGGGATACCTCCTCCCTCCAAATCCCTTCCCTTCCTTTCCCTCAATTTCCTTCAATCCAAACACACCCTAAGTGACTAGAAACTTGAATACCCATAGCCTCAAAAAATCCACCCATTCTCTTGTTCTTTCAACTTCAATAATAGATGAGCCAGCAAAATGATGATTCTAATCTATAATGAATTTGATCATTAACATAAGACCAGAACATTCAACATATGATCAGTGCTGTTACCATTGCTGGTTTCTTTGGGACTGTTCAAATCAGGAAATACCTCTGAATCTAAGCCAAGAATACCTAGAATAGAGGAGGATGCTAAGAGGGTGTTCGTGGAGGCTCAGATACCAAACTAACTCTTGTAATATAAAAGATATGTTTCCGATTAACACTTAATAGCAATCATCATCAACTTCATACAAATAAGAAGTGCGCATGATTTAATAAGCCACTTTGATATAGTCCATCATGTACTATAAAAATCAGGATCCACCGAGAATAGATTCTAGTGTCATACAACCAGATCCCAAAACCTCATCATAACACTTAATGTCCATCGAGTATTCTAAAAGAAATAGGAATAAGGGGAACCTTGAGTATCCATAGACCATAGTGTCATGTCAAAGAGACTTTTAATTTTTTTATGGATACATATTTATGGTTGAATGCATACAGCACCACGACTCAAGCATTGATAAATTGATTGCATAAAATCATGTTCCCACCAAAATGGCAAAATCATGACTAGAGAGTACAGATACCTATACTTAGACTATGTAAGAAAAACATAGCTATCTAACCAAATTTTTTTCCACAGCCCTTAATTAAGAGAAATCTAAAGTCTGCAAACAAAAGCAAGGTGGTTCTATGGAAACGCATATAACACTAAATTTTCAAATGCTTGATATAAACGATAAATAAAATAATCTTCACAAGTTTGCTCATGATAAAATTGTCTCCAAACTTTAAAGAAACAAATTTGCCTCCAACTACATACCCCTTGCACTGTGATAGAACCCGGTATTTGGTTCCAAGCATCTGTCTGGAAAAGAATGACACGAGTGTATTCTGAAGGAACTCCGGTTTGCATACTAATATCTGCAACCTGAAAAATAGTGCAGCAAGAAACAGTAACAAAATATACAGTTAGCTAAATCAAGTCCAGGGATAGAGCACGATTGACTAAATAGATCAGCATACAAGTCAATAAAAGAAAGTCATATAGATAAATATTTCAACCTGTTTCTCAGCTTCCTTGCTTCCCGTAAACCAAGCTTTTGCAGTGAGTGCGTCAATCTGTCTTTTTGCAAACACCTACCATGAACCCCAAAAGAAAGATTTAGATGGGAAAGCACCAAATCTCCCATCATGTTTTGAAAAATAAATTGGTTATATGTAAGCATGACACTACGATAAAGCAGGGCTCGCGATCTTTTGTCCATCAAAATTGGAAAAGAAAAAGAACTCTCAGGCATATATAGGAAGGAAACTAAACACCAGGAGGAAAAACCAGAATAAAAAGCTTTGGGAGACTTTAGTTTAAAACTTGAGTCCCTAAACATAGTTTTAGAAGAAAAGGCAGAAAGAAAGGGTATGGAAGCAAAGAAACAAAGATCAGCATGATCTACTAATCTAGAAAAGATGCATCAGTCCATAACATGAAGGGTGACCACATAGGCATTACAAATATGTAACCCATCACAACTCCCTCTTCAACATGTTATAAAAAGACCAAGGGTTATAAATGAACAAGATATATCTTGATGATTGGCAGAACATTACTAATTCCATGCAACAAATATCTCTGCAGATGCCCAAGGAGCAAGAATAAACAAAGCAAGAATAATCAAGAATAAACATACCTTGTCTACAAGTATATCTTCTGCCTTCCACACCTTTAGGTCTGCCACAAAGTTACTCATATCTGCCAATTTACCATATAACTTAAGAGACTCTGATAACTTGCCTTCGTATCTTCCTGATATGACCACTGGGCATTCACTTGAAAGATCTTGGATGATAGGGGGATACATCTGCAAAAGGCAATCAGAAGAAAAATGTCAAAAGAATAACAAGCAATTTTCTCCAATATAATAGTATCATCAACCAATATCTATAATTGGTTTTGACCATTTAAAATGTGTGTTAAGATCCTTTTCACATCCATTCCTCCATTTCCAACCCTTGATAGGGATACAACTGCTCATGGCAATTAGACAAAAAAGTCAACAAACAAAACAAATTACTTTCGTCAATATGAGAGTATCATCAACCAATATCAATATTTAGTTTTGATCACTAAAAATGAGTGATAAGATCCTCTCCATTTCCTTAACTATATCACAAACCTTGATTAGGTAGGGACTAGGGACCATGCATTTCCTAGAAAAACTGTTGAGCCATTGATTTCTTCGAGAATGAAAATTTAATACACAAGAGAACTGGAGATAGTAAAAGATGAAGCAAAAAACAAGGGATACGTGAAAAATTGGCTCTGCAAGATCACATTTCAGTCTAGGAGGAAAAAGATTCACAAGAGCTTCTAATAGGACTGAGTGACTGACATCTTAGCTGGTGTATTAAACCCCAATTGCAACGTGTTTCAGGGCCTGATATTGCTCTTCTTGCAAGCACAGAAAAATAGATGGAGATCAAGCAAACCGGCATACTTCAATTCAATAAGCATTAAGAATACCTCCCACTTATATTGCAAATTCTATCAGAACATGGACAAATAAGATTTTTCAGCAAGTCTGAACTCTGAAATCTCAAAAAGATTTTTCTCAACTGTTAATCTTTTCTATGCATGATAAAATGCAGCGAGACAAATCCATCATTTATCCAAGAGTGAGATATGTTTTGACACAGCTATTTGAAGATATTAAAATCACAGTAAGTATAGTATCCCTTTACAATTTAAAAAACCTCAAACAATCAAAAGCAGCATTTATCTCACCGTGAGTGATTGAACATTGCTCAAGCCATCAACTTCAATATTTGCAAGAATTACTTGTGAGGACATTTTACAAAGCTTCTGCAATCGAGGAGCAATATAATCTGCCAGAAAAATTTAAAAAGATTTTAGTTAATTCATATTTGCCACTGGTGACTCAGTATCAACTTAAATAAACTATATCTGCAGGATACTACCATAACGCTCATGTGTGGTAAAACTAATCATTTGTATAGATCTCCAACAATTACATATGAATAAAACATTATGGCTAGAGATGGAAGGTGCGTAAAATTTTACGGAGTTGTACATAAATATGAATTAGGTGAGTAGTGGGTAAAGATTTCCACCTGCATTGCCCCATAATGCACGCACCTTGCCCAATACCCGCCCAATTTATATTTACTCGCTGGGTCAATAGTGTAAAAATAAGGCCGCATCATATCGACTACGTTGTAAATGTTTTCAAAATAAACGAACTGATAACACGTTGAAACCTGGAAAAAAAACGTGTTTTAGTTCATATCAAGGAATATCCTATGGTTTTGAGTTTTGACCGATATTTAGGTGTTAAGATAACTGCATCACTCACGTTACCGCATCATCATTCCATTGCCGCGATTTACAACATTTTTACACTATGGCTGGGTCTATACTGCTATACCTATATTAATAATATCCTACTTTATAATACTTATACATAATATATCAAAATTTATTGGCAAAAATTTTAAAATATTGGGATCTTATAAAATGACCATATGGAAAGTACGTTTTTTTAGCTATGGGGCTCATATGATATAATCAAGGTAAGGATGCATACAATATGGACATGGTATGTGACACATATAACGTTGTTGTGGAGCGAATATAAGGTGAGTAAAAGGAATGTAAGACCATGGATAGATGGTGGATATAAGGTGAGTAAAAGGAGTGTAAAACTATGATGTGATAGGATATATACCTACGTAGGCAGACATGAGTATAAAAAATTTACCCACCATGTGGGTAGATGGTGGATAACTGGATACAAATTTTTTACGTAAATATGGCAGCCATTACCGCGATCACAACCGTTATTGTATTTTTACACTATGGCTGGGGCTATAACTTATACCTATATTAATAATATCACAAGGGTAAAAGGGAAAGTCCTCATTACTAGGATAACCCATGATTGTCATATTCTTGAACAGTTTATGTTAAAAATTCTAATTAAATGGTAACATGGAGAAGCACAAATGCATTATAGTCGAGGTTAGAACTGTAAGTTATAGTAGAAGATAACTATAATACAATCTTACAAAACAGACGAGGTAAACCAGAAAATATATGAATATCAAAAGTTACCAGCATCATAAGCAGCATCATAATGTCCTTTAGCTATTTGTGTCAACGTTTGTAGAAAGTAGTGGTTACAATATAAACCTGCAATGAACCCCAAAACCACACGAACCTTACACTTTATTATCATGACACTAAAGCTACCATTTTGTTCTTCATGGAAAATGAAGTTACAAAATGGCAGCAGATTATTAAAGGATAGCTACACAGTGAACTAGAACAATCCATTGTCAATCACAAATTTATGACCCTATAGGCGACGGCATAATGCATGATCAATGAACAAATATCTACAACTCAAAATTTGAGTAAGGTTGCAGATATTAGATACTTAAATCGAAGAGCACACATGCACATTTGAAGGATGAAGAATAGGTAGAATATAGAAAAAGTAAGCACTTAGGCCTTGTTTGGATAGAGGGATCTGGAGGGAAAAGAAAAGAATGGATTTGGAGGGATGGAGATTCCCTTGTTTGGATAGCAAAAGGGAGGGAGAGGATTTGGAGGGAAGGGATTTGGAGGGATTAAGTCCCTTCATTTTGTTGACATCCAAATCTCTCCATAAGAGGAAAGTTTCCTTTCTATACAAACCATGGTCTTTTCCCTCTCTTTCCCTCCCCTTCCTTTCCCTTCTTTTCCTCCCCCTTCTCTCCCTTTCTTTTCTCTCCTAATTTGCTATCCAAACATAGTGTTAATGACCCCTAAATATAAAATGTGTTTACATAGAGCATTAACATAACAAAACATGCTGTTATATATTAACAATATAAAAACACACTTCTACCTCCAAGTTTTAATTGCCACTGGGTCATACTGGTTACCCAAGGAGTAGAATAGTAGATAGGTTCAGATGAAATCAATACTTCTATAAGATGGGGTTGGTAATAAGATATAATCCAAAGCTAGCACCATATAAACCACCTAAGTGCCATGTCATAAAATCCTTTGTAGGCCATCTTTGAGTTTTCCTTATACTTGCCGAAAAATTTCACATTGGGAATATAAATCAAGTTAACACAGTGCAATAGAGCGATTATATAATTTTTAATATAAAAACATTGCGATTTTGATTCATAATAAACGTCCAAACAAAGTACATGATTTTAATTTTCAACAACAACTAAGTATCTAATATATTTCCTGTTATAACTCAAAAAAGATTCTCGTGTTTACAACATTAATCTAACATTTTTAATTTCATGCCATTGAATTTTCTTTGAAGCATGATTTAGATATAAGACCCACTTATAATACGATTTTGCAAATTAAATTGATAATTTATACTCCTAGTTAAAAATTTTAAATTTTAGTAATTAATTTTTGGTGAACCAGAGATAGAGGTGCAAAACAAGTACTTTTGTCAATCATTTTCAAATGGCAAGTCAATTGATTCAGAGTCTTCTGTCATGTCTCTTTCGAGTCTACTGTCACACAAATTATCACAAATAATAATGCATCAGCCATAGATATACTCAACAGCAAAACAAAAATAAATCTTCAATTGCAATAATTCTTAAAACTATCCTCTCCCTCCCCCTCCCCTCGTGCAAACAGTCAAAAAAAAAACCAAAAGAGATTACTAGAATAAATGCTTACCTATGCCAAGGGTGGAAATACGAAAATATGGTGAACTTGCTTCTGCTGTACAAGCCTCTTGTACAACATTGCAAATGTCTCTTTCATTTTCAACAGCACCGTCAGTAATGAGAAAAATATGAGTCATAGAGTTGCTTTCATGTGACACCATCTCTAAAGCCTGTGTAAGCAAAAAGTATCAAGCGAGATGATACAACTACAAGGATGCAAATATGCTTCATGGTTACATAAGCATGCATAGTTAGTCCAGTTAGAAATGCGCATTTTAACATCAACAGGTTAATTGTACAGTTAACAAAACATAGCAGGAGCATGAAATGGTATAACCAGCATAAGCTAGACAGAAGAGAGCACAGAGAAAGTGTTTGTAGATGATAAAATTTGAGGAAAAATTAAGAACCTGTTTCATAGGGAGCAAAATGTTAGTTTCTCCTTCAGGAACTAACTTCTTGTCGATCCATTCACTGGCTAGTTGTAGTGCTTCATTTGTCGCCAGTTCCATTGATGACGAAAAGGGGTGACTATTCGTGTTAAATGCTATGATGTTGAAGTAATCATATTGACTTAATGTGGACAGAAAGACCAAGACAGCCTTTTTTACATTTTCGATAGGAGCTCCCTTCATGCTACCACTTATATCAACAAGGAATATTACTCTCTTTCTAAAAACCTACAAAATCATGAACCAAGGCGTTAACAGACTGGAAACATGAGATTGACAAGAACGTAAAAATGTTGATGGATAATTTCATATCTAATGAAGACATACCATTCGATTCTGGGCTTCACCAGGGAACAAATATAAAGCAAACATTTCTCTTTGATCAAAGTCATTAGGATTAGGAGAATGCACAAGAAATCCACCATGTATGTCATTGGAAAAGACCTGAGCCCATGAAAAAGAATAAAACTTGAGCGTCCCAGAATCCATGACGTAACTTTGTATCAAATGATGTACAATATTGCACAAGTCACAGAATTTTAACAAAAGAATTTCAAAATATTTAAATGTCTTACGGAGTAGGAAAATTCAAAGTCGGTCTGCGACCAGGTATAAACTTCTTCTTCATACAAGAAACCCAATTTTCCAACCTGACGTCTTGTTTCCTTCAAGATCCCAACAATTATGAATGATCAAAACAGTTTGTGATAGTAACAGATCAAGAGAAAGGGTGACAAACATCAGACAACCATACCTTCAATGGGTGGGTGGCACTTTTGCATTGGATTTCTGCATTGGTACAAGAATTGACATTCAATAGTATCTTTTCCTTCTTTGAAAAGTTTCCACCAGGAGTGACATAGACCGGAAAGCTAAATGGAACACTCAGCATGAACCAACCACTCTCATATGATAGCCTCTGAGACCATTTCGCTTTCACCAAAAGCTTAGATCCTCCATCCACCTTAGATAACAAACAAAATTGACATTTACTAACCAATACAAGTTACATGCAGTCTATGTTACTTGGATTCGGATACTGATGTCGGATACTGGTACGTGCCCAAGTTTGGGATACGTCTAAATATTCAATTTTTACACCTTAATGAAGTGTCTAAGTGCCATACCACTGTCCCAGCATCAAGGATAGGACACGGGTATGTGAAGCAAAATGAAGAGTCCAAGTAACATAGCATGCAATATGCATATAATATGCAAGCATACATCAATCAATTTTTTCCCTTCCAGTCCCGTAAAAGAGCAGTAGAATATTCTTCCATACACCTTCAGCTCCTCACAAGATCCTTAACTTTTCAACATTATCTTAGACATGGTACTTTCTAGATACCAAGATGGAGAGTTACAGATACAGAAGCAGTTTCTTATGCAACACTTCATCTCTTCAAGACCAGCAATGTCTTTGTAAGCTGCTTACAGAAATAACCTTGGATTCCTTGGAAGGACATATTTCTTCATCAAAGTTCTAGCCTATTAAACTTTTTGCTCTTGAAAACTCATATATTTCAGTCGCATAACACAAGGTGTCTCAACTCGCACACCTCAACTCTCAACTCTCACTCTCAATATAACAAGGTCAAACTCATTTATTTCATCAGAAGTCAGGATATTCCTCAAAGGATTTCAATTTAACAGATTACATACATTCAGTCAGCATACAGTTCAATTCTTCATCTACCTCACCATTTTCACATGATAAATCTCTCCCAATTCTGGAACAAAGTTCAAGCTAATGCTAAAAACACTCTATGAACAGAAAGATTTATTTCCACTATCAAGTATAAAATTAAAAACATCACATGTACACTAATAGAAGCAAAGAACCTTAAAACCTTGGGGATCTTCAGCGTGAAAATATCGTGATTCAGAAAGCCTCCATATTCAGCTTTATCTAATCCATTCAAATCTGTGACATCTTCTACCTTGACTAACTGCGAATGATACGACCCTCCACTAGTCTCAACTTCAAAACCTAGAACTGAACCCTGTTAGCCAAATTATAGTTACCTTTGAGAGCTCAAAACAAAAAATTTAAAAATTTGAAGTATAAATTAGCAACGATTGCTATTGATTTAACTAAATGAAGCATAACAAGATTTTGATACAAAATGAGAAAAAAAAAAAAACAAAAATTAACAGTACTAATTCTGCCATTCTAGGTGCTGCAGAGGTCTAACATGGCCTTACTCTACAGGTTGATCTTGGTTTAAATCATATTCTTAAAACATGATCTTACTAGTTGTAAGTTACAACGGCAGAATGCACCTTCAAAATGCTATACAGAAATGAAACATTTGATATTTCAAACATACGTTATAAAAAAAAGACAGGAAGTGCTTATCTCCAAAGAACAAAAGGAGCCTCATTGTCATGATTGGCTGAATGATAATATAAACGGAAATAAGCAATAAGTGTAGACAAAGTACCAAGGAAAAATTATAATAAAACATGGAGGAAGTGAAGCTGAATCTAATAGGTGATACAATTTGTTACGTCAGTGCAAGGTATGGGACTAAAGTCTCTCAATGGACATATGGAGTGTGAGTAATGCTCAAGTCTCACATCAATAATATAAGACACCAATGTTAGATGTATATAGATAAATGCTCCGCAGCCCAGCCCAGCCCAGCCCACCCCATCCCGAGCTAGCTTTTGAGGGGAGTGCACCCTCATATACCTATATCACATTTCCAACAAATCTTTATGCAAAGATTATGTATACCAAGTTTCAAAATGGCTTTGAAGACAACAGTCAACATAAAGTACTTGAGGGGGGCCATCGACCGATAACGAACAAAGTTCTCACTTTTTGAGTCATTCAAATCGTTTCTCAGCCAATAGAACATTAAGACCAGAGGTCCAGAACCAATAGCTAGTACAATTTTAGAACTCCCACGCTATTGCTTATTTAATGAGCTTTCAGTAGAGCTACAAGGAAGTTCAATAAAAAAAAATCTAGTAATCAGTTTTTCTATAGTGAGCGTGTCAGAAAATTGTTCACTAGCTACAAGGTTTGACAACTTTACTGTGCATAAAGACTCAATGCAATGCAGGGACCACTAGCCCTACTGATTTCCAGACTACTCTGCACTCTAAGGCCCAACCGCTCGCCTCCAGTAAAGGAATTCTGGTCCCATAATAAATTCATTAAAAACAAACTCACAGCCTACACAAAAAGCCGTCTGCTACCTTTATATGAAAATTATTATCATGTTGATGTTAGCTAACTTCTCTGCTACGATAACTTTACACAATTGCAAATCACAATGGAAATCCAACTCTAATCGCTGAAACAAATTTTTTGCAAGACCACCTCAATCCAATTAATTTTTAATCACCAAAAGATACACTTTTAGCTTGTGAGAAACTCCTAATAATAACTCCACCAATCACATCGTCTCTCCATACATTATCGTGAGACGGATACAAGACTTAGAAAAATCACTTTAAGCCTCATCAAACACCATCACAAATCAAAAAAATGTTTTTCAGACTACTTCATCCTAAATAAGGATACTAATACTCATTTAACAAGTCTATGTAAAATATCACCTAAATGTACACATCCGTAACAGGAAAAAGTAAAGTTGTAACTTCATCACTTTAGCTAAGATTTTAACTAGTAAAAGAACATGCTACAAACATTTATAATTTTCATTAGCCACAAAGTACGACAACTTTGCAGAATTGCAGCACCCAACCCAACGATCTCTAGCGGGAACCATGAGGAAAAAATTGTTTTTTTCCTCATACTGTTCAAATTTGTCAAAATATACAGCAGCCTTTTTGAAAATTGTGCATGCATGATTGGTTCAACTTTGTTTTCATGCCGTGTAAAGTGATTAGTGTTATTAACGGCTCTATGTTACAACTAAGGTTGTTAGCATTTATTATTTATACAATAAAAAAGCGCAATTATTATTATTTCAAATTTTGTAACCTAAAATAGCTCATGTTCTAAGCGTTTCTCTTTATTTTGACAAAACTTGAACACTCAGATTTTAAGTGAATACTAGCGTGGAAAATAAAATTTATGTTGCCATTGGAAACCTAGCATTATTTTAAATTTTTTATAGAAAAAAAAAACTTTTGGAACAACTGTACAAAAAGGAAAATCTATCATGATTGTGTGCCCCTAAAAGACCCACGTTCTGGCCACCAGACGAGAAATGTCAGTGTCAACATTGATTATCAGAACCAGAATCGGGAAAAAAAACGGCCCAAATTATACATGTCCCAGTTCTCAGCTCCTTTATTCTTAAATACTTCTACAACTAACGCAGGTACCAGCTAGCTTCCATAATAAAATCTCCAGGTTCAAATAGATGTCAGATGTTGGTCACTAAGTCACTAGCCATCATCCAGAAAAGGTGAAAATGCAGAACTGCACAAATAAAACCTACTCCATACCAAAACAAAGAGAAACCTGAAATAGTAACATCCTTTAATTGAAAAATCTACTAGAACTTTCTTTACAAAAAACATCATTATTAATCTCCTTTCCGACATCATCTTTTGAAAATGCACACTTTCTACACCATTCCAGAAAGGGAATCACATCTTTTTTCAAGCTCCAAATAAAAACATTTGCAACCATAATCCTTGGCATTATGCATAAAAGGTTGGGAACTGTAAATTTACTAGACCATTCATCATCACAATTTCAAGACTTTCCTAAAAGGTGGGGCCAGTGGTCCTTTCAAGACCAATTCTGCCTCCTTTACTAAGAAATTGTCATCTTTATACATTGCATATAGATATAGAGGTAACACCATTTAATTTGTAAAAATAATATAAAATAGAGATGTGTGTATGAATGAAAATAAAAAAATAATTAAAACATTTTTTTAAAAGAAAATTGCAGCCAAATTTTGGGATAAACTAAAAAGATAAATATAGAAACTAAAAAGATAAATATAGAATCTAGCATGTAATCAGCAGATTAAAAAATGGGACATCCATTTCTTTCCTTGCATGGCATGCCACATCTATTCATCTAACCTAATGGGTCAGTTTTAATAAATGGAATTAACAATATGAAGTTTTTTTTAAAAAAATTGAGAGCATTAGCCATTATTTCAGGGCTCTATTGTGGCATTGTATTAATTAGTTGAGTTAAATCACTTTATTTTATATAAGTTGGTGATATGCCTAGATCTATTTGTTTCAATTCATCAGCGTCCAACATCTAACTAGTGATACAAATAAATGGGGAGCACCACACCAATGTGAAATAGTTACCTTGGGTGCATAAACTTATTAACCCATAAAAATGTGCCACATGAAATGCAATATCATTATCAATAGTATATATTGAGAATCACATTATTGTAGCACAGTAATACAAATATGAATTGGGTAAATGAAAAAGCCAGAGGAAATTGATCTGCTAAAAAAATGTGGAGAGAAAATTAGCGGGCAAATGGGTAAGCACAACACTGCTAGCAAGAGAGAATCTAATAACACTATTTGAGTCTCTGGTTTGGTATTTCAGGTCGAGCATGTGTTGATTTCAGGTAAAACAGTTACACACAACCGAGCCACTTATTAGATCAAATTTTCCATAATACATAAATGAAATTCAAAGTTTTTACTTGCAAAATTTAGACTATAGTAGTATCTATTAACCCCAAAACTGTAAATATAAATAATTAAATATTCTCATAAATTCCCAAAAATACAAATACAGGCTATACAGCTACATATTTTACAAATCTACACCTGGCCCAAAAAGGAAAATTGCGAGCATTTACAACCTGGAAGTACCAATTTTACTCAAGCTGCCATTAAAATGATATGATGAGACGGTCTGGCTGACACATTTTCAACATCAACTCAACTACTGTAGCATCAAGCATGCAACAAATTGCCCTTTTCTTGAAAAAAAATCAAATAAAACGAGAATTTCTGCTCATAAAACAGACTCGGGCGTAGGTTGGCTCGTACTTCTATAATGACAGCTTGAAACCGATGATTATAAAAGATTCTACTATTTCTATTTGTAAAGAACAAAGCATAGAAATCGCAAACAATCTGGACCATTTTTTTCCGTTGGATTACAAGGTGCGCTAAAAGGGGGCCAGGTGGTACTTGCTAGTTGCTAACATCTAGATAAGATTCGATTATCAATTTGGACTATTCTTATTTCTTCCAACTCTAGTATAAATAATTTCACTGAAAAATCAATAAGGTTCTTAGAACCTCCTATATGCTTACAAAATCCGATATCACGTCGAAGTACTAAGGGAAAGAAATTTTGGCCACTACTTTATGCGAAAATTCTAAAAACAAAACCACTTTACCCAATATTTAGTACTTCCATGAAAATTCTCTAAAATATGCACCAATTTAGACATTTAAAGAAGGAAGGGAGAAGAAAGTAAAATTACCCGCTCATCGGACATAGGAATAGCAAGAAGACAATCAGACTTTTTACTAGCATCAACACAATGCAATCTCCAAGTAGCAGTCAAATTAAAAAACGCCATATCCAAACAAACATCAACTTCAACTTCAATTCCATACAAATGAAGCGGAATCAGCACCGGCGGATTACACCGGCCATGAACATAAGGTTGATAGCTTCGAACATCAGGATTATCAACAATCAAGGGATCAGAAATAACCGCATAAACCATAGGAGAAGTCGGAAGAAAAGAAACCTTTTCCTCTCCCGATGATGACTTGGTCATTGACGGTGTAGGTTGCGGTGGTTTCATGGACGGATCTTTGCCATAGTAAATTCGCTTGGATAACTTTAATCCAAGTTCTACTGATTTTTGAAAATCGTCCGCCATTGTTGAGTTAAGAATGGAGAGAGAGGGGAGGGGGGAATTGAAATTGAATTGAATTGAGAAAGAAGTACGGGGAGAGTAAAAGAGTGGAGAGAAAGGAAAGGATGGATTGTGTTCGAAAGCGAGGGAGACCGGTTTATTGAATTAATTAATTGTATTGTACTCCTGTCCCTCATTTAATTTGCGACATTTTTCATTTTAATCCGCTTTATTAATTTACATCATTTTATTTTTTGACAATGACTCACCACGTTCTTTTAATTTCATCCATATATTTTAATTTTTAACTATTATTTAATCTCAACCGTATAATTTATTTTCTCCTTTTATTTATTACTATTTTCTAACTTTTTCATAAAAAAATAAGGAAAAATTACCCAGAATAATACGACCTTTCACTGATTTCCCAAGAATAATACGAACTTTCAATTAACCACCAATAATACGAACTTTGACATGTATTTTCCGCTGGCATACATGACCTATTTATAACCGGTAGTTTAGGTCTTTTTTTGACCGTTGCTCAGCAGGTTTCATCTTGTATTATTAGTGGTTAATTGAAAGTTTGACTATCGGTTGAAACTTGCTGAGCAACGGTCAAAAAAAGACCTTTACTACCGGTTATAAATAGGTCATGTATGCCAGCGGAAAATACATGTCAAAGTTCGTATTATTGGTGGTTAATTGAAAGTTCGTATTATTCTTGGAAAATCAGTAAAAGGTCTTATTATTCTGGGAAATTTTTCCAAAAAATAATTATTTTCTCTTTAATTCAAATTATGTGGGTGAGAGTAATATATTTGTATTGTATATTTGTATGGAAATGGGTTTGTTTGTGATTGAGAATTTGAGATGTTGTAAACATGTTTTGTTTTATTCTAAAAATCATTATTTTAATTTCGCTAAGGGAATGGACCACTTGATTAACAAGGGAATCACACGTTGCTAGTTTGGATTGGGAGGTTCACCGGCCATGTACAATTATGGAATTTGTTCATATTTAAAATGTTTATTTTTTACAAATCACGGCTATCGAAGTATCAAAGTTTGCATGCACAGTACAGGCTAAAACACAGAATTTCGACCTTTTTGGTGGTCTGACTTTTAGGTTAAGTCGTCGGAGTTATGTGTTTTGGCCTAAACCTATAAACTTTGGTAGATGTAATACACAAAAACTAAACATTAAGGCTATAGTTCGCAAATTATTCTATTATTAATGTGGGTTTGATCCAAATTCAATTTTGAAAAACTTTTATTTGCTAAGCACTAAATTTTAATTGCTTTTTCTAAAATAGTTTCAATTTTTTTTATTAATTATGAATAATCATAATTATAAGGCTACTTACCTAATAACATTATTGTCCAAAATCCAAATAGTGATCGATTTTTATTGGTTAATTGCTAAAAAATTTAAGAATGGACGACCAAAATCAAAATCAAAATCATAATTATAAGGTTGCTTATCTAAAGTGCTCAAATTAAAATCAAAGGCAAACTTGAGAAAAAACAAATGGAAAAAAAATAGCTACACAATATACGAATATATATTGATTAGATTAATCGTATAGATTATATATATAATATATGAAGTACTATAATAATAATAATTATAATTATATATATAATGGAGGTCAAAACTCAAAACTTGACATCTTAGGCTCTTTGAACATTACAGAATTATTGGAAACTAGAACGTACAACTAATCAATAAATAATAAAGTAGTCACAAAATAATTTTATTCCACATTTCCATGACTATGAGGATGACGCATGGACCTCAATCCATGATAACTAATTTAATGTTAATTATTCGTAAAGGTTCAACTAATTATTTTCTATATATTATATATAAAAATATTAATTTCTATATATTGATTCAGCTGTTTATGGGCCCAAGATTGCGGTCATTATGCTTCTAATTTGAATTGTTCTATAACATATTTAAACTTGCACAAATTCTTACTATAGACCGTTTATAGCATAGACGGGTGAATTTGGGTCAGTCCATTTTGTAAAATAAGTAACTGATTAGTCATTAGCCTTAATTTTTAAATTTAAAATCATTGGGTTGGGCTGTTGGGAGAGTCATCTTTGCCATAAACGGTCTCTCAGGAGACCTTGTGTTAAACTTGTAATCAAAAATCACAAACTTATACTATCTTTGTTGAGTTGACTTATAGTATATATTTAGTATGTTTATAATTTTTAAGTAATCAATTAGAAAATATAGACTAACTATATGGTTCGTCTTATGATGAGACAATCTCATACAAAACGAGCTACTCCTTCTATTCATAGAGAATGAGACATTTGGATTTTGCTTCAAAACCAAAGAGGGGTGGGGGACCACTTAAAAGTAAGTAAAAAACCCTCTTTTTTCGTAAAGGGTATTGATATTTATGTGTTGTTGACTTGTTGCGTTGTTGTAGTAAGAATAAACGGGTAAAAAAGAATGATAAAAATAGAATTGGCCAATGGGACATTTTCAGTGAATTGACCCAATAAAAAAATGTCTCATTCTCTATGAATAGGAGGGAGTATTATTTATCCAAAATTTCTAATTAATTAGAAGTGTTCTCTATTGTTAGTTCAATTTGATAAATATATAGAAGTAAAAAAATATTCATATCTATAATATTTGTTAAGTTCGTCAAAATATATAATTTTAACATACATTTTTTTATTATTTCTTTATTATTTTAATAATGCGTATTTTGTAGATATTAAGGCTGAAACATATATTAAAGTGGATAATTAAGCTTAATTTTATAGGTTACTCTCTTCATTCTTTTTTGTTTGTCTACTATATAAGTTTGTCTATTTTAAGAAAGAGAAATTTAAATTAGATTTTTGAAGTATATATAATATATTGAACATAAAATATATCTATGTGAAATATTGTTAGATTTGTCTTATGTAAAGCTTTTTATTATATAATTTTTATAAACTTTTTATATAAAATGTATAGTTAAAGATATTAAAACTTAAAATTTACTAAAAAATACCTGGAAAAGTTAAAGTCGACAAATAAAAAGACAGAATGATACTAAAAAATTTCATATCCTGTCGCCTTGGTTAGTTGGTTAATGATGATCATGTGCTGTGCATAGTGTAGCTATGCATCAAGTAGGTGGACAAGAATAAAGCCCGAAACAATGAAGTCATGTGAATTAATTCCTAATCCCCCTCTGGCCTCTATACTACTTCTACCACTTCATAAACAATGATAGGCACTTTAATTTATTCAAAAGTTTTTTAAATAAATTAGAAAATTATTGAGAGACTCTCTTTTGTAAAGACAACTCTTAAAAGTCCAGCCCAAATCTATATTTAGAGTTGTAACAATATATATTTAGAATTAGACTGAGCTTTTGAGAGCGTCTTTACAAAAGACGGTCTCAAATAAGAATTTTAATTTATATAAATAAAAAGATTGAATTGTCAAAACTCAAAATATGTGATGGTAGCGTTTGACAAATTAGTTATCTGAAATAATTTGTTATTGAGTTATGAAATTAGCTGGTTAAATTAATTAGTCACTTCAATCGACTATTAGTGTTAGCCAAACACTCTTTTTAGAGAGCAAGTAAGGTATTTTTTTCAAATTTAAATCTAAATTAATTTAAACTAATTAATAATAACAATGATTATAAAATAGAAGTATAAAGGTAAACATTTAGAAAGTAATAATAGTATGAAAATAACCTTTTGATTTTAATTTAATGTCTTATTTTTTTGTCATGATTTGTCTTAATGTACTTTTATCTCAATATCAATCAAAAGTAATATTTAATTAATCACATACGATTAAAATTAAAATATTTAGAATTGAAATATTGACAAGTATCAAAAAGTAAATTTTAAAAATACACTCTAAACTACCTTACTGGAGTACTATAAACTACTTATTTCATGGCATTATACTTGTCACATTTCACTTTTTACGTAATTGAATGCGTGATTTTGATTTTATATCTTAAATTAGGCTTAACTCAAAATTATAAAAATTTTGATATTATATAAGTATACCATTAGACGATTTATATAAGATTTAATGTGACTATATAATTTTTTTTATATATTAACCGCAGTATACAAAATACTTAAAAGATGAATAATACTATAATATCAAATTTAACAGTATTTCAGTAAAAGCATAAAATACTTAATAAGAAATTAAGTTCAAATGAATGAGGAAAAGGTACGTATATAATATAAATATAATCATCATACAATATACTAATTGATAAACATCTTTGCCATTTGTCAATGTGTAATTCAATTGTGCCAAATGTTATCACCTTATGAATCACATTTTAATTGTTTTGCCATTTGTCAATTTATCCTTCATGATTAATTTATTTGCCTTCTATCCAATAAAATCAATTTAGGAAGATGGGGAATTATGTGGTTAATACAATAATAGAATGAAACTCTTCATTTTATGTAACTTAAATGAAATGAAATCTAAGCATAGAGTAAGATAAAAAGCAAGCAATAATAATAAGAATAATAATAATAATAATAATAATAATAATAATAATAATAATAATAATAATTTAATATGGATATTAATACTAATATTTTGAGTAATGAAAATTTATTCTCTTTCCAAAAATAATAATAATAATAATAATAATAATAATAATAATAATAATTCAATATAGATATTAATACTAATATTTTATTTTAATTAAAAGTTTTTAACATAACCATATGGATGTACAATTAGACCAGAACACAATAATATTATTGCTAACATTAAAAAAAGTATTTTTAACAAAATCCGTGCATAGCACGGGTATAATACTAGTGATCATTAAAAAGAAACCCTATCATTCGTTACAGCAATGTACAGATTCGTATATGGTATGAACTCATCATGCACGTCACCATAATTTATTATTGGATTTATGTGCCTATAGAATCCTGATGATCAAGCATTCAAGCTTCATCATCCTTTAAAACTTTTACTTTTTTATATTTTATTATTATAGGGTACAGGTATCAGTTGGGAGTTTTTTTACTGCGCGCATCTCTCATTAGTCTTTACTCCCTCTTTGAGGATAACAAGTATGGTTTGCCCGCCTCTTTCAAAAAAAAAAAAAATCCACTCGAACACTGTCTTGTGCGAGATACTGACTTATTATATTACGTACTCATTTGTCCCTGTGAATTATTTGCAACATAATTCAAATTAAAGTGAAAGCTTTATGCAAATTACGTATCAAATTTAAAGAGACAGGAGAGTAACGGGCATTATTGGTGAAGTGATCATTAATTGTTCATCATCATCATACCCAATGTATTATCCCGCTCATAGGAAACTATAATTAGGATTGGAGAGGAAAGAAAGACAATAACTCATACCCATAAAAGAAAATAAGGTTAAAGAGTCCCTCAACTCGAAAAAGATTCACGAACATATTATTGGTGAAGTGATCACCGTTCATATCAGTTTGAAAAGAAAGAATCAACAGTTAAGAGACATATTGGGACATATACATAAAATAAAAGGATGGACAAGCATGAAAATGGACCAAGTCATGATCATAATGATATGATTTTGATTATTTGCTTCTCCTATTACTAAAAATATCTTGTATTTTATTTTAAAAGAATGGCTGATGGCTACTTAATTAGGGTGGATTAGTGGAATGCTACTCATAATATCGGCCTGATGTTGGGGATCATGATTCATGAGAGAGTATAATGTCATCTCAAACAATCTCATGTGAATCATGTTCTAATAAATAGTATATTTTTTTTCCTTATTTCTTAACACAAATTTTCGTGAGAGACGGTCTCTTTGAGAGATCATCTCTAATTGGGTTGGTCCATTAGGCAAAATGTAGGGTAAATATAGACAGTAAATTTTAATGAATTGGGCTTGAGAGACGTCTCTCAGAAAGAAGGTCTCTCCGAAGACAACCTGCTTTCTTAATCATTTACGGCCCATTTGGTTTGGGGAACTTAATGGTAATAATAGAAATTAAATGATTTATAGTAGAAAATTTCATTAAAAGTTTCATGTCATTCCCATGGTGATGAAACTTTGATCACAAAAAAGTTTTTTTGCTTACAAATTTTCATTACTACTTAATACCAATTCTCCCAATGGTAATGCGTTGAATGAATTCTATGAAGAAAGTGAGATAATTAAAGTTGGACAAGCATAGATATCGAGGAAGCAAAAAGATTTTTCAACTAAAATTACGCTAGTTTTCGTTTTCATTACCACTATTTAATAACATTTACCAAACATAACGTTAGTGTTTTATATAATCATCTATAATGAATTAAATCACATATATGTTTACATATTATATAATGATATTGTTAATTGTTAATTAAAAATGAAAGTGACATTTTAATGCATATCGTGGATTAACCATGCTTTGGACGGAAGCACTAGATATAAGTTAGGATTTATGACGCAATATATAGCTATGTACTAAACTAAATGTGCATTATGTATCACGAATAACAATAAATAAACATAAATAACAATAACAACACGAATTCTTATTTGAGACTATCTATACAATAGACGTCTCAAGTTTTGGCATGACCCTATTTACAAATTAAAAAAAACTAATTGATGATTTTATAATTTAAAAGGGAGATATGGACTGGGCTCTTAAAAAGCGTCTATACTATAGACAGTTCTCAAGAGAGAGCCTATTCATTAGTTGGATACATCTTATTACTTTTTTTATGGTGTTAAGCCCATTTGTATATTTTGAAAGTTGGGCCTAAGCCCATGATTTTTAAAGGTCGTAAATAGAGGTGTTCAACGGGCCGGGGCGGGGTGGGTCATGTCAAATGATAAACGAGTCGGGGCGGGTCAAACCCATTTAAATTCGACCCACTTTGACCCTTTTTTAAAATTTCATAGAATAGGTTTTTTTATTATACTTTATGGCCCGTTGGGTCAACCCACTTATGTATATAATAATAGCATTAAAAAAAGTGGTAAATTTTTTTCCGCAAGTAATACTTATAATTATCCGGCCCGGCCCTTTACACCAAGGCCCGTTATTGACCCGACCCGTTAAAATGTGACCCGACCCTTGACCCGTTGGGTCAACCCGACCCATTGAACACCTCTAGTTGTAAATTATCCCAAGTATAAAGCGTGTCTTACGGTAAGATCATCTCTTATTTAGGTAAAATAGCTTAATACTAGAAATTTATAGTATATGAAGTTTTTGTTGTGAGGACGTTCAGCAATAGATGATCTATCAAAAAATATAACTACAAAAAAAGCATAAATTATTGTGAGAGACTGTCTCTCCGAGAGGCGCATTAGATATATGGGTTAAATAACCCAATCAATATAAATTAAAGAGAAAATAAGAATGTAGGCTTATTATTTTGGGGTCGTCTCTTTAAGAGACGAACTCTCAAAAAATAACTACTTAAAAATAACCACAAAATTGTGCGTCCTACTTATTTTTAGGGCTTTATGTTGTAGGCCTTTTTATATCAACATTAGTCTTATTGCCTTATTGGGCCTATTCACTTTTGGCCTTTTTACAAGAAAATTTGAAACATCATCATCATACTAAGAAATAAAGATTCAAATATTAAGATTAATATTTTAATAAATAAATGGGAGAAATTTAATCATATAGTAGCATTTGTTTTTTCTTTTTTTTAATTTTGAGGGTCTTTGAAGATAAAATTGATACAGAATCCTAAAATTTACAAAACGGTCTTCTTAAAAATTGTCCATTATATTCTCTCATTGAGAGTCTAGAGAAGGAAATTTGGTAGATAATAATGATGAAATAATTTTAATCGTTTTATTTGGGAATTTGCAGGCTTATAGCTAGAAGAGACGTCCAGTTGGAAAACGATTGAAATAAACTAAGTGCCCCAATACTTAAGGCCGACCACACAAATCACAATATGATTGTTATGAGCTAATCATTATTCGTTCATATTTAAAGCCAAATAAAGTTTCATTAAATCACTTTATAATCTAAAAAATCAATGAGTGAAATAAAAAAATAGTGATGGGTTATTCCCCAAAATAAAAACGGTGTAAAATGAGTTGGACATATAATGATAAATGAGTGGGACGGAAGTAGTAAACGAGTAATTGAAGTAACTTAAAGTTTGGGAAGAAATTAAAATTGATCATTAATTAATGTATTACATAAATAGATTATAGAAAACAAATTACAAGTGTTGGAAATGTGAAATGTACCAATTTAAAGCCGGCAATGGCATGTTCAACAATGTGTAAAGGGAAGAATCATGTTCATTGTTGTGTGCTTAATTAGTACATTGGTGTCATATAACATCACACTTGTTGAATACTACTAGTAATTGCCATAATATTTGGAATTTGGTTGGTAGTTTGGTAGTTCATCAAATGACTTGTTCCATCACTTAGTATGAGTTAAAAGAATTCCGTCGTTCTTATTCAGCATTATTTTTTATTTTAGAATGTTTTTCTTATTTTACATTATTTTTATTGTTTGATAACGACATAGGTTTGGAAAAAGTTGAGTTACGACTAGTTAATACAATCTAAACCTAACCTGAAATAAGTGAGTTTGTATTGAGACCTGATCAACCTAACCTAAACGAGTTAAGTAGTTGTGATCTGATCTATTGTTGGTCAGCTTAGGGCTACCATTTTTGACCCAATTAACTAAATGGATTACGTTTGGGTCAAGTAGTTTCTGACCAGTTTATATATGAATCAAATTTGACTATGATCTAACTTGATCTGTTTGATAGGCGAAATGACATATCACTTTTTTTAATCTTAGTCATACAATTTAACTCTTTTCAATTTTATTCATATATTCATACTTTCCCCTTATTTATTAGTTATTACAAAGTATTTATATTTTTCTTAAAAACATCAACTATTTATCTTAGAAGGATATAGGAGTATGATCTTTGTGGATTTATCAAGAAAATTGTCCTTTCAAAAATAAATTATACTCCCTCTATTATCTAATGTTCTTCTCGTTTAAAACATTATATTTTGGAGAGAGAAATTTGATTCAGATTTTTAAAACATATATGAATGATAATGTGAGATCTCGTTATATTCGTCTTAATGTATATTTTTTTATTATATATTTTTTATAATTTTCTATGATGCGTATTTAGAGATAGTAAAACTCAAAACTTATTTTAAAAACTGTGTGAAAAATAAATTAAAAGAACATTTAAAAATAAAGGGAGTATTTCTTCGATCTTATTTAATATTCACATTTCAAATACGAGAAGGAACCAAGAAATATTGTTATTGGTTTAAAGATTCTCATGTTATGTAATTATTTATTGGTGAAAGTCACGAGAATAATTATGGTGCTTTGAAACATAAAATTTGCTATTATAGGGGAGATATAAAAATGAAAACAATCTTTTAACATTATATAAGGAGAAGTACATATAAAAAAGAGAATCAAGTTATTTTTAAATTAAAATTATATATTTAATGTCCATATTATTTTTGTCAAAAACATGCCTCGAAGTAGAAAAATTTACAATTAATAACTTTAAGATATTTCCATAATTCCATTTGAAAAAAGAAAAAGCAAATTAGAACGAATAGATCTGATAATTTAGATACCATGTTGTATTATATGCTGATTTAAATACATTTGGTCCGTGTCAAAGAACCAACTCAACCAAAAGCTTAAGCTGATGGTTGAGGCCCCAGGATATGTTATATACTCTAACAGTCCGTTTGGAGCATTCCGTTCAAAGCTAGCTAAGAGAGAAATTTAAACTTAAATTCTTTTGAATATATAAAGTTAAAATATATTTATATGAGATTTTTTTAGACTTCTCTTGATGTATATATAGAACTTTACATAAAATTTTGTTAATTTTCGTGAAATGTGTTTAATAGATATCAAAGCTCAAATAGTCTGCAAAAAAAAAAAAAGGAAAATGATATATACAAGTATCCAACTCTACAGGATGTGTATAAAAAAGAATTTTTAACTTATTTATGTAATATAATATTATTTTTGCTTTGAAAATAATTATAGAAAATATTTAATTCTTTTCTAATTTCTAAACTAAAATTTTTCTTAAAAAATTAAAATTATTGACAACCAATATAATCTTTTAATTTTTATAAATAGCCTTAAGAGCGGTCGTAAATATAACAAAAAAAATAAAGAGAGTAGATTATTTGCTTCCTTATTTTATAGTTACTCAATAATCAGTGGCGAATTTAATACTAAAACTCGGTAATAGCACAATCATGACAAAAAAATTCATCTCAAATTAATGTCTTATATTTTGTATAAAATAAAATATATAGATGGTATAAATGATAATTGCTTGCACGTCTTGCCTAAGATTGGGGAGTTGTAATTTGTACATAAAGTTACTGTAGCGTGTGAATTTTTTGTACGAACTATACTTTCTCGCCTTAGAAAAATAATGTTGGAAATCATCTCAAAAATTGAAACAAACAATATCCATTGATTTAGCTGTTTGTTTTTATAGTATTTTTATCAAAATTACTTGTTAAAATGTATTATGTTATTTTTATTTTTATTTTATTTCATAATTTATTCGTTTGATCAAATTAAACCGCTCAAAACAATCCCAACTTTCGCATATTTTCTAATATCTCTAACTTTGTCACTTTGTTATTCAGGACATACCCTTTAATATGGTAACCGGTTATAACCTGTAAATCACAGACAACTTAAAAATATATCTAAATTATATATATTACAAGGTTAATTGAAAAGTATTCATCAATAAAATGCAAACTACATTATGAAATTTAATTTCAACAATGACAATTTCAAAGGATTAGCATAAATTTTAAAATACTTTATTTAAAAATTGATTTTACTCTTATAAGACCAAATTAAAGCGTAATAGAACCACTCAAGTATGCCGCGGCCTCACGTGTGCGACGAGGAAAATTTTATACTAGTCGAATTCAAACCTTAAAACATCCATTTCATGACTTAAAAAGTCAAATCTAACACTTAAAATCCCTACTAGCTCCAAGCCTCAATCTTTCTAGCTCATTCCACCACCTAAATTGCCTAAATCCTTAAAACCCCCTCTAACCCTTAATTTTATATTTTACTTACAAACTCTAACTGTAAAATACTTATTTTAAGACTTAAAATGCATATTCAAATGATTTAAAGTTCGTCAAATCCTAAACTTAAAATGTCCATTTCGAGGTCTATAATGTCCAATTATTTAAAATAGCAACTTTAAAATTAAGAGTTAGACCTGCGAATGGTCGCACATATGTTGCCGTGAATTAATTACTGTAGTCTATATATATAAATAATAGCCCAAAAGTAAATCATTCCATTCTTGCATATTTAACTGAAAAAAAAAACGTTTTTTCATTCACTATGATTAGCGAAATCCTTTTGTCAATTAATAATTATAATCATAATAATAATAATAATGATTATGAATGATGTAGGACACATAGATCGTGGCCAAGTTTAATTTTGCTACCATCTCTAATATTGGTGCAAGTAATTAAATGTGGACGCTCAGTGCTCACACTCAGTACTCACACATATAAGTGGCCCCATATAAATCTAATACCCCAAATCAAATCATGTTTACTATAATAGATCCATATAGACCTGACCCATCCCACGCGTTCGACTCGTTTTTTAAAAATTAGGTGACTAAGTATTACATAATTTTTTTAAGATCTAATCTATTGTTATTTTATTAATTTATTTTAAAAAAATGACCTAAAATAAATAATCCAACATTTTTATGATTTTCCAATAATAATCTCACCTATTGGTTAAACATGAATAATCCAAGCTTTATTTGTCTAGAGTAAATTTGGGTAATCCGATGATCTGCTATAGTAGTTAATTGACAAAAATAGTAAACTATGGTCAGGGCAGGGGCGGAGCAAAAGTTTTAGAGGCCCTATTTGTTTTTGCGATTTTTTTTAAAATGGGGCCCTTTATTATATTAAAAGATTCAAAATTTTTCACTCCAAGAAAAATAATTCAAGACAAAATGTATTGTAACATTATAATACTTTAAATATAAAAAAGTTTTACAAATAGATCACTTAAAAAGTATTGCTCGGAACCGGGACTGAATAGCACCATTTAATATTTGAGGGCCCCTTATTTTGAGATGCCCTAGGCGGTCGGCTACCTCGGATGCCCAAAGAACCGCCCATGGGTCAGGGTCTGGGGAGGGAAGGTGGACGACAACTCATACCCATATAGGAGAGTGTGGTCAGAGAGTCTCCCAACTCTAAAGCATCTTCAAAAGGGGCAGGAGAGTGTGGTCATTTTAAAATATTAACGGAAAGCATTACAAAGTAATTGAAGCTATTTGATACATCATATCCTACCCGACTAATCTACTTGACAAGTCTAACATGATTTTTTTTTTTGAGTTATAACCTATTATTACTTTATTAATTTTTTATAACTATTTAATATTGTGTAATTTTGATTTCATGAGTTGTTTATATCAAATATAATAATAAAAATATTTAAAAATTTTAACGGAAAGCACTACAAGGTAATTTAAACTATTTGATACATCGTAACCTACCCGACAAATCTTTTTGACAAGTCTAATTATATAAAAGTTCATACGTTATGATTATTTGATACATCATCCATTCGGGTTACATGCAAAATAAACCTAAATGTCAACTGTTCAAGTCCTTAGTGTCAAGCAATAATGAACTCAATTAACAGTTTAGTTTAATTGTCAAGAGAATTTATTTAAAATTTAAGCGAACAATTTGATGAGCAAATTTTAATTTAACCGCAAGCGCACGGTGTACGCGTAGTGCGGGTCGAACACAAGGAGGCTAAATAATTCCGAATTGTATGTTTATGACGAGCTAAGACAAGATTCAAACAAATAATATGGGATGATGTTCTAATCCTAAGATGCAATCAACAAAGACAATACTAAAAATGATGTATAACAATGATATGAAAGACACTAGGGCGTCGGGTATCATCCAATTCTAACATGGAATTCAATTAATTTCATGATTGTATGAAATTGAGCCATAAATATGAGAGAACGTGATCTGATTAGTCTCAAGCTTCCGCTCTATTGACTAATATCGATTTAAGACCAACTAGCATTAATCCTCAAACTTCCGTTCTATTGGCTAATACTAGAAGGAATTTAACTCAAATATATCTCAATCCTAAGTTAAACCAATTCTCAAACTTCCATTTTATTGAAAAGGCTAACAAAGATGTTTAAATCGAGATTCATTAAGCATAGGTTCAATCATCGACTCAAATCGCACACAATCAATCAATAAAATATCAATCCATGCTTCGATATAAGATGGCCTACCGGTTGTATTTGTATTTTGTACTAGCTAATCGCAGGGTCGGCTCTAGGGATGAGCAAGAGGGGCCGTCGCCCAAGGCCTATATCAAAAAACCAAAACTAATGATTGTAGAAGGGTTTATATAGGTGATAAATTGCAAAGAAAAAGGACCACATTGTGCTATTTCGCCCAGAACCTCAATATATCTAGAGACGACTCTGGCTAATCGTAGTTGCCACTATCAAATTATTATAAATCATACAACATGAACAACCCACTGTCTTGAAATACCATCACTTGCATTAATGACCAGTGTATTATGTATACATGTGTTTACCGAGATGTACTACGATCCCATATGCATGTTGCTTTTCATCACTTGTCTCGTGATAGATTTTAATTGTAAAAATTTTTTAAAATAAAAATTGACTAAAAAATAGTAGATTACTACTAATGATAACGTGAAATTAAAAAGGATTTTATTTCAGTAGTGTAATTATTTATGTATATCTTTTTAATAAGAATATTAAACAGGGACGGAGGTAAAAGATTTTAATTGAAATTGTTACAAAACAATTGGAAATCATAGCAAACAACTCGTTTTCGAGTTGTTTTGTGTTCACTTTATTTTCAAGCTTGTGAAGGTTCAGATGGATTCATGTAACGTCTAGTTATCTTGTATTTAATTTAGGTTTTGCCGGTCGTTTAAATGTATTACAAACGGTATATAATGTAAACAAATTACAAACGGGAATTTGTTTCAAACCCCTTAAAGATGACAAAAATGAAATTACAACTCAATTACAATGCTTAATGGAAAGTGAAGATTAGTTTGTAACACAAAATGTTACCCGGAAACTTGATACAAGTTGTAGGCGTGTGCTCACTTTCCTTTTGTGATATTTCCCCCACAAAGGTACTTGGGTTTAGATGTGGAAATTCACAACGAGATACAAACAACTCCAACACTACCTTAGTACTTAGGAAGTGTAATGTAACAACAATGTGTTTAGAGAAATTATGAGTATTGTATTACTTGAACAAAAGTTAATTACTCTCTTGATCAAGCTTAAGAACAAATGAGAGAGGAGAATAGAGAATTTAGAAATTTCAAGTGAAAGGTGCAAGGAACAATATCACCCAAGGTCCTCTATTTATACTAAGTAGAGGAGCCTTTAGCCTTAATCACCATTATGATCATAATGGTGATCATAATCTTCAATGCCATAACTCTAGAGAATTATGAAGAATTATGGTGCTTAATTCTCCCTAATAATGCAGAGAATCAAGTGCATTAGTGAGTATCCAAGGCATTAAACACGAGAAAACGGGAAGAAAAGCAACGGTCTTTTTCCCAGCCCAGACCGCCGAGTCGGCGGTCGGTCCTCACAAAGGATCGCCGACTCGGCGATAGCCTTCTGACCAAAACGAGTTTTTCCAGTGAGCAAAGCCGACTCGGCTTTAGCTCTCTCTTAGGGACAGCCGAGTCGGCGATTGGCTTCTGACCAATTTTGACTTGGTTTGTCCCTTTCCTCATTTTGTCATTATTATAAATGCCTTACGGACTTAGTATATTAATACGTTTTGTCCCACTACTCATAGTAGCTTTAATTGATATATTACGGACTTATAAACTGTCCCACTACCTTAGTAGTACTTGGTGATAAAATATTCAGGATTATTATCTATTATACACTAAATGTCCAACAAAATGCTTGTGCCTTGTTGATTTCGGTCAGGGCCGTTCCTGAGGGTAGTTTTGAGGTGCAATCGCCTAGGGCCCAGCCAGAGCCGGCTACAAGCAGGAGCAGCCGGAGCTCCTGCTCTGGGCCTCCTTCATATTGGGGGCCTCTATGTTTCTGCTTATATAATTGGTCATGCAGTTATTGCATTGTGACAAATAGCTAGTATTGTCCCCGATGGTAAAGCTATTAATATGTTAATTCCTAGATCCCTTGTTCAATTCATCTTGCCTACAATTTTTCTTTTTTTTTTTGATTTTTTTATATTGAAATTCTTCTTTTGTACATTGCTGTTTTTTTCCTTTAGACTTTTACTGTTTACATCGTATATATTGGGTTTTTTTTCAACTTTATGTAAAATTTTACCCATTTGTTATTTTTTTCCATTTGTTTCAATTCTAGCCCAATTATTAATGTTAAGTTTTTTTTTATGCTGCTTAGGACCCGATTTTAAAGTGCACATTATTTTTTTGTTTTTTTGGTCTAATTATAGGGTTTAATTACATATTTAAGTAGTTCATTGTTTTTTGCTAATATTCAGTAGTTGGTGGCTATTTATTTATCGTGAAACTTTTTTAGGTTATAGCCGTTAGTGTACTAGTGAATATCGTATATTGTTTTTACATTTCAAGTGAAAAAGTACATTTAATAATTATTGGACAAAAAAAAAGTATTGGACAATTGGCGTTGTTGATTTTTTTTTTTTGTACTTTTCTCAATTAAATAGTTTACTTGTACAAATTAGAGCTTTATCCTTTGAAAAATATAATATTTTATCAACTATAACTAAAAAAAATAGTTCGGACACATGTTAATTTCTTAAGGGCCTACAAATTAATTTCGCTCAGGGCCACTAAAATACCCAAGACGGCCCTGGGCCCAGCTCATGAACGGGGCCCTAATTGAGTTAATCCTTATTATTAAAAATTGTATTTGCATAAATAGCTTCTAACGTGGATTGAATTTACAATATTGAGTTTCTTAATCAAGCGCATGATCATCAAACTATATTAAAAAACAAACTGAAACTTTAACTATATAAGGGCCATTTTTCTATTTTCTGCCTAGGGCCCAAACATTATTAGGAACGGCACTGATTTCAGTTTAATTTTCTTTTTAAGATAAATTTCATCTAAGTGTACTATCAGACAATATTAAAATGAGTAAATGACTAAACAATCAAATAAATTAATAAAAACATTCATTTAAACATTCATTTCAAAAAAAAAAAATAAAATAAAATAAAAATAAAAACATTCATTTTGAATTTTAAACATTTAAATTTATGAATTTGAGCTTTTTGTACGGTTGTAATTTAAATATAAAATTTGATCACTTCAGATTATTAATAATGTGCTTTGACTTTGTTCTCAGAGTTGAATTTGTTTTAGTAGTCGTAATAACAACAGAGTTTGTAAAAATTAAGTTTCAATTTAATAAGAAATTGATTAGAATAGATCAAGTTGTATTCAGTTCAACAAAAAATACAAGTTTAATTAAGAAAACATAATGTAATAGAAGTCAATTTAAATCATTTTTTGGTTTTAATTATTCTAGCTTTTTTTTTTGAAAAAGAATTGTATCGTAGCCTCGTAGGTGCATAAAGACCCTTGCTCGTATAGTCAAAGCCTACGACCTATACTAGTAGACTCGTGTTATAATCCCATAAAAGAATAAAGTTGATTTTTCTTTCCAAAATCTCACCACGTGTGAGTATTTTCACAATAACGATAATTATGCTATTAGGTTTGTATATACATAAGAGACAAGTAGAAAATAATACATCGCATTTAAATTAAATGTCAATTAGAGATGATCTGAGAGATCGTCTATCACAAAAATTTAAATAATGCAAATTTAATATAGTTCCTCTTCAAATTTAATAATCCATCAAATTTATATGCTACTCGAACATTTTTTAAATTATCAATCTGATTTTAAGTGTTCACATTCCCAACAAGCAAGGAAGATAATCTTAGAAGTTATAAGGTTCTAGGTTATTCTTTTATTAAGTATATATAATATCTAATAATATAATATAATAGAATGTGACAATAATTGACGTATAAACAATAAGACCAAGTGCAAGAAAATAATGATTGTTTAGGCCAATAATGAAGGGAATGGGTGAAAGACACGTATGTTTGAGTTAATAGTAGACTAATCAATTTTCTAATCAAATGGATAACTACTTACTTATAACATATAACATCTTTATTTTCAATTAATTAATTAATTAAGTAGAAGTAATTAATTAGCAGGCTTACCATTAACTTTCTTCTTTTGTAAGACTTATGTAAATTTGAGCTGGACCAACTTGACATGTATATTTTGGTTGACCTAATTAATTAAAATAATTAACATCATGATTTAGCCTGATTTTATATTCTAATTAGATTTTCTGTATTATAAAAACATTATGGTTTGATTTGGTGTACAGTAGAATTCGCCTGTTAGAATGTCTCATGAGAGACTGTCTATGGCATAGACGGGTCACGGCTCTCTCAATAACTTAATCCAATGGTTGACATGACTATTCAGTTACTCATTTAACAAATGGGCCGGCCCATATTTACCCGTCTATACTATATATAGTCTATAACAAGAATTTGTGTATTTTTGTTGAGTAATTTGAACAAGTTATGGGCTAAGGTCGGTGAGGCGGGGGCGGCCACAGTCCTACAACTACAAGCCGATCACACAGACATACAAATTACAACATGTAGGCATTGGGGCTTCGGCGATTCGGTCTACATTTTTGTTGGAGATATTTCACGTAACAGATTAAAAATAATTTATCATTTTGAAATTTTAATTATAATGTTTTTCACGTATTTTCTCGAGAAATTGTCTTTTTTAAAGACGGCTTTCAATAGTCCAACTCACTTTCCTTTTCTAGTAAATATATATAGTTATTTTTTAAAAATTTAAATATTGGATTGGCCTAAGTTTAAGACGTCTTTGGTAAAGACGGTCTCAAGTAAGAATTTGCGAATGTTTTTTGGATCAATCTTGAACCTGTTAATATAGCTATACACGTGGTCCCTTTTTCAATGAGCTATAGTGATCTTTATTGTTAAATTAAGCTGGACTTATTGTGAATGTCAGTACAATAAACAGGAACATGAGGTGCACACACTTCATAAGCTAAGGAGATATATGTTATCCCAAAACCATATGGCAATGGGAAGAAGGTCTCCAATAGCTTATAAAGTGTGCACTCCATTTTCAATTTGTGGATGTGGGAAAACTCATCCCAACATTTATAATTTTTGCTATATAATTAAAAAAATTATGAAAAATTGATATTAATAATTCAATTTTTCACTTGTCCGCTATGAATAATTCCACCTTTTGATTATTTTCTAATAACTCAACCTTTTGTGATACATTTGCCCACAACATACAATATTACTAATAATGAGAAATAATAGGATATTTTGCTAGCAAACTAAAATAAAGGTTGGATTATTCACAGCGAACTAAGGGCAAATGTTGGATTATTAGAAAATAATCAAAAGGTTGGATTATTCACAGCGGATGAACAAAAGATCGGATTATTAATATCAAATGTTCCAAAAAATTAAGGGTTTTTTTGTATTGTAAAGCAAAATTAAATAAATAGGGAGGATTTTAGAGTTTAATGTGAATTCGCAATCAATCTATTTTTAAAAGATAATTGGATTGGTTAATAAATTTGTATTATCAGCTTTTATTGAATAATTAGGATATACTAGTATAAATTATTTTAGGTCAACAATATATTATTTTATGCTAATTATATAATCTCTCTTGATAATTTTTACATTTGCAATTTTGTTATTAATTCATGTATGATATGTGATGATAGTGGTTTAAACTTTAAACTTATAAGAAATGGATTTTTGAAATTTATGATTAATTGTTGTTATGGTTTCATATAATTATGAAATTTAATTAGCAATATTTTAATATATTAGTAAAAAATATTGTACATAATAATTAAAGTATTAATAAACAAATTGTTTTCAAAAAAAGTATTAATAAACAAATTTACAAATAACAATGAATTAGAACATAATTTTAAATTTTAGGGGATCATAATTTAATTTATGTTTTACTCAAGACCATCAAAATATCGAAGACGGCTCTGCCCTTTTCCTAACGTGGTTGTATTCTCTTACGTGATTGTACATTTAGCACACTTGACAACACAATCTGATAGTCAAATAATTGGCCGGATTTTTAAGTCCCCATGAAAAAGCTTATTATTGGATAATAATTAAATTTAAAGTTCTTCCGATCGTCCCTCAAATATAATATTTGAAGTTTAACTTAATAAACTATATTTCATTACTACCTATATTGGTTATATGTAAGTTTTTTTTATTAAAGTCCAACTATTTTATTGTGCATAGAAAAAAGAAGATAATTTTTAAGGTCCTATATTACATGAGAAAAATAGGAAAAACACTAGGATACTTCCCATGTGAGCTAATCATGGTATTTTCACATACTATTTCAAGCACTATATTTATTATGTAGCTTCAAAGTTTTTACAACAAGCAATTATACATTTATTGATTGGTACATGGAATAGATCATTAATAAGATTTTTTTGGTGATAGATAATAATGGGTCCGTTATTTAAAGTTGTTTTTGTTTGTCATTAGTTAATTTTACTTGTCCATCTCATAAAGAATTTTCTATTTGTATCACAAATGTTTGATAGAAAATTATTTATTTTCATTTTAATATTTTGATAATGTGTATAGTCCAGACGTATCTTTTTCTACTTCATTTTAATATTTTTATATTTGTTATGGTCTCCTTCCACATGTTTCCTATATTTTTAATAATTGTCATCCCATTATTTTTTTCCAATAACGTTCATTTGTTTTTTTGATGTATATAATCTTTATTTTTTTTCTCTATCAAATTTATTTTATATTCAATAAATAATATATTCATCATTTAAAAAAACTTATTTTTCTAAGATTTCATAAATACTTCTTACGAAAATTAACAATGGGAAGAAGTAAATAATTTTGGAAAAATTACATAGAATAATCCAACCTATTCATGATTTTCCTACAAAAATTCCACCTATTGATTAACCATGAATAATCCCAACTTGCTATAACAAGTTTTATTTTTTTTAAAAAAGATAAATAAAAATAAAATGTCAAAAAAATATTAAAAAATTATTCAAAAAATTTATGATTTTTTATTATTTTGAATTTTTTATGTAATTTTTCAAAATTTTTCTTTAATTTTAAATTAATTTTCAGTTTATCTTTTTAGGTAAATTACTTACTATACCCTTTTAAGTTAAAATTATTGTTCATGATTAATCAATCAGTGAAATTATTACAAGAAAATCACAAATAAATTTAATTATTCTAGGGAAATTCCACGTGGTAACCCTGAGGTTTTGGGTTTTCCACGTGGTAGCCAAAACTTATAAAAAATCCACGCGGTAACCCTGAGGTTTACCAAATTGTTCCACCATGACCTTTTTGCACATAAAACATTAACAAAACATTAGCAAACGATAATTTCGAAGCTTTAAGATTGTTGTACACCAATTTATGGGAATCAACATTTCAAATGCCATCAGTTTCAACCGTTTTCTCCAAAAATATAAACATTAACTCTACCATCTTTTGGATTTGTGGGAAAATATATGATTTGGATAAAAAATGGTAGAGTTGGGGTTTATGTTATGGGAAAAAGCTTGAAACTGATGGTACTTGTAATGGTGAGTCGCATAAATAGGCGTACAACTGCCCTAAAGCTTTGAAATTAACGTTTGCTAATATTTTTAAGTGCAAAAAGGTCATGATAGAACATTTACGTAAACCTCAGGGTTACCGCGTGAATTTTTAAAATGTTTTGGTTACCACGTGGAAAACCCAAAACTTCAGGGTTACCACGTGGAATTTCCCATTATTCTATGTAAATTTTCCAATTATTTGGCTAAATGCTTATCAAGTGCATGTTGGAACTTGTCCTTTCCTTCTTCTCTCATAAATTGACGCCAACAATTTCGTTGTCTTTTCGATCTTATGTGAATGTTTCATCAACCATTCAATGATAGGGATTAGTTTTAACACAACTCTTCTTCAATAGTACTACAAATAATATTAACTTACCCATCACTTAAAAAAAAAATAAATGAATAACCTTATTGACTTTGACTATTTATTAATCTAGCTTAGAAAAACTCTTATATAAGTTTTAGGGAGAAAATAGTACTTCATATTTTTAACTTTTTATAAATAAAGTTAGAATTTTATTTATATTAATAAGGTTTAACGTCAATTAGATTTAAAATTTTTGATGAGGTAGTAGTTATCATTGATTCATCGAGGATGAACTAGTCTAGACTCTAGATATTAAATTGTCCTTATATCCAATATGCAGAAGCATATCACTTTAGTCGTTAAACTGATTTGCACTTTGTTGTGTGAGATTATAATTCTATTGTTCATCCATCTGGACGTAATTATTAATATTAATATATCATATTATATCAGATTTACAAACTCTATTTTTATTAAGAATTGAATAATATTATAAAATGTCGTGGTCGAGACACCTACAATTACTTTTAAAAATCCAAAGCATCATATGAAATTAGGTATGGTCTTATGGGCAACAAGGATCAAACAAATGATTCTTTGATTCCAAAGTGGTATATTCTTGCACCTTTGATCGATTATAGCCTTGAGTTTGATTCATATTATGGTAGACCAAGTCCACCACAAGAACTATCTAGAATTATTATTAGTTGTCAATTATGAGCTGATGTGTAGTCATGTAGATTTATCTTCTTCCTCCTTTATTTTTTGCTACATTTCCATTATATAAAAAAATATATATATTTCAACCGTATTTGTGATATGTTTGAGTGAATAAATAAAAAATTTAAAAATCATTGAATTAGTATAAAGGTAAAGTAGACTTTTATATGATTATCTTTTACCAAAAAATAATGATGTAATAAGTAATTTAAAACGGTTAAAAATAAGCTAATTTTTCAAATGAGATGGTCTCATGCTGAAACCATCTCTATTAAGTTAATTCAAATTTACATTTACGATTTAAAACTGATCTATTATTATAGAATTAAAATGGTCACATATAATAAATGACCAATTATCAAATTAATTTTTTTTAAAAAAGATCACTTATGAAATATGCTGATTATATAGGTCCATCTCATAATATACTATCTAATACAAATCTTGATGTACAAAAAAATAGAAGTAACTATTAATAATAGCCTCTTACTCCTATAACCTTCAAAAAAGTTTTATTATGAATTAAGCTGAAAACTAATCACCAAAAAAACAACAACAAAAAAAATTAAATAAACAAAACTAAAACCAAAAAAATAAATTAAATTACAAAATTTCCACCTAATCATACATACTTACTCTATTCCATTATGATGGTTATATTTGAGTTTTTACGCAATTAAATATGTTATTTTAATTATTTATGTATTGAAATATATACAAATCTAAAAATTATAAAAAGTGAATATTATGAAAGTTTGGGATTAAACGATTCAAACACGATTACAATTGGCTATATTTTTCCTTATATATTAGTGGCAATATGTAAAATGAGCTTAAACAATGAATAATAAGAGTATTAATAATCGCAATATAACAAGTAAAAAAATCACAAATGTTGTTACTTCCTTAGTTCTGAAATGCTTGCTACATTTGGGTCTTGGGATAAGCAAATATATAGTCAAGTGAGATCTTATTTGAATCGTCTAACCGTATTCTTTTTTAATGTAAACTTTTTTAACTTTTGGATGTGTATAGTTTAATACTCCATATAAATAAACAAAATAACACATTAAATTGCGTAAAAAGTTAAATATAGTAAATACTTCCTCCGTTCCATAATACTTGCTACATATTCCATTTTGGGAAATTTCTTATTACTTGCTACATTTCCTTATTTGGTAACAAACTAATCATTTAAAGTTATACCTACTCCTACTTTTATCCTACTCTATATCTAATTATTCCTATTTTTCTTTTTCATTTTTCAACAAATAATATTAAAAAATTTCAAAAAGCAACTTTTCACCTATTGCTAATCATTGCATAGTTACTCCTTAATATTTGTGCCCATGCAACGGTAGCAACTAAATAAGAACGGAGGAAGTATAATGATGGAGGAAATATTTATTAAGACAAGGAAAAAGTATTTTTATTGGACTACCAGTTGTACACTAAAAAGAATATTTTTTGATCCTCAATGATTGGACCGTTTCTTTGCACTCCATCAATAAAAGCAGACTCCTTACCCCGTTAATCACCCCCCTTCTTCTCTCTCATCCTCTATTTTCTCTCTCTAGTTAAATTCTCTCTAAACCCTTTTCAATCTCATCTTCCTCTAATCAACTGCAAAATTTATACTCCATATGTGTTTTCTTTCCAATAATCCCTTTAAAATCATTTACTAATTTGATTGAATTCATTTGGAGTTTCCAGTTTGTATAATGTTCTTAAAATTTGAATGTTTCCTTTGTGACGAAGAGAAAGTTGAAGGAGAGTGGGAGAAAGAGAGATAGCATTCAATTTTTCTGTTTTTAATTCAAATTTTCCCATCAAAATCCACAAATTCTAACTATTCTGAAAATTCTCTACTTGTTCTTATCATATCCAGGTATAATAAATTTTCATATGGATTTCAATGTGTTCTTCAATCAATTTTATGTTCTTTTGTTCAAAATTTAGTAAATCCAGTCATTATTTCTACCTGATTTTTCTCCTTGAAATTCGGGAATTAATCAATATTTGCTGTTGATTCACTGTAGTTTTCTGTTATTTTTACCTAATTTTTCTGTTTTGATTTGTTTTCTTTCCTAAAACCCTGTTTGATTCTACCAAACAGTTTACCCATTTTTGTCTGGGTCTTTTCATTGTAAAATTAATTTTAATCCCTAAAAAATCTTCAAGTGATTCGGATTAATCTGATTTATTTGATCTTGATATTGTAAATTTTTTGCAGGAATTAAAAAATGTCGACGATGATGAGCGAACAAATGATAACCCAACAAGAATCTTCATCATCAGCAGCTTCGATTCAAGCACAAAATGAAGTCCAATTCATAAAATGTGAATGTTGTGGTTTAACGGAGGAATGTACCCTTGCTTACATTGAGAGGATCCGACAAGGTTATATGGGTAAATGGGTTTGTGGGCTTTGCTCCGAAGCTGTTAAAAACGAGGTTATTCGCTCCGAGAAGCTCATTAGCACTGAAGAAGCTCTTAACCGTCTTCTAGATGTTTGTAGAAGCTTCCGTTCGTCTTCCCCGCCAGCTGGCGGTAATCCGACCATTCATCTTATTTCAGCGATGCGTCATATTCTCCGTCGGAGCCTTGATTGTTCCCGGGGTGGGCTTCGGTCTACACCCGCTAGCCCGACCCGGGAATTGGTGGATCAGAGGCCACCGGTTCTTGCTAGGTCCGGAAGTTGCTTTGCGGAGCTTTGATGAAAACGGATATTGTCTCTTTAAATTCGCTACATCACATAAAAGTTATTATCTTGATTTATATAATGTAGTAAATTTAAAAGAACTGATCGAATTTAAGATGATGGTTTGTGTGACATAAGAAAATGTTGGGTGATTTTCGTGTCAATTGTACAAAAATTGAGGCACTAATGAAGGGAAATTTGGAGTAAGGGAGAATTTAGATTAAAAAAAATGAAAAAATAATAAATTAAAAAGGAAAAAGGAAATTTGGAGTGAAAAGTTGGTGATTGAAAAATGGTAAAGATGATAAAAAGAGGGAGTTAGAATTGATGGTTTGTTTAGGAAAAAATGGCATAGTTTCCTATACTAGCAATATGAATCCTCCTTCCCCAAAATGTGATTTTGGCTTATGCAAAATATGTACATAATTATGAATATTATTATGAAGTATAAGAAAATAATAAAAGCATTTCTTATCATGAATTATTTGTTGCATTTCTTAGAATTTTCCTATGATTAGATATTGGATGGAAGATCAACATTGACATTTGAATGTGATCATCTAGAACATGTCATTTCCTTTGTTTTTGTTTCAATACTAAATAAATAAAATTTTTGTGTAAAAACTAAAAAATAGGTATTCTTTTGTTAAAGAATCATTGTAATTTGTGACTTAAGATTAATTGAAAAGCTGATGAGATATGTAATAGGAAAAGCAGAGGTAAAATAGACATCTATATAATTGAGCAGTCTAATGATGAGATTTGGATGTAGACATGATGCGACGTTCTGCCCGTTAGAGTTTGGTAGTTCAAGTGTCAAAATATTTATGTGTGACTCGATGACTCAAGACAAGGTATGTCACATTGTGAGCAACGATGAGGTGCGAGGGAATCAAGTGCATTGAGACTTGAGTGTATTGAACATAGAACGTATGGGATGCATTAAGAAGGATTTAATCAAGGCAACAAGGGGCACTTCAAAGGGTGTTGAACCATGCCTTAAACGAAACAACGCATGGGAGGGTGATTGCTCACTCAAGGCAACACAAGAAGACAAAACAGGAGTAGTAGCAGATGTTGCTCATTCAAGAAAGTGGAGTGCTTGTTCGAGCAGGTTGTGCAGAATCCAACATAAGGTCTTGAACTGTGTGCTTGTTCGAGCATTGGTTAGGCTCGTTCGAGCATTCTTCCTAGGATTACTTTCTGGTCAATTTTGGTACATGATGGTATTGAAAGGTTGCATTATTTCTGTTTTGATTTGTAAATTTTAATTATGCATTGTAAGGGTGCTTAATTTCTGTTCAATGTAATATTTATTGTTGGTGTTAATATGCTTTGATGGAGAGTTAAGTGAGGATTCTTGAATGATGTATGAGCCTCTATATATGGGTACATCATTTTAAAAATCAAATCACCACAACTTGTTAAGAGGGTTATACTTATTAGACATTGTAAGGGGGTTAAGGCACCAAGAGAGTTTTTCTTCTATGTATCAGTATTGTGAGATGTATGGCTTGAGAGGTTGTTCTCAAGTATGTGATTTTAGTTATTGATGTATTGTTGAATTCATAAATGAAGTAAACATTTGTTGAGCGAGAGGTATCTAAGACACCTAATAAACTTGTGCGTTTGTTGTCTCCTTTGTTCATACTTTAATTTCCAATCATCTTCTACATTTGTTCTTACCATTGTTGGGTCTAAACACCTTCTTTTAGAGTTCTTGTCTGTTATGTTCTTTATTCATTTGTCCTAATAGCTTCATTATATGGGGACGTTAACATTTTAATCCCCTGTTTAATCCATCGGGTCTTTTATGTTATCCTCATTTTTGTTTAGTTATTGTAGTTCCTCTGCAAGTAGTTAATGATCTTCAAACAACAGTGTTAATCAATTCCTCTCTATGCAAGACTCTCTCCTCTGGAGGTAAAATTGAGCGCTTTCCTCTAGTATTTCCTCTCAAGAGAGTACGAGTATGGATTATCCGTCACATTCTTTCACCCAGATCCTGTTTTCGAACTGTTTATTGGTTGTTGTTGATAATGATGATAAAGAGTGAGTGAGTACATAAACCTTAGGAAAAACTTTGATATTTATGTACCCTTAATATATAGGAGATATTTTTTATTTATTTATTTTTGAAAGGAGGAGATATTTTTTATTATGTAGTGATGTTCCATCATATGACACTAAATACTAAAACTTCCTCTTTTCAAACAAAGGTTTTGTGATGGACTCATAGTCCTAAATAACTACTTCCTCCGTTCCAAAATACTTGCAACACTTGCCTTATTTGGCTGTTTCACAATACTTGCACCATTACTATATTTGGCAAAGAATAATCTTATTTTATTATTACTTTATTCCTACCCCACATATCACCATCAATCATATATCATCTCATTAATCATTTAATATACCCACAACCAATACCTACCTTCCATTAATTAATTTTTTATTTCAATTATTTTATTATCACTTTATTCTTACCACACATATCACCATCAATCATATATCATCAGACCTGATGTGACAGCCCTTAATTCTTGTGCCAAGAGGATGTGGTGCAACTAAATTGGAACGGAGGAAGTAACATTCAATAACGTGTTACTATACCTTGGTTGTAGTTTTGTCTAAAACTTTGCGCTTTTCAACCTTAAACCCCTTGAAGGTTCAAACTACAAAAAAAAAAAAAAAAAATGGTCTTAAAAGTTGCTTATTTTCTATGCAAGGCCAATCCTAGGTATTTGAAGGTCCTAAGCGAAATAGTACATTGAGGTTCTTTTTCTTTGCAATTTATAACTTATATGAATCTTTTATAACCATTGATTTTGCTTTTTTTGACAAGGGGCCCTGGGCGACGGCCCCTCTTACCCACCCTTAAGGCCGACCTACTTCTATGAATTAAGGGTAACTTGAATTGATTATCTTCATAATGAAGAAGCTCCTAGACAAGAAGATAGTTGCTTATTTTTATTTTACAAGAAATTTATCTTTATTTATTTTACAAGAAATCTTATGAAACATTTATTAATTGTAGCCATATAGTTTAGCTCATTTTTATAATTATTGCTGCAAAGTTAATTATTTTATGAGTTATCACCAATATGCATCAAAAAGTGCGCCAATATGAATCAAAAAGTGCATCTATTGTAACAATATCACCGAATTCGACGACCAATCTTTAAATAACCTGTTGAATTGATTTAACCTTTGACTTTACTTATTTACCTTTGTCAGATTAACATAATTTTTTTACCTAACACTAGTTAATCCACCTCCAATTAATTAAATTTGTCAGCCCTAATGTGCGTGTCCCTTTGTCCCTTCATCTTTTTCAACCATTCATTCTCTCTCACTACTAACAAGCCTTTGTTGAAGGTAAGTTCTTTAGACTGAAACTAAATTTCTTTTTTTTTTCCCGGCCATTTCCAAGTTACTTTAATTACTATAAGAGGAAAATGAACTTAGCTCATCAAAAGCTTAGGAGGACAAGAACTGAGTAGATCATAATGAATATGATTGTCTACAATGTGTTTGAAGATGTGCTATAAGTTGAATTGTTGTATTAATGCTATCATTTTAGTTTGGCTCATTTTGATGTTTATATAAGTTAATGTTAGGGTAAGTTAGCTTATGAAGATGATGCTTTGTGCATTATCCAATTAAAAATTATGTTCCTTATCAATATTTTTGTAGTATTTGTTAGTTAATGAGAATTGAGTTACATACTTAGGTAATTGAGTTCAACTTAGTACACTCACACGTTAGATACTTCTATGAGAGTACTCTAATAAACCAAAAAAATCATTCCAAAGCAATACATACATCTTTATCTAAAAAGCTAATTAGAGATTTAGAGTCAATCCACAGGAGCACGACCGTCTTGATTTTAAGTACATCTTCAATGATTGAAGCTTGAGTTCCACATGTTGAATATCGAAATAAATTAATATTTACTTGTGTAGCAATATCTTGTTGTTATTGCCTCGCTTTATGTTCTCTAACATCGTTAACCCATGGATCATCAAACATTGGCCTTCCATTGATATTTGACTATTAGTGGGTTGTGGGGGATGGCTGTGGAGGCACATTGTTTGTACATTTTTTCTTGTTATACCTTGATTGCTTGCATATTGAATTTTTTATTATTTTTTTTCAACTTTCCTTCCTGCTAAATCAGGACCAGATCTTACCCTTTTCTTAGATTTCTTCTCACCAAGTTTTATTCTTCTCTTTTTTTCTTTAAATGCCTATTATAGAGTCTTTTTGTATGGAGGTGAATCAGGTTGTTAATATTGCGTTTTTTCCCAGTTAGTCGGACCAACCATTGGGTTCACAACAAGAGTATAGTCCATAGCATTCCTAGCTTCATTATAATATTCATGAGCAAATTCATTATGACTACCTCGGTACCTCTACTATTATTTATTGTTGTTGCATATACATGAGGGCATGTTATACTAGAAACAACCATGTATTGTATAACTATTTTTGATTAACTATAGCTCGATATAAAAATAAAAATTGACTAAAAATGGTAAATTATAAATCGTAAATATCCGTGGAATTTCAAAAAACGAGTTTGATCAGCGGCGTCTCGATCGCATCGTGTTCAACCAAGTTTCTAGATTGAGGAATATTTTAGTTCTTGATGTTTGTAAGTAGCTACTAGCTAGTTACAATTACAGGAGTTCAATAGGCCGAGTCGGGGCGGTTCATGTCAAATGTTAAACGGGCCGGGCTGTGTCAAACCCGTTTAAATACAACCCACCTTGAACCGTTTTTAAAAGTTTATAAATATTTGTTTTTATTATACTTTATGAACCCTTTCATTCAGCTATGAATATAACAATATCATAAAGAATTATAAGAAAGTGATAAAGTATTTTTTATAACCAATTCCTATTATCATCCGACTCCCCCGACCCTCTACACAAAGACACGTTAATGACCCGATCTATTATTAACCCGTTAAAATATAACACATCCCTTCATCCGTTGAATTGACCCGCCCCGTTGAACACATTCGGTTACAATTTTACAAGAGAAATAATATACAAGGACGAATTTGCTATAATCCAAAGTTAGTGCCTTGCATAATAATCCAAAGTTAATGTCTTGCATAATAAGTACTCCATATAAGTACTTCTAGAAATTATGGTGTTGAATATTGCAAAAATAACCCGGTTCCAATTCGGCATTTCCATCCCTTTTTCAACCTAAAAAGCTGAGTCGTGAACCTCGTGGTCGTCAATTTTGTTCGCCCACTGACTTTTCCCCAAATTCCAGTTGCGGTCTAGGGTTTTTGAATCTTTTCTTCTTCCTGGTGAGCAATTTTTCTCTTGCCTTTTTTTTCTATATATTTTCGATTTTGGCTTTGACGGGATTCATTCAAGTATTGTAATTTTTTGTTTCTGTTCGGTTGATCGCCATCCACTTTTTCCATCATTTTTTCTTTTCGGTTCGAGCGATCTATCGATCTATTGATCTATTTATCCATCTGATCTTTTTTTGATTGATTCGTTATATCTGGTAAATTTTGTGTTTGTGGATCTGCAAATTGACTGATTGATATAAACAAGTATTATTGCTAAAATTTATTTTTGTAATTGTTGATGTTTTTGCAGTAAACGATGGCGAACATTGATATAGAAGGAATACTGAAGGAGCAACCAAACGATGGGAGAGTTCCGAAGACGAAGATTGTATGCACTTTAGGGCCGGCTTCTCGATCGGTGCCGATGTTGGAAAAGCTGCTTCGAGCGGGTATGAATGTTGCTCGGTTTAACTTCTCACATGGTACTCACGAGTATCATCAAGAAACTCTTGACAATCTCAAGATTGCTATGCAAAATACTCAGATCTTATGTGCTGTTATGCTCGACACCAAGGTCATTTCTGTTTCTTGGGAACTACTTTATTAATTTGGAATAAAACCTGCTATGCTTAGAGATCATATCATAGCGTTTGAGTCTCAATTGAAATCATATTCTCTTCATTTTACTGAATAATTCATTTTACTGTTCAATTCATTTATTTTTGGATTCGTTAGGGTCTTCTTATGCTCATGCCGTCATTTTAATAAAATTATTATAAAGCAAGTCCATTTTGTCTAAATGCAACACTCTGGATGGCTTTTGCTCAAGCTCATTTGTGTTTGGGTAGAGCATTAAGTGATTTCTATGAAACATCTCTAGAAGTAAACCTAAGAACGCTTGATGTCTTGTTTTTTGGGTGCTTTAAGTAACTTGCTTGCATATCATTCTATATATTGAGAATAATGGATATAGCAAGAATTAGAAACATTTAGTGGCTGCTTGTTGTGGAAATTTAGAGTCTTTGTAATGGAATCAATAAACCCAATCCATTAAAATATGTTTTTGGACTTGAATAAACCATTACTTTTATAAGTGTTTAACGTATCCTATTTTGATCGTTAACTCTCTAAATTGAGCTGCAACAGAACACAATTATTGAAGGTTGTAACAAAACACATTTCTCGAAGATTCGGTTTCATGTTCATCTGTGTAGATTCCACCAAAACATTACAACATCCATTTCCTCTCTTCACTGGCTCAGCAGCGAGCCAACTTATCCTACCTTTCGGTAACGTTATCTCCACCATAGCCATTATTGCAACCACACAAAATGTTTCTTGACCCTCACCATCATTCTCTATTCTCAACCACACACAACCTCTTTTCATAACAGAGTTACTGCCCATTCTGTTCTCATAATTGCATTTTTTAGAAATTATGTATTGAAACTCTTTTAATTTGCACAGTTCCAGCCATCATTTTGTTCTCATAATTGCAAATTTTGGAAATTACTCTCTCCTATTCGCTTTACTTGTTCCATTTGGTTTTTCAACATTATTCATTAATCACTCTTACTATGTGATTTGTTCTTAATCTATAGGTTACAACATAATCATGTAGGATCTTGTTTAATTTATCTTATTGTAAATTTTATTAATATCAATTTTTTATGATTTTACTCGAGCACAATTAGAGACTTTTAAGATTGAAAACGTGCATCGGCAAATGTGCCAGAACCAAATGGGACAAGTAAAGAGAATATGAGAGAGGATATCCCTAAGTGAGTGTATTCTCAAGCAACATTTCCGTTTTTCTTGAATAGTATACATCATTTCTTTAACAAATGACTTTTCAGAGACAAATTTAATTGAATGGACGCGATAACCAAATATTACTACTGGAGATATTAATTGGAGAGTTTTGTTTGAAATTGGAGAAGTTTGAGTTTGGAAATATGAATGTTACAAAGTGTTTTGCTTGGTCTGAAATTGGAAAAAGGCAGAAATGCTGCTCCATTGATGATGTTTAAGAGTGAGAAATGGAAAAATGGCATTAGTTGTATGTTAATGGTGATAATGGTGACAGTAAGCAATGGTGGAATCTATGATAAGAAAGTAGTTGTTGTTTGCGAGCAAAATTGGAGAGGAGAGAACGATTCTGAGCAGAAATGGTAGGCAAAGGATAGAAAATGAGAGTAGTTGTTTCTTGTATATTTTTATTGTCTAAACCAAACAAGTTATAACTATAATAAATATAGTTCTCATTTCCCCTTATCCTTTTCCTTTTTCATTCTATTTCCGTTTTTCATACCAAATATCTCCGAATTACATTTTTAGTTCTGCTGGATATTGTTTTCATATATATAGTATTAGTGTTGTTGGCTTGTTTGATCCTTCATTTTTTTTCAATTTGCTTTCTAATTGTATTGACATTTCTGAAAAGTAATGCGAGTTTCTGTTTCAGGGACCAGAAATTCGTACTGGATTTCTGAAGGATGGTAAGCCCATCCAACTTATTGAAGGGAAGGAAATAACCGTAAGCACTGATTACTCCATCAAGGGAGACTCCGAGATGATTACTATGAGCTACAAAAAGCTGGCTGTGGACCTGAAACCAGGGAACGTTATCTTGTGTGCTGATGGTACGATCACCCTCACAGTCTTATCCTGTGATCCAGATGCGGGAACTGTGAAGTGCCGATGTGAAAATACTGCAGTTTTGAGCGAGAGAAAAAATGTAAACCTTCCTGGTGTCGTGGTTGATCTACCTACCCTGACAGAGAAGGATATGGAAGACATATTGCAGTGGGGTGTACCCAACAACATTGATATGATTGCCCTGTCTTTTGTACGGAAAGGCTCTGATCTTGTTCATGTCCGGAAGGTTCTTGGTCCTCATGCCAAACATATACAGCTGATGTCAAAGGTAAGATAATTGTGGCCTTGCTCCTGTTTTGGACCCTATTACATCATGGAAGGCAAAGCTGTGTACCTACACTCCCTTCCCTTTCCCCTTTGCCTTCCCCTTCCCCTTCCCCTTCCCCTTCCCCTCTCCTCACCTCTCATCTTCTCCCCTCTCCTATCCTCTCTTCTATTGGAATTAAAATAATAAAAGATGATCAAACTTTAGTTGAATATTGGTTATATTGATATTGTTATTTGTTAATTCATTAACTCTGAAAGCCCCATTTTTAACTGACGATATCACTTTGGTCTGTGGAATTTGTTCAGGTTGAGAACCAGGAGGGAGTGATCAACTTTGATGAGATTCTACGAGAGACTGACTCGTTTATGGTTGCTCGTGGTGATCTGGGGATGGAGATCCCAGTTGAGAAAATTTTCCTTGCACAAAAGATGATGATTTATAAGTGTAATCTTGCAGGGAAACCAGTGGTAACTGCAACACAGATGCTTGAATCCATGATTAAATCTCCTAGGCCCACTCGTGCTGAGGCCACTGATGTTGCCAATGCTGTTCTTGATGGAACTGATTGTGTCATGCTTAGTGGTGAAAGTGCAGCAGGGGCTTATCCAGAGCTCGCTGTCAAGATCATGGCCCGTATATGTATTGAGGCAGAATCTTCCCTCGATTATGGGGCTATCTTTAAAGAGATGATAAAAGCTACTCCTCTACCCATGAGTCCACTGGAGAGTCTTGCATCTTCAGCTGTCCGAACTGCTAACAAAGCCAAGGCAAAGCTCATCGTTGTGATGACACGTGGTGGGACCACTGCCAAATTGGTTGCCAAGTATAGGCCAGCTGTACCAATTTTGTCAGTAGTTGTCCCTGTTTTGACTACTGATAACTTTGATTGGACCTGCAGTGATGAGACCCCAGCAAGGCATAGTCTTGTATACAGGGGTTTAATCCCTCAATTAGCTGAGGGTTCTGCCAAGGCCACTGACTCAGAGTCGACTGAAGTTATTCTGGAGGCAGCACTGAAAAAAGCAACTGAAAGGGGATTGTGTCAACCGGGTGATGCTATTGTGGCTCTTCATCGTATCGGAGCTGCTTCTGTTATCAAGATTTGCATTGTCAAGTCATAAGTGAATAGGCGAGACACACTTCTGAGTGTGTGAGACCAGTCTGTTGCGAGGAATGGGCGCAAAGATGGTGTCGTCTTGATAATATGCTTTTTGCTGTGTAATATCTTAGCCGAACTAATTTTGGAGCACTCGTAGTTCTTATGATTATGGTCTTTGGGACAGTGTTTTGCATCCCTCAAGTTAGAAAATAATACCAAAGGACATAGATATCAGGTACTTATGTTTTGGTTTTTGTTTATTTGATTCTTCCTGCAGATTTACTGCTATAAGAATTTTTTTGTATATGGTCCTGCAATTCATGTTCTTCCAACTTCTAAGTTTGCAGGCTGCGTAATGTTCGACTTGGTAAACAGTTGTATCTGTTACTTGTCCTGAATTTGTGTGCATTCCTCGTCCATGAGCCTGTCTATTTGTTTTTGTTGAAGCTGTTGTCGGATTATAAGAATAAACCCACATATTAAATTTGTTTGCTTAAAATAAATCCAACTATTTATAATCATATTTAAAGCTTATTTGTAACGAAACAAATTCTAAATAAACAAGTTGAGTTTATTTTCATCAATTATACCGAATATGTGGGTTTGTATAAAAATCTCATTAATATTACACTTGAAGTTGCTCTAGCTAGCGATAGCTATGAGGTCATTTATTGGAAACTGCAAAATTAAATTGAATCAAACTGAGTTAAATTTGAATTTGAGTTAAATGTACCATTGTCATAAAAAGTTGTTAAAAATGAATATTTGAGAATGATTTTTTAAACTTTGTTATTTTCAAATTCTTTATTAATAATTTTATAATTAAAATCTATAATTTGAAATAAAATGCTTGTTTTCAAACGCATAACTGTATAGGAATAGTACATCAGATTATCGAGTATTAATGAATGTGCACTAACATATGATAAATAAGTGGTTTTCACAGTTCCAAGGATTTTAATATTTTAATTGTAGCTTGTTTTAACGATCCCGCTATTAAGGTTGATGGTTTGCAAAAGTTACTATTTTATGATATTTTTGTAGGCCGGTCTACTTTTTATGTTGATGGTTGCATTAAGTCTTTTAAAAACTTATTATTATATCAGCTTTATAACTAATACTATTATGCTTCAATACATAACGTGGGAGCCTCATGAAACAATGTACCTCTTACAGGTGTAAAAATAACATCTTTTTGTAGCTAATATTCAAATGGAAGTGGATAATTATTTGTGTCCTAAATTTGAATTTTAAGAATATCATGAATTTTAAAATTAGTTATGATGAAAAACTGGCTAATTTCGTATTTTATCCAAACTAGTTTTGAATGAGACAACCTCATAATGAGACCATCAATTTGGACCGGTCTAATTCGCGCGCGTAACAGCCGGGGCATTTTTCAATTTTGATCTTAAAAGGTATCAATTTTGACTCTAAAGGTATCAATTTTCAAAATTGATACCTTTCAGGTCAAAATTGATAAATGCCCAAAAAAAATGAAATATTGTTACACGCACGTGAAATAAGCGGGCCGACACTTCGTCTTCAGTAAGTCTCATGGGAGACGGTCTATTCTATAGACGGAATACATAAAGCCCAGTCCAAAATATAACATAGTATATTTGGGGTTATAATAAATTATTTGGGGTTATAATAACTTATAATTAGGGTTATAGAATAGTATATTTGAGGTTATAATACCTTACATTTAGTATTATAACATAATATAATTGATATTATAATAAAAAAAATCAATTAAGGGAAATGGGCTGGCCCAATTTTGTGGTCTATCCTATAGACCGTCTCTTGTGAGATTTTGTGCTTCGTCTTAACTTGTGACGGTCTCATCCAAGTTTTTGTGTTCTCCAAATTGCAATCAATACTGTAATTCCAACCTACATACTATTGTTAAACCTAGCTCTCGAAGAATTGTAGTCCCTCCATCTAACTACAATTAATACGTTACTCACAATTGCATTTTTAGGAGAATTTGAAATGCCCAAGAACTTTCTCTTATTAAACCAAGCTCTCCAAGAATTGTAGTATCTCCATTTAACTACTATTTGTGATTAATGAATGATATTTATAGTATATGTGGAGACAAAGGGAAAGATAAAATTAAACTAAAGCTCTATTTATTCTAATAATTTGAAATGCCCAAACTTTCTTTTATTAAACCTAGTTACTCACAATTGCATTTCAAGGTCGTTTTTGAAGGTAGTTTTGAAGTGTAACCGCTTAGGACCAACTCATAAAGAGGCCCAAATTGATTTTATTCTTATAATTAAAAATTAGAATTTGCATAAGTAGCTTGTAGTAAGGATTTCGAACTTAAAGCATTAGGTGTCTTAGTTAAGCGCATTACTACTGAACTACATAGTTGGAGAAAAAATAACTGAAAACTCACTTATATAAAAGCCCTTTTTTATTTTTTGCCTATTGCCCAAAAATTGTCAGGAACACTAGCTAGCGTGACAAGAGGTTATAAATTCGAATCTCAACCACCCCTTAAATTCAAGCCCAAAAGGATCTCGTGTACGAGGTATTAGAATATATAACATATCCTAAGGCGTCAACCATCAGCGTAATACATATAGTAAATTGAACTAAGAAAGGGAAAAAGTAGACTCAATAATCTACATAATGGAGGGGGTCACACAAAATTGTTGCAATCCCTTTTGAGATATCTACTTAGGGATACAAATAATGGCCCTACAACAATCAACTTAGAAATATGCATGAAATAAAGGTCCATTTATTGTTCAGTGGCAGCATGAACCACAACAACATCTCACACAATTGGGACAAAGCTTTACCTTACAACAATTTATAGAGCAAAACTTAAAAGAACAGCAATTCTGATTGAAGCATGAACACCCTTTTATGGCACAACATTTTGGACAGCAACAACTCTCCCTTGAGCTCGAACTGCACCGGTTTTTTCGTGCTTGCTGCTGTTGTTTGTTCTTTGATCGACAGCATCCACTGAAACACCAAATCCACGATGATTTACAACACGATTTTTTCCTGGCCATACTACCGATATCAGGTCTCTAGAAGAGGTTTATATCCTTTTCTACATCAAAATTGAATTGTGTAACGTTTAATAGAAAAATGACATCGAGTTTGTATTATACATATGCAAAGATAGGGTTTGGCCCTGTTTGGCCCATCCTGTACTAGTATTTAGGATATAAGTATAGCAAAGCGTTGTTCAGAGAATTCATGGATTTCTTGTTTTCTCACTAGCACCTTATTTAGAAAGAGTTTTGAAATCCTTTTATCTAAATGTGCCGTAAAAAAGTAAATCAAGTTAACACTAGTGAAGCGTAGATTTTCCCTTCATTTCCGCCTTTTAGCTATGAGAACGATATTTAGGGTGCGAGTATTCTAGACTTTAAATCCAGTCTTTAGACTCCGTCACATCAGATTTTCACCGACTTTTATCAACTTTTGTATTTATTTAGACTCGTAAGATTCTTTCTAGTTTTACCCTAGCCCCATCTCAAGATTCTTGCAATTGGTTTTTAATCAAGATTGCATGCACGACTCATCATTTTTCTCAATTCACCGATGTGAGTCTTGTGAACAAGATTCATTGCAAAACTCGATGTAAGACTAACGTTGTTGACACCATACGTTTTTATGTGGGTACGACTCTAAACCAAAGAAACTCTAACCAACACTCGCAACATCCATAGCACACTCTAGACTTTCTATATATACATAATCACATCAGGAAGAAAACGAAGAAAATACCTAATTTTCATACACGAACATGAACATGAACACGAACACGAAGACTTTGATTGATTAGGCTTCAGATTTCTGCACATAATACCAGGAGAATATATTCAATTTTATGTCAATACACAATAGAAGCACAAGAAACTAACATGTGAGAAGTAAACATACTCAGCAATCAAGGGATCTTGTTTTGTTGCAATGAAGTCATTGATTCTGTAAGCGTTACATCGAACAAAAAAGACTCGGATTAATAATTTGACGACTAAAAACAAGCAAAAGATGGTAACATGAAGACGTTGTGAATGAAAAAATTAGTTAAACGATCCAGTCAATGAGCCATACATACTCTTTGCAGCACCTAGAAGTCGGCTGAACTTTGTCGAGTGACTGCAATTCCTCCTGTTTATCGTGAGATCATCAGTATGCTTTTCAACAGACAGAGTTTTTGTTGAGAGAAGTTCGAGATTTTGACATAAATGAACGTAGAAATCAAACGTTTTTAAAGTATAAATGTAAAAGACATCAATAGTAAGTTTAGAACAGAGCTTTTAGGCTTATTTGAACACTACAGTTATTGTATTCAGCAATGAAAAACATAAGAATTGTGTTGTGTTTGGGCACTTAGTGGGGGATGTTCTCGCTTGCCATGAAGATGAAGCAAGAAAATGCTCGAACAAGGGGGTACTTAACCGAGCGGCAGGGGAGGTTCTGAGCAAGTGCAACATGTTCGACCAGCCCTAAAAAATTAGGGGTTTCAATAACTTGTAGTACATGTGCAACATGTTGGGGATTTTTTGTTGGTCTTCTTTGACCCTTTTGATCTTTTCTTAGGGAGTTTTGGGTCAGAAGAAGAGTATGGGAAAAAATAAAATACATTGTTTAGGCTTAGGGGTTGTTCAACCTTTAGGAGTGCAAGAGTGTTTTAATGAGTTATAAACTCTACGATTACGAGTCAATCAGACTTTAGAGGGTGAGTTTGAGTGTGAGTTTCGTTCTTGTAATTGTCGAATCATTATTAAGAAATACATATCTATTGATTTGGGAGGGGTACATTAAGGTACCATGAAACACTCATCTTGCTTATTTTGCATTAGTTCATGCTTTGTGTGTTGTGTTCGGTGTTCTTTCTTTCTCGTCCCATCTCCCTTTTTTGTAAGTCTATACTCACAACGAATTGCTACAATATGTATCATAGTGCAAAACTACGGTTTTGATCATGCCACAGTAACGATCACAAAAGGGATTTCAAGGCCAATATAGATGATTTTTGCAGTCAATGCAGCCTATATTTCAGTCGCGGTAAATTCAGAAACCTTTACAATACGGTCGCCATATGGTAAGATAGCTTTTTTTTTGCACTATTGTTCATATAACACTACTTTTGTTAATCTTTCAAATTTTTCTTAAAAACATATATATTGATCCTTGTAATCACTAAAAATTAGACTTAAATTCAAAGAAAAAACTAGATATCATCATCATCATTATTGTGAAATCAAAGATGCAACTCTCAAAACAAGTATGTAGAGAAGTGCATAAAAACCCAATAGACCCGGCCCATTACATCCTCATATTCTTATTATATATAGTTCTCCAAAAGACTTAACCCTTAAACATAGGAATTACATAAAACTATTATTAACTTATATCATTTAAGATCAATCAGAAAAGCCTGAATTTGGGTTGCCATAAGCAGGCTCTTTCCCCTTTCTCAACCCTTTTCTCCCATACTTCTCGGCCTTATAACCGGGGCTATCCATTGCATCCTCTATTTCCACATGAACACCCGGATCATTACTGTCGTAAGTAGCATCGAGCACAATCGAGCTGTTAACAGCTTGGAAGTTGCTGTTCACATAAGTGCCCAACCCACCAGCTGGTTGATCATCACCAGATGATTCATTGTATTGATCTTGTATCTTATGATGATTCGACAATTCACCCTTCATAATAGCCCCCGTATTAGTCCCTTCTATCGTTATGATTCTAACCCCGTGTTCATCATCATCATTTCCCGAGTGGGGTGCACTTGCACCCTGCTTGTGGATTTGATGAAGGTTAGTAAGGCGAGAGGTTAGCGCAGAGATCATGTCTCTGACCCCACGGTCCATGTGCGTGTGCCTCTCGCCATTGATTGAAGGTGGGTTTGGGTTTACTGCCTCAGAAGACATGGATGTTTGATGTGTTGGAATTGTTAAGGGAAATGGTGTGGGCAAGATTTTGATTTATGGATAGTTTTCTGATGGGGGATGTTTTGAATGAAGGATTTGATTATATAGATGAAAACAAATGGAATGCCTTAAATTCCAATTTAAGTATATTTTTAAAGAAAAAGTGATCTTGTTAGATGGGAAAAGGATAGTTTGATGCTTGGTTTATCAGGAACATTCTGAGAAGTGTAACTGTAAAACACAAGAAGTAATAATGAAAAATTTGTTAACGGGCTTGTAGACGACAGTCAACAAGACCTGCATAAGAGAAGGGTTGGTTACACGTAAATCAGAGGAGGTTTCATCCAAAACACCAATTGGTATTAGGAAGAGTAGTTCATTAAGTTTATATGTTAGTCAATCTCTTTCTTATTTTTCGATATGGGATCACATGTGGGTATTATTTCCAATTGATAAGTGCATGCTTATTCAAAGCCAACGTGATGGAAGGTTATAGATTCAAATTTTATCTACTTTTCATTTCAAGTGGAATTAAATAACTTTTTAGTAGAACAGGGCCGTTTTTCTGAAAGGGAATTGAAAAGGGCGTATTCTGTGAAACACCCACAATTCTAGAGCCTAAAAGATTCTTGTGTGAGGTGGTGCGATAAAGTATATATAACCATCAGCTGGTTAGGTTGGACACTTGACTAATTGTTGCACAATTAAATCATTATTACCCTTTAACACCCAATACTATTTATCATTACCTTATGGGAATTTCATTTTGGTTTATATAGATGATCTAATTTTGAAGATTAAGACTAATGCTTCGATCATTATTTTATTTGTTGTTTCCATAAATAATATTTCTATTTAATACATATAATTGAACTTGTTTATCTTTATCAATATTTTGTTAATGCTTTTAGTTTTATATATTTTCCTCTAATTTTATTTTGTTATTTTATTTGTAGTTCTCTTTTTAATTTCCATTGTTAAATAACTTAAAGAAATAAATGATGTATTTTTTATCAAAAGAAACAATGGTGATTTATTCCCAACAATAGTGTTAAAGAGTGACTAGTGTACAACACAAAAACAACGTGAATAACAAATGTGATTAAAGATGTGACAACTTTATCAAAAGTTTAAACTAATAGTTGAGGACCTAGAATATGTTATATACTTTAACACGCCTTTCACACGAGAGCCCATTAGGCTCAGTGGCGGAGCCACATTGAGTCATCCGGGGTCATGTGCCCCTAGGCATATATTTAAAAAAAATAGTTAACGTAGACTTTTCTATTGGTAAGAGTAAAAGTGTAAAATTAATACTGAAGTCTTATGATGATAAGTACCCCTCATTTTAGTAATTTTGTCTTATTTATTAATTTTATCACATTTTTTTAATTAGGTTAGTTAATTTAATTTGTTCAATTTCTTTTTGTGGTATGTCGTATTTAATATTTTAGCAAATAGGAGTAAAATAGTTGTTAATTTTGCAAATAGAACTCTGCCAAAATCTGTCCACTAGTTGGTTCCGCTGGGACTCCGGACCCTGGATCCGCCACTGATTGGGCTAGAAGTGAGAATTCGCATAAGCGCTGAATATTCCACTTTAAATGAGAGTTGGTTGAGATTGTACCCGTTATCTTTTGTCACATTTACTTCTGATACCATATCAATAAACCAACTCAACCAAAAAATTAAACTGGTAGTTGAATGTTATAAACTCTAAAGAAAACATTACTTCTACGGTCGTACAAGGAAAGACGTCACTATCAATACCAATCTCAACCAACTCATTTAATTTGCAACATTTTCTATTTTGGTCCATTCTACTCAATTTGCATCATTTCTATTTTTGGACTATAGCATACCACTTCTTTTCAATCTCATAAATACATTTTAACTTCCTGTTAATTTCAACCACACAATTCCTTCTCTTCATTTATTATCATTATCTACTTTTTTCTAAAAAAACGCTAATTTCCTCTTTACTTCATATTATATGAGATGGGGGAAGTATGTAATTAAGAAGAAGAGAAGAGAGAAGAAAAAAAGTACCTGAAGGAAACCAATTTCCCTCTCTAGAACCTGAAGTTTAGCTTGATGACGACGATTTGCATACAATTGAATCATTCCGGGAGGTGATTTTGGCATTGGCATTCCCATTCCCATTCCCATTCCCACTGACTCATCCCCCATTTCTTTCTTTCTATTAACACTCGATCAACAGATCATATTTATCATTATTTGTATAATTATAAATTAAATATTTTCATGCACATATTCTGGAGACCTATAGGGGAGCAGGCTAAACACCAAACATGAAAACGACGTCGTAATAACTGCATTCACAATGTGGCAGCATTATTAAGTTAGACTGATGAATAAATGAAGAGGACGGACTATAATCAGACTGATATGAATGAGACAGTGCAGATGTCACGTGACTTTTACAGATGGAAAATTGAAATTACGAAATTGACCTTCGAGTTTGTTGAGTTGGACGGGGTAAGACAGGAAAAGGGAAGATGATGACAAATTGACACGGCGGAGAAAACGGTGTCGTACTGAGTATTGGGGAGTTCGAGAAAATGAAGTACTCCAAAACGTGCGTTTACTCAGTTTTATTTTTAAATGACGTCATTTTTAAAGGGAATCTAACTGTTTTTCTTGGAGTTCCTCACAGCCGCTTTCTCCACTTTCTCTTTTTTTTTTCTTGGATTTTTCACTAACTTTTGGGTATTTCAAGATCTTTTAGTTTGATACTGTCTCGCGCGATTATTAAAGATGGTGTGAGGTCCATTAAAAAGATATTAGTAGTTAGGTATTTTATTGATTAAAGGTGGTAGTTGAGTATTGGAAGTAGTAAAAGTAGTGGTATTTAGGTAAAAAAAAAGATAGAGATTCGGAGGGAGTATTATGCGTGGAGGTTATTAGAATAAATTGGAATTAAGTTTGATTAAGTCTGACTTCAAAATGAATTAAAAATTTCAAAAATTAATGTTGACGTAAAATTTGATTTTAAATTGATTTGAAGCATATGATTCGATATTGAGTTAATGACCCGAATGAATACTTATAGTTCTAGCTGTGTTACGTTTGTTTTAAAAATATTTGCAAGTAATTGTAATATGTTAATTAGTAAAATATTATTATTAGTTGTAAGTATAATAAAACAAAAAATGTTAGATATACAAGCATTAAAAAATAGGTATAATATTTGTGATAAAAAAAATCATGAGAACCCCCTAAAAAGATGGGTTTAGGAAAAAGCAAATGAGGAAGAAAAAAGTTAGAGATAAAGTAGATATTTATGTCATTATATATTACAAAAATTCTCACCGGAAAACATTGTCTCGCAAGAGTAGCTTTTTAATTGAGTTAAATAAATCGTGTTAATTAAGTTGTGAATTAGTGCATAGCAATGTAAATAAATTTGCATATACTTCCTTTGTTCTAGTGAGATTGAATTAAATAAAAAGATAAGAATTTCTAAAAAGTACCAATAAAAATTGTGAAAATGTAATATTGTATTAAGAGATACTCCCTCCGATTCAAATTACTTGTCCAGTTTCCTTATTTGGTAAAGTTTCTTTACTTGTCCACTTTCTATTTTTGGCAAAACATTTTACCTAAATACCTCCAACTACCCCAACTTATATTATTTTATAATACCCCACCTACCACCTTTTCAATTATTATAATTACTTAAAATACCCCACTAACACATTTTCAATTATTATAATCACTTAAAATACACCACTACCACCTTTTCAATTATTATAATCGCTTAAAATACCCCACTCCCCACTACCACCCCACCACCATTTTTCTTAAAATCCGATCCAAACTCAAATTGGACAAGTAATTTGAATTGGACTATAACATATTGTGCCTTGAGTTTAAAAGAAGGTATTGGGGTCCATTTTGAAATAAGAAAATTATGCAAAATTAAAAGATGAAAACCTACAAGAGTAGGCTTGAATGTTATCTATAAAATTCACCTTATTCGAGAGGGATAGTGGGCGTGGCTTCATAAATGTCATATCCTCTTGCATGTTCTTACGGCTTGTTTGTTTAATGGTACTAAATGGTGATGGAAATAATTTATAGTGTAAATTTTCATTAAAACTTTCATGTCATTCCCATGGTAATGAAACTTTGATCACAAAAAAAAATTTTATTTCACAAATTTCCATTACCTCCTAATACCACCTCTCCCATTGGGAATGCATTGGAATGAATTTTATGAACAAAATGAGATGATTGAAGGTTGTCAAGCATGGCCATCAAGATAGCCAAAAGATTTTTTAACCAAAATTACACTAGTTTTTCCATTCTCATTACCACGATTTATTACCACCTATCAAACAGGCGTTAGAGTATTTATCTATGTCAATAATGCCATTGGTTCATTATATTATTGGGGTGTTAAACTCTAATTCCCTTTTATCTTATTGTTTCCCTTTAATCATGTTATTTCATAGTCTATAATTTTTAGATGATACTTTAACTCACTTTATTTATTCTATTTGAGTTACGTAATTCAATGCGTTATTTTGATCATTCTTGAATTATACACATTTAAAAATCAGCCGCAATATATAAAATAAACTTGAACGATGAATAGTATCAATAGCGGTAATGTAGCGAATATTTCAGAATTGAGGAAGTATAACTCTAACTGTACGTTCACTTGTGTGTATAAAAACCTAATAATGAAAATAATTGATAGTGTAAATTTTCGTGAAATGTAATATGCAACACCAAAATAGTGAAAGTTTTAAATCATACCAAATACCATATTTTTAAATGGTGTTTTTGTGTAAAAACTAAGATAACTGAAGGAGAACAAGCATAATCATTGAAATCATTACGAGCTTTTCCAATAAAAATTACGCTATTTTTTTATTAGCCTACGAACAGGCGGTATTACACAAGTGAAGGTTACCTACGAGAATATGCACTGTTTGGGTAGTAGCAAAGACGAGCCGCCGCTCACTTAGGCAAAAGTGCAAAATATGGTAACAACCTTGATGAGTCATGTGCAAGAGTCCGACCGCATATGACCTCTTAAAATTTGAAGCCTCAAATATTAGTTGACATTAAGTTACACTGCACATATGTATGTGTTGTATGCTAAGCTAAGCGAAACCAAGCCAATAGCTTGAACTTCATACTATCTCTCTTATCCGCTTCCATGCTCATTCAAATTAGAGTTCAATTTTCTCTCCCTCTCCATGTTTGAAATACCTTCTTGTAATGTTGTGCTATAGCCTATAAGCCATAATATCTTTTGAATACAAAATACAAAACACTAGCTTAGAATAGGAAATAATAAAATTGGTGAACCTCATTAAACCTACCTTTCGTACTTCGTTTGATTAATACAATAAAATTGTGAACAAATGAGGGTGTTTGGTAAATTGCTTCTTAATTGAATTTTTGGTTTGGCTTTTGGCTTATAGACCCACTTTTTCTCTAATAAATAGCCAATAGCTGGTATCTAAATAAACCAAAGATCTATCAGAACAGTTGACTTATTCAAATAGCTTAAACGCCAATAAATGCAACCTAGCCAAACAAGTCTCTTTCACTTCTTTTTCCTTTCACCGTTAATCTCCCTTTCCCCTTACAAAATACAGCGTCTCGCCCTTATCGAGTCCAACAGCAGCATTGGAGAAATGAGACAGAACAGAGGTTTATTACAGTACCAACAAAGGAGCAATGTTAAGACCAACAAGTAACAACCTTTTGTTATAGTACTTTCTAATGTCCTCATAAGCAAGCAAATCACAATTCCCAGCTAAACATGTTTTGCTATTCTAACCATCTAGTTATCAACTAGTACTTAAACGAAATTTGAGCCTTTATTGTCAAGTAGTGTACAAAGATAGGTTTTGCTAATAAACACATAAAATTGATTGAGAATTCAGAAGGCTGAAATTTCAGTTCTTGAACACCAATGAAAGGAGTTTAGTTTCATTCTATCAAGATAAACCGGAAACCAGAGTTCCTCAATTAACAGTCGATACTCGATAGTCGATACATTTGTCTCAGGTGCAGACGTCCAGTTATCAAAAACACGCAGTAAAATCGACATAGCAAGCAATGAGCAAATCAAAGGGCATAACATATTCCAAACAACGAAAAGAAATCACCTCACAAAAGAATTATATTTCTAATACAAATCATACTATAAACAAGTATCATATACTTATGTTTTTTAGTCTATTTACCATTCTGAATATTCTGATGAACATGTCAGTCAAATAATGGATTGGCTAAAAAATGAAGTGTTACAACTTACAAGTGAGCAAGCAGAGACCATGTCCAACTTTAATCAAAATAAATACTATCCTCCTAAGTATCAAATACAACAGTGGGGCTGTCATTTACAAGCATAGATCATTGCTACTCAATCCGAGTTCATAACTAGGAGTAAAGCTAATAGTTCGGAAGCTCATACCTGCAAGATGGTACTTATGTCGATGCAGTTCAATCATCTCCGTGGTTTCTCCCGTTATCTTTTTTCCTTTTTGGGGTTCGTCTCTTTATCAGCAACATATGAAATGTATGTTCTTTGCTTATGGTAGAACACCAGAGCTAATGGAATTTGCAATCTTGAATGAAAGAAAAATTAGGTACAGGGATATAAGACCAATTCCCAACGCCTTACTAGGTCGCATGTCTTTCTTGAGTAAAACCACAATTGCCCAAATCAGACCTGCTAACAGAAAACTAATTGTGTAGAACAAACTACTGTCTTTTGGAACTATATATGAAGCGGGACTAGCAGACCAGGCACCGAGCAGCAATGAGATCCCGAGTCCAATCAGTGTGTTAAACATGGGACCGGCATAGCACCCGGAAAAGGCAATCTGCACACCATCCCCACCATTCAATGCCAATGCAACATCTGAAACAAGATCTCCCATAGAGTTTCCCCATGCCAAAACAGTTAATCCAAGGATTGATGGGTTGATTCCCATAATAATGCCTAATGCCACCAAGAGACCAACAAGCTCACTCGCAATCATGTAGAACCACACAATGCTCATAAAGAAACCTCCAAGAACCCATGGTAATAAGAATCTATGTGGTGGATGATCCGGAGTGGTGTAACGATATGCAAGGACTCCAAGCAAGCAGCTGAGCGCCAATCCAATAATGTACACAAAGTCTTTGCTAAGAGAACCAGGATTCTCAAGAGTGCTCCATAGAAACACAATAAGGATCGGGGCTAATGAGGCACTGGCAACAGCATAAAGCTTTGACCATGATTCCTCCTCCACCATTGGAATGGTTAATCGCCTTGGAACAGATAATGGAAGCTCCAGGAGTGTAAATAGCTTGGGGCAAGAAGAGAAATAACTCTCAGCTTCTCGTCTTTCATCATTCCAGCCCCAAGGAGGCCTTTCACCATCCATTTTCAAAGACTGATGCGAGTAAATCGCAACATTAGAAGCCCACATCCATTGTGGTAAGGAGGGATGGAGACGAGGCGCATCACTCTCACTCTCAAAGTCAAGCAACGGGCTATAAATAGCATCATCCTCAGAACCTCCTTGAGTGAAAACACTTCCTTTCACAGGAAGCAACGGAGTGACAGCATCTAGTTTCAGTCTCTGAGCTTCCTTTCTCAACAACTCATTCGCAGCAACAACAAACGCGTAGAGAACATATATCATCAAAAAAGCAATGGCCGCACCAACAGTTATCCTTCCAACAAATAAAATCAACAATAGTGCAATAATAGTGACAAGAAAGAAGCTTAGATCTCTAATGAAGCATCTCCGATCAATTTGAACCTGTTTATTAGCCACCAAAAGCGAAACAGTCCCCACAACAACGCAGGTCACAAAAACAGCCCCACCCAACACACTATTCAATCCAACCTCACCAGCACCCGTCCCTACAAACGCAGCAATACTTGCAAACACATCAGGAGCTCCATTTCCTAGTGGAAGGAGAGTGACTCCCGCAACAGTAGGGGGCAAATTCAAAATACTCGAAAGCTTCTCTAATGAACAACAAAAGTAATCAGCAGCAGTATTACCAAGAAGGTAAAATAGCGCTGCAAGCCAAACGCCTAGAACAGCATAACCCAACAAACCAAGTCTTTGACACTTACAGTAGAAAAACTGCAAGTAATCGAAGAAACCACCCGTAGAACACTCTGGATGTGCCTTCAAATACTCGCAATGAGAATCGAAACCCACATGATCTCTCAACCCAATACAAAACACTGCTCTTTCTCCACTCAAAACAGACCCATTATCATAATTTGTAGAATTATCAATTATTTCAGCTGTTTTACGACGGATTATTTCAACATGGGTCGACCCATTGCCAGAATTAACAGGAAAAGGCCATCGATTATCATTCATAGAAGTTTGCCTAAGTAAAGGATTTCTGAGTATATCTTCTCTATTGAAGAAAAAGAAAAATAAGATTACTGCACATAATCCATTGAATATTCCACGAAATTGGGATTTTCTTCTTGGATTAAAAATACCTAGTTGCGCCATTTTTTGATTTCCGAATAACTACATCTAACAAAAGGGAAAGTGTCTAGGGTTTCAATTTGGGGGAAATTGAAACCCTAGAGAATTAAAAAGTCCAAAAATGAAGAAAGGGCTAAGAATTAAATCAAAATTCTGGGTAGTAATTGGGAAAGGAATACCTTGAAGAATTTTTTTAACGAACGATAGCTTCCTCAATTAATTCAAATATGATTGCTCAAAATCAAATTTTCTTGAAATGATTCCGAAAATTACTGAATCCCAGCAAATCTTTGTCGTGAAAGAGCGATTTTGAGCTTGTTTGTGAATTGTAATTATCGAAATTGCCAGTCTTAGAAAATTCCTGGAAATGGAAATTATTGTTTGGTATGTACGATGTGGGAGAGAAAAGCATCACTTAACGTGGAAAACATGAAGATGAAGAAATCGTAATCTAATTTGGGGTGTTCTTTTCCCAGCAAGGTTAAACAGGTTGAATTTTTGTTTGTCGTTAGTAACAGCGAACAAAAGTTTAATCTTGTTGATTAAGACTTTTTTTGTTTGTTATTAGCAACAGTCTCGACTTTTCTTTACCATTGAGCTTTATTCGTTGTTACTAATAACAAACAAAGTCAAACCTCAGTTCTGATAATTTAGTGCTTATTTTGGAATTTAAATTTTCCATATACCCAATTTAAAATTTTTTTATATAAATTTGCTTAATTAGTTCAAATTTTCGTATCAAGGTCGTGACTCATGAATCTTGACTAGCCCAATCAATGAATCAATGGTTTAGATCCGTACCTCGGATGATTACGACTATTGAATTTTTTTTTAGAGCTATTCTTTTGGGAACGTCACTTGTAGTCTATAGATGACCTTAAAACAATAGGCTTATATACTACTAATTATATTAGTTGAGCTAATTAACTCAAGGGCTCAAAAAAGAATTGTCTCACACAAGATTTGTGATTTTTATTATAGACTAAACTGAGGGGAGAGAATAGCTGGGTGAGATTTGATTTAGTACTTTGTCCAAAAAAAACAGTACTTAATTTAACTACGATTAAAAATATAAGTGATTTTTAGAGGAATAATACATAATGTTAATTATATTTTGACTTATAATCATCAAGATTTTTTTTTTTTTTTTGAAAAATGGTTAAAAATAATTTCAAACATAACTCATTTGCTTAAAATAATGTTTACTATTGGTTAACTTAATATATAGTTCATAATATTGAGGCAACCGTACCTTTGCAAAATAAACTAAAATATGATTTTACTTAATATAAATCCCATGTTTTTTGAAAAGATAAATAAGACTTTGGTTTATTTTGTGAAGGTTATCCCACGAATATGAATTATTTTAGGTAGTATCTGGCAACATAGAATTCATTTGAAAATAAAGAATTTAATTTTGGTATTCAAATTCAAGAATTGTAAATTTAATATATTTGACCAAATTTTAATATATTTGACCAATTTTACATTACTATTAAACTTCTATGTAGATTTAATTCAATTCCACATTTCCAAAATCAAAATGTTTTCTTCTGAAATATAGGTTTATGACAATAACAATGACTAGTACTCCAAGTAAAACATAAGAAATAATGCAATTTAATTAATAGCTTAAACCTAATACTAATTTTAAGAATGTTTTATATACTCCCTCCGTTCCAGTTTACTTGTCCCATTTCCTTTTTTGGCAATTCCTCATTACTTGTCCCATTTCCTTTTTTGGCTATCCTATTTTTACCTAAATACCCCCACTTTTTCAATTCCCAATACTCCACTACCACCTTTACAATTAATTTAATCAATTAAAATACCCAACTACCACCTTTTCCAATGGACCCCACTACTACCTTAATATCCGTGTTTAGTCAAATGGGACAAGTAAACTGAACCGGAGGGAGTATTAAAAAATGACTAGATAATCCAAGTCATATTAAAATATTAACTTGATACCGAAACATAAAACTTCCAATACCTTAGATAATTCAATAATCGAATTTAATTAATAGCTTAAACCTAATACTGATTTCAAGACTAGTTTATATATAAAAATTGACTAGATAATGCAAATCATATTAAAATATTAACTTGATACTGAAACATGAAACTTCCAATACCTTAAATAATTCAATAATCCAATTTAGTTAATAGCTTAAACCTAATACTAATTTTAAGACTAGTTTATATATGAAAATTGACTAGATACTCCAAGTCATATTAAAATATTAACTTGATACCGAAACATAAAACTTCCAATACCTTAAATAATTCAATAATCCCATTTAATTAATAGCTTAAACTTAATACTAATTTCAAGACTAGTTTATATATAAAAATGACTAGATAATTCAAGTCATATTAAAATATTAACTTGATACCGAAACATAACTTTCAATACCTTATATAATTCAATAATGCAATTTAATTGATAGCTTAAACCTAATACTAATTTTAAGACTAGTTTATATATGAAAATTGACTAGATACTCCAAGTCATATTAAAATATTAACTTGATACTGAAACATGAAACTTCCAATACCTTAAATAATTCAATAATCCAATTTAGTTAATAGCTTAAACCTAATACTAATTTTAAGACTAGTTTATATTCAAAAAAAAGACTAGTTTATATATAAAAATTGACTAGATAATCCAAGTCATATTAAAATATTAACTTGATGCCGAAACATGAAACTTCCAAACCTTAAATAATTCAATAATCCAATTTAGTTAATAGGTTAAACCTAATACTAATTTTAAGACTAGTTTATATATGAAAATTGACTTGATACTCCAAGTCATATATATTAACTTGATACCGAAACATAAAACTTGCAATACCTTAAATAATTCAATAATCCAATTTAATTAATAGCTTAAACTTAATACTAATTTCAAGACTAGTTTATATATAAAAATGACTAGATAATCCAAGTCATATTAAAATATTAACTTGATACCGAAACATGAAACTTTCAATACCTTATATAATTCAATAATGCAATTTAATTGATAGCTTAAACCTAATACTAATTTCAATACTAGTTTATATATAAAAAAATGACTAGATAATCCAAGTCATATTAAAATATTAACTTGATACCGAAATATGAAACTTCCAATACCTTATATAATCAAGAATCAAAGCTTTCTCATACCCATTTTGCACCAAGATAGCCTTCATCTTAAGTTTCCATAACCCAAAATGAACATTTCTATCAAATAACTCTATCTCAAACTTTGTAACACGCATGGGCCATGGCTACTAAGAATCAAATCAAGAATCTCCAAACAAACCCCAAAATAATGGAATTCTAACTTTTCCAAGGATTTCAACTCAAGCTCTTGATACCAATTGTTAGAGCAAAATGCTCTCCAATGGAAATTCTAATTACAAAGAATGAAAAGTTTGCATAAAAGTAAAGAAACAATTAAACACATACACCAAAAATTCGAAGTGGATAAAACTCACACAATGGACGAAGACAATTGTATTGATTAGTTTTTTATTACACACACTAATCAATTCTAACAATGGAGATGAAAAACTACAGAGATTACAAGAGCAATTGAAAATTCTCAATTTACTCAAGAACCATAATTTGTGGCTCTCACTCTATCTAGATCAATCTCACTTGTGTTTTCTCCCTCTTGATTACAATGTAATTCACACTTACAAATGATGAACAAAGGAGTATTTATAAGGTTTGAGAATAAGAGAGGACAACAATTAAAGACTTGTGCACAACAGAAACAAAACAGTATCATTATAATGATCAAAACGGAATGTCGCATTAAGCTGCACGACTTGAAGCCTTGGTCGAGTGTGCCTGTTCGACTGGGTCGAGCCATACGCCAGGAGATCGAGCAAACAACAGCTAACACTCCAACAACTTCTGTTTTTTTTACCTAAACACATGTTCATTCATCTACGCACTTAATACAAGCGCATATACTCCTTAACATCAAGACCCACATATGAGATAAGTCACAAACACAACACTTATCATCCTCTTCTGTCTTCTCATCATTCTCAACTTTCCTCTTATTATACTCAGCCTTCTTTTTATCATCCTCAGCCTTCTTCTTATCATCTTCAGCTTGCTTCCTATCATCCTCCGTTTCTTCTTATCATACTTCGCCTGTTTGAGATCAACATCGAGTTTTTCGTAATCAACTATCGTGTTACCATTGCTGGAATCGTGTCGATTCCATACAGTAATGGAAGGTGTAGGGGTGAAAGTTTGGTTTGCAGGGACGTCTACATAATTCTTCCAATTAAACAAGTCATTTAGCCTCATAAACGTTTCGGGTCGGGGTGGGTTTGAAGAATTGGATCCTGGGATCCATATGTAACAATACCCATCACGGTTTACCCATAGATTTTTGTCTCTGAGATCCGCCATTAAACCAGGCAATAAAGAAGTTGTGAGTTGTGACGGTACCATTGAAAACCTTTAATTCAGTGTAATTCGATGCACCTGAACCAATTGTTGCGCTTGTTGTAAATGACCTGCTACTAGGATTTGCTTCGTCTTTATTTCTGGCTTTCAACACTTGAAGACCCGTCGGTGCGGACCCGTACCCTACGAACTCCAACGGGTCTTTCAGATCATATGCCACCATCTTTGATCCTGATCATTTTCAAAACAAGGATTTTTGTTAACACAAATTCTTGTTAGTGACGGTCTCTTTCTAATTGGGTCGGGTCATCATACATTTTTTAAAATATTGTAAGTAGGTATTAAGAATAATGTAAGTAAATATTTAAGATATTAAAAGTAGACATTAATCTTTAATGGACTGGGCTTGATGTAAGTGACGGTCTCTTAAAGAATCGATCTCTCAAGAGACTAGTTGTTTGTTATTGTTCATCGTTCAAGTTTATTTTATATATTGGTTTAATATGTACTCCCTCCATTCTCTTATATTCTTATCATTTGGAATATTCCAAGAGAAATTTAATTAAAGTTTTTGAGAGATATATTGAAGATAAAATATATCCATGTGAGATCTTGTTAAATTCGTCTTAATGTTTACTTTTTAATTATCATATATTTTTTTATAATTTTTTATGATACATATTTAGAGATATTGAGACTCGAAAATTGCTTTAAAAAATTGTGCAAAAAGTAAATAAAAAGAACGGGTTAGTAGGAAATAATATAGTCAACTAGGCACTTGTTTGCATTTTCTAATTGCATATTTTCGTAATATTAATTTTCTTATACTCCTATAATTTTTAGTTATGCACACCTTAATATATAATTTATCAAAATACTCCTAACATATTAGATTGCATATATAAGATTAATTTGAACGTTGAAGCAAATTACATAATTTTACTTAATTATGTTTAATTTATAGATAAAAATAAATAAATATCACCTTTAAAAGTAATAAAAATAAAAACTTATTTTTTATAAACTGTCACATAATAAAATGAGCCATAATATAGTTGGCATATTCTCTTTTTATGACTTTAAAATACTAAATATATTGTTAGAGTATATAACATATCCTGGGGCCTCAACCATCAGCTTAAGCTTTTGGTTGAGTTGATTCCTTGACATGGTATCAGAAGCTAACGTGATAAAAGGTCAAGGGTTCGAATCTCAACCATCCCTCATTTAAAGTAGATGTGCATCCACACTTCTAGCCCAATGGGCTCTCGTGTGAGGGGACATTTTACAGTATATAACATATCCTGGAATCTAAACCATCAGCTTAAGCTTTTGGTTGAGTTGGTTCTCTGACATATAAAATAGACCAATTTAATAAATATAATTTCACAGACTATTTCATTTGAGAATTTGTGATAAAATAAAAATTGTAACAAAATAAAATCATTTCAAGCAAGCAAGTAATTCTAAAAATAGTTGAACAAAATAAAAGAAAAGGAAAAGGCGCACCTTTGAAAGAGAGGTTGTTATCAAGAAAACAAGATTTATGTGAACAAGACTTATAATTTAGTCCTTGGAACGCTTCCTATTATATAGTAACTTTTTTAAATTATTATTTATTATATTATATTATTGTCTGCATTATTTTTAATATAAATTTTCACATTTAGAAAATTAGTTAATAACATTTACTAATACGCAAGTTGTTGACTTGTTGTTATTAATTATTTTATATTTTTTTTAATACCAAAATAAAAATATACTCTAGTTTACGGAACAAAATATACAATTTAATACTAAGTGTGAATAAATGCATCCTCAATTAATTTGGCATTAAGAAAAGTCAAAGATGCATTTGGTAATATTTTTATCCAAATACTTAGACATAACATGTAAAATAATGTAATTAATTTTTTTTAAATTATGTGAAGTAAAAATAATAATGTTAACATTAGATCAAGTATTAATTAATTGATTAAGACTTAGATTTTAGTGAAGGGTCCTCCCCTTTTGGAAGTTGCAGGTTTATCTTTCTTGGAAGACCTTTCACGAGTCGGGGAACTCTTTGACCACACTCTCCTCTATGGGTATGAGTTGTCGTCGTTTTTTCCTCCCCAGACCCTGACCATAGTTTTCAATGAACGGAATACACTGGGTATAATGATGAAGATGTCCTCCCCTTTCATAAAAAAGAAAAAAATAAAGTGAACGGTTATATCCTCGACAATTGTGAAAATTACTAAATTTGGTAATTATAAATATAATTACGTGGATAACTTGTATTTTAATTTAGTAACTCTTAACTTAATTAAGAGGGTGTTTGGCAAACGGCAGATAGCTTGTTGCTGATAGCTGATTATAGTCGCTGATTTGACCAGCTGATTTTATTAACTGGTTTGACCAGTTGATTTTGAATCCGCTGCTATGAGCAGCTTGTTCAAAAACAACTTATTCATATCAATAAGCTTGTTTGACCATCCAACCCTCTATTTATATCAAAATAAGCTAAAATTGCTCAATAAGCTAAGTTGTCAAACACCGCCTAAGTGTTTACCTAGCAGGGGCAGATTTAGAAAAAAATGATGTACATAATTAAAAAATCAACACTAACTTTAAAAACTCAAAAATTTCGTTGTGTATGATTAAATATTAACAAGACGGAGTACTTGATTGGTAATACTTTTATCAAAATTCCCCACATGACATGTGATTTTAATGTAATTTAATTTGTAAGTTCACACCATTAATTGTTAGTATCATGAGTCTTGCCATCTTTGTATCTATGGCAAAAGTATTAAAAATGGTTCGAATGTATTGGATAACAAAAATAATAACATATTTGGAAAAGTATATTAAAAAATAAAATAAAATATAAAAATATTTAATATTTGATATATTTGATATATTTTAAATTTTATATATATATATATATATATATATATACATATATATATATATATATATATATATATATATATATATATATATATATATATATATATATATATATATATATATATATATATATATATATATATATATATATATATATATATATATATGTATAAATTTTGAAATACTAATAAATAACTTTTTTAATTATAATCTTTAAAATAAATAATCATTAAAATAAATATTTTGCAAGTATAACATTAATCAAATTTTTATTTCATTTATCGTCACTACAAAAAAACACGGAGCTTTTCGACAGAAAAACATTGGTTTTTTCGACGGTTTTAAGTGTGGAAAATACGAAATATTTGCTTTAAATCCATACAATTTTCAGGATTTTAGACGCTTTAAAGCGTGGGAATACTAAGTAGTTTTCGACGCTTTAAAGCGTGGAATGTACTAATATTTTTCGACACTACAGAAAGAGGAAGAATGTGCTACATTCCATGCTTGTTACAGCCCGGCAGAAGAGGAGGAGGAAACCGTCGCTGCTACTGACCGAAAACTCCTGCTGCTACAGGATGAAGAAGATAATCCCTCTTGAGAGGCATGTTAGGGTTTTTTTTGGGAGTGAAATGTTTTGAGCGGGATTTGAAATTGGAGTAGGTAGTTTTGTGGTCAATTAATTTTCCTTTTTTTTCAATTTTGGCTTTTAAATTTTCCGACGCTTTTAATTCAATAAATTTCAACGTATTTAAGCGTGGGAAATCAAGTGTCTAAAATCTCCGTTTTTTTTTCGATGGTTGCTCAAGTGTCGAAAATAAAATGTCTAATTCTCCATATTTTTTTGTAGTGATAGAGGGTGTTTGGCAATTGTCTTTTGGCTTTTGGCTTGTTGGTTGGTAAAACAGCCAAAAAAAAGGTTTGGTAAATGGCTTTTAAAGCAAATGAAAAGCTGGCTTTTAAACCAAAATGAAAAAGCTGTTCCATCTAGCTTTTTGGATTGGCTTTTAGCTTATTAGCCCAATGTTTCTCTAATAAACAACCAATAACCAATATTCAAATTTACTATACATCTCCACAAACAGCTAACCTTTTAAGCTAGCTTAAAAGCCAACAAAAGCGACCAACATTTCCAGCTGGTCAAACAAGCCAACTAAAAAAGCCAACCGCCAGTCAACAATCAATTGTCAAATATCCCCATAACCTAATATAGCAGCTCATTTTTTAAAGAGTCTATTAAAAGCATAGATTAGATAATGGAAACAACCCAGCAGATCACGACGTTGTTCTCATGTAAATACTTCCTCCGTTCTAAAATACTCGCTACATTTCGATTTTATGCACTATTCATCATTCAAGCTTATTTTATATATTGCGACTAATATGCAAGTAAAAATATAGTCAAGTGGGATCTTGTTTGAATCGTCTAATCGTATACTTTCATAATATTAAATTTTTGTAATTTTTAAATAAGTGTAGTTTAAGATATTAATCAACAAAATTGTACATTAAATTGCGTAAAAAAGTGAAATTTAACAAGTATTATGGAAAGAAAGAAGAATACACGTTACGAAACATGAAGAGCTCAAGAATTGCAAGGGATAAGTACAAAGCATCTGGCATATCACTTATGTAAGACTATAGTCATTGTCTCAATCTCTAGTCTTTAATTAATAATCACTATCCTTGATGCACAATTTTAATGTCATACGGTACTCTCTAACTAACCTACTTATGTTATTTTTCATTTTAAACAATTTTATTTATTATTTATCAAAATAATTTTTTATTTATATCGTATTTTTGGTACCTCAATTTAATATTTTGTAATGCATGGTTGTTATGTATTTTTCACTATTTTATTTTAATGATTTTGTAATGTTATGTTCTCAGCGTGTTTTATATTAACTTTAAATTTACGTTTTTGATATTTGTAGTTTCCAAATTTGTACACTAACTTTATTTTATACTTATGTATTTTTAATACTTATGGTTTCACCTTCTTGATTAGCTTTATTATGCAATTAATTAATATTTTTACTATTTAAAAGATTTAACTTTTCTTAATTACCGTACACATTTCTGAACGTTAAATATGAACATAAAAAGTATTTTATTATTTGATCATGCGCATATCATGATAAAAAGAGAACTAAGTGATAATCAACTTGAGAAGAGTCATAATAAAATACTTTCTCCATTCCATTATACTTCTACACGAGATTGTTTTATAGTATCCGTTCATAATACTTATTGTATTATTACTTATTTCACAAAAATAACATACAATTTGCCATATTTATCCCTACTTTATTTCTATTTCATATGTTGTTTACAATTACATCTTTCTTATTGTTTAAGGATAATATTTGTGCCAAATGAGTATACTCCCTCTGTTCCTTAAAAGAAATTCCCATTTGTTATTTTAGGTGTTTCATTCGTTGTTCCTATAAAGAATCAGTCTATCTATTTATATTACAAAATTTAGACAAAATAATATAATTTCTCCTCATTTTAATATTTTAATAATGCTTACAATCCCTACATATCTTCTACTAATTCTATTTCTTAATTTTTATATTTTTTTTATAGTGCCTATATATTTAAACAGTAAATCTACAATTTTAAAAATTTTATTTTATCACAAATTCTTGCTTGAGACCGTCTTTTATAAAAACGGCCCTCAAAATTTCAGTCCAATTCTAAATATATATCGTTACAACTCTAAAGATAGATTTGGGTTGAATTTTTAAGAGTTATAAAAGACGGTCTCTCAGGAGAGAAAATGTTATTTTATTTATAACATTCCTTATTTGAACTTCGTTAGAAAACCGAGAGTAAAGGAAACGGAAGTCCTACTATATTTACTGCAAAACAACTCCGTAGTCCACATCTCTCACAATCACGAGAAAGCACCATTTCCGATTTCTTACAACAAAGGAAAAAGGAGAAAAAGTGACAAACGTAAGCAATTTATACTCTTTGTTGATTTGGATTTCTACTTAATTACTGGTTTTCATGTTCAATTTTTCTTAATTGGTGCATGCAGAAATGGGTTTTGAGAAGGAGTATGAATTTCTAAATGAGATTGATATTTGCTCGCGTAATGTTGGGTGTTATGTGAGTGGAAAATGGAAGGCCAATGGTCCTGTTATCTCTACCGTCAATCCGGCTACCAATAAGGTATAAAGTTTAATAATCCATTTCTGGAATTTTGTTCTTGATTGATATTTTTGATTCATGATTGATTGAAAGAGATTTTTTTTGATTGATCAAAGTTGTTTAATCTGATTCGTGATGGATTTATTAGCGACTACTTTTTAAATTATTGTTTGTGTGATGATCCTGAAGTTGGAGGTACTAGTTCGTCATTGTTGGTTTAGGTTTTGATCATCAATCAGTAATTTTTCATGGATTTCTACTATTTTATACTGAATTATATTTGCTCCTTAAAGTTTAGGTTCGTCCTCATAGTAACTTGTAAGAATTATACTTACTTTTTCCAAAATTATTGTTGTTGATGGGATGTGTGGGGCATCAGTGGAAGTAAATGATTGAGAGTACACACTGAATATTCTGTTTAGTAAATGTTGCGATTTTTTTGTTTAATTTGATCATTATTTTTCTATAATGGATTTACAGTGTAACTTAAAAGATTAATCTATTGTATTTGTTTCACTTGATTATTTTTTCCTAAGAGCAAAATGGGAGGGAAATTGATCTTCCTCTAATAGGGTGAGAATCGGATCCTGTCACGAGGGGTAGAACCGAAAACATTCATCCCTAACTCATAATTCTCAGTGTCACATGATTATCTGTTACATGTTGTCACATCGATGTATCAATACTCAAAATTGGGCCTTTGCAGTTAAGTAGTAGGGGTGGTATATAAGTTGGTCGGTCTATATGTTTTCATTTGATGATAACTGGGTAGAGACGTAGAATTGAATGATGATAATGAGAATGTCTTATTGCTCGTTTTGTGGATTTTTCGTTATTGGTTCAGCCAATTGCTGAAGTTGTGGAGGGTTCTTTGGAAGATTATGAGGAAGGATTGAAAGCTTGTGAAGAAGCTTCAAAGATATGGATGCAGGTTGTTTATATTAATCTTTATTTTTTACTTACTAAATTCATTTATACTACGATTTATGCAGTAGAATTCAGACATCATATGAATTTTATCTATTTATCATCTTAGATGCCTGCGCCAAAAAGAGGTGAAATTGTCAGACAGATTGGAGATGCTTTGAGAGCCAAACTACAGCACCTCGGACGGTTGGTGTCGCTTGAAATGGGAAAGATCTTGGCTGAAGGGATAGGGGAAGTTCAGGTATACACTTTCAATGTGGTTAGGCTTTATAATGTTCTTTAAGTTGATAATGTATATGAAGTAAAGAATTTTTGACAACCCATGGTCAAGTATCAAGAGACAGGAATTATGTAAAGTTTAGTCCACACACACTTCAAGCCTCTTGCTTATTTGACTTGGTAAAAATGCTAATCTAGTTTGCGATTTGACATGGATAAATTATCAACATCTGTCACGCAACAGGAACTATGTCAAGGTGTGCTACTTTTAGGAAGTTAAACTTTAGCTTTCACACCCTTATTGGAAAAACTTTGGCTTTCACACACGGTAGTTTCCTTGATATTCATGAGGATTGGAGACTGGAGATTTTAAAGACATGTTTTTTTGGTCATGTATACGTTTGCTAATTGCTCAATCATGACCACATGCAGGAAATCATTGATATGTGTGATTTTGCGGTGGGGTTAAGCCGGCAACTAAATGGCTCAATTATTCCTTCAGAACGTAAGTTAAATGTCTAAGCTAATTTTAATAAGTATTGTTTTATAGCAAGGCCTGTGGTGGATGTTTTGTTGTTGAAAAGCAAGCTTTCTAGATTGTTGTAACTATGCGAGCTCCAACTCCATTTACAAGAACCTTTCAATACCCCAATGTATAACGGGTCCTTACCTAGGCAGGTTTTGGGTGGTGCAGATTCATGCAACCTTATTTTTGTAGAAACAAAGAGGTAGTTTCCAATTGATACTTGACTGGAAACATAAATAAAAAGTGCACATGATTTAAGAAACCCTTTGACTAGTGTCCATTTTAATTCAAAAGTAAAGAACTATATATCCTTTGTTACTACAGAGAACCATAGTCCATTTTGATAGATAAGATTTAAGGCTGTTTTCCTATTCTAACTCATGTTACGCTATTTAACAGGTCCAAATCATGCAATGCTGGAGGTATTTCGCACAACATCTTTTCTTCATCTATATCATGAAAATAGTTTTGTTTCAAAAACTGTTAGTAATAAATTTACTGAATAGGTCTGGAATCCTCTTGGGATAGTTGGAGTGATCACAGCATTCAATTTCCCCTCTGCTGTTCTCGGTAAGATTTCTCTTTATGGTGAAATAGAAGAATTCTATCTTGATGCTATAAAGGCCACAACATATCACAGTTTATTTCTTTTAAGTTTAATTATGGTTTCATTTCATGTCAAACGCATAATTTGGATGTAATTGTAAACATTAGCTAGTGTGATTCTGTAGGTTGGAATGCTTGCATTGCACTTGTATGTGGCAATTGTGTTGTCTGGTAAGTTTTATCTGGAACTCTATCTTTTTGGTGTTCTTTTTGTTTGTTCAAAATGTTTCTCTTGGCATGTTTATACCTCTGGTGTAAATCGTTTTCTTTGCTTGAATAAGTGTTTGTCATGGCTAGTGGTCAAGCATGAATCATGTGAGATCTTGTGATTTGAATGTTTCTTTTGTCCTTTGGTGACCTCAGCATGTCAATTTCGGAAAACAGGAAATTTGAAAGTGGATTCTGTGTATTCATCTACAGACAATCTTTTGAACTCTAGGCTTGACATTGTGTTACGGAAATGTATTTTTTGGTTTTTTGTCGATATGTCCATACTGTTCTCTTTCTTTCTTTCCGTTTTGTAGATTTGTTGATTTGGAATTGTTGGATGTGATATAACTATATAAGTAGCTACCTCTTGTCTTGTGCACAATGTAAATAACAAGTTTGTAATGCCGAGGGTGTTAATCGTGTTGGTGAGATGGTAGTTTATGGTTGTTTGTAGGTGTTGGGCGTGGGTTTTTGGTATTGGTAGTGGATGAGCAGTTAAATGAACAGGAATGTAGCAGAGAATTAAGGAAGAAGATTGTAATATTAACCCTCTTCTCCCTAATGTGTAAAACACATTCTTGTCAATACAAAAGCCTAGTCCTCTTCCCCTCCCCTTCCTTATATATACATTAAATGGGTTGGCTTTCTTAATAAGAAAAAACAATTTAATAATAATCAAAATCAGAACTAAAGTATTGCTACTAGGGAGTAGGGACTTATTTCTCAATTGCCAATATTGCCTAGTGAAATTTCATTTCATGACAATGTTCTGAAATTGTTATTGATGGAATATGTAGGTCATGCTTTATCTTCATTGTTTTTGGCTAAAACCATTTGGACATTTCTTCTATGGAATAATTTGTCTTCTTCTTTCACACCCTACGCTGCTTCATATATAAGTAAATGTTTGAGACCCTTATTTGCTCCATTTCTTCTGTGTTTTTCCACCTCTTTGATTTTTCTGGGTTGATTCTCTATGGTTAGATGATTGTATAAATGCTGTCCATAACTTGATCTGTACTTCCTCTTTCTTTTCCATTTTTTCTCTTGGAGTTGTACGAGTGTATATAAAGGTTGGGTCTCACAGAATTTTAAATGGGTTGTAATGCGTGAAATTCAATCAATGCCTTAGCCCATATACAAGGTCTAATGCTATGCTCTTATTGATTCATTGTTTCAGGAAAGGTGCCCCAACAACTCCTTTGGTCACAATTGCATTGACCAAGATTATAGCTGGTGTCTTGGAGAAGAATGATTTGCCAGGTGCAATTTTCACCTCCCTTTGTGGTGGGGCTGATATTGGTCAAGCAATTGCAAAAGATACGCGCATTCAACTTGTTTCATTTACCGGAAGCTCTAAGGTTTGTGTAACACACCCTACCTCCAAGACTTTTCTCACACAAAAAACAGATTAAAGAACACAAAGAATCACAAAGATTGAACACAAAGCTTGGAGTGCTTTGCAAACTCCCTCACAATTTCGAGCTTGTGGAACTCCTTTCTTATTTCCTTTTTCTTATTCAATTTCTGGACAACCTTTAATGTTTACATGATGCCTTATTTATACTACATAGAGCTACAATTATAAAAGCCCAAAACCCCCCTAAGCATTTAAAGATGCCACCTAAGCAATTAAAAATAAAACCCCCCAAGACTTTATTTCTCTGCAGAAACCCCCCTAAGCATTTAAAGATGCCGTATTTAAATGCATGCTTGAGGTTTTGAGAACCAGGAATCCAGGATGTTAACCATTAACAGAATTTGGTAATCATTTGAAATTTGCTTATGGTATGAAGTAAAATTGATTTAAGAATATAGTTTGACTTGATCTTTTTAACTGCATTGACGATATCTCTCTGCAGAAATCTTTGGTATCGTGGGCTAAAATGTTGTTATTTGAGTCTTTCCATAAATTTGATGCAATATATTCATTCCGTTGTCAAACACAATTCTGATCGTACGAGCTTTTTAGGTTTTCTTGTCAAAACCAAATTAAGACCCTGATATTAAATCTGGCGCAATTTTTTGATAGGTCGGAATGATGGTTCAACAAATTGTGAATCAACGATTTGGAAAGTGCTTACTAGAATTAAGTGGAAACAACGCCATAATTGTTATGGATGATGCTGATATTAATCTGGCTGTCCGTGCTGTTCTATTTGCTGCTGTTGGTACAGCTGGTCAGCGCTGTACAACCTGCCGTAGGCTGGTAATGACATAACATATACTTGAATGACGAATTTCCCTTCTAGGGGCCCACTGAAGCTCTTATGCTTTCCTTTTTTTTCCTCCTATTTGTTTAGCTGCTTCATGAAAGCATATATGAGAAGGTGCTTGAGCAACTGCTTGGTGCCTACAAACAAGTGAAGATAGGGGATCCTCTTGAGAATGGTACCTTACTTGGGCCTTTGCATACTAAAACTTCAAAAGACAATTTTATTAAGGGAATCGAGACTATAAAACTTCAGGTTTGAACTTTCTAATCTTGTTTGACTTTAACTTTTTATGATAACTTTTACCCCAACTAGCGACTTCAGTAACCTCTTAATTTATGCCGAGCGCTTTTGCATGGTATTTTGATAGAAGCACAAAAACATTTGTGATAACATATTCAGTAATGCTTGGCTACGTGGCAGACCTTGGCTTCGATCGGCCAGGGCCCGCTCCCCCACCCAAAAAATTATTTTTTAATTGATTAAAATTTTTACTTGGCCTCATTTTTTTCATGTAAGGCAGTTGGTTCTCTAATTCCCATCGTAATACAAATTTTGGTCCTTGCAGGGAGGCAAAATTTTGACTGGCGGTGCTGCTATAGAATCTGAAGGAAACTTTGTTCAGCCCACTATTGTTGAGATTTCTCCCGACGCTGATGTGGTAAAAGAAGAGCTGTTTGCCCCTGTACTATATGTCATGAAGTTCAAGGTAAATGTTTCAGTGTCTCATTGCTTATCTGCACGTAATCAACTATGTTAAACTGACATCAGTTGGTATATTCCTTGATGTTTATCACTTGATGAATGTTTATTGTGTACACAGACTCTTCAAGAAGCAATCGCAATAAATAACTCTGTGCCCCAGGGTTTAAGCAGTTCTATCTTCACCAAGAGACCTGAAGCTATCTTCAGATGGATTGGGTTGGTGCAATTACTCCTTTTATATTGAACATGATATTATCGAATCGTAATTAAAGAACGAATGTTAAAAAGCCCACATATAATTTGATACCCATCGGGGATTACGTCAAATTACAATTTTGAGTTACTGCAGGCCCTTGGGAAGCGACTGTGGCATTGTGAACGTGAATATACCAACAAATGGTGCTGAAATCGGAGGTGCTTTCGGGGGTGAAAAGGCAACTGGAGGTGGCAGGGAAGCAGGAAGTGATTCCTGGAAGCAATACATGAGACGTGCAACATGGTATGTTACCAATCATTTTTTTTGCTTTTCTTTTTCAGATTTTTTTGGTTGATCCTTGTGAAGACGTGTCTAATCGGATTTGAACTTAATTGTAGTACGATTAATTACGGGAATGAATTACCGCTTGCACAGGGAATCAACTTTGGTTAAGATTATCTTTCTGAGGTAAAAATCTTACATGTACTTGTTAACTTATAGTTGGGTGATGTTCCTTCTTAAAAATTGTTGCCCGTTTTACAGGACGGCGTATGTTCTCTGAACGCGAAAGATGGCTTGTTCGTGAGCGTCATACAAGGGAAAAGGGGAGTCTGTTAATGCTGATATTCTTGTTTCTTAAAAACCCTCATATAACTGCATTTGCCCATATTGATGAAATAAAGAAATTCTACTTTTGGCTTATGTTGATCGTTTTATTTTTTTTAATTTGCTTTTAGTTTATATGCTTGTGGCAATTTGATCATTCCCGTCAATAATCTTTGTAGATAATTTCTCTAGGGTACTTTGAGCCGATTCGAGAGAGAACAACTTTCCCTGTTTTATATAGTATTAGTCGTCATACGAGTAGGTGAGGAAGAAATGACTGCAATCTCCTCCTAGAATAGTTCTGATTGTTCTTGTCTAGTGGAAGTTGGCCTATTGTGTTTCCATTGGCTTCTTGAATATAGTAATGGAAAAACAATTTCGATAGAGAAGTTTTCGTTCCAAGGGGGAATTAGGGAGATACTCGCTCGCTGAAACCCGCTCCTAATGAGTGGGCGGAGCTAGATGCTAACGGTGCCTCCTAAGATGAGTCAGTACCTACTACGTAGGCATTCTTAGAGCATGGGTCTCCTATAAACACTCCACTAGTCGACTAGCTAATTAGCGGTCATTAATTTTGTTTTTGTTGACGAGACATACTTATAAGTTATACCTCGAGTATTTGGACGTTGGGCCTAGACGGGTAGACTGCTTGCTGATGGTGTTGACGCTGCTGGATGATGTCGTTGGCTCATTAGGTGATTGCGTGGACGTTGGCTACTAGCTTTACGCCTACGGAGGAGCGTTGATTTTCTTCTGCAAGTTCTTTTGCAGATGAGAATGCAAATATGAATGCAGATATGCTGTTCAACCTAATTAACCAATATGATCGTGTTGAGAAAAGAGTAATATCACTATTATTGATCAATAAAGAGTACAAGTACTCTTCTATTCCATTAAAACCATCATGTTGCATTGAATGAAAGTACGTGTATTGTACAATATTTTAACACTATTATTATTAATAGTGCTATTGACTATTCATTTGTTTATTCATCCATAAAATGGTAAAACAATATCATTTTATTAACTTCGTTATCAAAGGGAAATAGAACCGTATTTAGGTAAAAATTGATCAGTTTAATTTCAAAATTGATCACAAATAGGTCAAAATTGAAATTTTTATATTGATTGATTTGTTTGAAGTTTACTTTAAGTTGAAATTGATACCCTTTAAGGTCAAAATTAATACCTTTAAGATAAATTGAAAAATGCTCAGAAAATGAAAGAAACGAGAGAAAGCAAGTAAGGTTGATACACGCGCGAATTGGGCCCGCCCACTCTTCGTCTCAAATTGAGATGGTCTCGGCCAAGATCAGGTGGTTAATTATTATTTCAATAAAAAAACATGAAGTTACCCCTAAACCCTTACAAGGCAAGAGATATAAGGGTCCAATAAATTAAAAGAATACAATATCCAATTTATATATGACGAGAGTTTAACTCTAATCATAAAAGGATTAAGAAAACAATAGTATGCATTGAGATCCGAAGTTTAAGTCATAAACCCTCACAGCAGAAAATATCATAATTAGAATATTAGATCTCCTAAAATAGGACTTTTCTATAGGAAGAGAGTTGAACTTTATTTTAGACATAAAACAGAGTATATAATAATATATATTATTCACGCAACAATATGCTTTGTCATGCATTTAAAGACTAATTATTCACACAATCACATAAAAATATATACAGAAGGTTTCCTGAGAGACCGTCTATAACATTTAAAGACTAATTATTCACACAATCACAAATTCAATCAAAAATATCTCAAAGTTATTGTCATTAATTAAAAATTATAATATATTAATTTATATTGATTAGCAATAAAATACAATTAATATTAATGGAGAATTTCATCTATTTTTAGAAATTAGTTTTTAATCAATAGGTTGAAACGTAATTACGTTTAACGAATCGGAATTATTATTATTATTATTATTATTGTTTAAAAAACACATATATGAAACAAAAAATGGTTTGAAAAGAAACTACATTTCTTTTTTTATAAGTTTCTAACGTAAACCCATTGATTCTCTTTACGAACTTGTGCCTCTTCTTCAGGAGTAAAATCATTTTTGAGGTTGAATGTTTTCCTGATCTCCTCCGGCGTTTTGCCTCTGATTAAATCCGCCACAGCTTTGCATGTCAAGTCCAACAAAGATTTAACATTCAAAAAATTTGCAGCATTTATTACATCAAATAATATGGGCAGATCAAGTCCCTTAATGAATTCTTGATCCCATTCTTGGATTTCTTGAATATACTCGGGCTTATTGTTGTTAGGGCTTTCCACATGTTTTTTGCAGTACTCGATAACCTTGTTTAGTGTAGCTCCGGTTACATTCTGCACCGTAAACTTTCTTCCGTTTACAGGAAATCCTTCAAAATACGTATGGATTGTTTGTAATTGCACTGCAACGTCTTCTTCGATTTCGTATACCACCCCATCTGAACTCTTTAGAATTATCGCGTTCTCCGAAAAACTAGAAGAATCTGCCATTCTTTATTTGTAATTGAGATCAATTAAGAGAAACCTTAAAACTAAAATCCTAGAGGAGATTAGATTCTTTTAAAAAAATGTGCAAGTAAAGAATAAAGAAATGAAGAGAAGTTTTCGTGTATATATAGTAATAATAATAATAAGAGAAGGTGAGCCGAGTTGATATGTTTACGTTTTTTAAGGGTTGATTGACTAATCACCTTTTTTTAGATTAATTTCTAATTCTTTTTACAAATCATCGATCTCTATGTAATTTTAGCGGTTTCCACTGCTATCATTTAGGTACTTCTCTTTTTAGATCTGATCTACTTATTTTTAAGTTTAATCGGTTGACCCAATACATTACCGAATCATACAATACATTAATTTTACTGTATAGTGATAGGATGATTTGAGTGAAGGAGAGCTTGACACGTGTAATTATTCTATTGGGTATGAGTGTTTATATTTATGGCAGTAATGACAGTAATTATTTGAGGAGAAATGCAACCTACTAGTTGATTGATTTATATTTATGGAATAAGTTTTGACCAATAATAATGAGTATGACCAGAAATTAATATATTCAGACAATCATAACATAATCGCATAATGATTATTTTCAATACAATATATATATATATATAGTGATTTTAACCAGCCATTATTTTCAATATAATATATACTATATAATATACTAAATAAAATCAGGTTCTAAACGATATGATTTTTATTTACAAACATAAAAATCAGCTTTAAGTATAATATAATATACTAAATTATATACTAAATAAAATCAGGTTCTATTATATTTATGGCATTAACAATATATATGGCATTAACAGTAAATATAGTGATTTTAACAAGCCATTATTTTCAACATACTATATACTATATAATATACTAAATAATAAACTAAATTAAATCAGGTTCTAAATGATATGATTTTTATTTACAAACATAAAAATCAGCTTTAAGTATAATATAATATACTAAATAATATACTAAATAAAATCAGGTTATAAAACAATATAATTTTTATTTACAAAAAATAAAAATCAGCTTTAAGTATAATGGACAGTAATTAAAATGATTTTGACTAGAAATTAATATATTTATGGCAATATAGCATAATCGCATATTGATTATTTTCAATATAATATATATTTATATTTTCAATTATATTTATGGCATTAACAGTAAATAGTATTATTGATTTGTTATCTCGTTTGGTTTCTTTCACGTTTCAAATGCACAAATTCAATCAGAAATATCTCAAAATTATTGTCATCAATTAAAGATTATAATATATTAATTTATATTGATTAGCAATAAAATACAATTAATATTAATGGAGAATTTCATCTATTTTTAGAAATTAGTTTTTAATCAATAAGTTGAAACGTAATTACGTTTTAACGAATCAGAATTATTATTATTATTATTGTTTAAAAAACACATATATGAAACAAAAAATGGTTTGAAAAGAAACTACATTTCTTTTTTTATAAGTTTCTAACGTAAACCCATTGATTCTCTTTACGAACTTGTGCCTCTTCTTCAGGAGTAAAATCATATTTGAGGTTGAATGTTTTCCTGATCTCCTCCGGCGTTTTGCCTTTGATTAAATCCGCCACAGTTTCGCATGTCAAGTCCAACAAAGATTTAACATTCAAAAAATTTGCAGCATTTATTACATCAAATAATATGGGCAGATCAAGTCCCTTAATGTTTTCTTGATCCCATTCTTGGATTTCTTCAATATACTCGGGGTTATTGTTGTTAGGGCTTTCCACATGTTTTTCACAGTACTTGATAACCTTGTCTAGTGTAGCTCCGGTTACATTCTGCACCGTAAACTTTCTTCCGTTTACAGGAAATCCTTCAAAATACGTATGGATTGTTTGTAATTGCACTGCAACGTCTTCTTCGATTTCGTATGCCACCCCATCTGAACTCATTAGAGTTATCGCGTTCTCCGAAAAATTAGAAGATTCTTCCATTCTTATTATGAATTTGTAATCGAGATCAATTAAGAGAAACCTTAAAACTAAAACCCTAGAGGAGATTATATTCTTTTATAAAATGTGTTAGTAAAGAATAAAGAAATAAACAGAAGTTTCCGTGTATTTATAATAAGAGAAGGTGAGCCGGGTTGATATGTTTACGTTTTTTAAGGGTTGATTGACTAATTCACCTTTTTTTTGGGTAATTTCTAATTCTTTTTACAGATCATGAATCTCTATGTAATTTCAGCGGTTTCCACTGCTATCTTTGATCTACTTATTTTTGAGTTTAATCGTTTGGCCCAATTCATTACCGAATAAATAATATGTTTACGTAACAACAATTATTATCATCTCATCATACACTATATTAATTTTGATGTATAATATAAAAAATTAAGGTGAATATGAGAGTGCCATTTGTAATTATTTTATTGGCCAGCATTATAAGAGTAGTTATGACAGAGTATTAATTGCATGATTTTCATTTCAATTAATTTTTAATCATTTACAGAAATAAAATGTTGCATTCATATTAATGGTCGTAATAATTGCATGAATTTTAATTCTCTCAAGTTTATTCTTTATAAAAGTAAAAGTTTGGATTTATATTAATGGCAGAAATATTAATCGCAGGATTTTCAATTCAGTCAATTTTATTATTTTACAAAAATAAAACGTTTGATTCATAATAATGGTAGGAGTAATAATTACAGGAATTTCAATTCAGACAATTTTACTTTTATAAAAGAGGTGTTTCAAAACCTATAAACTTTTTATTAACAACCTATTTTGTGTTTTTTTATATTTAATTATTTTTTAATTACAATATATGTACGTAAATACTTTATTACGTCACCTTCATTTAATATTTTCATTCATCTTAAATTTCATTAAGATATAAACGTATTTAAAAATCCATACATTACACGAATTTCTATCCTAGTTTTCTGTAAAAATCCTTCGATGCTCATCATGTCTCCATAATGACTTTGTTACGTGTTCATTTGGCCTTCATTTTTACCCAAATGTAAAAAAAGGTAAATAAAACTAAAAAAAAAAGACTTACCGGTCATACTTGTACCTTAACTCGGTCTTTCTTGGAGTATTCTTCCCAAATTCCCCTAAAAATGGATACAGACGTAGTAATGGTGCCCGCCGGCGAGGGTTCCAGCATCGGAGGTCCTTCTTCCAAGAAACCTAAACGTTTCGAGATCAAAAAGTGGAACGCTGTTGCTCTTTGGGCTTGGGGTAATCTTACTCATCTTTACCCTAATTTTTTGTTTTTCAATTTCCCCATTTCATTTTCGAAAACCCTCATATTCTGTTTTGGATTCACTTCTTGTAATTCTTCTCTTCTTTTTTGCAGATATTGTCGTTGATAATTGTGCGATTTGCCGCAATCATATAATGGATCTATGTGAGTAGTTTTTAATGTTTATTTGGAGGGGAGACTTTTACGAACTAGGGTTTATGGTTTGGAATCCTTTATTTTTGTGGGTGCTTTTGATTTTGGATTATAGGTATTGAATGCCAAGCTAATCAAGCTAGTGCTACGAGTGAGGAATGCACTGTTGCGTGGGGTAAGTTTTCTTATGTTAGGGCAGATGTTTGCTTCATATTTTTAATCCATTTATTGTGGCTCAGGGTGTTGAAATTTTGAATTTTTCTTGCTAAGTATCTGTTTTTGTTGTTAAGGAATTAAGCCCCCACTACTCTAAGATTAAAAGTTGAAGCCTCAAGAATTGGTTTGCAATAACACCTTATACAGAATTCAATTCAACGCAATCAAGAACCTTCAATCTAAGCAAACAAACCAAACACAATGATTTACGTTGTTCACCTTGATTGGGCTACGTTCACGGTCTAGCCTAGATGTCTTTATTACTTTTAAGAACCTTCAAATTCCAATGGAGTTACAATGGATGATGATCACAATTGAGAGAAATAGAGGATAAGGAGAGAAGAGAGAATTATGTAATCTAGAGAGGGGTTGCATTAGTTTATAATCTATGTAATTAGGCCTATTTATAATGCATAGGTTCTAATTACTTACATACATGATCCTAGGAAAGAAAAGCCGAGAAGAAAAGAAATAGAAAACAATCCAACACATAAAGCCGAGTCGGCTTTCCTTGGGCCAGGGGAAAAGCCGACTCAACTTTTTTTTTTCCTGCCTCCAAACCAATTGTTGCCTTTCAAGCCTTTTCACCTTATATCCAATATGCCCCTGTTACACCTTTTTTTTAATCAATTCGTATCTCTATGGATTAAGGACCTAATTCACACCCTTAATTACCACAGTTGTCAAACAAATTCATAAACTGAGTGATGCAACTACTTCATTTGTTTTAAATTTTCTTGTGTAATCTCTATTTTGTTTGGTGTCGTCATTATTTGGTTGTACTCTGATGAATTTTCCTCACTTATAAGCTCACTTATCTCCTTATGTTTCATCAACCAGTAAATTGAGATGCTTCATGCTTGTGCTCCTCCAATGCTCCTTCTCTTGGATCTTCATTTATATGTGAAAGTGTCAAGGAGATCATTCCTCAGATTTGTTATACATACGTGAATCGCAAAGTTCGAGGCTCTGACAATAGTAGAGCATGGAGGTTGCTCGTCCGAGCATCTCATGTGCTTGTACATGCATATCCACCTTTATTTGCAAAACCCATTGTCGTTTGAGCAATTTGGCTGCTCGTATGAGTGGCCTTCCACTGAAGCTTCTGTTCCTTTCTTTGTACCTCCTTCATCGATGTAACTCCCTCTATTATTTAGGTCACATTCCATAGCATGATCACACCCTCTTCCATGCTCTCCATGAACGTACTAATTCAATCAATTTTTTCTTTGGCTCAAACAAGCCAATTTTAATATATCCTAACGTTCATTGCTTGAGTTATTACTCATCAATGTGATATAGAATCATGTGTACAAATGGGGTGCTGATTGTGCTATATGTAAATTTTGGTGACTCGTAATTTGAGTAGGATAAGGATTGTATTGAGAGGTAAGCATAATTTAAATTTAGGTGTTTTGAGGGAAAAGCGGAAGCTGTTTGAGGTTTTAAGGTTAGGGATGGATTGAGGATGTCAAGCGAAAGAATGATAAATGTAGGATTTTTATGGAAATCAATTTTTTCGATTAAGGAAATTCGGTGATGGAAAATATTCGAAGATTGAATTTTTATGAAGGTTTATATGAGATGAACGAATGATAGGTTTTAGAGAAGTTTGGGTTATTTAAAATGGGTTAGGATATACAAAGGACGAGTGAATTTAGGATCGAGTTTTTGATGAGATTTTAGATGTGAAATATCATCCAATGATTGAGTCTTTATGGGTTGATAAGAGATGGACGAATGAATGAATGTTTCCGAGGTTGGTGACTTGTGGATGAAGATGATGATGATGGGCGGATGTTAATTGATGATGAAGATGGATTGTTATATGGGATGGAACGACAATTTGTGGGAGATAAATTTGCTGAATAGTTTTGTTAAAATCAATGGATGACAGATTCTATCCATATAAACCTTCATAACTTAAATTTTAATTGTTCATTATATGGTGTATGTGGTTAAGTTTGAAAACTTAAAACGCCTATGCAAATTTAACCACATAATTTAATTTTTATGGTTTTCAAGAATACACTTAAGTTGCTCTAGGTTGAAAAGCCTGGACAACTCGTCTTACTCCCATTCCAAGTGTAATAAATGACAAATAAGAATTGAAAGCTCTAAATATAATTTTTTTGAAATAAATTACTTTTAATACGTAAGTTGTAGTTTAATTGGACTTCTAATTTGATTAGGATTCCTCACTATGATCATCTGCATGAAATTTCAATTCTCCAAAAATTCTATCTTTCTTGTATCTAGGAACAATTGTAGCGTTGGCTCTTATATTTTGGGCTTAAAAGCCATTATTTGATCCTATTTTAACTCTATCTAGGCATCAAATTCTCGATCCCTAAATTTGATGCCAAGTATGAGAAGTTGCACCTAGTCACAACAAGTGTCCTTCATGGGCTTGAATGTTGACGTTGGACTCAAATTGGTAATTGGTATTGGATTTTGCTAAACTTGAATCTTATCATGGTTGAGCTTTGAAAGATCAATAATTGGATGAAACTTTCATCATGGGGCTCTGAATCCCCCTTTAGCCTTTTCTCACTTGTCGGATCACTCGGACTTGATCTTATGTCTTTCAATACTTTGATGCTAGTTGTCAACTTGGACCTCTTTTCACATTTGGGTTGATCGAATCTCTAACACAATGCAAACATATAATTTTTGGAGAATTTGAGTCATGAATAAACACAATGTGATAAAAAATAGACAATGATTTAAAATTTGCGCTTAGCCGCTTAGGTACTCTTGTATTCACACTCTTCACGAATATGCTCATTCAACCAACTTTCAGTTTGCTCTAATGAGCCAGTTTTAACTCTAACTTTCTTTGCTTGGGTCTTATATTTCATGAATATTGAATCAACACAATTTGGTAATAGTTATATAAAATGCTTTAGAATGTAGATTTATGTATTAGCTTGTTTAAGTTTGCACTATATTAATGCCTTAAAACAATCACAACCAGTGCTTTAAATCTTTCATGCAATTATAATATGATTAAAATATTGTTTAAATTTTTAAATTTATTTTATAGTTTTATAAGCTTTTGAGTAAAAATGTGTGCCTCACTGCAAAATGCCCGTGCTTTTACTTTGCACCTACGCTCTGACCTTCTACGACTGGTGTACCTTGCATCTTTCAAAATTTAGGGTGCGAACCTTATAGGTAGCTAGAATTTGATACCTAGTAAGTTTGATGAATTATGATGATATAGTTACAAAGTAACAAAATTTGATACATTGTCTAGGAGGTTAGTATTTAATATCCCGCATTATCATTTGTTTAAGATTTTGATAAATGATGAAAAAAAAAGAATAATTTTCTAATTTTTTTGATTTTGGAACTTATCTTTAGGTTTTAAGTTGATAAACTTCACCAAGTTGCTCAAAATTGAACAATTTATTTTTGAGACCCAATGGTATGATGAATCAATTAATATTGTGACTCCAAAATGTAAATCTGTGAGATATAATCCACCGAGTGTTTACTTTTGGTAACATATGTTGGCAGGTTAGGTGTTTGTGATTGTTTAATTAAAGAGCTCCATTGGATATAAGTGTGCCTTTCTTTTCATGCTTCTATGGCTGAGAATTGAGATTAGTATGCTAGGTATAGAGCTTGGAACTCTGAGTTGAATATATATAATCTAGTTTCGGTTTTTACTTGGCCATTAAATATTCAATCCTTTATTATACCAATTTCGTTTACGAATGTGTTTTTAGTACGTACATATATTATCAGTATAAGTAAATGATTTAATCATTTTAACTGGCAAAGCCTTATACTTTAGGACATAGTGATATGTTTTTAGATGCTCTTACATAATATCCCTACACTTGCTCAATCAGTCTAACTTGATAAGGGTATAGTTGAATAGCCCAGGATTGCTGTTTGAATGTGGCATTATATTGTGATTGCTAGTATTTTAGACATCATGATGGCTCAATGCCTAGACTATGCCAATGGGCCAAAGATTGATAATCCTTTGGTTCTGAGTTATAATGGATTGTATTAAACAGTTTAACTAAAACATGTGCACTCTAATTTTCTTACGTTTTTTATGTGAAGTTGTAGATGATATCTGCTAGCAAGGGTCAATTGGAAACAACCTCTTTGTTGTAACTAACAAGGGTAAGGTTGTGTACATTCGACCCTTAAACCCTCATAGATAGGAGCTATATAATGAAATTGGGTATTGTAATGGAATGGAGTGTGGTATGTTGGCTCAATGCCTTTCGTGTTGTTCATTTATGTTACATTAACTGCTTCTCTAATAGTTTTGCATTGGGTGGTGTAGGTGTCTGCAATCATGCCTTCCATTTCCATTGCATCAGCCGTTGGTTGAAAACTCGACAAGTCTGTCCGCTAGGTATAAGTTGTGCTTTTGCAGTATTCCTTCAATTAGTTTTTGGGCATTTCCCTTATGTTTCTTATGTGAGCTTTAAGTGCTTAGTTTATTGAGGCATATTCTATTTACTTTTTCCAGATAACAGCGAGTGGGAGTTTCAGAAATACGGTCATTAGCTTGGTTATGGCGTTTTGCTGCGTGGTTTTCTTCAGCTCAATTGCGGATGGTCCATGGAGAATCTGTAACAATTGCTTAAAGTTTATGTAATTTAAAGCGTTATTTATCTTCATGAACTTGTGAGTATTATTGGTGAATGACTTTCTACTGTTTTCAAATGTCCTGAACTATAAGATTAACTGTATTGGATTCACAATCTTGCATCTAATCATGTAGTTTGTACTATTTGGGTAAAGATTTGATGCATTTTTAAAGTTTATATTTATATATCTTGCTCAGGGAAAATCTTGCATGACGCAGACTTACGACCCATTGATGATTTTGTGATTCATCAATGATATTTTGAATCCTTGGATACGATTATATGATTCATTAATTGTTATGAATTGTGGGGTTGTTTGACTGCGCGCATCTCTCTTTACCCCTCCTTGGGGGTATGGGTATGATTTGTCCGCATCATTCAAGAAAAAGAAAACCCCCACTCGGACCCTCCCTTGTGCGAGATACCGGGAAGGTCTTTTATCTTTACCTTTATGAAGAAATTAAGTGATGACTTAAAATTGGTTGTTAATGACTTGGTGAATGAATGTAATTTAATGTAAGAATGTAAAGAGTTCGTGGCTTTGAGTTTATGCCTTGTTCGAGGCACTTGAAGGGTGAATATCGCCTTGAACGAGCAGCCAAAGCAGTACATCCAGTAGGTGCATCTGAATGGTGCTCGAACGAGTAGGTGGAGGCTCAAACGAGCACTTTCTGTGCAGCTTGGCAGAATGTCTTCATGGGTATATGCTCGAACTGGGAGCTTTGGATGCTGCTCTTTGGCGTTTCAAGTCTTCATAGCTGTTTCTGTTGTAATTAAATTTCACCATTAAGTCTGAGCTCTTATTTATTGTAATGTTCATTTATAAATAGGAGGCTCATTAGCAAACCAATCCACAAAATAAATCTTACCCAAACACTATACACCGACGGACGTAGTCTAAATTAGGTGAACCTCGTTAATTTTTTTGTATCGTTTTATTGCATTTTATTCCTACAAAAGTCACACAAGACTTCACATTCTCGATCCATTAGAAATTGAAACTCATCATTTTATCTCTAGTATATCATCGTTTTCATTTATGATTTTTTGAATCGTTGGATACGTCTTGCGTAGTTAATGGGGTGTTTGCACTTTGCTAAAAAGCTGATAACTAGTAACTGGTAGCTAGTAGCTGATTATATTGGTTGATTTGACTAGTTGATTTTACTGAATGGTTTGACTAGTTAATTTTGAACTTGTTGCTATGAGTAGCTTATTTCAGTATAACTTATTCATATTCACTAGCATTGGATGATTTCACTAACCAACCTTTTATTTGTGTCAAAATAAACTGAAATTGTGTGGAGTAATAAATTATTTTGCCAAACACTCCGAATAGTATCAAGTATTGAAGAAGGCAGAAGCCCTTGATTAAAATATTAAATAATACATGAAGGTGAGTTTTGGGCTAAATTCACGCAATTGGTAAAATATTAAATAATTTTGTTGCAAAGAGTAAGTGCAATACACATTGAACCTAGCAAACATTGAATCGATTACACATGGAAAGTATTATTGAACAATGAAAATTTAAACTAAATAATTAATTTTTGCATTGGTCGGTGAACGTGATCCCTCTCATGACAACTTAGGTGGATTTGCCCAATATTTTATACTAGAATTGTGATTTTATAATGATAATTTTTATGATAATTATTCATAAAAATATGATGCCAAATAACTACTCCCTCCTATTCTTCGTATTTATACCATTTACTTTTTTTTACTATTTATTAATTACTTTTAATTTATATTTTATTTTTAATCTATAAGTTAAAATATAATCATGTGGGATCTTGTTTTATTCGTCTCAATGCAAAGATTATTAATATCAAATTTTTATAATTTTTAATTATTCACAATTAAAGATATTAAAAGTTGAAATATTGTCTCGACATGTATGAAAAATGTAAATGAGACAACTCGGGTGAATAGAAAGGAGTATTATACTAATTTGGAAGTGGGTGTTAACGTAGAAGTAATTCATACTGATTCCTTCAATAGGCCATAGTTGGAAAATAAGACACCCACACTTAATTAGAGCTTCGTAATATAACATTAACAAACAAATTAATAAATATATTTTACTCTTTTTCTTTAATTCTAATCAAATATTTTAGGGCTTATTATAAATCGCCACCCTTTTCATTTTAACGCCACCCTTTTCATTTTAACGCCACCCCTATTTTAAATTAAAATAATAAAATGACGAAAATGCCCTTGGACTTAAAACTATTGTAGAACACTTCGAACTCACTCCATAACACTTTTATCACTCTAAAACTCACTAAAATAAAAAAAAAATTTACGTGCTAGAGGATCGGCATTCGAATCATTACCATAAACCGAAGTATTTTCTAAATTATACTCGTTTTAAATTCAAAAAAAAAAAAAAAATGAACCGGTTCACTCGCACAAAACACTCATGTGAACCATGGCACCCTCGAGCAAAATACATCTGGGCACCATGGTTCACTCGAGCAAAACACTCATGGGAACCATGGTACCCTCGAGCAAAACACATCTGGGCACCATGGTTCACTCGAGTATTTTGCTCGAGTGAACCATGGTGCCCAGATGTATTTTGCTCGAGGGTACCATGGTTCCCATGAGTGTTTTGCTCGAGTGGGTCTTTGCCTTTTTTTTTTTTATTTTTTTTGTTTATTTATTATTATTATTATTATTATTAATTGTTGTTAATATTTTATACTTGTTGATTATTGTTATTATTATTAGTATTTTATATTTTGTAATTTGTGATTATTATTATTAAATGATTTATGAATTTGTGATTATTATTATTATTTTATATTTTTTTAAAAGTTAGTAACAATTTACACTAAATAAATAAATACAATGATACAAATAAACATATTATGTACAATTTAAACTACATAAATAAATATATTGGAACAAATGAACGATTATGGACTATCTAAGTTAACTGCATTGTCTGGATTAATAATAATAAAATAATAATAATAATCACAAATTCATAAATCATTTAATAATTATAATCACAAATTACAAAATATAAAATACTAATAATAATAACAATAATCAATAAGTATAAAATATTAACAACAATTAATAATAATAATAATAAATAAACAAAAAAAAATAAAAAAAGGCAAAGACCCACTCGAGCAAAATACATCTGGGCACCATGGTTCACTCGAGCAAAACACATCTGGGCACCATGGTGCACTCGCACATTTTGCTCGAGGGTACCATGGTTCCCATGAGTGTTTTGCTCGAGTGAACCATGGTGCCCAGATGTATTTTGCTCGAGGGTGCCATGGTTCACATGAGTGTTTTGTGCGAGTGAACCGGTTCATATATTTTTTTTTTTTGAATTTAAAACGAGTATAGTTTAGAAAATACTTCGGTTTATGGTAATGATTCGAATGCCGATCCTCTAGCACGTAAATTTTTTTTTTTTTTATTTTAGTGAGTTTTAGAGTGATAAAAGTGTTATGGAGTGAGTTCGAAGTGTTTTACAATAGTTTTAAGTCCAAGGGTATTTTCGTCATTTTATTATTTTAATTTAAAATAGGGGTGGCGTTAAAATGAAAAGGGTGGCGTTTTTTAAAGATTGGGAATATTTTATTTGATTTTGCACAATTATCTATGCATTATTTCAGCTCAAATAGTTTAATTGTGTTTGATTAAATATTATAAAAATTAATATTAAATGGAGTATATATACTACACAAGTAAATGTAGAAGAAAAAACACGAATTCTAATATTGCTTTTTAAATCGAAAATGGAAAATGGAAAGCCCACTTCCCGCACTTCCATCATTTTTGTCTCGAAAGATGAAAAAGGAAGCCCGGAAGAAACTTGCCCAAGATGCTACTTCCTCCGTTCCATTTTACTTGCAACACTTACTATTTTTGGAAGTTTCATATTACTTGCAACATTACTATTTTTGGCAAAAATAATCTACTTATTTTATCCTCACTTTATTCCTACCACATATCACCATCAATCATACATCATCCCATTAATTATTTAATATACCCACAAGTCACAACCACAATCTATTTCTAATAATTTTTTTATTTCTACCTCACATATCACTATCAATCATACATCATCTCTACTTTTACCATACTGATTTGACAGCCCTTAAATATTGTGTCAAAACTCAATGGTGCAACTAAAATGGAACGGAGGTAGTATTTCTTTAATAAATGTTCTTTTTGACAATCTAATTAGCACCGTTTGACTCAAAAAATTCACACATTTTTTGATCAAAAAATGCTATTTGAGAGGGACAAAGGGAGTATAATAAAAAAGATGTACTATACTGAGAAATGGAAGAAATGTGCAAATAAAAGAAAAAAAAATAATATATAAATGAAAATAAAATTAAAAAAAGTTATGCTTGAAGATAAAATTGTGTCAATTTCTATGAGATGTACATTTTGAAAAATGTAACCCATAAACGAGATGGAGTATCTTCTATCTAATACTCCTATCTATATATTGATTTTAATGGACATTTGTGAATTGTGATTTCCATACATAATGTGAGCATATTTTTTCACAACCCATGTGATTAAATTAAATAAAATTGGTTTATATAACTTATTTAAAAAGGACGACCATTAGATATTCCGAATTAAATTTTAAATTTATAACAAGAGTCTTGGTTAATTGTAATAAATGATGATGATACTCAAATATCCATAATTTGTATGTTTATTTATGATCTTTAAAACATGTTAAATCATTAGAGATCTTGAGCATCATGATTGATATTTTACTTTTTATACAGATTTTTTTTACTAGTCTTTTTTAATAAAAGGATAGAATTTAACTAAAAATTTAAAGTAGAGGTTAAGCGTCACAAATCCTCCTTCGATGGTCTTTTGAGCTAAATGTGTGGATTCAACACATATCTCCCTTATATCTGGCACCAAGATTATTAGGAACGGGATTCTGCCTAGGATCGTTGAGGGGTAGAATCGAAATATGCATCTAATTGCTTTTGAATTACTGATTGTCAATTATATTTGTTCTATTTTAAAAGTTTTAAGGTGTAACTAAAAAGTTATTTGACTTCATTTATCAAATTTTGGAAAAGAATACTTTGAATAATTATTTTTAAATTGCAAATCAAGAAAAACTTGAATCTTATAGTTTATTGATATAATCATTTTAAAATTTAAACAAACCTTGTGGAATCGGATCGTTGGATTATAGGATGTAAAATCGTGTTATGATTCTACCACTTAAATTCTCTAGTTAAGTAAGATCACACGATTCTACCGCTTTAACATCCTACCTACGATTCGGATCAATACTCATAGTCTGTATTTGAATCGTAAGATTATAGAATCGTAGATCAGAATCGAGATTCTAATAACTATGTCTGGCACAAAATATCCCACTTTTAAATATGAAATAGATGAGATTCAACATGCGACCTCTTGTCTCATTAGAATTAAATTCTGATATAATAAAATCTACCAAATCGATAATAAAAGCGTCATTATATATTTTATATTTGTAAATAAAAAATACTCCATATTTAAACGTAGGTCCCACACAATTGCACACAAAGATGCCCATCCTCACATTGTCACTACTCAAGTCTCCCAAACTAACTTATCGCCGTTATAAAACCCCCCAAAAAAAAGTATTTTTGCACACATTTAGTCACATCCCTTAATAAAACATGTCTTCAAATTACTCAAAAACCACCCTTTACAAACAACCCCAAACCACCAACTCTACCACCATCTCATGGCCGAACCGGCCCAAGATCCGACTACGAAGGCGAGGCCGTAGACTCCCATCAATCCAACTCGGTGGGAAGAAACCTCGACGAGGTTTCTTCCTGACTCGATTTATTCGACGTATACGCCTAAGATGGCAAAAAATTCAATATTCTTGTATGTTGAGAAAACTTAAGATGTATTATAAGTCATTAATCAAGGATTTAATTGAAACAAATGCATCAGTGGAATCTTATCAACAAAGAGTATTAATGGAAACTTCTTTTGCTGTTCCTGTTGTTGGAGTTTCTTTTTGTAGTTATCCTAGTGCTGCTGCTATGGCCAATCCTAGATCTATCATCATGTGATGTGATCCAACATTTTTTATGCTTTTTTATTATTTTTTTCTTGTATGACTTGTAAGTTTGTAACTAATATTTGATTTGTAGAAATTAGTAATCTAATTTTTATGATAATAAATTTCTCTTTTATATACTATTTCGGTGTATTCATCACAAGTGTTCCATTCAATTTATATACTCTATTAAATGCAGGGCTGACCCTAGATATTTTGGGCTTTAGGCGAAATAACATATTTGTAATTTACAAGTTACAACCTATATAGACCTTTTACAGTTTAACAACCATTAATTTTACATTTTTGATATAGGGCCTTGGGCGATGGTCCTCTTGCCCACTTTTAGGGTCGGCCTTGATCTAATGCACTTATTCAATCATTAATATCTTTAATTGTATATAATTAAAAATTAGAGGGAATAATCCAACTTTGTCATGATTTCCTATTATAAACTCATCTATTAATTAACCATAAATAAATCAAACTTTGGGAAATATTTTCCTAGAGTAAACGACCCGATAACCAAATGACTTGTTATAGCATTTTTTTTAATAAAAAGATAAATTAAACTAAAATGTTGAAATAAGGAAAAAAAATTACCTAGAGTAACCCAACCTTTTATGATTTTCCTACAATAATCTCTCCTATTGATTAACCATGAAGAATCCCAACTTTATAGGGTATTTTCTTAGAGCAAACTCGGGTAACTGGATTAATTGCTATAGCAAGTTTTTTTTTTTCTAAAAAGAAAAGATAAATTAAATAAAATGTCGAAAAAATGTTAAAGAATGTTAATTTTTTTTTAGAATTTTGTATGTAAATTTTAATAATTTTTCTCTAGCTTTGATTTTCAATGTACTTTTTTTGGTAAATACCTACTATAGCAAGTCATTTGGTCATCCGAATTTACTCTAGACATATACCCTTTAAAGTTGAGATTATTTATAAAATCTTTTCGATTTTATTTATTAAATGATTATAAAATCTTAATTTATACAAATATGACAAAAAGTAAAAAATAAAATTTTATAAATAATTGAAAAAAAAATACATAATTTTCTAAAACATAAATTGATATGACCTAAAAAGTAAATAATCAATTAATAAGGATAATATTATAGTTATAGTTACAAAATAGTAAAGTCAATAGTATAATTATTAGTCATGACATCATCATATAGTTTTAGAGGGAAAATTTTTGTTAAGGTTGTAACACGTAAGCAAATTTAAAAAATGATGATGTCATGCGAATTTTATTTTAGTAATAGTTATAGATAGACAAGAGTGATAAGAACATTGTAAATAAAAAAACCCAAAATCAAGACAAAACAAGCAATTCACAAGGCAAATCTCAATTCATAAAGACAAAACAAGTTCAAATCATGAGAATGGAGAAAATCCCTTTTTTGTTGAAGGAGAAAATCCCACATAAGAAACAAAACATTAGAAAGGATCTTAATAATAGGGTGAAATATATGTGTCAAGGATAGACAATATTTTTTGTGCAAGATAAAGTGATTAGGGATAAAGGTACTTTAACAAATTGTTATTCAATAGATGTAAGATAGAATCAATTTAAAACATATTAGCGGAATAAATGATATATTACACGTGAATTTTTTGAATAGTGAAGCAAAAAATCTTGTTTGGGGTTGGAAAAAGTTAGGCCAGATCAGAATTAAGTTTCAAATTAACCACTTTTCAAAAATATGAAAAACAAATATATAAAATGCTAAAATTCTAAAGAATAAGCACTATAATACCTATAGACAGAATAAATTAGTATATGCACAAAACCGTTCCAAGTACATGAAAATTCAGCTTATGAGATAATTCCATTTAAGATGTTTGTTACACTTTGATTAAAATTATGAGAGCGTTTTATTTAATGTAACAAATAATATAAAATGCATGAGTATTATTTAGAGAATCTATATATTTAAATATTTTCAAGTTTTAACACATTTATATATCCAACCGTTTTTAAAAGAATGATAAAATTAACATTAATTTGTTAAGTACATTACTTAATAAATTAGGTGTTAGCCACTAAATTCCATATTTTGGTCCGGAAAATCTGGTATAAATTAGGATAATCTATATGTTGAGACATAAAACACACTTATTCTTCACTAATGCTATGTGACATCCAACCAATATATGCATAGTCCATTTGAACTTTGAAGAGTCCCATCAAAAATTCCAAATCAATAATCGTGATTTGTAAATCACCACAAAAAGATAAAAAAATAATATTAAAATAATTAAAATAAAAAAATATAAATTAAAATAACAAAACTCTCATTCTATCACATCATACCATATAAGGATGATATTAATCTCATAAATAATCGTTATTTACTAAGACCTTCTCAAATAGGAATGACAATGGCAATCTACATGTCCATCACTCAACATTCCATCATAATTTCAGTAATGAAAACATAAAATAACTTTATGCTCCCTCTTTATTTAATTAATTAATAATTTCTCCGTTTTATAATACTTGCTACGTTTTTCAATTTTTGGCAATTTTATATTACTTGCTACATTTCTATTTTTTAGTAATAAAACAATTATAATAATATCTACTTTACGTCTTTACCCCTATTTTATACCTCATAACTTTTTTCTCTCTTCAATTAAGAATTAAAATGGAGGGTATAATTGTATTTTATATGATGTGCCCACATTTTCTTAATTTTCGTGCCCATGCAAATATAACAACAATATCAGAACAGAGGAAGTATGTCGTGATTTGTAACTATCTTCTTTTATGCAGTCTTGGTTATTAATCTTATTACAAATAATAACGCAAAAATTAAAATTACAATATAAATTGTTGTGAGAGACGGTCTCTCTGTGAGACGTATTAGATATATGGGCTAAATAACTCAATTGATACAAATTAAAGAGAAATAAGAATGTGAGTTTTTTTGTTTTGAGATCATTTTCAGCTACTCTTGTGAGAGACCGCCGCTTTGTAAAAGACCCCCTCTCACAAGAGTAGCTGAAACAACAAATACAAGTTGATCTTTGTAGTGTCTTCTTTTTGTATGTCGATGGACTCCTTACTTGAATGAACCGCCAATTGAAAACACCGTAGAAGATTAGTTTGCAACGATAAACGTCACTCGGAAATTTTGATATTGATTAAAGGTACTTGGGTTACGACAGTGGAAATTCACAATGAGATTCAATCAATCACTCCAACCAATTAGCACAGACCGATTGAACTAAATGATTATGTGTTTATGAGGATCTAAAATCAGAAAACAATAATAGTTTATAACCATCCTTTATGTTTCAAGAGAATGGGAAGAATGAAATTAGAAAACGATGAACAAAATATGATTCCATCCAAATCCATTCATTAATAACTTATGATTATCAATTAATCATGACGTAAAACATTTGTTCATAACAACACAATGTTAAATGATGATTTATATGGACTAGCTATGTAAAAATCCTATAAAATATCATTAATGTCGAATATTTTTATATATTTAATACAAATATAAGCATATATTGATTGATATAATAGAATAAAAAAAATTTAATTGTCCTAAATAATCTCATTTATTGTTCATCTGTTGTGATGATAATTCCTATTGAATAATCTAATAATCTTTGTATTTTTGCTAACATCACTACTTATCACATTTTAAACAGTTAATTTAGATATTAACTATCAAAGACAAGTAGAAATAGACCAATAAAATAGCATAAGAAGAAAGTACAAGTGAGTGCGTGTAACGACTCGTAAATACCTATTGTACTTCCTTCGTTCTATAATACTTGCTACATTTTCCATTTTGGGAAATTTTATATTACTTGCTACATTTCTTTTTTAGTAAAAAACCAATCATTTAAAGTTATACCTACTCCTATTTTTATTCTACTCTATATCTAAATACTCCTATTTTTCTTTTTCATTTTTCAACAAATAATATTAAAAAATTCTAAAAAAGCAACTTTCCACCTATTACTCATCATTGCACAGTAACTTTTTAATCTTTGTGTCCATGCAATAATAACAAGTAAATCAGAACGGAAGAAGTATTTGATTTCTTGTACACTACACAAGTGTATGAGATTATTAATTGAGCTAAAAGAAGGGAGACGTAAGCTTCCCATAAAATATTAAAGTCAATTGAACCGCTGATCGATGATAATTAAACTTGTTCAAGAATCAAGAGGATATATAGCTACCAATAATATTTTATCGTATGCGCTTACGTAACAAATAATGCTGTATCTTTCTTATAGTATTGCGCTGTACATTAATCTTTTTAATTAAATCTTAAATATTATTTAATTATTTCGTATTCTTTTTTATCTCGGTAAGACTAAGCTTTCCCACATCCTTTCTCATGTTGTCATATGATCCTCAATAATAATAATAATAATAATAATAATAATAATAATAATAATAATAATAATAATATTCGGAACTGTTTTACTAAAATTGTTTGAAAAACAAATAATACTCTTAAGCCTTAGCAATTACATTGTGTTGACAAGAAAAATAATTGGGAAATTTCACGTGGTAATCCTGAGGTTTTGGGTTTTTTACGTGGTAACCAAAACTTTAAAAAATTTTACGCGGTAATCCTGAGGTTTACGTAATTGTTCCACCGTGACCTTTTTGCACATAAAAATGTTAGCAAACGTTAATTTCGGAGCTCTAAGGTTGTTGTATGCCTATTTATGCGACTCACCATTTCAAATGTCATTAGTTTCAACCTTTTTTCCCAAAATATAAACCCCAACTCAACCATCTTTCATCCAAATTATTATTTTTTTGCCCAATCCAATAATGGTAGAGTTAGTGTTTATATATTGAGGAAAAATGTTAAAACTGATGGCATTTGAAATGACGAATCACATAAATAGGCGTACAACAATCTTTAAGCTTTAAAAAAAAACAATCTTTAAGCTTTGAAATTAACGTTTCCTGACGTTTTGCTAACGTTTAATGTGCAAAAAGGTCAAGGTAAAATAATTTAGTAAACCTCAGAGTTACCTCGTGGATTTTTTTAAAAAAAATTGGTTACCAAGTAGCCAAAACCTCAGAGTTACCACGTGCAATTTCCCCAAATAATTTCTTGTCTACCATTGTCTCATTTAGGTCAAAGTAAAAAAAAAATTCATCAAAACATATTGATATATGTAAAAGGAAATTACTGTAAAAAAAAATAACCCACAATAACAAAATTAACTTTTCGCGACATATGATTTACTGACATTAAAATAATGTCAATGACTTGTACTTTCGTTATAATAATTATTGCGTTTAATTTTATAAGTTTCACTATAAAGTGATTTAGTATCACTTTTTTTGCCTTTAGTGACATAGGTAATTATTACTATAGTCTACAGTGGAATTTAAGAGAAATATCACTAGGGTTTATGTCGCGAAAAACTTTAGGATAATTTTTCATTATTCTGCTAAGGGCTAATAAATGTCACTAAATCCACTATATATACCATTGAAAATTTAATATAATGACATTTTAATTAAATATCACTAAATTTAAAGATAAAGGTAAACGACAATTATATTGTAGTGAAGTATCATTACTCCTAAATCATGTCACTTATAGTGAAATAGCGATCCATATATATTGTTGTTTTTTACTCGGCAATACGTTTTTAGTTGTTTATTTCAACTTTATTTTACATGGACGATAGATAAAAAATTATTTATTCTATTAGAAGAAAATTGGTACTCGTATTATATATTATTTTAAAGGAAAATTTACCTAGAATAATTTAATATATTTGTTATTTTCCTACATTAATCCCACCTATAATCCTAATTTTAAGGGGTATTTTTCTAGAGTAAACTTAGGTAACCCAATGACCTGCTATAGCAGGTAATTCAACAAAAAATTAAACTGAAAATTAATTTAAACTAGAAATTCTTTTAAATTTTACATAAAAATTCTAAATAATAAATTTTTTTTGAACATTTTAAACATTTTTTTTGACATTTAATCTTAATTTATCCTTTTTTATAAAGAAATAAAACTTGCTATAGCAAGTCATCCGATCACCGGGTTTACTTTAGGAAATACCCCTCAAAGTTGGGATTATCCATGGTTAATCAATAGGTGGAATTATTGTAGAAAATCACGAATAGATTGGATTATTCTAGCTAGGTAAATTTTCCTATTTTAAACTCTTTTTAAGGAAAAAAAAAATTCAATATTTAGACAATATTTGGATGATGCAAGTGAATGACGTGATTAGAACACAGATTCATTTTTCTTGAGGAATTGTATTAAATTATTTTTTTCTCGAGGAATTATTAATAATTAAATGTCAAGTATGAATGTACGATCAAGATACGATCTTCAAGAGATAAATATTGAAGATCTGTTAAGAATTTATATACTGATTTCTTTATATTTATTTTTGTTGAACTGATTTTGTTATTTGATTGGTTTATATATAGATTTTTTTCAACACATGATTTTGTTAGACGCGACAAGGTAGACATGTACAACATTTTGCAAGTTGTAACAATTTTTTCGATTGTTAGAGTGAAAATTACATACATACAAGGTACACTATTACATATGGTCCCATAAATAAACAAGTCCTAAAATTAAATTTTTTAAAATCACCTAAAACACCCAATTTATAAAACAAAATTAACAGCTAGTTTCTTGAAAGATCGTCTCTTTGAGAGACGTATCTCAAGCCCAACCTATTAAAAATTAATGTTAATTATCATATTCTTAATGCTCACTTTCATTATCCTTAATGCTTACTGACGATATCCTTAATGACTATTTTTAATATCGTAAATATCTACTTACATTATTCTTAATGTGTAATTACAATATTTTAATAAATATATAATAGACACGTCTAATTAAAAATGGTCTGTCAAAGAGACCGTCTCTCACAAGAATTTGTAAATTAATATTCACCGGACACCAGGGCCGGCCCTGGGTTTTTAGGGGCCCGGGGCGAAAGATTATTTATGGGCCCCTAAACTATTTTATACATAGAAAAGTTCGAACCTTAACGCTAATTGAAAACTAAAATTTATAGGGGCCCCTGGGCGTAGGCACACCTTACCCTTACTTGAGGCCGGCCCTGCCGGACACCGAGGCTTGAATACCGAGTCCAAAATTATTTTGGCGTAGTTTAATAACATGTTTGTGGATTAAAAATTAAAATTTCCCAATCTATGATTTTCTTAACACAAACTGTTTTCTTAATCATAATGGATTTTTCTTGAGTTAGGAATAGACGAATAAACATGGGCTGATGACTCGTGTTAAATGCTAATGGTGTGGGCCGGACTTTGCCATCTTTTGTATAGTTTGGTTTCTAGGCCCAATAGTTAAACATAAACAATTTTATGCAAATAAATTTTTACAAATTCTCATTTTGAGACCGTCTTTACAAAAGACGTCTTAAGATTGGGCCAACCCAATATTTAAATTTAAAAAGAAAATAACTATATTTACTAAAAAAAGGAAAGTGGGTTAGGCTTTTGAGAGCCGTCTTTAGAAAAGACGATTGATTCAAAATACAAATATAAATGTATTAATTAATTTAGTTGGACTTTTTAGTTAAAGTTAAATTTTCTCGCGAGAAACACGAGTTAAATGAGAATTTGTGAATTTATGTTGATAAGAACACATCCCCAACCATGAATTTGGATATTGAAAACCTTGAACTTTCGTACCATGTTAACTTGTGTGAAGCTAATTCATCAATTAAAAACAGAAACTTTTTTTTAAGAGGGTTTTAATATCAGACAATTTTAAATTTGGTTAATTAAATTTCATAGCTTACTTAATGGTTTATGAGATAATCTCACTGTGAGACGAGCTTTACACATGAGTTTAATAGTCTAACTAATACATATTATGAGAATATGAGTTCCTTATTTTGAAGTCATTTTAATGCATAATAGACGATCTCTTAGATATTATATGCTAATCACTTTATAGTAATTAGGCTATTTTAATTTCTAAAAAAAAAAAATTAGGCTATTTTATAAACTTATCTCACCGTAAGATGTTCTTATACAAAAAATTCTCAACAAAATACTTCAATTGAATATTTATAGTGGTGGCCGGGTTACAATTTCAAATTTGTAACTAGCATAGAAAAACCTAAATTAAACAAATATAAATAGTATATTACTATTTTAGTTTAAATAAAAATTCAAATGCAACACTTAAGACCTATTTTAGCTTAAATATAAATAAACGACAATTAGTAAATGTAACATGTTTAATTGAAAAATAACGACAATTAGTAAATGTAACATGTTTAATTGATATGTAACATGTTTAATTGAAAAAAATTTAGAGAACAAGCCCTAATAGTCATAACTAGATTTAAACTCCTAGTCATATATTCAAATGTAATTAACATTTAACATATGTATATGTATATGTATATATATAATAATTAGGTTGAGGGATTTGTTTACTAATATTGGAATCAAGACCGTCGATTAGTAAGGGCAAAGCGGGCTACCGCCTATGGCCTCGTATTTTCTGGAGCCCAGAAAACTTATTTTTATGTAAGTGATATTAATTTGAATTAAATTTATTATAACTTACACTTTTTGGTAATTAATATATGAGCTATTAGTGTGTTTTTTATAAAGTAGTTTAAATATTAACAATAAAAAATAAAAGATATATTATATTATGCGTTACGCCTTAAGTCTTTAGGGGACCTTTATTATTTTTGATTTGGGACCCAAAAATAAACGAATAGTGTTTGATTTCCACAACTTAAAAGATTAATTCCCTCCTTTACTCCTTTACTTATCTGACCTAACCTATAAATATATGTACACACCTACTTAATTAAATGTTTTGGAAGTTGGCAGCCGTTCGTGTTTGGATCAGTATTAACAAGCTGATAATGTGCAATGTAAACACAACAATATACTTTCTTTGTTCTGAAATAATCGCTACAATTTTACATAATGGTACTATTAATCGTTCGAACTTATTTAATATATTGTGATTAATGTGTAAGAAAAAAATATAGTCAAATGAGATCTTATTTAAATCGTATACTTTTATTATATAAAATTTCTATAATTTTTGGTTAATAATAGTTTAAAATATAATTAAAAGATCAAAATTACGCATTAAATTACGTAAAAAGTGATATGTGGCAAATATAATGGAACGGAGCAAGTATTTATTAAAAAGGTTGAAAAGTTCAATCTTAAGTGTATTGTTAGTTAAATGAGTATGAGCTTGTCTTGCAATGAAACCAGCTCACCAAGCAAAACTCTTATAACTAATAATTGATCACTTTAATTAATATTATAAGTCATCATGTTAAATACAATAAAAATTAATCACTTTAAAACAGTAAATATACATTAGATCAATCTAATAAAAATGATCTCACTATAATTCCAAAAAAAAATGATCTCAGTATAAGATTGCATCATTCGAAAATTTATAAGAGTATTAAATGCCTATTCCTAGTCAAGATAATACTCTTGATAGGTACTCCCTTAGTTCCGACTTCCGAGTTTGCAACCATATTTGAGCTTTGTCAAATAATGTCTTAAATGCATGGTATTTGTTCATTTAAACATCCCCATCGCCCTGCAACTGATTATTTGTATATTTGTGGGTATGGAGGACTAATTGACCAATTACATCATCAATCATCCTACCTAGTGTATCCCGCTCATCGAAAACTATGGACATGATCTGATGACGAATGGACGGCAACAACTCATATATACCCATATAAAAGAGCGCGGCCAACAAAGTTTCCCGGCTCAAAAAAAAATAAAAAGTTCCTGCCACGTGGGAGATAAATAAAATGCATATAAATTAAATAAAAATAGAAACAATTAAAAAACTAAAAAAATGAAGACAATAATACTAATAATAATAATAATAAAAACGTGTAAAAAGTAAGAGAACTGGAACACCGATAAAAATGAACACCAATAAAATTTAAAAAAAAAATTAAAATTAAGCAATTACATAATACACCCAAAAGCCCAAAATGGGTGGTTCTAAAACACAGGGCACATCATCTGGAATTTAGGATTATATTGAGTGTGTAAAACGTGATTTAAAATGATTTATTATTGACCAGAGTTACTCACTAAAGTTGGGGAAGGCAACCATTCGATAACAACAGGACATCACATATAACAAATCTTTGGTTATGTCTACATTCTAAGAGTTAACCACACATGACAAGAGTCATTCAAATCAACTATACTTTCTGTAGCAATTACTGTTTCTCAGCTTATTTGCTATATATTTTTTTTCATATATAATGTGAAATATAGTCAAGTGGAATTTTATTTGGTTCATCTTAATGTGTATTTTCATAATATTAATTCTTTTTTGAATTTTTTATCATATGAAACTAAAGATATTAAAAGTTAGAATCGTGCATTAAATAACGTGAAGAACAAAGATGTAGCAACTATAAAAATCAGAGGAATAATGAGTTAGGTTGCCATTTGGATATGCGTCCATAAACACATTTGTGTGGATTATTCCAAAAAATAATTAATATACTAATGTGGATTATTCATGATTGCTAGGCCTATCACTGTTTTAGAGTTTCTTTTATGAGAAATCGTGGTTCAAATGGTACAGGAGGATAATATTTTAGCACGAAAACGCTTATTTTAAGTATTAAAATTTTTACAAAACTTATTTTAGAATTTTTTTATAAATAAACTTATTTTATTCAATTTTTTTTCGAAACGTCACATTTGTATTCAAACTTGCACTTACGGAAGATCAAGTGTGGCCGTATCCAAGCTAAAAGGATTGAAGTTAACATTCAACACAATTAGTTTAATTTGAACATATATAATTTAAGCCCATATTCAGATTTATAGGACCTCACAATTTCAATTTTGATTCAAACTCACTTGGTTTTATCCATGTAATATGTGATTGATAAATTTTTTATTAAGATTATCTCATGATGAGATAGTTTAACATAAACGGACTCTAATATTAGTTTAAAAAATGGAAAAAAAGTTTTTCATTTAATTAAAAAATTTTTTATATAATATTTTAATTATACTGCTTGTATAGATCTGTCAAGTAGTGATGAGACACTCTCATACAAGACACACATGAATCTTAACCCTATTATTTTCCACAATTTATTTTATATAATTAAAGGATCTATAGTAGGTGTAAGAGTCGGATATGCGGCCATAATATATTTGAAATTAATACACAATAATTTAAGAATTGGGTCTAGATCTCTCTTTAGTATAATAATCATCTCTATTATACTCCCATCCCATCCCATCCCATCCCATCCCATGTACATTTCAGATAAAAAATAGGAAATTTATCGTGAATAATATAATTTTTTGTTAATTTTCCTACAATATTATCAGCTATTGATTATTCATGAATAATACCAATTTGAAAGAGTGTTTTCCTAGAAAATCCTTAACATGTTAAAAATCAAACTATAGGTGTCAGGTGATTATAAGACAAAAAAAATTAGTTAATTAGTTAATAAACTAAAGTTGGTGTTATTATAGGAAAATACCCCCTAAGTTGGTATTATTCATAGTTAATCAATAATTAGTATTATTGTAGAAAAATAAACAAAAAATTGTATTATTTATGAATGTAATACTCCCTAGGTTTCTTTTTGTTTTTCCGCTTACACTATATTTGGATAGCAAATTACGAGGAAAAAAAGCAAGGGGAGAGAAAGGAAGGGGAAGGAAAGAAAGGGAAATGTTCCATTGTTCGTATAGGAAGGAAGGGAAAGGGAAAGAAAGAAATTTCATTTTCCTTCCAAATCTTTCCTCTTATGGAGAGATTTGGATGTTAACAAAATGGAGGGACTTAATCCCTCCAATTCCCTTCCCTCCAAATCCTCTCCCTTTCTTTTTTCTATCCAAACAAGAGATTATTCATCCTTCCAAATCCTTTCTTTTCTTTTCCCTTCATTTCTCTGAATCCAAACAAGGCTTTAAAGTTTTTCATTTTAGAAGAGGAAATTTAAGTTTGATTTTTGAAATATATAACGAAGACAAAATATATTCATGTGAGATCTTATTAGATTCGTTTTAATACAAAAAATTATCATATATAATTTTTCTTATTTTTTATGATGCGTACTTAGATATATTAAGGCTCAAATTTTGCTTTGAAATGCACACAAAAAGTAAGGGGACAAACAAATAGGAACGAATGAAGTAATTAAGTTTGTGGATCGCTAAAGCTACTCTTGTGAGAGACTGTCTTAATTTCTATGAGACAACCTCAAATAAGAAGTCTATATTTTCATAATGTGTATGAAATGGGCTATTTAACCCATATATGAGACGCGTCTCTCAGTAAAACAGTCTCATATTACGATTTGTGTTGTGAATTAGTTTATGTGGATGATGAATTTAGTATATATTAATTAGTGACATAGCTAGAGATAGACTTACTATAATAAAGATAGGCTATATAGACCATGAAAAGTAACAAGATTGTGGAGGATGAGTAGTTGAGTACCATACTTCAAGTTAAAAATAAATGTTAATGGTCTTGGAGAATGCCATTTGGTATAATCCAACTAAGTATAGTAGGGTTCACAAAATATTTAGGGCATGTTTTCTATTAATATTAAAAATTGATTTGAACATAATGGTACTAAAATATTGAAATTTAAGAATTATAAAAGTGATTTTATCGTGATTTTCATATTTAGTGTATCCCGCCTGTAAAAAACTATGGTTAGGGTCTGAGAAGAAAAGAACAACGGTAACCCAAAAGTGATGTATTGAACTTAATTGAAGCATACAATTTTTTTTGGAGAAACAAAAAAAATTCAACACTGAAACAGTACAAATAGTACCACAAACAAGAGAACCATTTTCCTATTATTGCGCTACACTAAAAGTAAATTAAAATGGACTGAATTAAGTGATTTTTTTTGTTTGCAACTTATTTTTTTAGATTATTAGTGGTAAACAAATTAGAGTTTTAAATACTCCAATAAGTAATTAAACAAAATGTAAAACTTTTAGATTATTTTTATTTTTTAATTTTAATATTTAAAAACTTTTAATTTTTTAAAAATAAATTGTACTTGTGAATCACTAAATCATATAACAACATATTTTAAAAACCCCTATATAATTTAACAATTTGTATTCTAAAAAGTTAAAAAGTAATACACATATTATCCAATGTAGAAATTGACAAAGAAAAAAGTTTTCTCTAATTAATTATAATTTATAAACCCCAAAATAAAATTTTTTTTTGGGCATAAAATAAGGATCCTAGCTTGTCACATAGTGTAAGACACGACATTTTTTTAATTAATTTATTATAGTTGAGACCCTAGTTTGTCTGATTGGAAGGAACCAATTTAGGTCCCTATGCACTGTTGCCTTTTCGGCTAATGACTTTCCATGGAAATATTATATTATAATAAATTATAAATAAATCTATTAGCTTCCAAATTAAAAACAATTTTAAATATTAATCTAAGCATATGTGAATATTAAATTTCAATTGTTTAAGATTGAATTATTTAATCAATTTGGTATGGCTGGTGAGCTAAAAGTCAATAATTTAATTATCAAAATCATAAAGGCATGTTTGAAAAAAAAAATATTTGTCTTGATAGGATATAGCTTGTCTGGCAGACGACTTTATAGCTATTTTTCTGATTGATTATTTTAAAAATTATAAATAATTATTTTAGTGACTAAAAGTACGACTAATGCAATAAAAATGATATCGTCATATGATCATCTCATTTAAATTCATATATAGCTATGAGGGGAACAAAAGGTTTGGGGTTCGACTTTTACTGGGCATAGGTATTAGCTGGAGAGTTTCTTAACTGCGCGCATCATCCTATTTACTTCCTCATTGAGGGGGAACCTGTATGGCCTTATCTGCATCTTTCAGGAAAAAATATAAATAGTGAATATCAGCATGTTTTGTTTTAGTAAGAGTTATATAGATTATAGTGCTAGAATAAGATGTCTTCTCATTATCATCATAAGAATATATACAAGATTAATCTATGGTTTTTAGGAAACTAAATAATTACAATATATTCCTAATATTATATTCTAACATATAAAGATACACTAAATAAATAATATATGCAAAATATTCTTTGAGAATATTTATTATTCTAGCATATAGGGCATCAACCACAAGCTTAAACTTTTGGTTAAGGTTCTTCCTTGACAATAAAAATAGAGTCATCGAGTCATTTTGAGGTGAGCTTTGAGTGTTCGTGATAGATAGATAAAATTTCTTTATTTTTAAGGTAAAAATGTGTTGTTCAACATAAATGTAGCATGCATACTGTATTTATATTTATTTAGTAAAATGACATGTAGAATAATGCATTCGATATTAAGTATGTAATATTAGTTACTTAATTATGTTTATTCGATATTTATATATGTATGATCAAATATGTTTTCTTTCTTATTATATTTCTCATGTACTAAGTCAATTCAAAATTTTGAAAAAACATACTCCTTCTGTTCCATTTAATTTGCAATATTTTTTATTTTGGTCCATCTCATTGAATTTGTATCATTTCTATTTTTGAACTATGGCCCACCACTTTCTTTTAATCTGATCCATACATTTTAACTCTCTTTTAAATTCAATCACACAATTTATTCTCTCTTTTCATTTATTACCATTAACTACCTTTTTCTTAAAAAACAATAATTTTCTCTTTGATTCAAACTATATGGGACAGAGAGAGTATTTTTTTAAACTTATAAATAAAATTCATACAATATACTTGAAAATGTAAATTATGGAGTATAAAACATGAAACTAATATATTCCGTAGTTTAAATCTATGTATATATAAAAGTGGCTTAGCTTAAAACACTATTCATCACTGTTCACATTCCGTAGTTCAAATTATTGTAAAAGCATCTATTGATTAAGATATTCCCTATTAAAGATGAGGTTGCACTTTAAAAAATGAACATATTCAATCAACCTTTTTATTTGGCCAATAGCTTCTTTAACTCAATTAGTCAAGAATATCACTACAAAATCATGTATTCATGCTCGAAAACAACTAAACATTAGCCCATTGTACTCCTAATCTAACAATATTTAATTTCAAATTAAATAGTCATTTTCACTTTAAGGTAAGAAAAATTGACACAAATTTTATTATATAAATTTTAGCTCAAAGCTTAGCAAAATTATTAAATTTCTTTCGAAAAAGTAAGGTAATAAAATAACACCGATTAATAATTCATACCCCTTCGTGAAGCTCTAAGAAATAAGACAACAGAACGATAAAATTCACTAAAACACCCATAAACACAATACAAAACAAGGCATCTAATTTAAAGGATCCACCGTCCACCATATACATATATGTCATGTACTTTTATAACAATAGTATTTTTATTAAAATAAATATAATATTATTATCATTTATGTAATTCAAAATTTTAATTAATTTTTCTGATGTTACAATAAAATTCAAGTAATATATAAGTATATAGATGCAAGGGGCAAGTATATATACAAGTATACAAATTATTACTTGAGACCGTCTATACAATAAACGTCCCAAAACGTCTCAAGTTTTGGGACTGATCTAATTTATAAATTAAAAAAAAAAAAAAACTAGTTAGTGATTTTGTAAGTTAAAAGGGAGATATGGACTGGGCTCTTGAAAGACATCTATACTATAGACGGTCTCTCTCGAGAGTACCTGGCCGGTGTATGGTTTTCTGTCAAAGGGACGGGTGCCTTCGCAAGTCGCATCTTATGTCTTGTCAATGGATTTTTCGCAACGGTTGGCGATTTATGAGATGTCCGTTTAATCAATCTTTTATTTTATTTCAACCAATTATTAAAAAAAAAAATCCAAATGTGGGGTTGGAAGGGTAGTTGATCACCTCTTGTGGAATTAATTTTTCTGATGTTACAATAAAATTCAAAATTTTTCTGATGTTACAATAAAATTCAAAATTTATTTTATTTATGTAATTCAAAATTTTAATTAATTTTTCTGATGTTACAATAAAATTCAAGTAATATATAAGTATATAGATGCAAGGGGCAAGTATACAAGTTTGGGTCTGTATGGGTTAGGGTCCATAATATAATAAAAAATTGAATTTACTTTGAATATAAATGTATTAATAAAATTTTGTTTAAAAAGCAAAAAAATACTAAAACAATGAAAGAAGATTATAAAGAACGATCAAATTATAAGAGGAACATATTTACAAATGAATATAATTTATGCTTTTTGATTTTTATTAGCTATAATTCGTGATAAATAAACTTTTATATATAATTTCTAAAAGTTTCAAATCCCAAGATATATAGTTTGTAACAAATTATTGTTTCTTTTTATAATTTCTTCTAGCTAACTTTATTGGTAAATTGTTGAATTTGTTTACTTTAGCTTTTTTTTGATCACAGTAGGTTGAGGGGTCCAAAAAAAATATTTATTTCAGCTGAAATAAAATTTGGCATTATTCTAATAATTCTATATTATATTGATTTATACCAAAAGCGTTTGTGGCTCAATGGATAGAGTATCAGTATGTGGAGCAGAAAGTTTGGGGTTCAACCTCTACTGGGCGCAGATATCAATTAGGGGGGTTTCTTGACTTTGCACATCTCCCTGCACTCCCTCATTGGGAGATCGGGTATGATTTGTCCGCATCTTTCAAGAAAAAACAAAAACCCTCCATCCGAAACTATATTATATTGATTTATGTAACAAATTATTTGTGGATTGAACCAGATTGTAGGGGCAATTGGCAAACTGTTGATAGCTTGTAGTTGATAGTTAATTACAATGACTTATTTGACCAGCTGACTCTACAACATATTAGTGGAATATATTTAGCGACATTTAATTTAAATGTCGTTATTTCAAATTTCTTATAGTGTATATAGAGGATTTAATGAAATTTATTAGAACCTTTAGCGGCATATTAAAAAGTCACACTAAAGCCTTTAGCGACATAGGATCTAGTGATATTTCTCACAAATACCACTATAGACTATAGTGACAATTACATATGCCACTAAAGGTCAAATTAAGTGTCAATAAATCAAAAAAGTACACTAAATCAGTATTAAGATGTATTAGGCCGTGACAATTCGTCACATAATCTCACCGTGGCCCACTCGTGTGGACACGGGACACCCGTGGGCTCGGGCCCACAAACCCACGGGTTAAGAGCATTGACTTGCACATACACTCGGTGACGTTCATTGTTTCCCAAAACCATATGGCCATAGGAAGATTAGCTCACCAAGTATATATATATATACAAGTCCACTACCCACTTTTCTATCGATATGAGATCTTATCTCACATGTGAAGTATTTCCAACAAAATGACAATGATAAATTAAACAAAGAATAAAAAATGGAAAAAATATATAAAGAAAAGGAAACAACTAGTAGTCGATTCACGGTAATAGATGAAAGTCTAGAAGGAAATGGAAAAGGAAAGACTAAGACTGAAGGGCGGTAGGTTGACGGTTGACTGGATGCGATCATGCAGTACATGTGTGTAATGTATACATCTACATATCAATTATTTATGTACCACCATTTCGCCGTTTTTTACATTCTTCTACTCTTTTTCTCCTTCACCCTACTATATATATGGTCGGTGTCTGCCGTCTCCGACACTACTCACATCTATCCTCAAGGGTATCTAAATCAAATACTTTCTCCGTTTCGAAATACTTGTTACATTTTGTTTTTTGACACTATTCATTGTTTAAGCTTATTTTATACATTGCGGCTAATATGTAAGTAATCATATAGTTAAGTGAGATCTTGTTTGAATTGTCTAGTCGCATACTTTCATAATATAAATTTTTTATGATTTTTAAATGTGTATAGCTCGACATATAAATGGACGAAATAGTACATTGAATTGCGTAAAAAAGTTAAATGTAGCAAGTATTATGGAAGGGAAGAAGTATATTAATTCCCTCTATTGCTTAGCTACTTTTTACATTTTTACAAGGCCGTTTGGTGCATTTTTGAGTTTTTGAACGAAAGCGAAACAAAAAATTTTTAAAATATGAATACTATGTCTTTTTTCAAGTGATAATTGATAAACTAATGCTAATTTTATTAATTAGACATAACACTAATATTTAATTAACATATTAACCTATAATATACAACAAATTTAAAATACCAGTACTTAGTTACTTAAACACAATTATTATACTCTCTTCGAACCAATCTAGTTGTCACATTTCGTTATTTGACATATTCATATCAATTGTCACATTTCTTTTTTTGTCAATCTTACTTTACCTAAATACCCATGTTCACACAAGTAAAGACCAAATTAAATACCCCCACTTTTACTACTTACAATACTCCAACTACTACCTTTACAATTAATTTAATCAATTAAAATGCCCCAATTACCACCTTTTTAATGGACCCCATACCACCCTTAATAATCATGCCCAAGCAAATGAGACAGTTAAATTGGTTCGAAGGGAGTATGAAAAAATATCAAATTATATTCACCAATCAATAAACCAAAAACAAAAATTAGTCATTCACAAGGTCACGAATGGTCATTAATTATGGAAAATCATTGCTATTTATTATATTATTATCCCTTTTTCATCTATGTAAAAATACTCTAACTTTTTTAATATATATTTATAAAATTACATTTATCAAAAAAAAAAAATAAGCCCTACAAAATAACGGGGCCCTAAGCCGTCGCTCATAATACTCTTGTTGTAGAGCTGGCTCTGCATTCTTATATGTTTTTCTCTAATAAAACTTACGAATTTTAGTGATATATACTTTGACTATAGTTTTTCATCAATCTATATAAAAAAACATATTCATGCGAGATCTGTATAGATTCGTTTCAATATTTATACTACTGAGAATCAACTTTGTTACTTTTTAAAACTCACAATTAAAAAATATTTTACTTTAAGTTTAAGTTTGCATGAGAATCCGTGAAAAAAATAAATTAATAGAAAGAGCAAATGAAAATGGAGAGAGTATAATTTACTCATCACTATTTCGAGTCGTTTCATTGGTTCTTGCTCTTAAGAATATTTCTATTTATATCGTTAACTTTGGACATAATTAACCTTATTAATTCTAATATTAATATTTTTTTTAATGCTTATGGTCGCAAAATATTTTCCACTAATTTTATTTTACATTTTTATACTCCCTCCGTTCTTTTTTTATTGTCCTATTTGAAGATTTCACACAAATTAAGAAAGGTGAAATCTTTGTAGATAGTGGATATTATTTTATTAAGAAATATGGAATCTTTGTAGATAGTGGATATTATTTTATTAAGAAAGGTGGAATTTTTGTAGATAGTGGGTATTATTATATTAAAATAGTGGTGTAAATTAAAAATTGTTTTGGTATTATGAGAGAGAAAATGATGGTTAAATGAGGGATAAAAAGAGTATATAGAAGATAAAAACTTTTCAAAATAGAAAAGTATTCTAAATTGGACAAATTTATAAAACTGCCCGTTATAGTAATGTGGACAAACTTAAAAGAATAGAGGGAGTATTGTTAATTAATGATCTTCACATATATTGCACTAATTTTATTTAATTATTTTTTTAATAATTATATCCTCATATTTTTAACTAACTTTTTAAAATATTTTTTAATGCTTATGATTCTATATTTTCTCTATTAAATTTATTATTCCAAAGATATACATTTATCATCTAAAAAGATTTAATTTTTTGATTCTCATGTCAATAGAAAACAAATAACATATTATACAATGATTTGGTTGTGTATGAACTTAATGCATATGTGCACGAACCATAAACTTAGGCCGTATGTGTCATGACTAGCGGTGTTTAATGGGTCGGATAAGGGTTGGGTTTAAGTAAATATGGGTTGGGCCGGATAAGGTCCTTTAAAATTAATATGGGCTTTAAATGGGTCGGGCTTTTAAAGCCTGATCCTCCCAGCCCGATCCATTTTTACTACTAAAAATTATTTTAAATCCCCATTTATCAATTTATAACAATTAAATTATCATTTATAATAATTAGATTGAAAAAATATTAATAATTTCATTGACATTGTCATTTATAATATTTAAATTATACATTAATTGTACACTTACAAAGACCCATTTTCGTCTCTTATTGAGTCCTTTTATAGCCCGCTTCATTTTAATTGTAATATAGCCCGTATTTCGGCCCGACCCATTTTCGACCCGACCTTTACAAAGCCCTTCTAAAAACGGGCTAGATATGGTCTCAATGCCCGGCCCATTAAACACCCCTAGTCACGCCTAAAAAGTGTGAATTAGTCAATTTGAAAAAAAAAGTGTACAACTGAAAGCGATGCAAAACATAAATATTACACACTAAATTTATATAGACTTATTTCTCGAGCCAACTCTAGGTTTTTAGGGGCCCAAGGCGAAAGATTAATTATGGGCTTCTAAACCATTGCATATATCTAAAAGCTCGAACCTTAACACTAGTTGAAAACTAATTAATATGTTTTGGGAGGCCCTAGACGTAGGCACGTTTTGCACTTGCTTAGAGCCGGCCAGTATTATAGAATACTTGTGTTAATTAATACGGTAGGGTCGTAAGGATCACACCGTACTATTGTTTTATGACCCATTGCTATTATTATTATTTAGTATATTTACGAATAAGACTTTGAACCAAATTGGATGATGACTTGCAACTTGCAATATGCAGAAAATCAAACAAGTGTATGGTGTGAGACTTCAATTTTTGAAAGTTTTTTTTCATTAGTTTTTTTTTTTTTTGGACGGAAAGACAATAATAGACTCTACTAGATTAGGTCATTTTTTGACAATTAATATCGTATTAAAATGGACTTAAGAAAATTCAAACTTAGAAAATTATTCTAAAAATAATTACAGCCAAAAGTTAATCGAATGTTTTTGACATGTTTGTTAACAAAAATAATAATATACTTTCTTTAATTTTTTTTATGTTCTTTTCAAATCGAATTTACATATTTTAGTATCAAACTTTGAATTTAATTTTACAAGTTTTAGTGTCAAACTTTGAATATAATATCATTCTCCTTTCACATCGTTGTTTGACACAGTCTTCTATGAGAGGATTTTTCGATCTGTTGTAGTCTTGAGATAGAATTGAATTTAATGTAGTTGATGGTAATTGCAATTTTGGTGTCTACTGTATTATAGCATTAATCTCTACCATTAAATCAATTACAAACCAAATTTCATAACTCCAAAGTCTCACGAAGAGACAGATCAAAACTCAATATATGAGTAGAATCAACCAAATGAATGGAGGACAAATATTTATTCCAGTTATATTCAAAAAACTTAAAACGGACAAATTTAGAGGTTTACTATCAATCAAAAGGTTGATGATAACCCCAAACCAATTATGAAGGTTAAATTCTTTTAGAAAGAGAATAGGGAAAAGGAGAGGGGAAGAGGGAGGCGGTTACAAGTAAGTTATCCGATGTTGGGTAAATAGAAATACTGTGATTAAATCATATAAATATTTTGTCTAATTTTGCTTTATTTTTTAAATCAAAAAGTAATAATTAATCTTAATTAATACTTTCTTTTTATTTTTTCATTTTACCTTTTCCACGCAATTTTTATCAAATTTTAAACATTAATATCTCTAAGTACGCATTATAATAATAAAAATTATATGTTAAAAATTTTACATCAAAACGAATCTTACAAGATCTCACATCAATATATTTTATTTTCAATATATACTTCAAAAATCTAATTTACATTTCTCTCCCTTAATGTGATAAAACTTAAAATAGACAAACAAAAAAAATAAAGAGAATAATATTTAAAGAGTTCTATTTAAAGAGTTTTTTTTTTATCAAACTCTAGTAATTAACTAATTCAACAACCCCTTAACACGTGACGAGTTTAGAATGAAGGTTGAGAAATTCCCATAGTTTTTCACGTGTCACATTGTTGAGTTATATCCTCAAATTAATCATATATACAATAATAGTAAATATATTTTATTCAGTTTTTTCTATTATTATTGTATATAAATTTTAATTTAAATTAAATATAAAATAATCCTTTTTAAAAATCTATTTTTTATACTAACATTATCATTTTACATTCTTGAGATACAATAATACTCCACTTACTCTAAAGATTTAATTTTATTAGGAAGAAATCAGAAAGTTGAGATTATTCAAAATAGACTAAGAATATGTGCAGCAAATTAAAGAAACCGGACTAATACTAGTAGACTATAGCTGGTGCAAGTAAAGAGCTACTACAACAAAGTACAAAGAAAAATAACAAACACACTTATTTTTTTTATTAATTCAAAAATTATATAATTACAAGTTAGCTTGATGTATGTAAGCTAATAATATCTCTCTATATATAAATGAATGATTAAATTACAAAAAGTTAAAAAAATTTATATTAAACACCCTAAATTTAATATGTAAGGAGTATTTTTTTAACAGCGATACTTCTTTTAAAAAGGTTTCACATAAAAAGAATGTTGAACTTATAGGTGCCTTTAATCCCTAAGGCTCATGGTTTGCCATTAGGACATCACTAAAAAATGTTTGGAACAAAAGTGGCTCGTAAAAGGTAGATTAAATTATATTATGCCAAAATTCACCTTAATTTATCTAAGCTAATACTTCATAATTTCTCTATATCTCTAATTAGTTGTATTGCTAATCTCTTATAAACCACTTGTAGTCATTTTGAAAGCTTCAACAAACTTTATTTTCATTAATCAAAAATTTAAGCTTTGTTTACATATCATTGATTAATATTGCATTATTATTAATTCTTGATAATCAGGGTTGTCGATATTATTTTCCTCGATTCAACTGAGTGTTCTAATAATTAATCTTAGGTTAAATAGATGTCCTAATAAACTACTTAAATTATCTTGCAATCAATAAAGGAGGAAAGTAGCTATTAAAAATTATTAAATTATAGTAATAAATATTGATATTTCAGTCATTATTTTCATCATCTCATTTTTATCAAATTTTCATTGCAATCTTGTGGAATATTCTTCTTAGGGTAATTAATAGACCACTTTCCTCTAATCTTTCTTTAAAAAGAGTACGAATATGGAATATTTGTCAACTTACATCATCCAGACCCTGCTCTAAGCGGGATATTAGACATGATGATGATGAATCTCGTGGAATGTACTAAAATGGCGAATATCTAGCTAATGGGGGGCCTTAGATGAGACCCCCTTTTGGTTTTCCATAGGTGCATGTTGCCATTACATTTAGTAGGAAGAAAGGGTGCACAATAAGTTATGCTGTGGTGCATGCTTGTTTGTTCACGTATGTAATCATTACAAATTACTCCAATAGTCAACATTTACTTAGCTTGCTTAGATTCTTTTTAGGGCTATTATTGAAAATACCTGTTTGGTTACTGATATTAAATGGTAGTAATGATGATAAAATTTATTGTGTAAAATTTTATCAAAAGTTTCATGTTATTCTCATGTAGATGAAACTTTGATTACAAAAGAGTTTTGGTGTTCACAAATTTTCATTACTACCTAATACTACCTTTTTCAATGGTTATGCTGATGCATTGGAATTGATTTTATGATAAAAATGAGATGATTGAATTTGAACAAGCATGACCATTAAGGTAGCCAAAGATTTTTCAAACAAAATTACACTAGTTTTTATTCCAGCACCATCGTTCAATACCACTTGCCAAACGTGCCGAAAATGATAATAAATGGCATATTGTAAAGGAAAATAATACATACAATTATGTTAGCTAGGGTTGTTTTTTTCCCCTCAAAGCAAAAGATAAAAAAGACCCTCTAAAAACTTAATGTGTAATTGATAATATAATACTAATAACTCATAAATTAGCAAAATATATAAATTATAAATAAATTTAATTCAAGTTAATATTAACCATTTACATGAAAATAAATTTTTAGGCCTTAAAAAATTTAAGCTCCTGAGCGGTAGCCGGCCGCTTTATACCCTTAATAATCGATGTTCATGAATTACTTATTGCTAAGCAAAGGGTGCGCTCGTTCAAAAAATCTCCCTTGTTTTATTTTCACTTTGTAATGCTTTTTCTTATATATGTAATATTTAGAATATAAATAAAAGTCAAATTAAGAAAACACGCCTTAAAGACAAAAGAAATTAAAAGTGTTTCCGTGAATATAATTGCATCCTTCTATTCTTATTTTCTAATCAAAAGTTTTTTTTTCTTGTTTGACATATATTTAACACAAATGTCTCATTTTCTTTTTTCACTATAATATTAAAAACTTTTAGTGAGATATATTTAGTGATATTTAATTTAAATATCTCTTTTTAAATTTCTAATGGTATATGTAGCGAGTTTAGTGACATTTATTAAACCTTTTAGCAGCATTATAAAAATCATCTTAAAGCTTTTCACGGCATAGAATATTTTGACATTTCTCATAAATGTCATTATATACTATAGTAACAATTACATATGTCATTAAATGCCAAATAAAGTGTCACTAAATCACTTTATAGTAAAACTTAAAATAAAAACTAATAATTATTACACTAAAAGCATAAATTAGCGAAATTTATTTTAATGTCGCTAAATTTCGCTAAATCCTGTGTCACGAAAAGTTAATTTTATTGTAGTATTTGCTAATTTTTTTTTAAAAAAATTATGCGCTCGTAGAATCTAACTGTTTACACAATTACGATTTCCTTATTTTTTTTCCTTACTCACTTCTCTCATATTGATTCATGTGGTCCATCCCATTTTTTCTTAAAGTTAGTGAATTATCAAATAAGACATACATTTAACTAAGATAAAAATAGTATTATTTAAGTGGTGTTTATGTTTCCACATATATTTAAATTCGTACATCTATTTTATTTTAAAATTTATAGAAGTAACATAATTGTCAAAGCCACATTATAAAAAAAAAAGTTATTGATTGACAATAATGTTTTCATTTCAAAAACATACTAATTGACTATTCCACAACAATTATGTTTGCATTTCAAAAGCAAAAATGTCAATTCCACAATATTTGTTTGCTTTATACTCCCTCCAATCCAAATACTTAAAATCTTTGACTTTTACGCAATTTAATATATTTATTTAATTAATATCTTTATTTATTTATAATAAAAAATTTTAAAAATTAATACTAATGACCTTTACATCAACACAAATCATATTTCTAGTGTAATAATTTTTATCTTAAATTCCACTATAAAATGATTTAGCGCATTTTATTTGGTCTTTATCGGTATATGTAAATTGTCAGTACTATAGTCTATAGCGACATTTGTGAGAAATGTCACTAAATCTTATGTCGCTAAAAGTTTTAGTGTGACTTTTTAATATGCTGCTAAAAGCTCTAATAAATATCACCAAAATTTTCCGTATATACTATTAGAAACTTGAAGTAATGACATTTATATTATAAGTCGCTAAATATATCCCACTAAAATCAAGTTATGTTGTAGTGTCTAAACATATATTTATTTTAAGATGATTGAATAAATAGTGCTATATTTGCAGGAACATATCTTAATCTTTCTCAAGCCGGGGTACCCTTTTAGCCGCGTTCTCCTTTATGTGTATGAGTTGTCGCCGTTAGAGGTGTTCAATGGGGCGGGTCGACCCAACGGGTCAAGGGTCGGGTCACATTTTAACGGGTCATTAGCGGATCGGGTCAATAATGGGGCGGGTCATTAACGGGCCTTTGTGTAAAGGGTCAGGCCGGGCCGGGTCGGAAAATTATAAATAATAATTGCAGAAAACAAATTACCACTGTTTTTTAAAAAATTTAATTGTAATTATTATATACATAAGTGGATCGACCCAACGGGCCATAAAGAATAATAAAAAAAGCTATTTTATGGACTTTTTAAAAAAGGGCCAAACCGGGTCGAATTTAAATGGGCTTGACCCGCCCCGGCCCGTTTATTATTTGACATGACCCGACCCGACCCGGCCCGTTGAACACCTCTAGTCGCCGTCCTTCCCTCCCCAACCCTGTCCATATTTTTCTATGAGCAGAATACACTAGGTAGGATAATAATAAACATTTGCAATGTTGCAAGTAATTTGAAACGAGAAAGTATGAAAAAAAAATAATATTATTTTATTTGTAGAACTATAATTTTCATACTCTATTCCCCAAAAAATCAAACGTGTTGACTCGACCATTCTCTCATATAACTCCCTTTATATAAACTTCTCATCACTCCAACAATTTTAGCTTAAGATCATCTCAAAGTAAATAAATAAATAAACATACAGATTTATTTTTCTTAAAAAAAAAGAAATAAGAGTGTGAAAATGGCAGTAGCAAAAGAAATCATGAGTAATCCATTAATAGAAAGAAATTTATTAATTTCTTCTACAAATTTGATCCAAACTTTCCATAAAAGGAAGAGTCCTGTTTATTTTAAGCCTTTTAGAGGGAAAAAATTATCTGTGGTAAAGCCATTAGCAGCTGTAAGTGAAGAATATTACTTGATTAAAACATCTCCACCGTCTGATCTGAGAATCAATCATGATGATCATAAATCTGGTGATTCAAAAGTCAAAGTCAGAGCTGTGGTTACTGTTAGAAATAAAAATAAGCAAGAATTTAAAGAAAATTTTGTTAGACATTTTGATAATTTGGCTGATAAAATTGGAAGAAATGTTGTTCTTCAGCTTGTTAGCACTCAAATTGATCCACGTATGCTTCTTTCTTTATTTTACTTATTTTTTGTGCTACATTTTCACTTTTTATTAATCTTCTATAATACTTCCTCTGGTTTTTAATAGTTGCTACATTTCTGTTTTTCACGCTATTCAATACACGATTTTAATTTTTAATATTTCCAATTTCATATATGATAAAAAATTCTAAAAAGTTAAATATTAAGAAAATATACATTAAGACGAATCAAACAAGATCCCACTTGACTATAGAGAAATATATATCAAATAAGATCAATTGGTGAACAGTAGTTGCTACAGGAGCTAACTGTAGCAACTAATAAAATCCGGAGGAAGTACTTGGTACTGATAGTGATATTTTCACATACAACATGTCACATTTAGTAATAAGTAGAATTATGGAACGGAAGAAGTATTTTGCTACATTTATTAATGATCTTAGTTGTTTATTTGGGTTATTAGGTTGATTTTCAAATCAGGTATTTCAAGTCGGTTCAAATCGAATCTTGTGTCCTTATTGATTTTTACATGATTTTAAATCCATTTTGATGTTAAGTCGTCGGCATGGGCGGTTCATCCGAGGTTGCCGACTGCCTAGGATCCTGAGAACTAAGGGGCCTCAAATATTAAATAGTGTCATTCAGACGACTAGTTTTGAGCAACACTTTTAATTAATACCCCTCTTATTTTCCTTAGGTGTCCCATTTACCTTTGGGACACTATTTATTTATCACTCTTAAATTGTATTTTATTATTAATCTATAAGTTAAAATATAATTATATGAGATTTCGTTCGATTCGTTTTAATTTAAACTTTATTAATATCAACTTTTTATAATTTTTTTATCATACATAATTAAATATATATAAGATTGAATAACTACATTAGATAAAATATATAAAGTAAATAAAACACTTGAGATGAATAGACTGAGCATAATGTTACAATAAATTTTGTCCAAAATTTTTGCTCCGTTACTCGTCGGATTTATTTGTTTTGCACATATACATAATGTAAGTTTTTTCTAACGTAGCATCACCATATTAATTTAGAAAAGTAATCCGTATCTAGCCCCGGAAACAATTTAAGTACGGAGTATGTGTAATTTTTTACAATTATTTTTTGCAATGTTTGTTGAATATAAAAATATGATTTATAAACTACATCCAATTAAATATAAAATAAATTATTATTATCATCATCGTACCTAATATATCCCGACCACATAAAATAAAATCAGGGTATGAATAAAAACAAATTTTTCTAAATTAAAATAAACGTATTCTTTTATATCAAAATAAAAAATTTCATATTATCTCAATATAGTGTATTTACACGAACGCAACGCTACTTAATTTTTCATAGGACTCAAAAAAAGAAAATCAAAGTGTTTTCACCCAAATATCGATGGGCCCGAATCAAAGTTAATCCGATGTCAAAAATTATCTTCAGTGGGCTCGTGCATTCAAGCACGTGCATGTAAAAATAAAGTTGACGAAATAAATTTAATGAGGTTCCTTCATAAAACCGACCACATGGTAGTAGACTAGTAGGAGCCAAGATTGAGTAATCCACTAAATTTATACATCAATCAATATTTCACTTAATTACAAATTATAATACTTCTATTAATTTTTAAAGCATACTCTATTTGATTAATTATAAGTCATAGCCCTAATATCATCATAAAATCTGAAAGAAAAATCTAAGTTTTAATTAATATGAGATTTTATTTAAAATACAATTTATGTTGCATTATTTGATTAGTGTAGCAACTAGTATTTCTAAAAAATATTATTAAATTGAGGTATATGTAATTTATTTAATAATTTAAACTCTCTTGTTTATCAAAAGTATAAAAATAGTACATACATTATTTATGTTAAGGTTATTAAAGAATGACTTTCACTTTGTCATATGAATGTTTATATATTACGGCATGACATAATTGAATATTTGAACTTACTTTTCAGAAAATGATTAATTAATACTACTAACTCAAGAAATATTAATATATTTTACTAGGTATACATCATGCAAAAATAATATTTTAAAATGGATAAGCATGCAAATAGAATATTCTTGCGTTTTACATGTCCTTATATTAGACAATTAAATCCAAACCATGCATGTAAATATTTTATAATCTGGTTTTTGTCCTTATTTATTTCACAAATTTTTAAATAAGACAACTTTATCATAAGACGGTCTCATATTAAACTATTTTTATTGCAAGGTCGTCGATTGGCAAGGGTAAAGCGGACTACCGCCCAGGGCCCCGTGTTTTTCAGGGCCAAAAAAACTTAATTTTATGTATATAAGTGATTTTAATTTGAATTAAATTTATATATAACTTACATTTTTTGCTAAGTAATATGAGTTTTAACATTTTTTTTGTAAAATAGTTTAAATAATAAGAATAATTAAAAAACAAAAGATATATATTATATTATACGTTACGTCTTAAGTTTTAGGGCCCCTTTTATCTTTTGCTTTGGGGCCCAAAAATAAACGGGACGACCCTGTTTTATTGGGTTGATTTATGTACCTTTAGTATGTTAAAAGTCATTTCCAAAAAAAAAGTATGTTAAAAGTCACTTACAATTATAGAGTAATGATCAATTAGTAAAATGAGCTAATCAGCTGATTGACTTGTTTGATGATGAAACATACAGTTTCATACAAGACGAGTTATATTTATTTTTATTAACTAGTTAATTAAAATATTATATTTTTTTTTGGCATAAATTAGGATCAAGAGGACCCAAAAAAAGTGGTGAAGCAGTATTAAAAGATTGGTCAAAAAAATCAAATTTAAAAGCTGAAAGAGTAAATTACGTTGCTGAATTTATTGTGGAGTCGAATTTTGGTGATCCAGGAGCAATTTTGATTACAAATAATCATCAACAAGAGTTTTTTCTTGATACTATTACTATTGAAGGTTTTGCATGTGGCCCCGTTCATTTTCCTTGTAATTCTTGGGTTCAATCTTACAAAGATCTCCAAGCCAAAAGGATCTTTTTCCATAATAAGGTAATTATTATTTTTTTATATTTTTTAATTAATAATGTAATAAACTCTGACTATCCTGCACTCTTCAGTCTCCACTGGTGCAAAAGTTAAAACTTAATTTACAGTTAGTGACAAAGTCAAAACTTAAGGTGAGGGTGGATCAAGTGATGAAACTGGTAGAGTATATAATACTCCGATCCATAGGGTATTAACCATCCAGTTTAGCTTTTGATTGAGTTGTTTTTAACGTATTATCATAAGTCAACGCGATAAAAAGTTACATGTTTGAATCTTATCCCCTTATCGAAAGTGAAATATTTTGCTCTCCACTAAACTAACCTGCACTTTCTAACCTATACTCCCTAAGTCTAAAGCTGCACAGTATTATAGTATTTAAATGTGCACTAAGTCCATTTAAAAAAAAAAAGAGCACTAAGTCCACTAAGGACCAATTTGTGGTTTATTAGCCTTTCAAGTTTCAACCAACATAGTCGTGAAGTCTTAACATCCCTCTATTTTGTATTCTCTTTGTCTAGTTTAAATTTTCTATAAAAATATATACAATTTTTTTTTTTGAAAAAAAAAATTGTACACCTTCTCTATTAATTAGCATTGAAAATATACAATTGTTGAAAAAATATGAATATATATCTAAGAATGAATTGATGTAAAACGGATTGAGCAGTGCTGATGAAAATAAAAAAAGTTAAAATGCATAAATATATATAACTAAAAAAAGGTTATTGGTAGACTAAAATGTAAAATAATTAGGACAACCAAAACTAGAAAATGAGACAAATTAAGGAGAGAGGAAGTATTTATATATTAAAGTTAACTTAAATATTTATTCTTTGTCTTTTTGAGTTTACTATTGATATTATGAGGAAAATTTTCTTTTAATAGCAAACTCAAAGAGATAGGGGGAGAATGAGACTACAATGCTTAGAACTGCTTATGAGTATGAACTGAATGATGCGCACGTAGACCCATATTAACTTGCACTATTTATATACGTAAAGAAGATACAACAACAATAATAATAAAAAATAATAATAATGTCATAGTAAAATTAATTATATATTTATATTATCTACTTTAATTTTGTCTTATTTTCTAACTTAACTTAACCCAAAATAATTTAAATGCATTCTCATAGGACGGAGGGACTATTACTTAATAATTATAATTTTAAATATTCAATATTTGAGCTTTTATGAGTCCACTAAATTCCGTAGATAGTACATGTAGTTGCCGTATAATTTTTTGTCCAATGGTAATCAAATTAAGTTAGGTGAAGCAACATTTTGTAGGTCAATATTTTCTGCTACTTGCAAATTAAGTTGATTTTACTTGAATTTTAAACTTGATTAATTTCATTTTTTTTAGAATCCTCTTGAATATTTGCGAAGCCTTGAACAAAATTTTAAAAATGTCTTATAATAATGTACAATGAATATTTATATTTCATTATTAAATTATTAAAAGCATGCATGCTGCATTTATTAATAACATAACTAAAAACGAAATAACTCTAACCTAACCATAAATATTAAATAAGTACAATAACTAGATTAATAAAAGTCATATGATCATAAAAGTTGTAGAAAAAGAAATATGAACAAGTTTAGTTACACAATAGAGTTGTGAATAAATTAGCTAGAGTAAGACATTTTTATTTAGGAGTTTAGGATAAAGTTAAGGATAAACAATTTTTTTGATAAACATTGTTTAGTGTTGGTTAGGCTTCTCAAAAGGAGGAGCTCAAGCCTTTAAGCGATTGCTGATTGTGCTCCTCCTACTAAAATCAATCTAAGTGTCTTGACAGTGATTTTTTGGCAAAATTCGATGTTGTGCCTTTTATAATCACATACAAAAAGTCGTGTTGTGGTGTTTTGTGTAGTGGTGTTTTGCGTGGTTGTCTCTAGGTTTAGTGTGTAAGGTGAAGTAATCGGCTTGTTAGGTTTGGTGTGTAAGGGGGTCGTTAGTTTTTAATGCATAGTCCACCCCTATGATGTTTTGGGTGGTCTGACTCTTGATGCCTCTCTTCCAATGACTTTTTCCCCTCGCGGAGTTTTTTATGCCGGCGGATTTGAAGTTTTCACATTTCAGTGGTTTTTCCCTTTCTTTCAATATATTTCTCTACTTTTCGAAAAAAAAGTGTTGAAAAGCTAAAAATACTTTAAATACCCACTTTAATGACATGATATCTTTTTATGGAACATTTGATAGCAATAGTATAGTGCATTAATTTGGGCACGTTTTTCTTCTTGGTTCAAAATATGAAATATCGTTGTTAATTCATGTGCATTTGTGGGCACCAAGAAATGATTTAGCCACTAAGTTTTTGTTTTTATGAATTTCCATCTACTTTTTGTTAAAGAATCTCCTTCACAAAGCATGTTATATTGGTACCCATCGTAAGCCCACCTATTTGCAAATGTGTTTTTATAGACCCCCACTTCTTCTTCATCTCAAGCTTCATCATATAATAAAAGATAATATATGCACTATAGTGGGAGAATACAAATCCCATGCCCCACCTTTTACTTTATCTATGCCACACAATGAATTAAATGAACCAATAACATTAAATTCATAAATTGTGGTTTTCAAAACTTCAAATAATGTTTGATCAATTAGGTTCATTAGAATGTTCTAGTTGATATTCTTACTGATAGAGAATATAACATATTATGTTACGATGAATATTAAATCTAACATGGTTATTTTGTGTTGTAGTCCATACTTGTAATACGTAGCATATATTTTTTAATTTAGCATTTAATATAATTAGGGGAGAATTTAGGTTTGAATCTGCCTAGGTTATGGTGTAGATTATTTGATTATGAAATATATTAATATTTAATTGTGTAAGTGAAAGGAAAATGATTTTGACCTAACCATAGGCGGACCTATGTTGTGGCATTGAGTAGCATAGGCTACCCATGCTTTTAAAAAAAATTAATATTATATTTTAGAACCAACCACGAATCGCCAAAAAACTGTCCTAGAACCAAAACCCGTTGGTAAATCATAAATAGAGCTACATATGCTTTAGAATCCTGGATCCGCCTATGGACCTAACAATGAAAAGAAAAGAAGTAGAATAATTTTGTAAAAAGAGTTATCACAAGCAAGCACAAAAAAAATTCTAAATCAAACTGAAAAAATGTGCTTTATCTGTGGAAGGTCGATTCTGAACTTTAAACGAATGTTTCAAAAAATAACAAATACAAACACTATATATATTATACTTAACATTAAAAATATAGACGTGTTATATAATTCTTAAATGATAAAAAAAACTACTTATAAATTGCAAATTTTTAAGTGTCTACTTCATTAACTAATGTTTTCTAATTTTAGGGCCTTTTCAAACTCTAGACCTTAGACAAATGTCTACCTTGCGGCCTTGCCTATGGTCAAGAACGGCCCTGCTCTAGTTAGTTTTTTTGTTGGTTTTTGATTTGTTGATCAACTTTTACTAATAAACAGCCAATAGTTAATATCTAAATTTATCAAACATCTTTATAAACAACTGGCATTGCTTTTTCAACTAGCTTAAAAGCCAGTAAAATAATAAAAAATAAATAATATTAATTTTGAATAATTGGATGGGTGCAGCCTTATCTACCACATGAGACACCAGCAGGACTGAGAGCATTAAGGGAGAAGGAGCTAAAAGAATTAAGAGGAAATGGTAAAGGAGAAAGAAAATTGTCAGACAGGATTTATGATTATGATATTTACAATGATTTGGGCAATCCAGATAAAGGAGCCCAATTTGCCCGCCCGATTCTTGGCGGTCAAGACATCCCATATCCTAGACGCTGTCGTACTGGCAGACCTCCTATGGAAACTGGTATGCTGCATTATACTTCACTTCCTATCTACTCTTCTTAAGCATTCTTAAACAGTCTTCGAGGGTACGGTGTTTGGTACACGGCTGATAGCTGATTATAGTAGCTGATTGACCAGTGGATTTTTTGATTTTGAATCGCTGCGATGAGCAACTTGTTTAAAATAGCTTATTCATGTCAATAAGTTGTTTCAACCAGCTAGTTCACCAAACACTAGCATTAGCTGATTTGATCACCCAACCTTTTATTTACATCAAAATAAGCTAAAACTGATCAATAAACTAATTTGCCAAACGCTCGAAGTTTGAGAATTATGATATAGTTGAGTGAGTAAGACGCACTTTATTTTTTTCCCTTTATTTTGATTAAGATTTGATTTTTCACATACCTAAAGTGTGAAAAAAGACTTAAAAATTAAATTCCAAATTGAAGAATTATGCATTAAAGATAGCCATTTGTAATTAATTAAACATAAATTTATCAAATTTTATTACTAAGTTTAAAATCGTTACTATCTATCTATAAACGTTAATTTGTGTCAAAAATGGTATTTTTAGAAATTTTTTTATTATCGTAATTATTTTTATTAGTAGGAAAAACCATTAACGCAAATAAAATAAGCACATTTATGATAATTACATTATTCAGTGTAAGATGGACCGAACATTCAACTCTGATGTGGGCTGAACAAATTCAACAACTATTATTCTTGTATGTTATACATCACCCAATTTAATCTAAATATTATTTTAGAAAAATTCATTAATAATCCAACCTCTCACTCATCCACTATGAATAATCCCACCTTTTGATTATTTTCTAATAATCCAACTTTTGCGATAAATTTGCCCACTACATATCATATTACTAATAATGGATAATAATATGGTATGTGTTTCTGCTAAGAAACTGTCAAATTTGTAAAGGGGCTTCAAGAGGTAAGTATCTTCTGAAATAAGGGCTGGTAGTAGTCCGACCGCCGCGCGTAGTGTTCCTGCAACCACAAAGAAAGCTAACCCGGGGGCCTAGTCCCGGAAGGGCTCTCCGATGCTTAAGTCAGACCAAGGAAAATGTGATGTATGAGTTTTTTGGGTAAGATTGCGTAACCTGAGTATCGAAGTCCAGGATTGCTTTTAAGGTAGGTCTGTCTTGGGAGTTACCCTTCCTGGGCAGTTATTCTTAGATAGATAACTGCTGGAAGTTACATCTGCAAGAAGGGACATCATGGAGAGCGGTTGCCAAGACCGTAGGTGGTTTTCAGGGAAGGATCTTTGACCTGAATAGATTAAATAACCACCGTCCTGCAAATAGGTCTTCTTCCTTGGACTTCAGCTGGAGCTGTAAGCCTTGACCAATATAAAGGATAGTTTGACTCTTGACTTCATTGACCTAAGGTCATTTTGCTCTTTCATAGGACATAGGAAGTACGACCCGTAACATTGGCCTCCCGCATACGAAGTAAGATGATGGTTTGCTTTGAATGAATCTTGATTTGTATGCGGAACATCACAAAAAGCTAATGAAGAGGATATCTCGGATCTCTAAGTCTCGGACTTCATAAAGTCTCGGACTTCATAAAGTCTCGGACTTCTTAACTGCATTGTGAAGGAAAGTAAAATACCAAGACAAAAGAGGGGGGGTCCGACTCTTTTGGGTCTCGGACTGCTTATTTGACTTGGAAGTTTGAACATCTAGTTATTTTGTAAGATGAAGCATAGAGGTCCGAATCATGTAAGTCTCGGACAAACTAGATACACTCTGGTTCATCTAGCCAGCTGGGGACCTCAAAATTTAGAGGTCCTGGAGGGGTCCGACTTATAGAAGTCTCGGACTCCTTAAGTACACATAGGTGTACTTAGCCAAAAAGAGGGGGCCTCAACATTTAGAGGTCCTAAAGGGGTCCGACTTATAGAAGTCTCGGACTCCTTAAGTACACATAGGGGTACTTAGCCACAAAGAGGGGGCCTCAACATTTAGAGGTCCTGGAGGGGTCCGACTTATAGAAGTCTCGGACTCCTTAAGTACACATAGGGGTACTTAGCCACAAAGAGGGGGCCTCAACATTTAGAGGTCCTGGAGGGGTCCGACTTATAGAAGTCTCGGACTCCTTAAGTACACATAGGTGTACTTAGCCACAAAGAGGGGGCCTCAACATTTAGAGGTCCTGGAGGGGTCCGACTTATAGAATTTGATTTTCTTGATTTTTTCATTTGATTTTCAATAAATTCATCAAATCTTCAATCATTGTTCTTGAAATCTTCAAATTTGTTGGGAACAGTTTGGCGCCGTCTGTGGGGATAACGAGAAGTATCATCCTTCAAAACACCTGAAACTCCACCCTAACTTAAGAAAGATGGCACCCAGAAGAACAAACACCAAAGAAGCGTCAGTCGCACGCAGCACTGACACTTCCACTTCACGACCTGAAAATCGACCGGTGACGAGGCAGGATCTCGAGGCTCTCGCTGACAATCTTTCCCGAACATTTGCAGAGCAGTTACGCAATGTCACTGCCCAGCAACCTTCCACGGCACCGAACGATCCTGACATAAATGCCACCCTGGCAGCCATGACACAGCAAATCCAAGATCTAAGAACCTTGTTTGCAGAACAACAGAGAGTTCCTTCCGAACAAGGTCGGAGAGAAGCTGAAGAAAATCTTGCCCATTCACGGGTAAAGACTTCAAGACAACCAACTCCCTCCCGCAGAGATGACTCTAACTGCGCCTCCTCTAAAAGACGCACTAGTGACCTACGAACTCATCTTGACAGCCGTCGGAAAGAAAGGAGCAGTAATGTTCAAAGCTTTTTAGATGGGAGGAGGAGAGAAAGATCTAAAGACCTTCGGGAACGACTGAATTCGGATTGTGTGGCAGAATCCTCCGCACGCCCCCGCGAGAGGGAAGCGCCTATGCAGCTGAACTCTCCCCTATCAGCGGACATTCTAGCTACACCTAATCCATCCAAAATAAAGGTGCCCACCATACCTCCGTTTTCTGGCACTCAATGCCCAGAAGAACACATGATAGCCTATAAAAATGTCATGGTACTATATACAACTGACTCCTCGCTATTATGCAAATTCTTCCCAATCACACTCACAGGCCTAGCCCTGACTTGGTTTACATCACTTCCCAATGGAAGCATCCACAGTTTCGCTGAACTCGAGGCCAAGTTCCTCAATCACTTCACAGCATCAAAAAGACAAGAAAAATCTAATTTCCATTTGTTGAGCATCACCCAACAAGATGGAGAGTCCTTGTCTGCTTACCTTCAGCGATTCCACGACGGAGTGCTGGCGGTTACAGACCTGGAGGAATCGATTGCAGTCTCGGCTTTGATCAATGGCATGAGGACCCATAAACTGAAGTTCCAACTCCTGGAGAACCAAGTCAAGTCCTATGCGGAAGCCATGAGACAGGCAAGGAGTTACGTCACCGCATCCGATATCTGTCAACAACTAGACCCTGCCTCCAGGAAAAGAAAAAATGATAAGGCGGTAGACACGAGAGACAGAACAAGACAGGATGACCATAATCAGAAACGAGGATCCAGTAGATCTGATCGAGACAGGAAGTATCCTCCACGTGACATCAGAGATGATGGATACGAAGCCAAGTTCAATCGCAACAGAGCGGAGATTTTTTATGCCGTCAAGGATCAATTACCCCCTCCGGCTGCCGTTCCTACACCTAAGTACCGCAGAAACATGGACTTATGGTGTGAGTATCACAAAGAGCATGGTCATACCCTCCCTAACTGTCGAGAGTTGAAAAGAATCCTAAACAAATATGCGGAGGAAGGGAAATTGGACCGTTTCCTTAACAAAGAGGATGATAGAAAGCAACCTGAGAGGAAGAAACATCGGCTTGATGATCTTGACATCGAGAAGTTGGCTTCTCTACACTCCAGAAATTCATCCGCTGCTACTGATGGCGTGATTAATATGATAGTAGGGGGCTATTCTGAGGAGTTCCCCACCATCCGATCTGCAAGAGACAGCATACACACCCTTATGAAGGGTCCTCCCAAAGAAGAACCAACATGTCCTGCAATGAAATTCAGTCAGGAGTTGAGCATCCCTTTGCAGCAGCCACATTCTGATCCAGTGGTAGTCACTTTGAAAATAAGCCACATGAAAGTCCGCCGTATCCTCGTTGATACCGGAAGTTCTGCTGATTTGATAACCATGGATTGTCTGCGCCAAATGAAATATGAAGAGAAACACCTTCAACCCATGGACAGACCTTTAATTGGGTTTGGAGGTGGAAGGGTCTTCCCCCTGGGCACCATTGTCCTCCCTGTCAGAATTGGTGAGAAGAATAATGGGCGCAATATCGCTGTTCGTTTCACAGTGGTAGACCTAAAATTCTCCTATAATGCCATCATGGGTCTTCCTCTCATCAACAAAGTCAAGGCAGTCATCTCTACTCACCAGTTGCTGCTACAATATGAGAAGGATGACTCTACTGTTGGAATCCTACGGGGTGACCAAAAATCAGCAAGGGAATGCCTAGTCAATTCCCTCAAAGGGGAAGAGATACCTCGAGAATCTGGACAAAAAAGAAAGTTGGAAGATGCTGCCATCCTCTCCGTTGCAACTTCTTCTCAAAGGCCAGAACCATCTGATAAACATGAAGAAGTTGATGTCTGGGGAAAAGGAGAGATGATCAAGATTGGCACAAATCTGAACGCTGATATCAGAGAAGAATTGTTGAAAGTCATCTCTGAATTCCGTGATGTCTTTGCCTTCAATGTGTCTGAAATGCCGGGCATTCCTAAAGATGTCATGTGTCACAAATTAGACATCAAACCTGGCCATAAACCGGTGAAACAAAAGTTGAGGCACCAAGGTCAGGAAAGAATAGAGGCAGCCAAAGCCGAGGTTCAGAAGTTGCTCAAAGCCAACTTCATAAGGGAGTGCCAATACTCTGAATGGCTCTCCAATGTGGTGTTGGTAAAGAAGTCTAACGGAAAGTGGAGGATGTGTGTTGACTTCACTGATTTAAACAAAGCATGTCCTAAGGACGACTACCCGCTTCCAAAGATAGATCGCCTAGTCGACTCTACAGCGGGGCACGCCCTCCTTAGCTTCATGGATGCAAACGCGGGATATCATCAAATCCCCTTGGCAGAAGAAGATCAACCACACACTGCCTTCATCACAAGTGCTGGAGTATATTGCTACAAAGTCATGCCCTTCGGACTTAAAAATGCAGGGGCCACGTTCCAGAGGATGGTAAACAAGGTGTTCAGTGCTCAGATTGGGAGAAACCTAGAAGTTTATGTTGATGACATGATCACCAAGAGCAAAGAGCCCAAAGATCATGCTGCAGATCTCAGGGAAACTTTTCTCACCCTCAGAAACCACGTAATGCGCCTTAATCCTGAAAAGTGCGTTTTTGGGGTCACTGGGGGGAAGTGCCTAGGATTCTTGGTGGATGAAAGGGGTATAGAAGCAAATCCAGACAAAATCCAAGCCATCCTCAACATGCAGTCTCCCAAATCCGTCAAGGAAGTTCAAAAACTCACCGGTTGTGTTGCAGCCCTTGGAAGGTTCATGTCAAAATCCGCTGACAAATGCTCCCCATTCTTCAGAACCCTCAAGAAACAAACATTTGAATGGGGCCCAGAAGCAGAAAAAGCCTTCCAAGATCTCAAAGAATATCTGGCCAACCTCCCTAAACTGGTCTCTCCTTTGAAAGGTGAAGTATTATACCTCTACATAGCCATCTCAGAATATTCTCTTAGTGCTGTGCTTGTGGCTGAAAGAGAAGGGAAGCAATTCCCCATTTACTATATAAGCCACGCATATAGAGGATCTGAAAGCAATTACAGTGAGGTTGAAAAAGCATTGTATGCTGTGGTGATGGCCAGCCGCAAATTAAAGCCCTATTTTCAGTCTCACCAAATCAGGGTTCGTACAAGTCAGCCTATCAAGAAGATCTTAGAAGGAAGGAATCAATCAACCAGAGTAGCAGATTGGGCCAATCAGTTGTCTGATTTTGGTATTGAGATTGAGCCCCGCACCGCAATCAAAGCCCAAGCTCTCGCTGATTTCATAGCTGAAGCCACAGGGTCTGAGCCCGAAAATCCCAATCAAGAGTGGAAGCTCTATGTTGATGGCTCTGCAACCAAATCATCCAGTGGTGCAGGAATAATCATAATCTCATCCGCAGGAGTAAAGCTGGAGCATTCTGTTCGCTTCCAGTTCGCTGCCTCAAACAATGAAGCGGAATATGAAGCCCTGATATTTGGCATCACCATCTGCCGAAACTCAGGTGCCAAGGTGATCACAGCTTACTCTGACTCACAGCTCATTGTGGGGCAGGTGAATGGGGATTTTGAAGCCAAAGATGACAGCATGAAAATGTATCTGCAGAAAGTCAAATCTTTGATCGAGCCGTTGCAATTCACCATTAACCATATACCCAGATCTGAGAATGCCCAAGCAGATGCCTTAGCCAAACTAGCAAGCTCAGCTGATGGCCCACAGGCCCGCAACATCACATGGGAGATCCTATCCTCACCTAGCATCAATCAAAAAGTTGCTATGGTAACCAGGGACAACACTTGGATGGAACCTCTCATCCAATATTTCAAACATGGCACCCTGCCAGAGGATCCTGCACAAGCCCCTCTGTTCCTGAAGAAAGTAAAATGGTTTGAATACTTTGAAGATAGTCTCTACAAGAAGAGTTATACACACCCATTGCTTAAGTGTGTAACACCTGAAGATGGGAACTATATCCTCCGTGAAATCCATGAAGGGGGATGTGGCATCCATCAAGGCAGCAGGACCATCATCAGCAAAGTCCTGAGAAATGGCTACTACTGGCCAACTCTGAGAGAAGATGCAGAAAAACTGGTCAAAACTTGTGAAAAATGCCAGTACTTTGCAGAAATTCCAAGAAAACCGTCAAACTATCTTTCTACCATCCAAGCGGTTCTGCCATTTGATAGATGGGGCCTAGATCTTTTGGGACCCTTTCCTCCTGCAAAAGGCCAGAGAAAGTTCATCATTGTGGCTGTAGATTACTTCTCAAAGTATGTGGAGGCTGAACCTCTAAGCACCATCACTGACAAACAGGTATGTCAATTCATTTGGCGTAACATCATTACTCGATATGGCATACCTAGGGTTATAATCACTGATAATGGCCGTCAATTCATAAGCAAAAATACCCTTGACTATTGTGAGAAGTTTAAAATACAAATAAGGTTTAGCTCTGTGTCAAGACCCCAAACCAATGGTCAAGTTGAGTCTGCCAATAAAACCATACTTTCTGGTATAAAGAAAAAGATAGAAGGGGCCAAAGGCTCCTGGGACGAAGAACTACCAGGTGTGCTCTGGGCTATGCGTACAACTGTGAAAGAGGCCACTGGACACACACCCTTCTCACTTGTCTATGGTTCTGAGGCTGTGCTACCAGTAGAAATAGGCATTCCATCCACAAGAATCGCCTACTACTCTCATGAAGATAATGATGCTGCAAAGAAGGTTAACTTAGACCTCCTCCCTGAAACAAGAGGCAATGCACTTCTTCGATCTTTGGCACAAAAGCAGAAGATGGCCAGACAGTTCAACAGGATGGTGAAACCCAAGCAATTGCAACTCCATGACTATGTCCTCAGAAAAGTGGAAGCAACTGGGAAAGCTACTGACAAAGGCAAGCTGGGGGCCAATTGGGATGGCCCATTCAAAATAGTCCGAATTGTGAAACCAGGAACATTTGAACTGGAAGACGCAGAAGGCAAACTACTCAAAAGGCCATGGAACTCTGATCATCTCAAGAAATTCTACATCTGAACAACCCCTTGCAGGGGGCCCCCATCATAGCACCTATTATACTTTATAGCTGAACACTTCATTTCATGTTTCATGTTGGTTTACTGTTATTTGTTTTCGTTGGATTTGGATGTTATTATATGAACCTATGTTCACTTTTATCATGATATCATATGAACCTATGTTCACTGTTATCTAAATTGTCGTTTGCAAGAGTTTGCTCAGATTCCGAACTAGTTGTATTGCCATGATGTTTGTGGAGGTCAGAGACTCCTATGAGTCAGACCCCCCCTGGAAAGTTTGTTGAGAACCTATGTTCTAACAAACTAAGTTACTTTCATATTTTTGATGTTTGTGGAGGTCAGAGACTCCTATGAGTCAGACTCCCCCTGGAAAGTTTGTTGAGAACCTATGTTCTAACAAACCAAGTTACTTTCATATTTTTGATGTCTATGGAGGTCAGAGACTCCTATGAGTCGGACCCCCATTGGAAAGTTTGTTGAGAACCTATGTTCTAACAAAATCCGTTACTTTCATGTTCTTGATGTTTGTGGAGGTCAGAGACTCCTATGAGTCTGACCCCCCCCTGGAAAATTTGTTGGGAACCTATGTTCTAACAAACTAAGTTATATTCATGTTTTTGAGCAAGCTGAAGGTCAGAGACTTCTATAAGTCTGACCCCCCTTGGGTAGCTGTTAAGAACCTAAGTTCTAATAAACTAAGTCAATTTCATAATTTCTGAAGGGTCAGAGACTTCTACAAGTCCGACCCCCTGCGAAAAGTTGGATGAGAACCTAAGTTCTATCAAGATACAATGCTCACATGATATAATGTTTTGGAAGCCAGAAACTCCTATAAGTCTGACCTTTCTGATAACTTGGATAAAAACCTTGGTTCTACCAAGTCAAATGAAGCATCCGAATCTTCATACTGAAGACTCGGAGAATTATTCATAAAACCTATGTTTTATCAAGTTATTAGAAAGATCCGAGTCATCGTCCAGAAGAAGCGGATAATAGTTGATAAAAATCCGAATTCTCATGCAGTTACAATGAAGATCTGTGTTTAAACACTGCCAATTCTGTTGCTGGTTAATTTTCCGATTTATAACAGATCACAAGTTAAATGATAGCAAGCAACACATTCAAAATCAAAGACATTGAAGAAAATTTACAACCACATTTACAAAGGTAGGAGATACGGATCTCCTAATAATGTTTACAAATATTTCCCAAAAAAGTGTTCAAGTTTCACCTAAATCTATTACAAAAAAGTGCTCGAGGCACGGACGAATCTTCACTCAGCCTGCTCATTGGCCTGAGATACCGGAGAAGGCGACCTGGGGGCTGGAGAAGGAGACAGCTTCAGAAGCTCGTCCAAGTCTATGGTTAAAGGCTCGGTGGCTTCCAACTCTTGAGCCAAGTCCTGGACGACTTCCCTCTCCATCGTCAGATGTCCGGCAAGGTCATTACATTTGTGGTCGAGAGAAGAAAAGTTCGACCTTGCCGGAGCAGATGGAGGATCAGAGCGCTTGGGCTGGTAAACTGTGAAATCCATTTCAGAGGCCCGCTTCTCTAATGCTGGAGGAATCCTGGAGGCCCATTGCTTCTGCTCTTCTGCATCCCATTCCGGGTCATTCAAAGCGGCAGAGCCTTTATCAAAAGTGGCTGTCAGATTTTTTAAAGCTTCACCCCTCTTGGACATAGCTAAAGCTGAGAGTTTTTCAGAATCAACTCCCATCTCAATAGCTGCCAGCCTTGTTGCCTCGGCTTCAAGAAGGATGCCGTTATTGATCATCTCCCCAGACAGTTTGGCCATGAATGACCCACAGTCCGAGGAAGATAACCAATCTTTGGCGATCCTACCTCGTCGCTCCGACTTAGCCTTGTAATACTGGGCGACCTCTAAAACTTCCTCCAGTTTTGCCTGCTCTTCATAAAGCAGGTCCATCAAATATTTGCTCCGGACAGTTACCATGTCCAAAGCCTCCAGGACATTCCCGATGTCGGTACACATTTCCAGAGAAAGCTGAGAGCATTTGTCTAACTTCCCAGCAGTCTCGGTCAGAATGTCCTTCATCCGGGCCCTCCATTTCTCGGCCTGATCAAGCCTCTCAGACAGGCCCTTGCACTTCTCCAGACGGGTTTTCAGGTCCGCCTCCTTCTCATTCAGTTCGTCCACTCTGGCAGTCAGTGTCCGGATAGTTTCCCGGTCCACCTCATTCTGCTGGACTTTGGATGTCTCGAACAGCATCCTTATCAGCCCCTGAAAAACAAAGAAAAGTTAGAATATGACTAAGTATAGAAGATGGGCCGATATGTTCCTAGTAATGCTTACCTCAGCCATCGCAGCTTGAGCCCGCTGCATCCGTTCTTCTGGATTCACAGAATCCATATAGTCCAGGTCATCCTGGGTTATTAAACAGCGGCTGGCCTTGTTGAATCGGCCAGCCAGTTCAGCACAAGATAAGTTTACAAAAGGAACACCCGGCCTGTGTGCCTTGATGTTCCTGGTGTAAACCACCTCCTCTTCTACCAAGACTTGCTTCCCTTTCCCTTGGGAAGCCATCTTCGAAGATGAGCCCGAAGCACGGTATTTTGGCTCATTTATTTTGATGCCCGGGAAGTTGGTGCTCAAAGGCACGGCATCAATTATCGGCTCGCCAGAGCCTGAAGAAAATTCCTCATCGACATCCTCCACTATCACCGGGTCTTCCGGAGCAGAGGCAGTTTTGGCCTTAGAAGAGCTTCTCTTCCTCTTCTTTTTAGGCTTCTCAGCCCTGTTTGAGACCTCCTCAGGAGCCGGAATTTCCTTCCTTTTCTCCAACAAGATCCGAGCTTCCTCGTGACTCGGCGCCTCATCCAACCCTGTTGTAACGGTTGTAGAATTCTGCATTTTTAAGGAGAAGTCAGAACAATTCGGATGAATCAAGACTTAAACAAAAGTTATTACAACTATGCCAACTTACCAGGGGAGGATGAGGGACAGGCGGTGGTGGGGAAGTCATTCTCAATGCCTCAGCAAAGGCCCCAAGTGTGTTGAATCCCGCCATTAATTGTCGGTATTTCAGGCCAACTTCTTCTCGTGCTACTCCTGCAAAAACGAAAACCCCGGTTAGTACCTATCACCATGTCTCTGAAAATACAGATTAAAGGAGACCTACTTTTATTAATTCGGAGGCTTATGTCAAAAGCCGCAAGGAAGAGTTCCCGGTTAAGGTCAGGACACCTGGGTATCCATTTCCTTTGCACAAAAACAGGTTTTTTCCTCAGCTCTATAGCCATAGTCGCAAACCGGACTATTATTGCTTCCTCATGGTTGCAGATTGGTACATTATTATTAAAATCTTCTATCTTAGGGTCTATGTCAAAGCTAGTCTTGATATCCCAACCCTGCCGACAGTAAAGATATCCGAACTTTGTCCTGAAGAACTTATTACTGTCAGGCAGATCACCAACTATCTTAAAACCCCTTCTATGAGACAGGGTTACCCAACCAGCACCGTTGGTCTTTGAACTGCATAACCGCGCCCTAAAAATGTGGCGGAATGCAGTCATACTCGGCTCTATCCTTAGCCCCTTACTTACTATTATAAACGCCGCTATACAACCCCAGGCGTTGGGGTAAAACTCGGCAACAGTTATGTCCAACATCTTCAAAACTTGCTTTGCAAAAGGATGCAAAGGGAACCTTAAACCCAATTCAAACGCCTTATCATATACTGCTATGCACCCTCCTGGTGGATAGCGAACTGTATCATATAGACCGGGCTTTACTACATCGTAGCCATCAATCAGGCCCCACCTCCGAGCCATACTCTTTCGGTCACTGTCCAGTATGTCCATGGTTGTTTTATCAACAAAGTAATTTAATGGTCCCCCATGTGGAATGTAAAAAGGATGAGGGATGTTCTTGGAAGTGTCCCGGCTTGGTGAACATTCTGAAGCCGCTTTCTTCTTCGTCATATCTACATGAACCACCTCCAAAAGTTTAGGATTTATTCGCAAGTATCCAGGAACATACGCTAAAGATACTTCCCAAGGATAAGGTAAAATTGTCTCCTCTGGGTAAAAAGGTGAAACGTCAGACTCATCATCACTTGGTATTGGTTCATAATGCGGATTCACGCGAAATATTGGGCTATCATCATCCGACTCATCTGAACCAACCCCAGTCTCCTTATTCTTGGATTCCGAGTCCTTATTAAGGTCAATATTGGGAAACTCTCTACAGATGTCCTCTAAGTAAAGGGTCTCCATGACAAACAAGTTATATATGAACAGTGATGCAAATACAAATCAAATGACAATTATTCAAGAACAGGTTGAAGATCTTCAAGAACAATTTGAAGATTTCAAGAACAATGATTGAAGATTTGATGAATTTATTGAAAATCAAATGAAAAAATCAAGAAATTTATGAGTTTGATCCAAAAATTAGAGCATACCTGGTGTGAAATGTGTTTCCAAGTATGAACTGTCAGAAAATCTTCAAAGATGTCAGAGCCTCTCTCTCTAGAAAACTTTGGAAATTCTTGATTCTCTCACTAGAACACAATTTTGGAACAAAATGACAAAAAGTTAGGTGAGAATTTAATATAGCCATTAATGCACTGTTTGGGGAAACGACACCATGGTTGGTGAAGACAAGCTTGATTCTGCATCTCCTATTAAATTCCGAGACTTCAGAACTTCTCACCCCCTAAGACCCATTGAGTGCTGAAATCCTACTCTGACTAAGTACACCTATGTGTACTTAAGGAGTCCGAGACTTCTATAAGTCGGACCCCTCCAGGACCTCTAAATGTTGAGGCCTCCTCTTTGTGGCTAAGTACACCTATGTGTACTTAAGGAGTCCGAGACTTCTATAAGTCGGACCCCTCCAGGACCTCTAAATGTTGAGGCCCCCTCTTTGTGGCTAAGTACACCTATGTGTACTTAAGGAGTCCGAGACTTCTATAAGTCGGACCCCTCCAGGACCTCTAAATGTTGAGGCCTCCTCTTTGTGGCCAAATACACCTATGTGTACTTAAGGAGTCCGAGACTTCTATAAGTCGGACCCCTCCAGGACCTCTAAATGTTGAGGCCCCCTCTTTGTGGCTAAGTACACCTATGTGTACTTAAGGAGTCCGAGACTTCTATAAGTCGGACCCCTCCAGGACCTCTAAATGTTGAGGCCCCCTCTTTGTGGCTAAGTACACCTATGTGTACTTAAGGAGTCCGAGACTTCTATAAGTCGGACCCCTCCAGGACCTCTAAATGTTGAGGCCTCCTCTTTGTGGCTAAATACACCTATGTGTACTTAAGGAGTCCGAGACTTCTATAAGTCGGACCCATCCAGGACCTCTAAATGTTGAGGCCCCCTCTTTGTGGCTAAGTACCCCTATGTGTACTTAAGGAGTCCGAGACTTCTATAAGTCGGACCCCTCCAGGACCTCTAAATGTTGAGGCCCCCTCTTTGTGGCTAAGTACACCTATGTGTACTTAAGGAGTCCGAGACTTCTATAAGTCGGACCCCTCCAGGACCTCTAAATGTTGAGGCCCCCTCTTTGTGGCTAAGTACACCTATGTGTACTTAAGGAGTCCGAGACTTCTATAAGTCGGACCCCTCCAGGACCTCTAAATGTTGAGGCCCCCTCTTTGTGGCTAAGTACCCCTATGTGTACTTAAGGAGTCCGAGACTTCTATAAGTCGGACCCCTCCAGGACCTCTAAATGTTGAGGCCCCCTCTTTGTGGCTAAGTACCCCTATGTGTACTTAAGGAGTCCGAGACTTCTATAAGTCGGACCCCTTTAGGACCTCTAAATGTTGAGGCCCCCTCTTTTTGGCTAAGTACACCTATGTGTACTTAAGGAGTCCGAGACTTCTATAAGTCGGACCCCTCCAGGACCTCTAAATTTTGAGGTCCCCAGCTGGCTAGATGAACCAGAGTGTATCTAGTTTGTCCGAGACTTACATGATTCGGACCCCTATGCTTCATCTTACAAAATAACTAGATGTTCAAACTTCCAAGTCAAATAAGCAGTCCGAGACCCAAAAGAGTCGGACCCCCCCTCTTTTGTCTTGGTATTTTACTTTCCTTCACAATGCAGTTAAGAAGTCCGAGACTTTATGAAGTCCGAGACTTTATGAAGTCCGAGACTTAGAGATCCGAGACATCCTCTTCATTAGCTTTTTGTGATGTTCCGCATACAAATCAAGATTCATTCAAAGCAAACCATCATCTTACTTCGTATGCGGGAGGCCAATGTTACGGGTCGTACTTCCTATGTCCTATGAAAGAGCAAAATGACCTTAGGTCAATGAAGTCAAGAGTCAAACTATCCTTTATATTGGTCAAGGCTTACAGCTCCAGCTGAAGTCCAAGGAAGAAGACCTATTTGCAGGACGGTGGTTATTTAATCTATTCAGGTCAAAGATCCTTCCCTGAAAACCACCTACGGTCTTGGCAACCGCTCTCCATGATGTCCCTTCTTGCAGATGTAACTTCCAGCAGTTATCTATCTAAGAATAACTGCCCAGGAAGGGTAACTCCCAAGACAGACCTACCTTAAAAGCAATCCTGGACTTCGATACTCAGGTTACGCAATCTTACCCAAAAAACTCATACATCACATTTTCCTTGGTCTGACTTAAGCATCGGAGAGCCCTTCCGGGACTAGGCCCCCGGGTTAGCTTTCTTTGTGGTTGCAGGAACACTACGCGCGGCGGTCGGACTACTACCAGCCCTTATTTCAGAAGATACTTACCTCTTGAAGCCCCTTTACAAATTTGACAGTTTCTTAGCAGAAACAGTATGTTTCTAGCAAACTAAAATAAAAGGTTGTATTATTCACAACGAACTAAGGACAAACGTTGGATTATTAAAAAATAATCAAAAAGTTGAATTATACAAAGCCGATGAGACAAAAATTGGATTATTAATGTCAATTTTCCATATTATTTTTAGTCAAATTACTTGGGCCATGGCTTTGGCCCCAACTAAAATTTCCTTCTAGTGATTATAGCAATTTATGTTCAACATGTTAAATTGTTACTCTAAAATTCAGTACCGTTCCTAACATTGTATGAGCGCCCTAGGCAAACTAAGAGAAGTGGACCCTTTCTATGATCTATGGAGGGTCAATTCTGAACTCAAACGAGTGTTTCGAAAAATAACAAAGATGAACCTTATATATTATCATTAGTATTAAAAATGTAGACGTATCATATAATTCTTAAATGAGAAAAGAACTACTCATAAACTGCAAATTTTTATGTGTGTACTTTCATTAACTAGTCATTTTTTAATTTTAGGGTCCTTTTTAACTCTAGACCCTAGGCAAATGCATATCTTGCCTATGGTCAGGAACGACCCTGCTCTAAATCATGTGTTTATTCGAATGTTATTCCACAATTTTAAATAATTAATATGTTTTTGTGCAATGTTATATAGATAGCAAGTATGAAAGCCGAGTAGAGAAGCCATTGCCAATATACATTCCAAGGGATGAACAGTTCGAGGAGTCAAAAGCAGGAACATTTTCATTCTGCAGACTAAGAGCAGTACTTCATAATTTGTTACCTTCCTTCACAACTAAAATCTCTTCTAAGTATGATTTCACTGGGTTTAAGCACATTGACACTTTATTTAGTGAAGGATTGTTGCTTAATCTTGGATTACATGATAAACTTCTTAAGAAGCTTCCAGAAGTTGTACAAAAAATCCAGGCCAATAGTCCGGCTTTGCTCAAGTTTGATACTCCTCTCATTATATCTAGTACGTTTGCTCGTAACGATTTCTTGTTATATTTGCGACTTATTGTGAATGTCGGAGAATAATCGGGGAAATACAGGTGTGCACACTTCATTAGTCTAGGAGATAGCGTCCCAAAACCTTATGATTATGGGAAGAAGGGGTATATGACTTATAAAGTGTGCACACTGCACACCTGTTTAAATTCAACGATGTGGGATAAAGCGTCCCAACAAAGCCAACTTACTGAGGTTTGACCATCAGCTTAAGTTTTTGGTTGAGTTGGGTTATCAGAAGCCGAAATGTAAAAGGGTCATGTGCTTTTAACTGCAATATTTAGATCATGTATAAGGAGGACATGTTTTGCATCTGCATGGGATGGAACATATTTAGAATTATCAGTTTAAGTTTATGATTGAGTTGATCTCTAAACGCTATTTAGAATATATATTCTAACATTATAATTTGTTTGGTGTTCAGAGGATAAGATGGCATGGATGCGAGATGATGAATTTGCGAGACAATTTCTTGCGGGTGTGAACCCTGTTAGCATCGAGAGAATGCGATCCTTTCCACCAGTAAGCAAGCTCGAACCAGACGCTCATGGTACGGTTGAATCTGGCCTTAAAGAAGAGCACATTATTGGGTACCTAGAAGGAATGTCAGTGCAAGAGGTAAGAAAGCTGGTACTCCAAATTAAGTAGTAAGGGATAGTTGTAAACAAGTTATAACTCTTGATCATGTTTTTTCAGGCTTTGGATGCAAATAGACTATACATTGTAGATTACCATGACATCTACCTCCCATTCTTGGAGCGTTTGAACGCTATGGATGGTCGCAAATCATATGCAACTCGAACTGTGTTCTTCTTGACCTCACTTGGCACGCTTAAGCCAATCGCTATTGAGCTAAGCCTGCCTCCATCAGGACCCAATCGGAAGTCCAAAAGGGTCGTCAACCCTCCAGTGGATTCGACTAGTAATTGGATTTGGCAACTGGCCAAGGCTCATGTCTGCGCTAATGATGCAGGGGCGCACCAACTGATTCATCACTGGTATGAAAATCATTATAATTCAATACTCTGATCCAAATATATCTTATTATGTCTGTAATCAAATTTGAGTTGGGGGACTCTTTGGCCGCATCCTCCTTTATGGGTATGGGTTGCCATCTTCCTTTCCTTCCCCAGAGGCCTAGACCCTGTTCATAGTCTATGTGAGCGAGATATACTGGGTATGGCAATGATGATGTTGACTTGATATGAATGTTTAGGTTGAGGACACATGCAGCATTGGAGCCGTTCATCATAGCCGCACACAGACAGTTAAGTTGTATGCATCCGATTTACAAACTCATGGAGCCTCATATGAGATACACATTGCATATTAATGCTTTAGCTCGTCAAAGCTTGATCAACGGAGATGGTGTTATTGAGGATTGTTTCACTCCTGGGCGTTATAGCATGGAAATAAGTGCGGCTGCATACAAGAATTGGCGTTTTGATTTGGAAGGCCTACCTTCGGATCTTATTAGAAGGTACGGAAAAAACTACTCCGATATTATCGGATTAAGATAATTTTATTGCTTTTCAGGGGAATAGACATAATTTTGTAATGAAAACTTTTCAGGGGAATAGCAGTACCAGACAGTACACAACCACATGGAATAAGGCTTTTGCTAGAGGACTATCCATATGCTGCCGATGGGTTACTAATTTGGGGGGCCATTGAAAATTGGGTTCGAGGTTATGTGGGTCATTACTATGAAGACGCAAATCTAGTGGCTGAGGATCGGGAACTTCAAGCTTGGTACTACGAGGCTGTAAATGTAGGCCACGCTGATGTTCGTAATGCAAGCTGGTGGCCTAAACTGAACACACCAGATGACCTAGTAAAAATCATCACTACACTAGTATGGTTGGGCTCAGCCCAACATGCTGCCCTAAACTTTGGACAATACCCGTATGGTGGGTACATGCCAAACCGCCCAGTTTTGATGCGTCGTTTGATCCCAGACGAGAATGATCCTGAGTATACTAGTTTCTTGTCGGACCCTCAAAAATTCTACTTCTCGGCCCTTCCAAGTGTCCTACAAACAAGCAAGTTTATCGCGGTGATTGATACCCTCTCCACGCACGCCCCTGATGAGGAGTATCTGGGGGAACGTGTCCAGCCCTCGACATGGACTGGAGACCCTGAGATTGTCGAGAAATTCTTCGAGTTCTCATCGGAGATACGAAGGATAGAGAAAGAGATTGACAGGAGGAACGCTGATCCTCGCCTAAGGAATAGGTGCGGTGCTGGTATAATTCCATATGAACTTATGGCTCCTAGTTCTGAGCCCGGTGTTACTTGTAGAGGTGTGCCTAATAGCATAACTATTTAAAGACTAAACTTGAATTGGGGTTTTCTTACTAGATTAACTATTCAGATTTCATCCCAAATTAAGTGGTTGGGATCTTGTAATGTAGTAGTTTTAAGTGTAACTAAGTAAGTTAATGATGTAATATGTTAATGGACCTAGAGAAGGTTATATAGATTTGTATGATTTGTATAAACTAAGTCCACCAAAACTATATCTCTATCTAATGTATATGTAATATGGTGTTTCTAGAGTTTTTGTTAGTGCCGATGAGATAGTAGCTCGTTTTTTGGTTGAAAGTTTTTCCAATGGTGGTGGTGTCGGAGTTATACTTGGGTTTAATTCGACGTCTTTTGGTGTTGGAGTTTTCCTTATGAGATGGGTGATTTTCTGGGTTCTGCTCGAGTTTGGTGGCTCTTTTTGCTCTCAAGCTTGAGGAGGTTGAAGCGGTGGTGCCATTTTGGCCAACCCTTATCGCCTTTTTCACTGACATCCTCCTATGACGTTAGAGTTTCCATTACTACTTTTGGCGTCATGTTAATGATGCATGTCACCTCTTGTGAGGTCTTGGTGGTGTTGGCCACCACCTCTTGTATGGGGATCTGATGGTGTTAACCGCTCCTACGGGTTAGGTGTGGATCGGTGGGATGTAGGTTTAGAGTGGTTTTTTACGGTGTTTTTGGGCATCATAAGGTTGATGCTTGGTGGCATTTGGAGGTGTTAGTGTGGCGGCCCATTAGAATACCCTATGTTTGATGGCCCTTTAGGTATATTGTTAATCTTGGGCCTAGGTGTTAGAGTTGTTGGTGGGCTAGTTTGTGATTGTGAGAAAATTTGAAAAGAATAAGATTATTTATCAAAAAAAACATACAATAAGATCATAATCAAACTTATTTTCAATATAAGCGCCTAATACCCCAGAGCACATGTTCGAGTTAGTTCGCAGTTATTAAGTGCGAACAGAAGCAAGCTGGTAAAAAAATCAAGTGGTTGTTCGCACTTAGTAAGTGCGAACAGCTTGAAAAACTGAAACAGACTGTTAGCAGTTACTAAGTGCGAACAGCCCAAACCTCGGATTTGGAAATTACACGCTTAGTTTTGAAATAAGTTTGATTATGATCTTATTATATGCTTTTTTTGATAAAAAATCTTATTCATTTCAAATTTTCCGACTGTGAGACCTTTAATTAGGTCAAATGGTCTTTGTTTAGGCCTGGCCCGTTTAGTGTAGTGTCTATTAAGTTACTGGCTCAATCCACGTTGCGGTGTATCGTTTTCTGTCAAAGGGTGCCTTCGCAAGTCGCATCTTGTCTTGTCAATGGATTTTTCGCAACGGTTGGCGATTTATGAGATGTCCGTTTAATCAATCTTTTATTTATTTCAACCAATTATAAAAAAAAAATATCCAAATGTGGGGTTGGAAGGATAATTCACCTCTAGTGGAATTTTATACTACATTTACGATTTTAATTAGTTCGTCCTTATATTTTTCTTTTCATTTACTTTTTGCATAGTTTACAAAAGCAATTTTAAAGCTTCAATATATCTGGTTACGCATCACTAATTATAAAGTGTATGATGATAATAAAGTATACATTATGAAGAATCTAACGAAATCTCACGTGGATAAATTATATGCTCTATATAACTCTCAAGAACCAATACTATCTCCAATTAATCCTTTTTAAACTTAACTTTTTTCACATTTTTACGTTTACTGAACCCATTTTACGTCTATTAAAATTCAAAAACTCTACACTTTTATTCTTTCTCATATGGTCCCTTTGGCACCCAAAAAGTGGTGAAAAGTCAAATAAGACACTTCAGATGCATAAGAGGGAGTAATATTTGCATTTTTTTTTCATCTTTGGCAAAAAGAAAATCACTTATTTTTTTATTTTACGCTTACTTGATACTCCCTCATCATATTATTATTTATAGCTCGTCTTGTATGGAACCGTTACACAGTGAGACGATTTCAAAACAAAAAGCTCATAAGTTAAAAATTTCTATTGTTGGGCTATTTAACTCGATAATGAGGAATTTCTCACGGTGAGATCATCAATTTGTGTATTACTTATTCCTACATTTTTTTTATTTTTGTGTTAATTACCATCCAAAAAAGAGATAAAATTGACAAAAATAAATTAATAGGAGTAATTGGTTTACATTTTTGTGTTATCATCCAAAAGTATAAATATAGTACTTTTTGGTATTCATTTATAAAATAAGTGTCAAAAAGTAGATATTAAATTTTTTTTAAAAAAATACCTAATAAAGAAAGTTTTGTTAAAAAATACATAATAAAATTTTTTTTTCCAGAGAGTGCCCTGTAATGTTTTCCTTCAGTTAACCGTCGAATATGACAATTGATTGGTCATAATCGAAAATTGTTCTTCCTCATTTTCAATTTCTTCATCGTCTTCTTCCTGTGTACTTTTTACTCAAAATCGAAGTTAAATTGGAAAGAAAATTGAATATGAGAAAGAAGAAATTTCAACTTAGACCAGTCAACCATTATATTTAACAGTCAACTGAAGGAAAACGTTACTTGGTATCCTTTGGAAAAAAAAAATTTATTAGGTATTTAAAAAAAAATACCGTCAATTGGGGGTACTTTTTGACAATTTTTCCTATTTTGTTCTCAGATTAATCTATTAATTTTGAAGGAAAACCGTTATTAAGTACCTTTTAATTTAAAACAAACACCGTCAATCGAAGTCAAAAAAAAACTTCAAAAAAAAAAAGTTAAATAAAAAAAATATTAGGTATTTAACGGTTAACTGAAGGAAAACCGTTATTAAGTACCTTTTAAAAAAATTATTTGGTACTTTTTGACAATTTTTCCTATTTTGTTCTCAAATAAATTTAGAAATTTTGATATCAAAACTTTGATTGTGATTTTCTCATAGACCTATGATAAAAAAGAAAAACTCCCTACTCGGGCGTATGTGATTTTGATACCAAATGTGCTTGTGGCTCAATAGATAGAGCATCTACATGAGAAGCAGAAAGTTTAGGGTTCAACCCCTACTAGACGCAGGTATCAATCGGGGCTTTCTTGACAGCGCGCATCTCTGTTTAGTCCTTCCTTGAAGGTACGGGTATGATTTGTCCGCATCTTTCAAGATTAAGAAAAACCTCCCATTCGAACCCGCCTTGTGCGGGATATTGAATAATCGAAATTTTTTATGCTATATAGTAGCAGTTTTATCATTCTGAATAATCGAATTTTTTTTATGCTATATAGTAAACCGCTACTCCAAGTAGCGGTTTTGTCCACATATTTTTTTAAAATTTTTCTTTTGTTTTCTAATAAACCGCTAAATGGAGCAGCGATTTTACCTGCTGTATTCTTTTTGTTTTCAAAGTAGTAGAAAAAAAAGAAAAAGAAAAAGAAAATTAATGGGAAAACCGCTACATGCAGTAGCGGTTTGGTGGAAACGGGTAAATCGCTACTTCATGTAGCGGTTTGCTTGAGAGTGTACAAAAAAAATAAATCATTTGTTTCGTAAGACAAAAACACTACTTCAAGTAGCGGTTTACAAGGAGAAGCTTATTTTTCAAAATAGTTTTGGGAGGCATATATTATTCCAATTATTTTACAAACACAAAATCTTGTATGTAATGGTTGTATGGGTGCAACCATCTATAAATGGGCCAAATAATCCACGGCCTAATTTTATTTTCAATATTTTTATACAAAATTCAAGACTTAGAAATCACATTTGAAACTTAAAAAGTAAAATCTAAAAACTAAAAGACCAATTTCAAGACTTAAAAATCACATTTAAAACTTAAAAAACTAAAATACCAATTTCAAGACTTAGGTCAATTTGTTTTAATTCTTAAATTTGGTATTATAATTTTGTATAAAACTTTTTAATTCCAAGACTTAATAGACCAATTTCAAAGTTATCTCGTATTTGTCTTTAATGTCTCAAATTTGGATTAAAAAAATTTTTATATAAAAAATGAATTTTTAAAAATTATTGGCCGACTTATTTAAGTTGAATGTATGAAATTGACAATTTAAGTACTAAAATTGATATTTTAAGTCTTGATATGGGCAATTTAAAGATCGGCCTTGGTTGGTTAATCAAAATTTATTGGGCTGGACAATTAAAAATATAGAAAGTCTCCTGAAAACCGTCTATGACACAGACAGTGGCGGACGTATATTAGGGCCTACGGGGTCACGTGCCCCTAGGCGTTTTTAAAAAAATAATTTAAAGTAGACTATTCTATCGGTAAGAGTAAAAATGTAAAATTAATATTGAAATTTTTTGATGATAAGTACTCCCTCATATAAGTAATTTTGTCTTATTTATTTATTAGGTCAGTTGATTTATTTTATTCCATTTCCTTTTATGGTATGTCGTATTTAAAATTTTAGCAAGTCTTGTATGTAACCGTCTCACCGTGAGAAGAGCCCATACAAGCAGCCCATTAGTTAAAAAAAATATTAAAAGTGATGAAATTTAAATTAACACTTGTACAAGAACCATTTTTTTAAATAGTTTGTTATGACCCAATTGAGGTCGTCTCACGGTGAGACGACATCGATATAGAACGTGCACTATAAGAGATCAATCTACAATTTGTATTCAACAAACACATTCGAGTATATGTAACTTTTTCTCTAGCTACAATATTTTGAATAAAGAGGAATAAATTTAATAAATAAGTTCAAATTGTTATTAGTTCAATTAATGCATATGATTAAACACTATTTTATTATGAGAAACTCTTTCAAGAATAAGATTGCAATTTTGATAAATTTATTGTACTAATACTTGTCATTTTGTAGAAATTAAAGAATCAGTTGTTAATTTTACAAATGAAACTTTGCCGAAGTTTCGTCTATTAGTTGGTGCCCCTTAGTTCTTCGAACCCTAGATCCGCCACTGGACACAGACGACTCTCTCAACAGCCTAGCCCAATGACTGATATGACTATTCAGTTACTTATTTAACATTCAGTTACTATTTAACAAATGAGATTACTCATATTTACCCGTCTATGTTATAGACGGTCTATAACAAAAATTTGTGTTAAAAATATGTTCCATACGTACAACGGTTGCACAGGAGATTTTTTTACAAAATAAGCTAAAAAAAAATTCGTCAATTTCATTTCCGTGTCTACATCAGTCACACTTATCCTTACAATAGCGGTATTTAAAGCTGTCAATCCAATAAAAACAAATTGAGATAAATGGCACCGCAGTGTTGTTTGGTTCTATTTAGACAATTAATTCATGGGCAACTTCTCATTGGATTGGTATTTAGAAGTACTATTTAGTGTGCCTATAAAAGGTACTTCATTTGATATTTTAATAGGTTTATGCAAAGAAAAATTAGATTTTTTTTTTAAAAAAATTAAAATGTATAAATGAGATTAAATAAAATAGTGCACCATTGTACAAATATAAAAATGATGTAAATTAAATAAATCAGACTAAAATGACAATCGATTCAGAATAAGTGTGACACAATACACCTTTTAATTTAATTTAGTTGTTGCTTTTAAAATGAGCATAAATATTAAGTAAATAAAAAGACCACCTTAAATAGTAGACTCATATACAATAATAGGTAATAATGTAAGTGATTATACACTAATTACTACTTTCACCCATAATTAAAAACGACTTGGGTGAGATGCACCTCTCTGCGGACCTGATCAGGCATTGAAATAGTTGGAGACAACAGATCCATGTTTTGGACCGCTAATAAGCCCTTCTCCCACCCTTTTAGTTCATCTTGTTTTTCTTTGCTTTTTCTTGTCCTTTGTAGTTTTTAAGACCACACCTTTGGTTAACTTTCTCTTGTGACATTATTGTCAGTCATCACTATTTTCTCTTATAATGCAGGACTATTTTCTTCTTGGGGTAATTAATAGACCACTTCTGTAACACCCCGGCCCCGCGGACCAGGTGACTACTCATCGAGACTGTAGACTAGCCCCACAGACCAACACAAATCTTTCCAGCGCATTTTGGCCTCACTCGTGCGCACCCGGAAAACTTCCCAGGAGGTCACCCATCCTAAGATTGCTCTCCACCAAGCACGCTTAACTGTGGAGTTCTTAGCAAATGGGCTCCCTAGAAAAGAAGATGCACGTTGTTGATATGAGTAGTCTATCAATCTCTTTTCAATCTAAATCTGGGGTATCACAACTTTCCTCTAATCCTTCCTTAAAAGGAGTACGGGTATGGATTGTTTGTCAACTTATCTCACCCAGACCCAGGGGCGGACCCACTAAGAGACAAGAGGGTACAGTTGTACCCCCAGTTTGAAAAAAAAAATCAGAAAAAAAAATAAATAAAAAATAAAAAAATTAAGAAACCCAGACGCATTTCTGCCCAGAAATACCAGAGTTAGCGAAGGATTGAAGGATTTGTGGGTCACAGTCGAAGAGTTTAACGGAGGTGAGGGTAGTTTGGGAATTGAGAAAAGTTGCGACGGTTGACGGTGGTGGGAGATTGTCGGCGACGCGGCCGTAGTTAACGCCGATGAAAGAAGAGACGGCGGTGTGGGTGAAAATGAGGAGAGAGAGAGTGAGGAGGAGGTGGATTTGATTCGCCATTTTTGAAAGTTTGAGAATAAAGGTGGAGGATTTTGAGTGGGAAATAGAAAGAGAAAAAAAGAATATTTTGGGAGGTCAATTATGGAGGGATGTGTAAGGAAGAAGAAGACACGTTAAGAGATAGAAAGAGAACACGTGAAAAAGTTTGATACGACAATGGGTAATAGTACATGTTCTTTTGTTGTTGTGGGTTTAAGCATCTAGATTTCAAAAAAACCTAATCAATTATCGTTTGCAAATCATCATAAAAAGATAAAAAATATTTCTTTGGAAACATTATAGATGTTTCATTTGGGTTTTTATGATTATTAAAGGTGGTGTGGATTCCATTAAAAAGGTGGTAGTTGAGTATTTAAATTGATTAAATTAATTGTAAAGGTAGTAGTTGGGTATTGGGAGTAGTAAAAGTGGGTGTATTTAGGTAAAAAAAAGATAGATAAAAAAGAAAATGAGACAATTGATATGAATTTGCCAAATAAGAAAATGAGACAACTAAAAAGATTTGGAAGGAGTATAATAATAAAATAAATAAAATATAAAAAGATAAATTATAAAAATAAAACCTTCACCCTATCAAATCATACCACATAAGAGTTATTTGTTAACCTTGTAAATAATCGTTATTTACTAAGACTTTCTCAATTGATTTTGTATTTCTTAACAAAATCAGCAAATGCCAATTGATGTATTCCTAGGTTTGTTTTTATGAAGTGATTCCACCGTTTCATTATAATTCTACATCTAGTTATTGATCATTGATATTTTAAGTTATGTTTAACTAAAAATAATAATTCTTCAAGAAAAACTAAAAATAGTAAAAAAATAAAAAATCCGATTACATTAATGATATGACGTTCGTGTTTTGTACCCCCAGTATGAAATTCCTGGGTCCGCCACTGCCCAGACCCTACTCTGAAGAGGATATTGGGTATAATGATGATGATTCTCTAAATTTCATAAATTTAGTGCATAAACAGTTGGCTACAAACTTAAAACTGTTAAATTACTAACTACAAATCATGTATTTTTCTTCTAAACAATGTAATAATTGACGACCACATAAAAAACGTTTTTATCGGTATAATCGTATTATATAATAATTTGCGAATATCAATACATATGAATAGGAGTACAATACTAGTATGTTGTCTTTAAAAAGAATTTCATATGTAGTTATTATCAACAATTCATCACCTAATCAAGTAACAAAAAAACTAACCAATATAAACCACACATTAAATTCCCAATATAACTCCATCTTCCCTAACACCAATGGAGGCTATTTCATGGCTAGTAATCTTAGCCGCCGCCATACTTTTCCTCACTTACCACATCTTACACAACCGTAAGCTAAACCTCCCACCCGGCCCGAAACCATGGCCCATCATAGGAAACTTCAATCTTATTGGCCCACTTCCTCACCTATCCATCCACAACCTCTCTAAAAAATATGGGCCATTGATGATGATCCATTTAGGATCCGTACCCGTTTTAATCGGGTCCTCCGTTGAAATGGCGGAACTTTTTCTTAAAACCCATGATTTAGCCTTCGCAGGGAGGCCTAAAAATGCAGCCGGAAAATACACAACACATGATTATTCGAATATAACATGGTCTCAATACGGTCCTTATTTACGTCAAGCACGAAAATTGTGCATGACGGAACTTTTTAATTCTAAAAGGCTTGATTCATTTGAGTATATACGTATAGAAGAACTTTATTTAATGTTAAAGGGTATATATGAAGTTAAAGGGAAATCTATATTAGTGAAAGATTATCTTTCTAATTATAGTTTAAATGTGATTAGTAGGATGGTTTTAGGGAATAAATATGTGGATGATAAGGAAGGGAATTCTATAATTAAGTCTAAAGAGTTTAAGGGGATGCTTGATGAATTATTTTTATTAAATGGGGTGTTTAATCTTGGGGATTGGATCCCTTTTCTTAAGTATGTGGATGTTCAAGGGTATGTGAAGAGGATGAAGATTTTGGGGAGGAAACTTGATGGGTTTATGGAGCATGTGTTGGATGAACATAATGGTAGAAGGGAAAATGAGAAGGAAAATTGGGTGGCTAAAGATATGGTGGATTTGTTGTTACAACTTGGTGGTGATCCTACTATTCAAATTGAGCTTAATAGGAAAAGGATTAAAGGATTCATTCAAGTAAGTTTTTTTTTTAATAGTTGTTGGTTGTTGGCTTTTTAGTCTGTTTATTTGTTGGTTGTATCCTTTACTGTTAGAGTTATATAACATATCTTGGGGCCCAACCATAAGCTTAAGTTTTTGGTTGAGTTGGTTCCTTGACATGGTATCAGAAGCCAACGTGACATGAGGTCACGGGTTCGAATCTCAACCACACCTCATTTAAAGTGAAATATTTAGCACCAGGTATAAGAAGGGTCTGTGTTGCATCCACAATTTTAGCCCAAATGACTCTCGTGTGAGGGGACGTGTTAGAGTATATAACATATCTTGGGGCCCAACCATAAGCCTAAGCCTTTGGTTGAGATGATTCCTTGACATTTACTACAATACATATTGTAACTCCATTGATAATAAGAAATTTGATATTAGGGGGTGTTTAGCAATATAGTTTATTGGGTAATTTTAGTTTATTTTGATACAATAGAGGTTTGGATGGTCAAACTAGATAATGTTAATGTTTGGTAAACTAGTTAGTTGAAATTGCTTATTGTTAGGAATGAAATGTTTTTGAAGAAATTGCTTGTAGCAGCGACTTTAAAATCAGCTAATTAAACTAGTTAATGAAATCAGCTGGTCAAATTAAAAACTATAATCGGTTTATCAACTACCAACTATGAGCGCCAAATACCCTCAAAATACATTTGTTGCCTTAGCCATCTTGTTTTTTTTTTTAGTGTATATATTAATAAACTTATCTATTCTTTATACGCTCAAAATACATTTGACTATCAATCGACTCAATATAGGGTTTTATTATATATTTATATATATACTAGCTAGTATATGCTTGTTTGTAAATTACAATTTTGAAGTTTTATGCTCGGTAGATTGAAAATTTGAAAATTATAAAATTAGGTGAATTTTATAAGATTTATTAACAAAGTAAAAAGGGTTACATATCAAAATTTTATGTGTCATTTTCAAATCTATAAATTAAAATACCTAAATTAAATTATTCAATTTTAAATGAATTTCAGTGGTCATATATTACCTTATAGTCTTTGATTTATTATTTTATTATAAGACTTCGTCTTTATGATAAAAAAATTATAGGATTTGATTACTGGAGGAACAGAAAGTTCGGCAATCACCGTTGAATGGGCAATGACCGAACTCCTTAGAAATCCAAACATCATGAATAAGGCAATTGAAGAACTCGATCGTGTAATCGGAAAAGAGAAATGGGTTCAAGAAGAGGATTTACAAAACTTACCTTACATTTGTGCAATAATAAAAGAAACACTTAGATTACATCCTTCAGGGCCTTTTCTCGTACCTCACATGTCTAGAGAACATGTAAATATCAATGGCTACGATATTCCCAAAGGCACACTAATATTTGTCAACACTTATACAATCCAAAGAGATGCTAAAGTGTATGATAGGCCTGAGGAATTTCGCCCTGATAGGTTTATCGCTAAGAATATAGATATTAAAGGTTCACATTTTGAGTTGTTACCTTTCGGATCAGGAAGAAGAATGTGTCCGGGGTACAATTTAGGCATCAAAGTCATGTGTTCTAGTTTGGCTAATCTTCTACATGGGTATACATGGAAATTACCAAAGGGTATGAAACCTAAGGATTTGGATATGGAAGAGAAATTTGGTATTTCAATTCCTAAGAAAAGTCCTCTCATTGCATGTGCTGAGCCTAGACATCCACATCATATGTATAATGTATGATAATTATCAATAAGTGGTCTATCATTATGTATAGAGCGGAGGTATAACAAAGGACTTTATAAATTAAATACGTTTATTATGTTTTTTCATTTTCTTTATGTTTTAAATGTAGAGTCTGAATGAGAAAAGAAAGTAAGTAAGACATATATGTATTGCAATTAAGACGTTCAAAGGGCCCGATTATAACATATGACTTCAAAATTTAAGTAGGGTTATATGTTTTCGGTATTTTCTTTATGTTCTTAATGTAGAGCCTAAATGAGAAAAGAAAGCGATGGAGTAAGATATTTATGTATTGCAACAAAGATTAAATAATGACTAAAATGACATAAAGATGAATTTAGGAACAAATATTTCATTTTAAATTGTAAATTTCGATTATAAAATCATACTGATGAATTTGAAAATGACAAGGTTTGAGATGTTATTTTCAAATCCTCATCTTTAACCAATTTTATAACAAGGGTGAATTTGACTGAAATCAAAATTTAAATTTTTATTATTTGCCAAACACTAAATTTGAGTCAAATCTATATTTACAAATGAAATTATCGTTCCAATATAACATTAAAGAGTTATATTATTATTAGGATTTCATATTCAATTTTAGAGTGGTACCTCCTAATCCTTTCAGATGACCATAGATATCATAAATCTATTTATTTTTAAGAGTGTTATTACTTTCAAAAATATTCTCATATCGTAAAAAAGTGATATTGTTCATTCCTCAAAGTTTTTCTTTTGTAATGGACTTGGAAATAAAATTGTAGGTTTAGTGTTTGCTTATTCTTGATGTAAAGGCAGATGAAGTGTCAATTTCGAGTTGTGTTTTGCCAAATGATTCAAATTCAATGAATGCTCTTGGAAGTTATCAAGAGTTCATGGGTGCTTTGTTATAAAAATTTCAAATTTAATTTAAAAATGATCAATTCAGATCTTAAAATGATCTATTAAATGAATGATTTTTGAAAATGATGAAGAATTCATGGATTTGTTATAAAAAATTTCAATTTTGATCTAAAAATGATCAATTAAGACTTTAAAATGATCAATTTAAAAATCAAGTGTAACCTTAAAAGTATTAATTATCACCTTAAATAGATTAAATACTAAACGTATATTGAAAAAAAAACTATTTTTAGACTGATTAGATTCTCTCTAATGCAAGACCAGCGCAAAACAAAATTCTTGTTTTTGTTGGTTCTGAAAATGGGCCAAATAGATTTGGCACAGTTTGGTATTAACCCTACAAAATGCACGCAAACTAAACCTTCTTTCTTTATTTTTTTTCCTTGGATTTGGAGGGCATATTCATTCTTATAAATTTTTCACAAAAATTTGGAGGGAGATCGTCTCACTTGTGAGACCAGTGTCGTTCCTGGTATTATATGGGCCCTAAGTAAATTGAAAGAAATTGGCCCTTTTTATGGAGGGTCGATTTTGAATTTTAACAAGTATTTGTAAAAATAACATAGATGGACCCTATAGATTATAATTATCATTAAAAACATAGGCGTGTCATGTAATTCTTAAATGATAAAAAACTACTCATAAATTGCAAATTTTTAAATGTCATACTTCTTTAACTAACATTTTCTAATTTTAGGGCCCTTTCTAACTTTGGGCCCTAGGCAAATGCTTACTTTGCCTATTATCAGGAACGGCCCTGTGTGAGACGCGTCTTATTGAACAGGCCCAATTTCATATATATTTATTTTTTATTAATTGATCAAACATAAAAATCAAAGGTCAGAAAAGTCAAAAACCAAGCAACGGAAAAACCTACCAAAATGACATGTCCCGAATCATGCATAAACATAACATATGAACATATATGTATTTATACAATTATACTCCATAAAAAAGGATTGCACTTTTTTTTGTAAAGGGAAATCACTCTTTTTAATTGTAGCTTATGTTGAACATATAGCTCACATATTATAGCGGAGTAAGTTATAAGAACAAACACGAGAACACTGAGTATGATAATGACGAAGACTTCACGTAAAACCCAATTTATTGTTCAAAAATCCAACTTGAAAGATGAGGTTTAGATCTTTAGGTCATAGAAAACCATAAATGATGATTAAATATGGTACATATGTTGAGGCAAACGAGGGTGAGCACAAACAATGAGAGGATTCTTCATAGGAGTTGAGAGACCAAAAATCTCTTCCATATCCAAATCTTCAACCTTCATATAATCAGGCAATTTCCAAGTGAATCCATGAAGAACATTAGCCAAACTTGATTCAATAACTTTAATACCAAGACTGTATCCAGGACACATCCTTCTTCCTGATCCGAAAGGTAAAAACTCGAAACTTTGACCTTTAACATCGATATTTTTTCCGATAAATCTCTCAGGATAAAACTCTTCGGGATTTTCATATACGTTAGGGTCTCTTTGTATGGTGAAAGTATTCACAAGGACAACTGAGCCTTTCGGAACATCATAACCTTTGATTTTCACAGACTCTCTTGTCATTCGAGGTGAAAGAAGTGGTGCAACGGGGTGCAGTCTCATTGTTTCTTTTGCAATTGCACGAATGTAAGGTAGGTTTTGTATATCTTTCTCCTCAACCCACCGTTTATTCCCTATAACACTATCAAGCTCTTTCGTTGCCTTGGCTATTATGTGTGGTTTCTTCAAAAGTTCGGCCATTGCCCATTCTACTGTAATTGCTGAACTTTCTGTGCCTCCAGCAATCAAATCCTAAAATATTTGACTACAATTCATTATAATTCAAAACCAAAAAAAAAAGATATCCGACATTGCACAAATAAGTAGTATTTTTCTTATATTATTTTATCATGAACTTTCCATGTTACGTTACACATGAAGTTGCACAAATAACACCTTTTCTCACATGGGACTGACATCTATTTGTGCACGATTGACCTTTGATAGCAAACGTTATGTGCAACTTCACATAAATGAGAAGTGCATGATTTAATGAGCCATTTTATTATAATTCATTAAATCAGAAATCAAAAAAACAATAAACATTATACTCGATCCAAATAATGGAGATAATTGACCACTATGCTCCAATTGTATTTTTATTTACAATTTTTCATTATCACTTAATACCACATTATTTTTAAATGGTAAATAATGTACTATTGAAATAAATTTGGTGAAAATTAACTAATTATTTGAAAACAAGTATAAATTAGACTATTAATTTACATTACTATTCTCACTATTTATTTCACTACCAAACGAGTCGTAAGTGTATAATAATATTATTATTATTATCAAAATCATGTATATACTTGTCAAGTTAGATTAAGTTGACTAAAATAAAAAAAAAATTAATTACGCTAGAATATGAAAGCACGTGAACAATAATAATACGAAATCGGTTGCATTTTTTGTAATTAATTTATACAACTTGAACGTCCTTAAAAGATATACTTATCTATAAATTTGTTATTTATTCTCTTTCCAAGATTTGAACTTATTTAACAAATTTGAAAAATATTTGGATAATACAAATCTCCTTATACTTGCACCAATGATTTACATTTAAAAGGGATGGGTGATATTAAAAAAATGTGACTTACATCAGTTGAGATATGAAGTAAGTCTGTAACTATGTCAAAAATCAATTTAATGAAAAGAAAAATATTTATCAAAAATCAACAATAAAATAAACGGTTACTCTTGTGAGAGACCGTCTCTTAAAGAGAAGACCTCAAAACATGAAATCCACATTCTTATTTTGTCTTTTATTGTAGGAAAAATTGATATTAATAATCCAACCTTTTGTTCATCCACTGTGAATAATCCAACATTTTGATTATTTTCTAATAATCCAACGTTTGTCCTTAGTTCTTCATTTTAGTTTGCTAGCTAGCAACATACTCTATTATTACTCATTATTAGTAATAAGGTATGTTGTAGGAAAATTTATCACAAAGATTGTATTATTAGAAAATAATCAAAATGTGGAATTATTTATAGCGGATGAGTGAAATGTTGGATTATTAATGTTAATTTTTTCTAATTTGTATTAATTGAGCTATTTAGCCTATATGTCTAATGCATCTCTAAACTGTCAGTCACAACAATTTGTAATAAAATATTTAATACGGTAGCATAGTTTTTTTTAAAAAATTTCTATCGTCTTACCATTTAAAAATTACTTTTTCGTCCTGACAACACTATACAAAGTCTAAACTTTGTGGTTAGTTCGACTTGTAACTATCCCATATAATTTTATAATGACTAGAAAAGTCTGTTTGTGCCTTCTTTTTAATTGAAGTCTTCTCCTTGAGTTTTTTTTTTTTTTTTTTTTTTTATTTTATTTTTTTTTTTTAAATATATTGAATTGATATTGATATTAGCTCATGATCTCCTATTGGATTATTGCTATGTTAACGTAATCAATCGGCTTAAAACATGATTTAGCTTACGTGACATAGTGTAAAAATAAAGTCGTATATCGCATTGTATAATTGCTTGCGTTGTAAATTTCGACCTATATTTAGGTATTATAATAATCACATCACTTTCGTTACCGGATCATTGTTCAGTTACCACTATTGCAGTCGTTATTGCATTTTTACATTATGTAAACTTATATGTACGTATACAATTTTACCCATAATGAATAATAGACCAACACTACAACACAATTTGTTTTTAGTGGGATATATTTAGCGACATTTAATTTAAATGTCGCTGTTTCAAATTTCTTATTGTATATATAGATGATTTAGTGACATTTATTAAACCCTTTAGTATCATAATAAAAAGTCACGCTAAAACTTTTTGCGACATAGGATTTAGTGACATGTCTCACAAATGCCACTATAGACTATAGTGACAATTATTTATGCCACGAATGACCAAATAATGTCGTTAAATCACTTAATAGTGGAACTTAAAATAAAAGGCAATAATTAGTATATACTAAAAATATGAATCTGTGGCAATTTTTTAATGCCACTAAATCTAATGTCGCAGAAGATTAAATTTGTTAACTATGTGAAAAATTTAAATAACAAACCTGGGTAAAGCCCTTGATTCCAATTCTCTCAAGTTTAACTTCAAGAGTAGGATCACTAGCTAATTGTAACAAAACATCCACCATATCCTTAGGCACCCAATTTTCCTTCTCATTTTCCCATCTACCATTATGTTCATCCAACACATGCTCCATAAACCCATCAAATTTCTTAGCCAAAACCTTCATCCTCTTCACATAACCTTGAACATCAAAAAACTTAAGACAAGGAATCCAATCCCCAAGATTTAACACCCCGTTTAGTAAGAACAATTCATCAAGCATCTTCTTAAACTCGTCTGGTGTAACAATTAAATTTGCTTCATTTTTATCTAAGTAACTTTTCCCTAAGACCATCCTACTAATTACATTTAAGCTCAAAGTTGATAGGTGATCTTTTAGCATGGTGGGTTCACCATTAGTCTTAAATATGTCACCTAATATTTTATTAAGCTCTTCTACACGTATGTATTCGTATGATTCGAGTCTTTTTACGCTAAAAAGCTCCGTTAGGCATATTCTTCTAGCTTGACGCCAATAAGGTCCATATTGAGACCATGTTATATCAGAATAATTATAGGTCGTGTACTTACCCGCAGAGGTTTTAGGCCTCCCTGCAAAGATAACATCATGGGTTTTAAGGAAAAGTTTTGCAATTTCCACCGATGAACCTACTAAAACCGGAACTGACCCAAATCGAAGCATCATTACATGTCCATATTTCTTAGAAAGTTCATGGATGGAACGATGTGGAAGGGATCCAATAAGGTTGAAGTTTCCGATGATCGGCCATGGTTTCGGGCCAGGTGGTAGGTTTAGTTTACGACGACGAAGGTGGCTTGAAAGGAGTACAAGGGCTAAAGTTACTCCTAGCCATGCAAATGCATAGGCGGACCAAGTTGGTGCCTCCATAGATGATATATTGGTTTTTGTGGTTATGACTAAAGAAGTGTTTTCTATTGTTAGTTGAGAGTGGCTTGTTGCAAGTGTATATTTGAGAAGTGTATTTATAAAATATAAAGTCAAGCATATAATTGTAAAATAATAGTACATTTTTTTAAGTTGTGGTTGGCAAACGTGACTACTTATCATTGTTTGATATACATTATTCTCGGTCCATGAATAGATTAGATAACATACAGTATATAACATATTTTGGATTCGCCACTGTATTTAATGACTTGCATTGTTGAATGTTATGATATACTACCTCCTATTCAGCAAGATTGTCCCATTTGACTTTTGGCACTATTCATTCATCACTCTTAATTTGTATTTTACTCTTAATCTATAAGTTAAAACATAGTCATGTGGGATCTTGTTTGATTCGTCTCAATACAACGATTATTAATATCAAATTTTTATAATTTTTAATTAACAAAAAATTGGAGATATTAAGGGTTAAAATGTTGCCTCGGCATGTGTGAAAAGTCAAATGGGACAATCTTGGTGAATAGGAGGGAGTATAAGATATCACGGGGCTTCAATCATCAGTTTAAGCTTTTAATTAAGATGATTTCCTGGACATGGTATCAAAAACAGTGGCAAATAAAACACACACATATATAAATAATGACTTCAATTGGAAGTTTTATTAAACCGTAAAGAGGGATAGTTAAGAAAAATTAATTATGTTTTAAATAGGTATTGGAAATAATAACTGCATTTGATTGGCTTTTGTTGTATTGATGAAAATATATTAAATGCAATTAAAATCATTTTTAAGGAAACTAAACTGAATAGCACAACTAGTTTAGGCCTTGCCTCATAAGTCACAAACCCACTGGTTGTTGTTAGGTTCAAATTCTATTTTAGCCAATTAAGTCAAAAAAAATTCTAAAATGTAGTGCCCTCATGTGAGAAGGCACATGAGGGCACCTAAATTTGCCTACGGCGCAAAACATTCCACTTTAAATGAGGGGTGATTGAGATTCGAACATGTGACCTCTTGTCACGCTAATTTCTGATCTTAGGCGGATTTAGGAGTGATTAATGAAATGGTTTACGAGTTGCAATTAGAGGTGTTCAATGGGCCGGGGCGTGTCGGTCATTTCAAATGTTAAACGGGTCAGGGCGGGTCAAGCCCATTTAAATCAGACCCTTTTTTAAAAATGTGATAAAATAATTTTTTTTATAATACTTTATGTCCGTTGGGTCGAGTGTTCGACTCACTTATGTATATAATAATATCATTTAAAAATATTAAAAAGAAAGTGCTAATTTTTTCTCACAATTAATACTTATAATTATCCGACCTAGTCCGATCCGACCCTTTACACCAAGGCCCGTTAATGACCCGCCCCATTATTGACCCGACCTGCTAATGACCCGTTAAAATGTGATCCGACCCATAACCCATTGGGTCGACCCATCCCATTGAACACCTCTAGTTGCAATATTGAGAAAAAGATGTAATAATCGATAGATAGTTTGGGCACTATATACTTCCTCCGTTCCATAATACTTGCTACATATTCCATTTTGGGAAATTTCTTATTACTTGCTACATTTTATTATTTGGTAACAAACCAATCATTTAAAGTTATACCTACTCCTACTTTTATCCTACTCTATATCTAATTACTCCTATTTTTCTTTTTCATTTTTCAACAAATAATATTAAAAAATTCCAAAAAGCAACTTTTCACATATTACTCATCATTGCACAGTTACTCCTTAATATTTGTGCCCATGCAACGGTAGCAACTAAATAAGAACGGAGGAAGTATAAGGAAGATAGTTTAATTGGAGTTAATTGCACTTCATCCGTACACGAACGTGGGGTTCTTCATCTTCAGGGGCGAAGCTACGACGGGGGCCGGCGGAGGCCCGGCCCCCCTTGCCGAAAATGTGATCCTTTGTATTTTTGGTTTCGGCCCCCCTTACTAATATATTATATAATTTAAAGAGTGCATAATTGTAATAAAAGTTACTATAGGTCAATCGTTGAGGTAACATATTTTTAATTTAAAGTAAAAGATCAAACCCAAATTTAAACTATTATTTTGTAGTAGACTAATAAATTTAATTGGCACAAATTCTCATATGCGACGGTCTCACGGTGAGACCATTTTAATTGTCTTGGCCCAATGTATATTTATTTTTAAAGTGATACTTTTTAGTCTTAGAGTTACACTTATAATTAACCTTAAAGTGATCACTTAGACAAATTGGCTTACTTGTATATACTCATCTCATAGTGAGACGGTCTCATATAAGACTGGTTGATTTGATTTATGCTATAAAGTCATTACTATCTATCTTTCATATGCACATTCATCCTTTTTTAATGTGTGTCTTTATATTTTTGTTATCTTAATTTTAATAGTAATTTTATATATGAAGTGACAAACACTTAGTTTCTTTTTCAAAAGGATAATTATAAGGAAGCTTCAACTCTATTTGTCAAATATAAATTTTTGCTATGATTCAAGTTGATTCAGTCTATGTGATTTAAATTTTAACAGTTTAACTAGTTTTTATATAATAAATAATTTGCTAGTATATCGACAATTCGGCCCCCCCTAACTGTAAATCCTGGCTTCGCCCCTGTTCATCTTCAACTGGTACTCCGTAACTCTACGTCATATTATGATGTTACTATTTCTTATGTATATTAAGTGCAAATTTTAAAATGACTAAAAGAGAAAAGTTTAGGTTTTTAAATGTGAAAACGTGGATTTTTTATTTTTTTTCACAAATTCTTACTTGAGACCGTCTTTTGTAAAGACGGCTCTCAAAAGCCCAATTCAATTCTAAATATATATTGTTACAACTCTAAATATAGATTTAGACTGGATTTTTGAAAGTCTTTTTAAAAAAACGATCTCTCAAGAAAGCACCTATCTTTTTTTTTTATTTTTTTTGTCGCATAGAAATGGTTGTATTTGCTTAAAAAATTCAACCCTATCTAACCAATCATGTATAGTTACTTACGAGCCCAACAAAAATTAGCCCAACTAAGTCAAACAACCTTCGTTATGCTCACAGTTTTTATATCAAATAAATGCATTAAGCAAAACCTTAAAACGCCAATTTTAAAATTTAAAATGTCAATTTCAATGCTCAAATTGTCAACTTTAATCAATTTTAAGCATTAACTTCAACAAAGGTCCAATCAGTTTTATAAACTATTTTTTATGTTTAATCTAAATTTAAGGCTTAAAAAGCCAAATTTAAAATATTGAAATTGGTCTTTTAAACCTTTAATTTGGTCTTTTAAGTCTTGAAATTGAAAATTTATTAAAAAAAATTATAATAATAAATTTAAGAATTAAAACCAAATAGATTTAAGTCTTAAAATTGATCTTTTAAGTTTTGAATTTAACCATTTAAGTTTAAATATGATCTTTTAAGTCCTAAAGTTAATATAAATATGAAAATATAAAAAAAAAATATGAAAAAAAATTGGGACGCTATGTCGCTATCTAGCCCAATGCCCATATATGGATGGTTGCACTTGCACCCATGTAATCGTGCTATGTGACGGTGTTTTTAAGAGATCATGTCTAATTAGGCCGACCCATCATATATTTTGTAAAATATTGTAAGAAGGTATTAAAAATAATATAAGTAGAAATTTAAAATATTAAGAGTAGACATTAAAAATACGGTAAGTAAAAGTTAAGAATATTATGAATTGATATTAAAAATACAATAAGTAGACATTGATCTTCAATACTGAATTTGAGATTTGTCAGACTAGCTGTTTTAAATGAAAATAAGTTAAAAACAGAAAATAATAAACCTAGGTGTTCATTTAAGTCATCGGGTTGTTTTCGGGTCAGGTGTTTCAGGTCGGTTCAAAATCGAATTTTGTGTTCACATCGATTTTTACATAATTGTAAATCTATTTTAAAGTCGGGTTAAATCAAATTCGGTTATAAAGTCGAGTGTCTATCGGGTTATCGAGTCTGTTTTGAACCCTAAATTCCCCGTGCTCACCTCTCATTTTTTCCCATGTTCCCTTCTCCCTTTTCCTTTCCATCTCAACTCATGACAATCCCCCTCCCTCTCACTGCATTACCATCTCCCTCATGCCCACAGTAGCTAGCGGCGGAGCGGCCGCTACATCCACCGCCACTTCAGCGCACACAAAGTCGGACAACAGCTTCCCATCGTCATGCACAGCCGTCAGCTTTCACAACTTATTTCCTCCCTCTTCTTACCCATTGTGAGTGATGTCTCTTACTTTAATTTCTTGTTAATCGGTTCCTTTGAATTATATTGTTAATTTTAGAAATTTTGTTGACAATTGAATAAGATACATTGATTTTTGCTTAAGCATACTTTAGGTGTTAGGGTTTGATTGGGATTGACAATGGTGGTTTTAGGATGTTAAATTGGGATTTTTCGATGGTATTATGTTAAATATTGGAAAACTTTGCGTAAGCTTTTTAATTGCTTATTTTTTGGGTCGAATATTGTGGTAGTAATGGTGATTATTTGTAGTGATTATGGTTGTAGTTAAGTATGGTGGAGGTTATGGTGGTTAATTGGTAGTAGTAAATTGTTAATAATCCTTGTTGGGTTGTTAAGCTTGTTAATTGTTACTATGGTCGCAGTGATTATTAGTTCTTGTCAATTGGTTGCTAATTGTTGAGGTGTTACAGTAGTTATTGTGTAGTAAGAGATGATTAGTGTTGTCAGCTCTATTGTTGAAGTACAAAAAGGGGCTGTTATATTTATCATCTTTGTAAGGTATTGGTTAGAGTGTTAATTATATTTATGATCTCTTGTATTTGTGAGTAACTCGAATAATGTAGTAAATTATTTACGACTCATAGTTACAAGTATATCATCATTATTAGCGTAATGTTTTACATTGTAATTTGAGCGTCGTTAGTTCATGGCATTATATGATGATGTGCATAACTCGAATCTTGTTTGTTTAAAGAAATGATCATAGATTGTTATTTAGTGGATGTGAAAGATTATTTGATTGATGAGTAATGTCATAACTCAGGACCAAGTATAAATTGAGTAATGTTGAATTGGTTAAGTGTGTGTTAGTATAATCATTGCTTTGAATGAGTGAATGATAACTTGTTTTAGCAATCAATTGCTTTTAAATGGAGAAAAATAAGCTTATAAGCTCTACTGCAAACTTGTTAGGTGCCCTATTCATAAAGGAAGGTAGAACTTTAGTTGGGTGATTATTGTGACAATTTGTCGTGTTGTTGCAATTACAGGTACGTACACATAGTACTTAATTATTCTGTGCATTTGTCCAAAAGTATTATCAATATTTGTGATTATATGCGTTGTATTAGAATTAAGGAGTATTAGCTTAGTTGGGGTGAATAGAATGAAGGTATTTGTAGAATATGGGAACAATTTACTCAGTAGTAAGAATGAATTATGTTTACTTGAAATCAAAATGATTCAAAATGATTCCTATTGCTGAGTTTTGATTATGCTTAGTTGGGGTGACTCTAGAGAATTAGTGTCTGGTTGATTAAGTAGTCCTCGAGTTGAGATCCAAGAGGATCACCGGATGAGGGTGGTATGAACGTACTTTTGTCATAGGGTGCCTGTTGGTCGATACCGCCCCCTAATCGAGATGTTACCAAGCCTTGCAAACCCCTAATATGGTGGCATCTTCACTGGATTGGTACTCTAGTGTTTTATCCCCGAAGGTGGGATCCGAGAGGGTCAGCTGGAGGGGTATGGGCTCATACTTTGCCATGGGCGCTGGTTGTCCGATAACGCCCTTGGTCTTGTCACTAATGTCATTATCTTATTATATTTTTGCTGAAAACAAACATACCTAGAAAGGAAAGAAACATTAAAATGCTTTACTGTTAATTCAAAGAAGATGAGCACACAAACTAGAATCATATTACAGATCTTGTAATCATAGTATTGTCTAGCAAAGGATTACATGTATCAGCTGTTCAACAGGCCTGGTCGGTTCAAAGTCTTAACTGGCCGGGTCACTGTCAAATACTAATGGTTCAGGTCGGGTCAAAGCCTATTTGACCCGGCCAAAGCCCCTCCCTTTAAGACTTTGACCCAACCCAACTCCAATGGTGAAATCGCTAAAATGAAAGTCTTTAAACACTAGGCCAATTAAGGATTCTTAAAATGATACTCTTAATTAGGCTATACTGCAAAATTCTGCATTTAGAACTTGTGAGTTTTCTATGATCAAGACTTTGCAGGTACTTGTTATTCATCGTTTTCTGTTCTTCCATTTTTAACATTGCAGGTACTTGTTATTCACTGTTTTCTGTTCTTCCATTGTGAGTTCAATTTGTCATTTTTGATTTTCTAAAACAATATCTTCGACTTTCGTATTAAAAACTGATACATAATTAAATAATATAATAATATTACTTTAACAATTCGACATCATCCAAATTTCGTTATTTGTAAGATATTTGTCCCTTTTATGATCCGATCCTGTTATGACCCTCTAATGACCCATTTAAGACTCTATAGTAAAACCCAATATCAACCTGACCCGTTAATGACCCGCCTCATTATATCTTTTAATACCCCCTCAAACTTGGCAGTGTGGTCAACATGCTAAGTTTGGACAACAAATCTTTGAACTGATGAGAGGCAAGGATCTTGGTGAGCACATATTCTAATTGGCTAGATGTCTAGATGTCGGAAGATAAATTAGTGGTTTAAGGCATTTCATGACTTTTTCCCGAGTGAATTGACAATCAACTTCAATGTGTTTTGCTCTATCATAGAGGACGGGATTGTGGGCTATATGTAGAGTTCATTGGTTGTGGCAATGTAAGTTGACGGGTCTAAGGGTTTGTATTCAAGAAGCCTGACTATCCATGTTATCTCGAAAGTTGCAGCAGACATGGCACGATATTTTACTTCTGAGGAAAATTTTGAAACAGTTTCTTGATTTTTAGACTTCCAACCCGTGACAGACCTTCTGGTGTCAAATCAGGCAGCCCAATTTGAATAGAGAAGGCTTGGAGAGTAATAGAATGAGTAGCTTTGAGAAGGATTCCCCGACAATAGTCGAGTAAACATAATTTAGTGTGTAGAGTAAAGCTTGGTTATTAAGTTGAGAAGAAGTTTGCATGAATTGACTTAAGGTTCGTACAGAATAGGATAAATCAAGACGAGTGAGTGAGAAATTCGAGTTTTCCAACAAGGTTTCTGTAGGGAGTTGGATCTGAAAAGAGAGTAGAAAGATCTTTGTAAAGATTTGTGTTTAAGGGTAAGGAAGTAACATGTCTGAAAGTTGGAATACCGGAATCTTATAGAAGTTCTTGAGCAAATTTTCTTTGTGTTAAAAGTTATTCCATGTAGGTTAGCTTTGAGGTTTGTTATGAAATAGGTGTCTAAAACATCATTTATATTGTGTTCATTCAAACATTTGATATATTTTTTTTACTTGTGTAGGTGTGTATAATTTATTTTTCTTCATCCTTATATATTTTAGTATACCATCTTTTTTCATTTTTGAGAATTTATGAACTCACCCAACATTTTCCATCTTCCATTCTTTGAATAAAAAGAGACAGATCAAAGAATATTGAGTTCAAAATGTGTAAGTATTACTTCCGTTTAAAAATAATTGCAACATATTGTGATAGGTTGCGTGACAAATATCGTTTTCCATTATTTACAAATATAATGAAATGAATTAGGATGCTTTTGGGAATAACCATTTCATCACAAATTATAGATTTCAATTATGAAATTATAATGAAGAATTTGAGAATGACAAGATTGGAGATGTTATTCTTAAATTCTCTCATTTAACCAATTTTATAATAATGGTGGATTTGACTCATTCAAATTTATTTTTTTTATTTGCCAAACACTAAGTTTGAGTCATATTTATATTTACAAATGAAAGCATTCCTAAACAAAGCATTATTAATTTTCAATCACGCTTGCTTTGGGAAAACTTATTTCCCTAAATAAGCGCCTCCTAGTCCAATGCTAAGGTTTGGTTGTTCTCGTTGTTGCTAACAACGAGCAATTACTTAAATTAAATAAAAAAAGTCAGCCAAGTAATCGTCGACTCTTGATAACAGGAGCAATTATTTTGGCTTTTGTTGACTTTTTTTTTTTTTTTTTACTGTTGTTCACTTTGGCCCGCTATTAGCAACGACAAATGATTGTTTTCATATATAACCTAATCTTAGCTTTTGTTCGTATAGGGCCCGTTGTTAGTAACAACGACCAATTGTTCATCTTAAGTAACGGTCCGTTATTAGTAAAAACGAACACAACTAAATCTTGGCGTAAGATTAGAAGACACTTATTTTGGAAAATAAGTTTTTCGAAGCTTATTTAATTTGCAATTTTTTCCTAAATAAGCTTATTTTCTTCCAATTTTTGGGTATAGTTTGGTATCATATAATTATTATCACCATGGCCTATGTGAATTGGCTTATTATATGGAAAAGTGAAAATATATTTTTCATTGATTGTACAAAGCCATCAGTTAAGTTTTATTATTGATAATAATAATAATAATAATAATAATAATAATAATAATAATAATAATAATAATAATAATAATGATAATAATGATAATAATAATAATAATAATAATAATAATAATAATTCTATTACTATTGTCTAAGGATGTCATTTGTTTGTTTCTAGACATTCTACAATGAAATCACGTGGAATCTTCAGACATGATGGGCCAATAGAGCTAGCGTGGACTGTGGACTAATGTCATATATACATTATAACTTTGTGTAAATTTTGTGGAAATCTCAATTATAATTTCCCAACTAGGCATATTTATTTTCGAAATTTTAAAGGAAAATTTAATTTTAAAAATTCCAGCTTTTGCTCATTGTCTTTTAAAAATTTCATTTTTTGATTATTTTTTTAAAATCCGACTCTTTTAAAGTACTAATCTTATTAAGTTACTTGCAAAATACAGCAGCACACAAATAAAGAACCAAAAGGTTGGATTTTAGAAAGAAAACGCAGTATAAAAATCGGATTTTATAAAATTAATCAAAAGGTGAGATTTTTAAAAAACAACGAGCAAAAGATGAGATTTTTAAAATTAAAATTTTCAATTTTAAAGCCAAATTTCCTATTTTCTCTCGGAAACTATTATTTATGTTGTCTTTTTCACGATTAAAAAAAATGATAAGTCTTCCAAATTAAAAGTATAGGAGAGTTTCTTTAAGAAAAAAAAGTATAGTAGAGTAAATGTATTTGACAAATTGTTGTTTATGTATTAGACAAATTGTTGTAAGAGACAGTCATATGAGAGATTGAGAGTAGCAATGGACATGCGTAAGATATGGGTGGGATTAGTTAGACTCAAATTTAAACTATATTTTTTAATTGGACCCAAATTCAAATGCAAATTCATATGATTTGGAAAATTTGGATCTAGACTTAGACCTAGATCCTTAGGGTCTAATGGATCTAGCTCTGGATCTGGGTTTCAAACTATATTTTTATTTTTTCTAAAACATAACAAAAAAATATTTTATCCAATATTCATCCATTCATATAAAATTATTCAAGTATTTTCAATCAATAAGGAATTTATGATACCTTATAATAATTAAGAGATCAAATATACAATTTAACATTCAAATTCTTAAAACGAGATATTCACAAACCCTTTTCTTTTTCAAAGTACAAATACAACAAGCACATTTCAAATTATATAAACTGACAAAATTTCAAATCAAAAAACAAATACACATTGTATTTTTTATATACTTTTTTAATAATAAATGTAAAGGGGTTTATTGGTCGGATTTTAATCTCAAAAGTGTAGAGTCTGTAGACTTAGACTCAGACCCTAAAATCATGAACCCAGTTTCTTAAATTAGGGTCAGATCAAATCTAGACCATTAGATTGCAAGATCCATATTCATCCTATATGAGAGGTTTAGAGGGCTTTGTTTTTTTTGATGGTGATATAAAATCATAAAAGGTGAATTCCAATGACTTTGATCATAAGTAGTGATTCTAATTTCTAAGGGATGGTAACAAGGTGGGGCGGATGCGCAATCTTGCTTATATTTATATTCTATCTTAAATTTATGGGAAATTATCATTGGTGCCCCTGAGGTTTGGACTTTTATCAATGGTGTATAAACTTTTTTCTTTTTTCCAATGGCACCCCTGAGGTTTAGTGGTAATTACAACCGTGACCTTTTTAAGTATTTTCCGTTAAAATTCCGTTAACTTTTCGAAAATTAACCTAACTATGGATTTTTAATGGAAAAAAGTTAGGGGTACCATTGATAATAACCCATACCTCAGGGGTACCATTGATAATTTTCCATAAAAAAGTTAAAAAGTTAACGGATTTTTAACGGAAAAAAGTTAAAAAGGTCACGGTTGTAATTACCACTAAAAATCTGGGGTGCCATTGGAAATAAAAAAAAAGTTTATACACCATTGATAAAAGCCCAAACCTCAGGGGCACCAATGATAATTTCCCTAAATTTATTTATCCAATTGTATATATGATATATAATGACTAATATAATGACTATATTGATGAGTTAGGTTAAAATTAAAATTTTAAAATTGAAATAAATATGTATAATTCATTTAATTAAACGTGTTAATATCGAATCAAATCAATCAATATAACTTCAACTTAATCCATTTTATATTTTTCTTTTTAATATTAAACACAAAATAAATAACTAAACTTGAGGCCTAAAAAATAAATGAAGTTAATTTTAAAAATCATAAAATGAAAACAAAAATTCCTTAATGACTTAAGTGGATTGAAACCAAATCGACTTGATCTGTTGCAGATTAAGATAGAGTTATGATTTTGACCCACTTAACTAAACCGATTAGGTTTGGGTCAAGAGGTTTCTGACTCATTTATATATGACTTGAAATCGAATCCAACCCGACTTGATCTGTTTTATGCCTTTTCATACACTATTCAGGTCATTGGGTTGATTTCGAGTCAAATGATTCAGTTCAGTTTAAAATTGGGTCTATGTCCATATTGATTTTTATATAATTTTAAATTCATTTTGAAATCGGGTCAAGTCGGATTTGGTGACAAAGTCAAATAAATTTGAGTATCGAGTCTATTTTAAACGCCTCTCGTTTGGTCTGGTCTGATACTAAAATTAGACCAAACCAAAAATTCTGGTCTGAAAAATTTTCAGACCGGACTGGACCAAATCGTTTTACAACGGTCTGGTCCGGTCTAGTCTATGGTTTTTTATTTTTATTTTTTGTCCAAATTAGTAAATGTATTTATTCGAATATTTAACACATACAATTAATAAATATAATAATTTGTAATTAGTTGTAACATCAACATAATTCAAGTATATATTCCTATATAAAAATATCTATGTAGCAACTTAATTTTTTAAAAACAAAATTATGATTTTTGACCAAAGTACGGTTTGCGTCTGGTCCGGTCTGAAAAATAAAAAACCGAGACCGGACCGTAAACCGTAATTTAATTGGAAAAAAAACAAACCAGACCATTTAAATCGTAGACCAAACCAAATACTAAAATTCCGATTTGGACTGATTTGATTTACTGTTTAGACCAAATTTTGTTCAACCCTGTTCCTCACTAATATAGAGGTGTTCTTTCTCCATCTACCTACTTTTCAAATGGAAGACTAGATGGGACTAAGACCTTATAGTACTTTAATAGGAAAAACACTGAAATTTCTCAAAGAAAAGTAATTGAATAATATCTAAATCAACGTAACAAGGAAATAAAGTGAAGACTTCCATGTTGATTCCAAATTGGTTTATAGAACGAAATTGTGTAGCAATTACAAGGCAATGTGAAGCGAAAAAACAATAAAAAGTAGTCAAGTATACCTACCTCAACTTAGTTTTTTTTTTTACATTATTTTAGTTTATTATGCTTGACCTTATATTTTATAAATACCTATCTAAATTCTCAATCATACACTTACAATAAGCCACTCTAAACTAAAACCACAAAAATTAGTACCTCTTATAACATCTATGGATGCACCAACTTTGTCCCCCTATGCATTTTGGCTAGGAGCTTTAGCTCTTGTGCTCCTTTCAAGCCACTTTCGTCGTCGTAAACTAAACCTACCACCTGGCCCGAAATCATGGCCGATCATTGGAAATTTCAACCTTATTGGATCCCTTCCACATCGTTCCATCCATGAGCTTTCTAAGAAATATGGGCATATAATGATGCTTCGATTCGGGTCAGTTCCAGTCTTAGTAGGCTCATCGGTGGAAATGGCAAAACTTTTCCTTAAAACCTATGATGTTATATTTGCTGGGAGGCCTAAAACCTCTGCTGGTAAGTACACAACCTATAATTACTCTGATATAACATGGTCACAATACGGTCCTTATTGGCGTCAAGCCAGAAAAATGTGTCTAATGGAGCTCTTTAGTGTGAAGAGGCTCGAATCATACGAGTACATACGCGTAGAAGAGCTTAATACTATATTAGGAGACATATTTAAGACTAATGGTGAACCCACCATGCTAAAAGATCACCTCTCAACATTGAGCTTAAATGTAATTAGTAGGATGGTTTTAGGGAAAAGGTACTTAGATGAAAATGAAGCAAATTCAATTATTACACCAGACGAATTTAAGAAGATGCTTGATGAATTGTTCTTATTAAACGGGGTTTTTAATCTTGGGGATTGGATCACTTGTCTTAAGTATATTGATGTTCAAGGTTATGTGAAGAGGATGAAAGTTTTGGCTAAGAAATTTGATGGGTTTATGGAGCATGTGTTGGATGAACATAATGCTAGAAGGGAAAAGGAGAAGGATAATTGGGTGCCTAAGGATATGGTGGATGTTTTGTTACAATTAGCTAGTGATCCCACTCTTGAAGTTAAGCTTGAGAGAATTGGAGTCAAGGCCTTTAGCCAGGTTTGGTCTTCTTTTAACCTATTATATATGTCTTTCTTTTGACTTCTTGATGCATTAATTTCAATTCTATTTTTTTAACCTATAATATTTGTGATTTTAAAGCCATATAAATATATATAGTCTATTTGTATTCATGAATAAGGTATTGTGCATTTGCTTTTCTAAATTTGTTTTTGGATTGATATATTTCTCAACAATAATTTTTGAGAGAGACGCTCTTTTCGAGAAACTATCTTTAATTGGGCTGATTCATAAAGGACAATTTAGAGTAAGTTACTCGGTGGGGGTGTTAAGGATATAATAAGTAAACATTAAGGATGATTTAAGTAGGCATAAAGAATACATAGTAAGCATTAATCTTTAATAGGTTGGTCCCGAGAGACGTCTCTCAAAAGATGGGTTGATTTCTCAAAATATGCATGTCAACATATTTTTTAACTTTTAATATCTCTAATTAATAATTATAACAGGTAAATTTATTAGAATTGTATATTAAAATTAATCTAGCAATAAATATTACATATCTATATTTTGAAAGATATTTCAATAATAATTATAAAAGCAAGACTTGTGAATAGTGTAAAACAAACTATTTATTGGAAATTTTCAAAAAAAAAAAAAAAACTATTTATTGGAAGAAGAAACACTAATTAACAAGCAACAAGTGTTAATTAATGATAAACAATGACAATAATTTTTTAAGAGAAGAGTCCATATATTAATATCAAAAAGAACTTAAAGGAGAAGACGAAATTAAAAGACTTAAGGCAAAATTATTATTTTCGACCCAATTATCAAAATAAATTAAGTTTAAATTAAGTAGCTTCTAACTCATTTATATATAATTTGAATTCGAATTCAACCCAACTTGATCTGTTTTACTCCTTTTCATACACCATGGCCACTAATGTAGTGTAGAACACTGATTTCCACCTTCTCTAATATGGAGGTTCTTTCTCCACCTAACTAAGTTTCAAGTGAAAGACTAGATGGGACCAACACCTTATTAGTATAGTACACTATTAGGAAAGACATCGAAATTTCGGCTACACTACTTTTTTGTTGTCATGGACGGATATAGTGTGTAGTTTAACGTCAGTTGATATGATTTAAATACAACATAAAATCAAATAATATATATAAGTACTGTAGTTGAATTATTTAGTATATTCTACGTTACATGAGTGACCAAAGTTCAAGACCTATAAAATGTGTTGTACATAATTAGGGATGGCAATTCAGTCCGAATCCGACCCTAGTCCGACTCAATCCGAGGAATATAATCCGATTCGAGTCCGAGGATAAAGTCATCCAACTCCGACTCCGACTTTATGATCCGAGTCCGAGTTAGAGACGGACTGGAGTTGGACCTTATCAAAAATCCGAGACTCCGACCCGACTCCGACCCTGAAGGACATCCGACTTTGAATTTGCCTTTTACATTAATATTTTGTTTCCTTTAAAACTCTAGAAGTGACTAATTCAAGCTCTCTCTCATAGTAATTGTTAAATTGTTTAATATTTTGTTTCAATTTTGAAAAACTACTTGATATTTTTATTTAGATTAATGAATCAAGATACGACAAATGAAATCAAGAGAAATAAAATACGCCAAATCAAAATACAAGAAAATTTTGTTAAATTGTAGTAGTAGCATCATTTATCTTGTTAAAATTGAATTCAAATAAAAGTACATTTTTTTTTGTTAAATTCTATTTGAAAAATATATTTTGTTAATTTTGTATGCTATAAAATCATTAGTACAATATCACAATGATACTGTTTGATAATAATCCGACTTTGCATCCGACTTTGTTGGAGATCCGAGAGTCCGAGTAGGGGCAATCTTGGAGTATGCATAATCCGACTCCGAGTGGAGGTGGACTGAAAACAAAAGTCCGACTATTATCCGGAGCAATGTCGGAGTATGTATAATCCGAGCCGAGTCCGACCCATTGCCATCCCTATACATAATAGTTTTTTCAAATCACTTTTTTTTTTTTTTTGAAATCTACTATTTGCATTATTTTACTTTTTTATATGCTTGACCTTATATTTTATAAATACCCATCTAAATTCTCAAATATACACTTATAACAAGCCGCTCTCAACTCACTAAACCCACAAAAACTAGAACTTCTTATATCATCTGAATGGATGTACCAACTTGGTCCGCCTATGCATTTGCATGGCTAGGAGCTTTAGCCCTTGTCCTCCTTTCGAACCACCTTCGTCGTCGTAAACTAAACCTACCACCGGGGCCAAAACCATGGCCGATCATCGGAAACTTCAACCTTATTGGACCCCTTCCACATCGTTCCATTCATGAGCTTTCTAAGAAATATGGGCATGTAATGATGCTTCGATTTGGGTCATTTCCGGTTTTAGTAGGCTCATCGGTGGAAATTGCAAAACTTTGTCTTAAAACCCATGATGTTATATTTTCTGGGAGGCCTAAAACCTCCGCAGGTAAATACACAACATATAATTATTCTGATATAACATGGTCTCAATATGGTCCTTACTGGCGTCAAGCTAGAAAAATGTGTCTAATGGAGCTCTTTAGCACTAAGAGACTCGAATCGTATGAGTACATACGTGTAGAAGAGCTTAATACAATATTAGGAGACATATTTAAGACTAATGGTGAACCCACCATGCTAAAAGATCACCTCTCAACATTGAGCTTAAATGTAATTAGTAGGATGGTTTTAGGAAAAAGGTACTTAGATGAAAATGAAGCAAATTCAATTATTACACCAGACGAATTTAAGAAGATGCTTGATGAATTGTTCTTATTAAACGGGGTGTTTAATCTTGGGGATTGGATCACTTGTCTTAAGTATATTGATGTTCAAGGTTATGTAAAGAGGATGAAGGTTTTGGCCAAGAAATTTGATGGGTTTATGGAGCATGTGTTGGATGAACATAATGGTAGAAGGGAAAAAGAGAAGGAAAATTGGGTGCCTAAGGATATGGTGGATGTTTTGTTACAATTAGCTAGTGATCCCACTCTTGAAGTTAAGCTTGAGAGAATTGGAGTCAAGGCCTTTAGCCAGGTTTGGTCTTCTTTTAACCTATTATATATGTTTTTCTTTTGACTTCTTGATGCATTAATTTCAATTCTATTTTTTTAACCTAATATTTGTGATTTTAAAGCCATATAAATATAGTCTATTTGTTTTCATGAATAAGGTAGTGTGCATTTGATTTTCTAAATTTGTTTTTGGATTGATATATTTCTCAACAATAAGTTTTGTGAGAGACACTCTTTTCGAGAAACTATCTTTAATTAGACTGATCCGTAAAGGACAATTTAGAGTAAGTTATCCGGTGGGTGTTAAGGATATAATAAGTAGCTATTAAGGATGATGTAAGTAGGCATAAAGAATACATTAAGTAAGCATAATCTTTAATAGGTTGGGCTCGAGAGACGTCTCTCAGAAGATCGGTTGATTTCTCAAAATATGCATGTCAACATATTTTTTAACTTTTAATATCTCTAATTAATAATTATAACAGGTAAATTTGTTAGAATTGTATATTAAAATGAATCTAGCAAATATTACATATCTATATTTTGAAAGATATTTCAATAATAATTATAAAAGCAAGACTTGTGAATAGTGTAAAACAAACTGTATTTATTGGAAGAAATAACACTAACTAACAAGTAACAAGTGTTAATTAATGATAAACAATGACAATAATTTTTGAAGAGAAGAGTCCATATATTAATATTAAAAAGAACTTAAAGGAGAAGACTAAATTGAAAGACTCAAGGCAAAATTATTATTTTCGACCAATTACAAAAACAAATTAGGTTTGAATTAAAGAGTTTCTGACTCATTTATATATAACTTGAATTCGAATTCAACTCAACTTGATCTGTTTTACAGCTTTTCATACACTATAGCCACTAATGTAGTGTAGTGAAGAACACTCATTTCCACCTTCCGTATTATGGAGGTTCTTTCTCCACCTACCTGTGTTTCAAGTGAAAGACTAGATGGGACCAACACCTTATTATATAGTACTCTATTGGAAAAGACATTGAAATTTCGGCTAGACTACTTTTTTTGTTATCGGACGGATATTGTGTGTAATTTAACGTCAGTTCTCCGTTCCTATTATTTTGCATTTATGAAATATTGGGTGATATTTAGTGGAAAGTGAAATTTGATTGAAAAATAAGACAAAAAACAAGTGGATGATAGGAATGAGCGGTTAAGATAGAGAGAGAAAATAAGTTTGTAGATGAGATTTAAAGAAAGAAAGTGAGGTCATTGCCAAAAAAAGAAAGATGCAAAATAAGTGGAACGACTTAAAAAGGAAAGAATTGCAAATTGAGAGGAACAGAGGGAGTATGATTTAAATACAACATGAAATCAAATACTAATATATATAAATACCGTAGTTGAATTATTTAGTATATTCTACATTACATGAGTGACCAAAGTACAAGACCTATAAAATGTATAGTACATAATAGTTTTTTAAAATCACTTTTTTTTTTTCTGAATCTACCATTTGCATTATTTTACTTTTTTATATGCTTGACCTTATATTTTATAAATACCCATCTAAATTCTCAAATATACACTTATAACAAGCCACTCTCGACTCACTAAACCCACAAAAACTAGAACTTCTTATATCATCTAAATGGATGTACCAACTTGGTCCGCCTATGCATTTGCATGGCTAGGAGCTTTAGCCCTTGTCCTCCTTTCAAACCACCTTCGTCGTCGTAAACTAAACCTACCACCGGGGCCAAAACCATGGCCGATCATCGGAAACTTCAACCTTATTGGACCCCTTCCACATCGTTCCATTCATGAGCTTTCTAAGAAATATGGGCATGTAATGATGCTTCGATTTGGGTCATTTCCGGTTTTAGTAGGCTCATCGGTGGAAATGGCAAAACTTTGTCTTAAAACCCATGATGTTATATTTTCTGGGAGGCCTAAAACCTCCGCAGGTAAATACACAACATATAATTATTCTGATATAACATGGTCTCAATATGGTCCTTACTGGCGTCAAGCTAGAAAAATGTGTCTAATGGAGCTCTTTAGCGCTAAGAGACTTGAATCGTACGAGTACATACGTGTAGAAGAGCTTAATACAATATTAGGAGACATATTTAAGACTAATGGTGAACCCACCAAGCTAAAAGATCATCTCTCAACTTTGAGCTTAAATGTTATTAGTAGGATGGTCTTAGGGAAAAGTTACTTAGATGAAAATGAAACAAATTCAATTGTTACACCGGACGAATTTAAGAAAATGATCGATGAATTGTTTTTACTAAATGGGGTGTTTAATCTTGGGGATTGGATCACTTGTCTTAAGTATATTGATGTTCAAGGTTATGTAAAGAGGATGAAGGTTTTAGCTAAGAAATTTGATGGGTTTATGGAGCATGTGTTGGATGAACATAATGCTAGATGGGAAAAAGAGAAGGAAAATTGGGTGGCTAAGGATATGGTGGATGTTTTGTTACAATTTTCTAGTGATCCTACTCTTGAAGTTAAGTTTGAGAGAATTGGAATCAAGGGCTTTAGCCAGGTTTACTCTTCTTTAAACCTATAATATATGTTTTTCTTTGATAATCTTGATGCATTAATTAAATTCTAGTTTTTTATCTATAATCTTTGTGATTAAAAAACCATATAAAAATTATCTATTTGTTTTCATGAATAAGGTAGTGTGCATTTGATTTTCTAGCTTTGTTATTGGCATGGTTAATTATTAGAATCTCGATCTCAATCTCTCAATCTACGATCCTACGATTCGAAATTAAGAGAGCAATTTTGATCGTAGGTAGAATCTTAATGTTGGTAGAATCATGCAGTCCTACTTAACTCAAGAATCTAGGTGGTAGGATCATAACACAAGTCTATGATCTTACGATCCTACGATTCGATCTTACAAAAGTAGTTTCCATCGTAAATATTTTTTATATAATCTATATTTCACTTATGTAGAAATATATATATATATATATATATATATATATATATATATATATATATATATATATATATATATATATATATATATATATATATATATATATATATATATATATATGTAGAAATATATATATATATATATATATATATATATATATATATATATATATATATATATATATATATATATATATATATATATATATATATATATATATATATATATATATATATATATATATATATATATATATATATATATGACTATCAAATTCAAGTTTTTCTTGATTTATAATTTTAAAAATGATTATCAAAAGTATTTTTTTCAAACTTAATCGATGAAGCCAAATAAGTTTTATTTACACCTTCAAACTTATAAAAATCAAATATAATTGATATTCAGTTATCCAAATCATATAATGCATGGATGACATTAAAAGGAAGTGGTGGACCATCACCCAAAAATAAAAATACAAATTAAGTGGGACGTACTAAAATGAAAAATGCTGTAAATTAAATGAGACATCAAAAATATTATTAAAAAGTAAATGAACTTTCATTTCAAAAATTATTAAAAAGATCTTACGGAGAAGACTAAATTAAAAGACTAAGGCATAATCATGCTTTCCTAGGAATGTTATATTTTCTAGGAATATTATATTTTTAATTATAAAAAAAAGGAATATTATATTTTAGGATAGTGACAAGTTGAATAAACCACAAACTTCAGACTTTCTAATATAAACACAATAATTTTGCCGGGAAGGAACATATTATCTTTTATGCGTAAAAACTAACTACTACTACTATATTTGATAAGACAACTACATGATTTTACAAATTAATTACGCCACACAATTAAATCTAGTCACATTTTGAATAATGAGGTTTAACTCATTTAAATTTAAAATAATTTTTATTAAATTTGATACATATCAAATTTTGCTAATTAAAGATGCAAAGTGACTAAGGTCGGCCATGAGTTTTCAAAGATATAGGACAAGATAACAAGAAGTGCAAGAGTAGGAATATCAAAATTAGACAAATATGATTTGGGTTTCGCTTGTTCTAATTTATTGGGATGAGTCTAGTATACAGGCCCATCTTCCATCTCATAGTGTCAGCCTGAAAGTGACCCAATAACTTTTCGAACTATTGTAATTTCCTTTCGCTTTGCAAAGTTTTAAAATCTGTCACACAATATCAATTCTTCACTCTTCACAGTATTTGAATATATACTTCCTCTTGTTTGTTTAATTTTCTTATTAAAGTTGTACCTTACATGTTTTAATGAATTTTAGGATTTGATTGCTGGAGGCACAGAAAGTTCAGCTGTAACAGTAGAATGGGCAATGGCCGAACTTTTGAAGAAACCACACATAATAGCCAAGGCCATAGACGAGCTTGATAGTGTAATAGGGAAAAATCGATGGGTTGAGGAGAAAGATATGCAAAACCTACCCTACATTCGTGCAATTGCAAAGGAAACAATGAGATTGCACCCAGTTGCACCAATGCTCGTGCCTAGAATGACTAGAGAACCTGTGAAAATCGAAGGTTATGATGTTCCTAAAGGCTCACTTGTCCTGGTGAACACTTTCACCATACAAAGAGACCCTAATGTCTATGAAAATCCCGAGGAGTTTTGGCCTGAAAGATTTATTGGTAAGGATATCGATGTTAAAGGTCAAAGTTTCGAGTTATTGCCTTTTGGATCAGGAAGAAGGATGTGTCCGGGCTACAGTCTTGGACTAAAAGTTATTGAATCGAGTTTGGCTAATCTTCTTCATGGATTTACTTGGAAATTGCCTGATAATATGAAGGTAGAAGATTTGGACATGGAAGAGATTTTTGGTCTCTCAAATCCTAAGAAGAATCCTCTCATTGCTTGTGCCCAACCTCGTCTTCCTCATCATTTATATCATATTTGATCATTTGTTATGGAATTCTATGAGTTAAAGATCTAAACCTCATCTCCTAAGTTGGGTTTTAGGGCAATAAGCTAAGATCTATTTGAAGTCTTTGTTTTATATGTGTGTTTAATTTTGGGTATGTTATTGTGTAAGCTACTCCTCTATAATATGTTAGCTATATGATCAATCAATACAAGTTATGATTATTAAATCACCTATTTTGCAATAAAAAATACAGATATTATTTTTGATGGATTATAAATATTTGGATTTATTGAGACCAGTCAATCTAAAATAATTTATTTTAAAAACAACTTTGAAAGTTGTTGCTGGTTATGAAACCGATATGATTAGTGTGGGTGTTAAGTAGAGATTAGAGAGACTTTGTGAAAAGATTAAAGTAAAAGAAGGGCTTGTGTTGTTATAGAAATGAGGAGTATAAGATCCCTTCACATAGGGGTTGAAGATGGCCGACTAATAACGGTGACCTTTAAAAAGAAATGCTTTGGGTCATCATACACATTATAAATCTAATTCTTATGTTCTTTTATAAATCTAGACTAATGGATGTGCTTTATTTATAAAAAGCATACTAAGAGTCTTCAACCATACTAAAGGTGTTTAGACTTAGACTAGAGTTGTTTATGTGCGGACTATCCGTCGATCCATCTGGCTCGAAAAACGGGCGGGCATGAACAACATTTTTCAAAAAAATTTAAAGTTTGGACGGAAATGGGACGCCAAAAAGATATCCGCGGGCATGCCCGCCGACATATTAATTATTATATAATTATTGCTATGAAACTAGTAGTCTAATGTCTAGTACAACTAGTCTACTACATACTCAAATTTAGTAATTAGAGTCCATATCCATTTCAATAATTTTTTCAATTTATTATGATTGAAGAGGTATATGTCTGGACTTTGTACTCCGTAGTAAGATAAATCAATGATGGAATGTTTTTGTTCGATTATGCAACATAATATTTATATTCATGTAATTTGAGAATTTTGAGACTTTTATGTATTTTGAGTATTTTGGATAATGTATTGTATTTTAATTATTATTGAAACTTAATTTTATGATTTGTATTATATTTTAATTTTTATATAATAAATATCCGCTACCCGCGGGTTCCGCCCGCATCAAAAATGGGCGGGTAGTGACAAAAAATATATGTGCACAAATGCGGGCGGGCTTTTGAATATTTGAGCTCGCTGGTAGCTTTTTAGGTGCTACCTAATCTGCTACCCGCCCAATTCCGCCCATAAACACCTCTAGTTTAAACCATATTAAAATTCTCAACAAGTAACACTCCACCTTGATATTTCTTGTCTCATTTCAAGTATGTCTTTAAACTTTTTCAATTTGCCTTTTATGTTTTAGAATTGATTTTTAAGTCTCGGAATTTCTTGACTTAAAAAATGAATTTTAAACTTTTAAATTAATTTTTTAAGTCAAAAAATTAACCATATAAGTTTTGAAATTAACCTTTACAATTTTAAAATTAGCATTAATAAAACTAATAATTAGATCGGCCCAACCAGGATTTTATAGTATAACATAATCCATCCAGCAAGTCTTGTATGAGACTGTCTCACCGTGAGACGGATCTATACAAGCAGCCCAAAGTCAATTTTATATAGGAGCTAACTAGATAAATATTTTTTAAAATTTTTAAAATTGGGCTAGTCCATATTAAATCGTCTTACAATGAGACGGTCTTAATAAAAAAATTTGTGTAATCCATATAGCCTAATAAAATCAGATATTGGGTATTAGTAAGTTGGGCTTTTTCTAACACAGTAAATGTAAATCAGAATCTACAATTTTTGTGGTACTAAATATTCACGTATGTGGGTGTTGGGTTCATCGATTGGGCCTCATTTCCTTGGAATAGCTGTTTTTTAATGGTTTTATTTTTTCTTTTGCTATGTAAGATACGAATCCCAAATAGGTTATTTGTGTCGAAATACCAAATACATTTTTTATTGAAGAAAAGATAAAATAAACGCAAATTAGTGTATGATACGGTTTTGTTGTGAGATGTGTTTTATATTATTGTCCATCATCATCATCATCCTACCCAGTGAATTTCGTTTATAGAAAAACTATGAACAGGGTATGGGGAGGGAAGGATGGCGACAACTCATACCCATAAAGAAAAGCAAGACCAAAGGGAGTCCCCCGGCTAGAGAAAAATTAAGAGAAGCCCCTGCGTTGTGGGAGATAAAAATGCAATAGATAAAATAAAAACGTACAAAAAAATATAAAACTAAAAGAGAACTATACTACCAATAAAGTTAATAGAAACAGGAGAAAAACAAGAGAAGACGAACCCCAAATGGTACCCTAAATAGTTTAATTAATAGGAATTATAAGAATATAAATTTATTTTAAAGTCGTCTTAGTAGAGAAGTAGAGATTAGGGATGGTCATGGGGCGGGTCTGGAGCGGGTCCAACTAGACCCGGACCCGGACCCTTTTAATTTTTTGAGATCCAGACCCGGATCCGGACCCTAAGGGTCCAAAATTTTCAGACCCAGACCCGGACCCTCCGAATCTGATGGGTCTAGGGTCCTTAATGGGTCCTTAGTGGGTCTTTAATAAGTCTCTTTGATTTGTCAAATTTGAAACATTTGTAAGTCATTGTATTTTTCGTATATTTGTAAGAGAGTTATTATCGTATTTTACAAATATTTAATATTAATTTGACATCTAAACTCGCATAACATCACCAACATATGCTTAAATTTTATTATAAATACTAGTTCGAGTCCATGAAATAAGGGTAATTGGGTTAACATTTAGCAAGTAGCATATATATTATTTATATATATTATGATTATATGAAAAGAAAATAAGTGTTGAGGGCATAATTCATACGTAAAAGACAAATAAAAATAGACAATTTACTATTGATAAGGGTCCAAGGGGCGGGTCCAGGGTCCGAATATTGGACCCGGACCCGGACCCGTCAAATATTTTTTAGATCCAGATCCGACCCGGATCCGATGGGTCTCAAAAATTAAGACCCAGACCCTTAAAAAAGGGGCGGGTCTGGGGCGGGTCCAACAGGGTCCTGGACCCGTGACCATCCCTAGTAGAGATGCTCTCTCACAAGAAAAGCCACTAAATAAAATGCTTTACTTGTGATCGGAGATGGTAAAATAAACAAGTGAGTATGAATAGTGTCTATATTCACCTCAAGTTTTGATACATTTCATCTTCCCACTTATTGTAGGGTAAAAATTTTTTGTATATCAAAATAGATGTCTCTACATTCCAGAGGAAACCTTTTTGCAAACTAAAATAATTATGTATAATTTTCACATGAAGTTAGACATTTTAAATAGTAAAGTAAGCAGAGTAGACCTTTTTGCATACTAAAATATTTGTGTATTTTCACATGAATGTAGACATTTTAAATACAAAGTAGGCATTTAAATTGGTTATGGAAGGTGTTTTTGCATATAGAATGAAGTTGGTGTTTTTGCATACAAAAGTAGGCGTTTTTTGCGTTTTTGAACACCCTTCAGCCTTTTTTCCTTCTCGTAATAAAATTTCTTCCATTAAGCAAAAATTACTTCACTAAATCCCATCATCCTCAAAACTATAAGAATAATGCTAGCGACAATTAAAACCAATCAAAAACAACATAACTGATCAAAACAAATGAAGTACATAAATCTTCCAACTTAAACGCAAAATACTGACAACAACCAAAAAATATCGTAATAAAATTTCTTCCATTAAGCAAAAATTACTTCACTAAATCCCATCATCCTCAAAACTATAAGAATAATGCTAGCGACAATCAAAACCAATCAAAAACAACATAACTAATCAAAACAAATGAAGCACATAAATCTTCAAACTTAAACGCAAAATAACTAATAACAACCTAACAAAAAAAATATAAATCAAAAGAATAATTGCAAATAATTGCACATATCAACATAAAATTATTTAATTATCCATCCAATTACAAAGTACAATGAACAATATAATAATAATATTATATTATAGAGACGTTTGTTGATGGGCAAACATGATGTAAACATAACGCAAATTGTTCTAGAATATATGATCATAAGTGTTTAGTTTTGTCTAAGAATTAGGCATACACACATTTGAATAACTAATTTAGAAAGCAAAAAGTCAGAAAATTAAGGGATATGTTAGTTGGTATATCAATTCCTTCTCCCAAAGTAGTTAGCTCAATAAATAATTATTTATTTAAGTACATAATTAACTTAATTAAATGAAATTAAATGATTTAACTAAACTGAATATGGACGGCTATTAGCTAATTATATGCATCTGAATTTTGTATGAAGTGGCTATAGCCAACAGGTTCTCTCTTCAAAGACCGTCTAAAGTATAGACGTTTCTCAATAGCCAAACTCATATCTTCCTTTTAACTTAAAAAACCACTAATTAATTTTTTTTTAAATTTATAAATTGGGTCAGTCTCAAAACTTGAGACGTCTATTGTATATACGGTCTCAAGTAAGAATTTGTGTATAGCATATAGGTTGGTTTTGATTGAATGAACTTATTAGGTTTGAAATAAGAAATAAATTAGGATTATATGTGTAGGTTATGAATTTTGACAAGGATTACTCAAAATTCAGTGGATTAGTACACCTAATTCGAAAACCATTTGACTAAATTCATTGGATTAGTGAAGATCAAAATCATTCTTAACGTTTATTAGTTTTTATTTGTAATTTTGGTGAGATTGAGTATGATTGTTAATAATTCTTGTTTCGTTCTTATAATAAAGCTACTCTGGCTATTTGGGATAAGTCTATTTAGATATAGAAGTAGTACGTATACTTTCTATAAGGATCTCGCATTGACAATTAAAGTAGATAAAGTGCGATGAAACATGTCTAAAAAGACGAACAACATCAATAAACATAAAAAGATATAAGCTCACGTTTGAGATTAAGTCTAGAGCCTGACTAGCGAGGATAATGCCTAGGAAATTCGTCCAACTTTATTTTTATGCCAATTGATAAAAATTGTGCTCATTATTCATGATCTTTTTAAGCCCAAACCTTAATTGATTCATGTTTTGTAAAGTCTAATATATGTTTGAGTCCAAGATCAACAATGAAGATAGTATAAGTTCACATGTTAACGTGTGAATAGGCAAAAATATCCGTAGATAGCGTCAAATTTGGTGGCCCAGTTTTGTTACCTGAATTAAATGAAATTAGGATCAAATTGTTGCTTTATATCTCAAGATGAGAGATTCAGTGTTGATCAAGGGTCAAACATGTTAGTTATCTTCTTTTATTTCTATGTTGATAATTTTGTTCAGAAAAAAATAATCATTTGATATTAATCATTTGATATGTTACAAATATACATTCAGTGTTATGAAAAAATATAATGAAATTTATTATGCAAAATCATAGAGGGCTTTTTGTTCTTGTTTGGTTCTAACTCTTTTCAAGTCCATGCTTTTTCAGTTTTTCTAATCCTAAGCAAGTCTAGTTGCATTCTTGAAGCCTTGAGTTGATTTTGGGGGATTATTAATCGAAATTAGATTAGAGTTTGTTGTTCTATTCGAAATCCAAAAAATAGCATCCTCCAAATTACTTCCTTCATTCACACGTCATCTTTATTACAAATCACTATCTCATCCGTCATCTTATACACCTAAACCTTAAATCTATATTAACTCATCCTTGGCGAATCTTCACCCACTTCTCACAAATCAAAAACACCATAAAAACTCGGGTTTAAACCCTTTTCCCACGCCAAATATAGCAAAATTAACACCCAAACCTTAAACAACCGTTCTAAAAAAAAAAAATCTAAAACCCTTCCTTTCTATACCTTTTTTTTTTGCCTAACATCATCCCTTACCTTAAATCATCAAAAATCTTCCGACATTCCATCCAAATTACCTAACTTCAAAATTTTGTTTCTTATCCCACTCCTAATCCTACTTAGATTCATCTAAATAATTGACAAAAGAAATACTAATAATTTACACTTGCACCACTATAACTAGTGATGGTGCTTAGCAACATGCCATTAATGAATTCAACAAAACTAAATAATATAGATGTGATGATGATGGTAATGATGATGATGATGGAGGAGCAAATTTGACATGTCTTTCATAACTTTCATGAAGTTGAATTTTTTACATTTAAAATTTGTTTACTTAAGTAAGAAAGTTGCATAACAACAAAATTAGTAGCTATGTTAATACATATATAAAATAACACAAATTCTTACTTGAGACCGTCTTTTGTAAAGACGGCTTTCAAAAGCCAGTCCAATTCTAAATATATATTGTTACAATTCTAAATATAAATTTGAGCTGGACTTTTGAGAGTCGTCTTTACAAAGACGGTCTCTTAAGAAAGCACCTGAAAAATAACACTTTGAAACAAGATCTTCTTGTATTATTAGTAGTAAAACAAACATTCCAACCAAAGTATAATGCTTGATCTATAGGATCATATAAATTTCTTAATCAAATTTTATACATTATATTACATGTATCTTTGACTCTTATAGTAACAATTACAATATTACATTTCATAATTATTAAGAGACTATTTTTTAAAAATCTAGTCAATAAATCAACCAAATAAAAACAAAAATAAAACCCTTTAATTATAATATACACATTCCTTGCTCAAAAAGAAGTAAATAATTTTACTTTTTATCTACCATAAATAGGGGCTTCTATACCATTACCAAGCCTCCTATGCAAAGCATTATGTCTAACTCTATTCTCATTCTTTTTCTTATTTTTTTCTTGATTCAAACACTCTTTTTTATCTTCCTCTTTTGGTACAACATAAACAAAATGTCCCGGAATGTCATTCATTTGCATCAAAGGCTCTAAGGCTTTAACCACCGCGCTCATCGTAGGGCGCGACTTGGGGTTGTGGCTAAGACATTGATAGGCTAACGCGGTGGCTATCTTTGCACCTTGAACCGAAAACTGACCCTCGAGTCTAAGGTCCATGATCAAATTAAGTTTACGTGGGTCCTTCAAAAAAGGTCGAGCCCATTCAACCAGACAATGTTCTCTTCTAGGACGAGTTTTGTCCATACATCTTTTTCCGGTCAATAGTTCTAGAAGAACTACTCCAAAGCTGTACACGTCACTCATGGTTGTCAAATGTCCTGCAATTTGTTTAATATCCAACTTGTTAGACATTTTGACATTTTTCAAACATTTTAGTTAGAACTTGGAAGCCTTTTCTTGTAAATTATATAATAAAATATTATCTTTATAATTTTGACTTATTATTTGTACTCATCGTCAACTTTATTATGTATAAATTATCATGCTTCTTTTAATCTTAGATTTTATATTACTAATTCAATTCAAATAAAAGTAAATATTTAATTAATTAGTTAATTACCTGTCATTACATACTCAGGAGCAACATATCCTTTGGTGCCTAGAATGTGTTCTGTAGTTACATGACTTTTATCTCCTTCTGGTCCATCTCTTGCATACCCAAAATCTGACAACTTTGCTTTAAAATTCTGCACTCCAAATTAAGAAAAAATCATAAATAAACTTGACCCATTGTATAATGTGGGAGTTAAAAGGGTCAGTAATACAAATTATTTTATTTTGATAACATTTTGAGAACGTCTGACTCTGGACGCTCTCTCACAAGAAAAACTTTTATCATAAAATCATTAGTTGTAAATAGCAGAAGGTCTCCTGAGATACCGTCTATGGTAAAGACGGCTCTCCCAACAGCCCAGCCTAATGATTTTAAATTTAAAATTTGGCTGATGACTAATTAGTCACAATGGGCTGACCCATATATCTAAAGCCTTTTTCAATCCACCCTTTTCCGGCCCAAATCTTACTAAACCCTTCTAAAAAAATGGGATTAGTGCTTAAAATGGGCCTCTAGCCTGTTGAACACCTCTAGTCACAGCGTCACACCCAACCGATCCAATGATAAAGGCTTTTGTTCCCGTGTAACAAAAAACAAAAAAAACTCAATCAAAAATTTAAACTGATAGTTCGAATAATAGAGTACGAAATTGAGAGCTTACAGAATCTAAGAGTATATTGGCAGCCTTAAAATCCCTTAAGATGACAGGTTTATTAGATTCATGAAGGAATTGAAGGCCTTTAGCAGCACCAAGAGCAATTTTCATTCTTGTCAACCATGGTAAGGCTACAGAGCATCCTGCATTTATATTAAATTCATGTCAGTTTTCTGAATATAAATTGCATGAATTTAATTATATCCCAAATACTAAGAATAAAAGATTAAAAAAAAAAATAAAAAAAAAAACTTACTTCTGAATAATTGATTATCCAAATTGCCTCTACTCATATATTCATAAACAAGAACTCTTTGTTCATTCTCACAACAATATCCAATCAACTTCACTAGATGAGGGTGCCTCAACTGACCAAGAAATATTACTTCAGCCTGAAAATTATTAAACCATTAATTATTAGCTAAAACTTATACTATATATATATATAATGTGACATTGTAATTATTTTTTGTTCGACGTATTGGCTGTTTATTATAGAAAAAATTTATCGAAATCAAATACGAATGTATTTTTGGTTAAACTAATTCCTTAGTGGTTAAAGTCCCAATATGAGAGCCTTTTGGACTAAAAGTGTAGATGCAACATCAGCCTTTTAGGCTCTGATACCATATTATGAAACAAACTTAACCAAAAATTTAAAGTAATGATTGACGACTTAATATATGTTATGAAGTATAATCTAACACTTTTTTATTGTTACACTAATAATCAATAAGCCAAAATTAAAAAAAAAAAAAAAAAAAAAAAAAAAAAAAAAAAAAAAAGTGATGAGTAATGATAATGATAATAATTTACCAGCCACTCTTTATGTCCTTGTGAACCTTCCAAATCCAAGACCTTAATAGCCACAGCTTGAGCCTTTAACACACCCGGTCGAAGCTTATCATCAATAAACCCTTTATAAACCGCCCCAAACCCGCCTTCACCAATAAAATTACTTGTATAAGAGAAATTATTCGAAATAATCCTAAGTTCATCCAAACTAAACACTTGAAGATTCGACCCGATTATAGAATTGGATAGATCATTAAACGAAAACTCTGATTTCGGGTTACTAATATCCGATATCGATAGCCTTTGAGGAGACGTTGGTACAACCCTTATGTGTTCGTTTTTGGGTCTGGATTTGGGTTTAGTTCGTTTCGCATTAAAACAACTTGGTAATATATTTTTCCACATTTTTTTAAATTTTGTACGTTCTTGAAATGAATGAAAATAATGAAAATTAAATGTAAAAATGATGAATTTAATTTATTGAAATTTATGAAATGATATAACAAAGATAGGAGAAATGATATTGAGGAAATATTTTTGGAGTTGTTATGGAGTGTGGTTGTTGAGAAAGCACCAACTCGAACTAATATTTATAGACTAGTTGTAATTTGAAAAGGAAAACAATGTGTTGGTGCCGTCTATTAGTTTGACTTTATCTATAATTAATTTCCCCTCATACTAGTACATACTTTTATAAATTTCTTGTAGATCAAGCTGGCTAAGACAATATATGTGTTCCTAATTAGAATTTAGAAGTAGCTAAGAAATTACTTAATTATACTTGGTCTAATGTCTAATTTTGATGTTTAATTATGATTAAGTGAGGTTTAGCATGTTTACTTGGAAGGGTAGTTAATTATATTTACGAAAGTATATATACTTTTATGAATTTGAATTCTCGTTTGATCAGGTTAGGTTGAATTTTGTTACAGTTTAAAAAATATTTGATTAGCTGATCATAGTTACCATAATTGAGATTTTACTTTGGATTGAAAAAGTAGGTTTTGATATTGAATTGTGGTTCCATGGTCCTAAAAATTTTGGATAAAGAATAAGTTAAACAAAGTATTTGAATTAATAAAGATTTTTTATATTATTTATATTTTTTTATTAAAATTTTCAAAAAGTTTTATATTTCTAAATTAATTTTTTGTTTAGTTTTTCGATAAATTAATTTCTATAGCAGGTGATTCGGTTATCAAGTTTACTCTGATCTACTAAAGTTGGAATTATTCATAATTAATCAATAGATTGGATTCTTTAGGAATATATTGTTGAATTATTCCAGATAATTTTTCCTAAAATAAAATATTAGTGTGTAACAGCTTGACAAGCATTGTCCCAGGTTCAAGCCTCATGATCAACATATTTTAAAAACAATACTTGATATATTGAAATCATTTGATGTTATTTTGGATCCGCCTCTAAAAGCGTCTGATCGCTCAGGACTCCAAAAGAAATTATATATATTAACAAACTTCTTAGTTCTTATAATTATCACTCAAACATAAGCTTAATAATGTTGGTTAGAGGTCAAAAAATTATAAAATGTGGTTTTTTGTTTGTTATTTAAAATAAAAATACTATACCTCTATAGTTTTATATTTACATGAGAAATGTATGGTCAAATATCCGAGTAAAAGAAAACAAATACAACACGTATTTGATAATTTAATGAATTAACTATACGTATATATATACCCAATATTGAATATATACAATTAATACAAGAAAAAATTATCAGGAATAATATAACTTTTTGCTTATTTGCCTATAATAATAACAAATTTTGAATCATGAATAATACCAACTTATGGGGTGTTTTCATACAATAAACTCAATATGTTAAAAATCAAACTATAGGTGATTATATGACAGAAAAATTTAGTATATTAGTTAATAAACTAAAGTTGGTATTATTCTAATAAAATGCCCCCAAAGTTGGTATTATTCATGATTAATCAAAAATTCATATTATTATAGGAAAATTAACAAAAAATTATATTATTCACGATGATTTTTCCATAATACAATAACACCATCAAATCAACTATATTTTCCGTAAAACAAAATCTTCTCATAAGTCATGTGTGAAAGACTGAAAATTACATATCCAAATTACCTCATATATAAGTTGTTCTTATTAATTATAAATTCATTTTTATTTTTTAATTTTTTTGTAGGGTAGGGTTTATTTATACTTTATAACTAGTGCACAAGCAAATAGAAGTATCAGACTTCCACTCAAAGAAAAAAAGGCTAAAAATATTCTGCTGACCAAATCCATTTCATTTTTATTAAATTTTCCACTTCTATTTGAAGGAACAACTAGTATTATAGAAATACTTTTATATTACTAGTAAGACAAAACTAATAGATAGTGTGAATATTTTTTAAAACTAATAACTTGGCTACGCGGATAATTAAGTTGATGAATTTTATTGAGAAATTTCTAAATTATAAGATATAATGGTCCATAGTATCAAATTTGACTAATCATATAGTTTATATATACTATCTGTTTTACAATGTTAGTTACAATTGATAATTATACGATGATTAATAAAAGTAATTATAGGGAGCATTTTGTTAAGGAACTAACTTAACAAAAAATTTAAGCTTATGGTTAAAACTCCAAAATATGTTAATATATTCTAACACGCTCCCTCACACGAGAGCCCTTTGGGCTGGAAGTGTGGATGCAACACAGGCTCTCCTCATACCTGGTGCTAAATATTCCACTTAAATGAGGGGTGGTTGAGATTCGAACCCGTGACCTAATGTCACGTTGGCTCTGATACCATGTTAAGGAACCAACTCAACCAAAACCTTAAGTTTATGGTTTAGGCCCTAGAGTATATTTAATACTCTATACTCTTAACATATTGTACATTGAAGTTAGAAATTGGAATCAAATTTTTTATAAGCTTTATTAATTTTTGATTTCTAGCAATAAATAAGGAAAATATTTGTTTATTTCCTTAACCAATTAGAATACTTTCATAAAAAAAATATTCATATAGCATTCGAGTCAAAGTTATCATTTACTAGTATACCGAAAAAAATTTCAAATGTAACAAAAAAACTAAAACACCCAAAATAAATTTTATAAATGTTGTGAAACCAAAAATGATAAATTATCAAGAATTATGAGAATCTTCCCTTAAAAGTCTAATATTGTTGCTAAAATAATATACTTAGTATAAAGTCAAGTGCTACGTATGGTAATCCGTGTATTGCGACAATTTGAAAACTGGATGGGACACAATGCTTTAGAAACTTTTTTTTATGTATATAGTTTTATTTGATTTTTTGTTTATGGTAGATAAGTTGATATTTGTATATTTTAGAAAATTTAAATACTATTATTTTTTTGTATATATTTAAATTATTAAATATAATATATTCATCTATATCTCATTATGTTCGCGTTGATGTATATAACTTTAATATATAATTTTTTATTCTTTATAGAATATATTTATAGAGATTAAGGCTCAAATTACACTTGAAAATCATATAAATGTCAAATATAACCAACAAACAAAAACGGGTGAAGGGCATGTTCGGCGTAAAAGTAAACCTAAAGTACTATTATTTGCCAAAAGTAGTTATCGGAATATGATTTATTAATTTAAAATGAATATTTTATTTTACTAAGTTAATGATTTAGTATTTGACATATTTTATCATTCAAATTTTAATAGTAATATGACAAAACATAATGAATATCAATCAAAAAAAATTACATAGAAATGACAATTATGATATTTCACATCAAAACAACATATTCAATGATCATGAAAAAAACATGTAGAAAAACTTTTCCATATACCCACTAAAAAATAAAAATAGGCAATTAAATTAAAGAGAGAAACAATAAATTGCAAGTCAAAATAAAATGTGCACACAAATCAAAAAGATGATTGAAATAAAAAAATTTTGTTCGTTTTGAGAAAAATATAGATTTTTTTTTTTGAAAATTCCGTATTAATGTTTTATAAATAGTTGCTAAATTGCTAAACACTACTTAAAACTCTTCTAGTGGAATGCAAATATTTTTATTCAGTAGTGTTTAACAAAAATAAACCACTAAATGCTAGTTGAAAAGCTAAATCGAACATACTCTATTATTATTTATTAATTATTTTAGTTGAAAACCTGCAAATATTTTTTTTTTTTTTTTTTTTTTTTTAATCCCTATGCTTGGCTAACGTGGGTGTAAGATGCAGATTTTCGGATTTTTGCAGGTCCTATCATTGAAGACTCCTCTAGAGCCGAAGGACTCTTATGACCGCCCTCTCCTTATGGGTATGAGACGCCGTCGACCTTCCTTCCCCAGACCCTGGCCATAGAGTATCTATGTGCGGGAACACTGGGTATGATGATGATGATGATGAAAGATAAAATAAAGTCTAGTGAGAATATATTTAAATCATCTCATTACAACAAAGATAAAATAAAGTCTAATATGATTTAGTGTCATTAAAATATAACTTGAGTAAATCAAAATTACTTTTATTAGGTGTTGTTTCTTTTTTTTTTTTGGTTATTACTCTATGTAAATTGTAATTATTATGTTTTACTTAAGTTAACTTATTCTAGATAATACTCCTATATTATTAAATTTATATTTAGCTCTGAATTTCAATATAATACACTATTTTTTTGTATTTATTGAATTTTACAAGGAAAGCGAGGAGTTGAATTAATTTATATATGGTGTAAATCTAAGTCTTATCATAAAGTGAAAGATAATGTTTTTATAAACACTAAATTAACCAATATATCTCAATATAACATAGTAAATTAAATAACGCATTTATTTTGTATACATATTTCTTAAAACTAGATATATCAATCAATTGTGATCAATTTATTATTAATATCTTATTTACTTCAAATTATTTTTTCTATTTTGTTTTGGTTGTTAGCTTCTGCTCAATGACACAGCCGGACCAAAACAAAAGAATGTAGAAAATAAAGCACGATTAATATTGTTTAATTAAAAGGTCAAATATCGAGAATCCAACTTAACACTTTAATTTATTTATAACAACAAATAATTAGTTTGAACATGAATATTAATTAACTTGTACTTATACATGCTTATTATGTTATTTCAATCATTTATATATTGATTTATTCAAAATTAATATAATATAATAAAAATATGCAATTAGACAATTCAAACTAAATTTCACTAGACTAAATTTAGTTGGGATGGGTTATCCCACATCGACAAATTGAAAATGGTGTGCACACTTTATAATGAGAGTCCTTAGCATCTTCCCATATTGTCATATGGTTTTGGGATAATATTATTCTCCTTGGCTTATAAAGTAAGTGCACCTCGTGTTTCCCCTTAATATGTTGACATTCACAATAAATTCAGCCTAATTTAACAAATTTTGATACATATTAGTCGTAATATACTAATATGTAAAAATAAACATAACAACAAAAATAACAAATTTTTTTACGTTTTTATTTTATCTATTGCGTTTTTATCTCCCACAACGCAGGGGCTTCTCTTATTTTTTCTCGAGTCGGGACTCTCTTTGGTTGCGCTATCCTTTATGGGTTTGATTTGCCGCCGTCCTTCCCTCCCTAGACCCTGCCCATAGTTTTTTATAAACGGGATACATCGAATAGGATAATGATTAAAACCTAACAACAAAAATAACTTGTATGTATATTTTATTTTATTTTATTAAGGTTTAAGATCAAGTTTGAGGCTCTACATAAACTGTTCTCTGTCTAAGTTCCTGCAGACAAAGAAACAAGTAGGATGGGGGACTAATATGTTAGGTGCAGGCCAATTAATAGAATGTACTTCAGTACTTCTATCTCATTTCGTAAACAAGTTAGAGTAAATTAATGGTATATATCTCCAACAATTTGTTTATTGTTTGAAAAATATATTTTTTATTAAATATTCCTTTTGTTTTTTAGTTAATTTTCACAAGATAATTTTAAAAACTCTAATATATTTAATTTATGTGGTGCGAATTCAAAAAAAATGCAAATAGTAATTTATTAGGCTCTAATTTTTTATTTGGATTACCAAATAGGCTGAGACAGAAAAAATTAAGTGAAAATTAAATTTAAAATATTATACCGGAAAATGATTGATCTACCTTAATTTCCTAGTTTAAAAACAAATAGCCATGAAAAGAGTGTTCTTATATATTGATTTATTATAAAGTTATATTAATTGACTGATTTGTTCGGAATAAAATAAAATTGCTATTAAATTATTAAATTTTTCTTAATCACTTTTTTAATTCTTGTGGTTTCATTTGATGTTTCTCTATTTTTTAAAATTAAATGAAAGATTAATTAGAATATAAGAGAGTATAAAATAATCATGTGGGCTGTGGAGCAAATCAAGGAGTGATCATAAAACGCATTATTAAGCCTGATTTCATATTGGTAAGCACAATAATAATCGTATAAACTATACAAAACCGTACCAAACAAACTAATTAATCAACTTATTAACAACTAATGATATCTGCTAAACCAATGCTAACTAATAACTATGATCTTATACATTGTATTGTTGATCTTATTTATTTAATAAATAACCTTATTATATATCAAGAAACAACCGGTCTCTTAAGATCGTCTTTATGAGAGACGTCTCTCAAGACCGTCTCTTTGAGAAACGTCATGTCTCTCAAAACCAGCCCATTAAATAAATTTTAACGTCTACTTATTGTATTCTTAATGCTTACTTACATTATCTTTAATGCCTACTTACAATATACTTAATGCCCACCAAAAAATACTTAAAATGCCTACTTATAATATTCTTAATACCTACCGAGAAACTTTGCCAATTAGCCTACTTACTTCATCCTTAATGCCTACTAACAATATACTTAAAGCCATCGAATAAGTATTTAAGTACTTGCAATATTCTAAATGTCTATTTACAATATTCTTAATGCCTACCGAGAAACTTATTCTATATTTTCCTTTTTGGGCCAGCTCAATTAGAGATAATTGTATGGTAAAGCCTCACAATATGTTATATACTTTACATATCATGTTCCGCATACAAGAGTTATGGGCTAAATCTATAAATGCAACACATGCCCTCATCACCCTTTTATGAGAAAAATCTGTGTTATATCCACACTTTTTACTTAAGGGGCTTTTACGTGAAAAAATGTGGTAGATTATATCCTTTAATTCGTGCATCAGCCTCTTTAAATTGTTGTTATAGTGACATATTATAGAGAAAATACCACTATTACTAGTAAATTTAGAGCCACGGAGTCGTATAACATTATAATACATTGTATTTATAAAAAACATCTACTCTTAACAATGTATGAATGTATGATAACCAAATACATGCATATATGTTCAACAGATGCCAACGTGTGATAATAATCCATTCTTAAACTGCAGCAAAGACTTCCTGGTCCGTTGTTCGTCTACAAAATCTTACACAAAATCTTCAAAACCCTTTTTTTATTTTTCAAAATTCTCATCATTATTGATATCTTTTATTTTTATAAATTTTCTGTGTGAATGAAATTATTAAATATTTTCTTGTTCTGCTCAAAGAAATGAAACTGAAAATGAAATATACCAATTCTTAATATTTTGTTTATTTAGCAATTTGGTCATTCCGGCCCATATTTCACGCAAGATATAGTAAGCTTCTTCATCTCTTTGGAAATTATTATTATTATGTCTACAAATGTGATCATACATTCAAATTACAGCACCCATGGATTTACTTTTTGTGTAGTAATAATATTAGAAAGTTAATGTGTCATAATTATAATTTGAATGCTTTTTAGTCCAAATTAGAACATTTGAAAAAAAAATGGTAAATCCTAAATTCCTCATCAAGCTTAAATTATTAAATATTTGATGTTTACTAATATGGTTCACCCTATGCCACATTTTTACACAATTATACCGGGACTGTTTTGAGCAAATTCGATGAATAGTTAGAATTATTTAAAAATAATCGATAGTTGGGATTGTTTTTGGCCAACGGGTGATAGTTGGGGTTATGTTTGGCAAATTTTCCATAATTTAATAACGTTAAAATGATATTATAAATCAGCGTTTTGTATTGTAAATGAGAACTATCTACAAATTAGCACTACCCATTTATCTTAAGAGTCAAACAAAGAAGTTGAGAATTTTTTAAACTAAAAATTTTACCTGATTTCTATAATTTTCAATATTATAACCAAGGAACTCATTTATAAATCTCCTTTTTTCACTTTAAAAAATTACTAATAAATTCCTTTACCAAAAAAAGTCAACAGACTTTTTCTTACACAATATATAAGTTTAAAAGAAAAAAGTCAAACAGTTGAAAACCTTAAAAAAGCCTTTTTATTGAATTATCCCAAGTCCTAAAAGGTATTTCAAAATATACACTTGCACTTTTTTAATAAAATAAATAAATATAGATTTGAAAAAATTGGTAATAAAAGGATGGTATGTACCAAATCTTTTTAGTCCGTCTTAATTACGTACAGGAACTATAATTTTGATCATAAAGTAGTTCACCAAAACGGAAAATTTATTAAAATTAATCACTTACTAAGTATTCTAAAATGTTAGGTTCTATATGACCTAGACTAATGGAGGGTTGTTGTATCAAAAGTCTTAATTATAGGGACAATCAAATTTTATGAGTCGAAATATATTATTTTTCTTAAATAAATTTTTAAATTACTCAATTTTTCTTTTTCTTTCTTTCTAATAGTCTATATAAACAAATCAATGTTGGAAATAATAAATAATATTTAGAGAGAAATTAGTAAAATATAAATAATAATTAGAGAATAATTAATAGAATATCTTTGATTTTATTCTAGAATAATATTTTAAGTATTTAGAAAATTAAGATATTTGTAATATTTAGTTTTCTTATTTCATGGGATATTTTTATATTTATAGGGGGCATTTGCTCTCTTTGATGGAGGAATAAGAATGAAAACCAAATGAATTATTGATTCCTAAACATAAACCAAATTATTATACTTTGTTATTAATTTCATTAATCAATTCAATCTAAAATTTGATCAATTGTTGAGGTCTTAGATAATGTTGTAGATTTCTAACATGTCCCTAACATGAGAGCCATTTGGCCTAAAAGTGTGTATGCAGCACATAACATCTTCATATCTGACTTTCAAATTCCACTTTAAATAAGGGGTGATTGATATTCGAATCCGCAAGTAGGCTTTGATACCATATATAGAGAATGACAAAAATTATGTCATGTAATAAAAATATAATTTTATTCTATTATGACATAAATTATTATATTTCTAAAAAAGTCCAAAAACTCAATCTCTCTTTGCAAATAATTCAAAGGGAGAGGTGGTATACTTTAATGAGAAAGGAAAAATATGTCTTATCATCTAATTAGTACTCCATAATATAGCTATACTAAAAGAATTAATTATTACCATATTATTTATAATATTTTTAACATGAATTTTTCAATTTGAAAACAATAATATTTTTTATGACTATTATAACTTTATATCTTAATATTAATAACTTTGTACATTGCACGGGTTTTTATACTAATTGTTTAAGTAATAATAATCCGAATTGGCATAGATACCATACCAGGCGGTTATAAGGTAGACATAATCGTAATGGGTACACACAGCTGGTCATAAAAGATGGTAATAGATGTAAATATATAATCAGATAGATAGATAATAATATGAAAATTTAAAATTTGACCCATAAAATATTAAAATTTTACGTGGATGTGATTATCAAATAAAAAAGGGCATTCAGACCCCATATATATTATTTTAATTTTGTGATCCTTACACTTGTGTTGTGCCTCTTAAAAGAGAACCACGCACTTTCATTTTTTATATAAGAATGCCAAATAAAGAATATAAATGTGGGGGCTATATTTCCTTTCTAGTCATATATAACATGAGCATATATTGCAATATAAAATTAGTATAAAGCTTATGAATCCTCTTAAGTATTCACATGTATGAATTCCGAAGGTAACACTTATCTTCTTATTGCAATTTGTAGGACTAATTCATTATACCGAGTAATGAATATGTTTGAACTTTGAACAACTTTCTATCATTCTATGTAATTATTACTTGACCTAGAAATTCATTATCTAAATATTGATATATTATTTTATGTCCCAATAAATAGAATATATACTTGTAATATAACAAATGGAAATTTGAGAGTCGTTCATTTGGTTAATGGCACCTAAAGAACCCATTTTTTAGGACTGATTTATAATAATAATGTGCTTAAGGAGGTGTGGATTTCTCTAGGTAAATGTATTTAGAGCTCGTGCCTTTCCATTTTAATTTAGCAATATTTTAATATATTGATAAAAAATAAATGTACTAATTAAAATATTGATAAAAATTTTACAAATACCAAAATGTAATAATCCCTTCGGTCTAGTTTAATTGTCCCATTTTCTTTTTTTGGCAATTCCATACTACTTGTTTCATTTCTTTTTTTGACTATCCTTTTTTTACCTGAATACCCCACTTTTCCAATTCTCAATACTCCACCACCTTTGCAATTAATTTAATCAATTAAAATGTCCAACTACCACCTTTTAATTGGACCCCACTACTACCTTAAAATTTGTGACTAGTCAAATGGACTGGAGGGAGTATAATGGAATTTTAGATTTTAGGGGCCCATAATTTATAATTAGTTGAGGGCCTTTGAAATATCGGAGACGGCCCTGTTAAAATGCGTACTTCACTTCTCTTGAATACTTATTTTACGTAAGTCAAAAGTATAATTTAATGAATGCCTACTTTGCGTACTTAAATGCCTATTTATTATATTCTAAAGGCTTACTTGAATTATTTTTAATGTCTAATTTAGTTATTCTTAATGCGTACTTGAATACACAAATTGTCTACATAACATACTAAACCCCTAATTCAGCCATTTTACTTACTTGCTCCCTCATTTTTTTTAAATTAAATAAGAGAGTTTCGTGGAAACTAAGTGATCGATCACTGTTATTTCTAGTACTAGACCAATGTAAATGTATAGCAACTACTTTTGAAAATGATCATTGATTATTTTTGTTTTTGTTAGTATGCTTTTGGAATTTCATTGTTCTATATGAAAAAGATATGCTCCTTTTAAATTAGTATTGACTCTTTGATGGTCGCGTAACTATTGAAAGAACATTTTGTGCAACGATAAAGATGTATATGGTAACGATATTGCAAGACAATTCCAAGCTATGAAACTTCATAGCAAAGATATCTATTAAAGGTTAACATCAGGTTTGTATGACTCCAAATTTACTTTTAGCGCGTATATGTGTGTATAGGTATTTGTTTGTTGATTGATATCTTAATACTTAATGATAATGATTTTAAGTTATCTGATCTTTTTCATATGAAAACATGAAGATTGAGCTTTTGTGGGATAGGTGATAACACAATCAAGTACACAAATTTTGTTAGAGTGAAGATGCTATCTTTATTTTCAGATTTTGTAATATTTGACGAGTTAATAGAGTTTTATTTTATTTTTTATGTTTTATATGTTCTATCTCATGCTTTATAGTTTATAGATGTAATGTAATGATTAAGTTTATGTTAATTGTGCTTCAAAATTAAATTTGAAATTATCCCAACAACCTCATTCCTAAAATTCTAGATTTGCCCCGGGTTATTTCCACGGTAATTAGTAGAGAATTGTCAAAATGGAGTGTTAGTAATATACAACGCTATTTACGGGTCATCGTTTTGATGTTGGATCAGTTGTTTTAGTTGGAGCAAAGTTGAGTGTTGTGTTCATATTGCTTTTACATAAAATTAAATTTATTTTGATATCGAGTAAAGGTCGATTTCGGTTACAGCGAGGTCGTCGTATAAATATGGGGTTAGATATATTATAAACACCCCTAGTTATGTAACTATTTTTATTTTAAAAAATATTACTTTTTGTCACGTGGTAGATAGATATTTTTTAACGTGATGACCTTGATGCTAATTTTTCACATGGTAGACAAAAAGAATGTTTTTTGTTAAATTTACAATAATTTTACCCAACATTATGACATTAATTAAAAAAAACATGGTGATCATTCAAATTGACCACATAATTCAAAATCCAGTTAAAATAAGTACTTAATTTAACCAAAAATTAAACATTTTGTACTGTATACCTCATGAAAAAGTTTGAAATTTAAAATCACCACACGAATTTTAAAACACATTTGTAGAAAAACTAAAAACACAAATTCACCACATGAGTTTTTCCTTTAATTTAATTTAAAAGCATCATGATAGAAAAATATTCTAATATATAATGTCCCACTGAGACAAGTGTTAGAAAATAATTTAGATAGATAAATTATAAATTTTACATGTGAAAAATATATATTTTTTGTTTCGTAGCTAGTCATAAGAAAATTACAACATTACTGATCCCATAAGAAAAGTTTTCTTTTCAATGGCCTCAATAGTTGAAAAAAAGCCAAATCATTACTTAAGCACAAACAAATAATTTAAGTTATTTATCTGGCATAATGAGTACAAGATCACACAATAAAGTAATAAAATTAATTAATTAAAGTACTCCTATTTGTTATTTATTACAAAAATAGAAAGGGATCGATCAAGTTACAAAACTAATTTTCAAAAAAAAAAAAATAGTACAAGTAAAAAAATTGCAGTCCTTGTATGTGTGATATAGTCATACTAAGATATGATACTTATTCTATATGATTTTAAAATACGGGTCGTATGTGTTTATAAACCAAAGACACAACATTTTAAAATTATATAGCAATAGAAAAACGGAGTGTAATGAGTTATAAAATATGCACATCATCCTTAATTCATCGATTTAAGACAATTCATCCCAACACTTACTCTCACATGCGAATCCCCACCTATTTTATTGGAACTATGGGCTCTGGACCATGTTCATATAATCAGAAAAATACTAAATGCATACACTTCAAAAGATAAGAGAATATCATTCCATAACATATGACTGTACAATAATAGTCTCCAATAACATATAAAATATACACAATTTCTTTAATTATCGATATGAAATAAATCATCATAATGCAAAAGAAAGTATAACTTAAAAGCATAATGGTTCACTCGCTTGGTCAATGGTCGTGTTTCCATGCTGTTCAACTTTAGGTCCACTAATATTTGTCTCATTTTCTTCGATGCAAAAGATTCTTGGTTAATCTAAATGAGAAATTATGATATTGCTTAAATTATATGTGAGAAACCGATGATGTATCTCCATAACTTTACATTACACCTAAATGCGTTACAACTCGAGTCCATCGAGCAACTACCATCACCAAGCTAAGAGCCACACATTGTCGTTTTTCATCATCATTATACTCAATGTATTCTGTTTATAAGGACTATGATCAGAATATGGAGAAGAAATAAAAACGACAATCCATATCCATAAAGAAGGACGAGGTCAAAGAGTCCACCGGCTCAAACTTGATCCTCCGAAGAACTGTTTCCTGGATTTACTCACCAGCCTGCACAATAAATTTAACCTAAAATAATAATTAACAAATAAATGTAAAAAAAATATACTAAGCATTATTAATAAAGGAAAAGTAAAAGTTAGATAAAAACGAGTCAATTGAAGCTATATACGAAAGGCAAGAAATAAGAATATCAACAAATTAGAAAAAAGTCTCAGTAATCTAAGATATATATAAGACGCCTCTAACAAAAATTTATAGTAAATTTGCCATCATTCATAATCATCAATAAGTAAGCATGAATAATTTCATTTGCATGTCAAGTAGCTTTCTTGATATGGAAATCATGTTTAGAGGTTTTCAAACTTGTCCACATATAAGGCTCGTCACTTTCACTCTCTTTTTCTTTTTAATATAGAACTGAATTTAAAGGAAGCTCGGTGATGGACTCAAAGCCAGATCGATCACTAATTTTTCCAATAATTAAATAATAAAATAAAAAAAAAATAAACATTAGATATGCTGACGTTACTTGTTTTTTTACCTCTTGGCTCGTGAGACTCATGGGGACCGGGTAAGATGGTCTTAACTCTTAAGGATGATTTATCCCATATCGTCGAATTATAGATACCAAGATGCAGGGGCGGAGCAAATAATTCCGAGGCCCTGTTTATTATTTATAGATTTCGGAAATTGGGCCCCTTTATAGTTAAAAAAATAACAAAATAAAAGTTCAATACAATTTATATTTCTAATACTTAAATTAAGTTGTTAAAAATTAAACTTTCTTCTCTAACGTTAAAATGAAAGAAAAAATAATATAATAAATTGATGACTAATTATAAAAGGAGTAAAAGGTTGAAAGGTTGAAAAATTTAAAATAACTTATTGATTATTTTATAAATTAAGTTAGTGATAATTGATAATTGATGAATGTGTAAACATTAAATAAGGTAAGAAAAAATATTTGGAAAATTAAGAGTTGTTATGGAAAGAGATAAAAAAGGAGAGAAAAATGTAATCAATAAGTTTTGAACATATGACCATTGATATATTAAGTAAAACTCTTACCACCTACTCTACTACAATAATATGCTATTTTACAATAATTTTTTAATATGAGGCCCTTTAGGTTTGGGGGTCCTGTGCGGTTGGGCACCTCGCACGGGCCCAGAACCGCCCATGCCAAGATGGTATCCATATTTTATAAATTATTAATATATATTGAAGCCCTTCATTCTATTGTCATATGGTTTTGGGATGGTTATATCTATGTCCTTGCATTGGCTTGCATTGTAAAGTGTGTGCATGTTGTCATTTATAATAAGTCCAACCTAATTTAACAGATGGGCAGACGAGTGCGGATAGTACAAAATGTTAGTGTATATAATATATTCTGAGGCCTTAACCATTAGCTTAAACTGTTGGTTGAGTAGGTTCTTTGACATGGTATCAGAGACCAGGGTGACAAGAGGTCAAAAGTTCGAATACTCTACTCTAGTAATCATATCAATTTAAATTTTTTATAATTAGCATCCATATATTACCCTTACAAGTTCACCTAAATATGTTTTTAAATTCATTCTCATTCTCTAATCAATCGGTACATTAATCATCACAATTATTCTCACCTTAGTCTTTATCCATATATAGGAGTATTAATTAACCACATACAATTATCATTTCAAATAAATTTATTTACATTTTTTTATTTGTCTCAGAAAAAAAAAAAGAAGTTGAGTTAATACAAAAAGTGCTTGACATTCAATTATCACTTCAAGAGTTTAAATTTTCCTTATGAATTCATTAGTCAAGAAGATCATTTTGTATTTAATCTAGTCTAAGAAAAAACTTAGTTAATTGAATGAATATACTGCCTACTATATATTGATAAACAAATAAAATATATTTTTTCCATTCTTTTAAGTACTTCCCCTTTATTATAACGGGTATTTTTAAAAGTTCTTTCACTTTAGAATACTTTCTATTTTTAGAAAGTTTATATCCCACTTATACCCCTTAAAACCCTACTTTTCTTACTTCATAGTACTATTTATTTATTTTCGCTCTCTTAGTAGCAATACAATCATTACTTCACACTACTATTTAATTATTTTTTCTCTCATACCTACAATACAATCATTACTTAACACTACTATTTAATTAAAATAATACCCACTACAACCCAAATATTCTATCTATCTTAATATTTGTGAAAAATCCAAAGTGGAAGAACAAATAAGATCGGAGGAAGTATATATTTTTTATTGGTAAACTAAATTTTACTTTTTGTTGATGTATATACTTCCTCCGTTCTAAAATACTTACAACTTTTGGCTTTTACGCAGTAACGCACGAATTCAACTCTTAATATCTCTAATCATATATATTAAAAAAATATAAAAATTTGATAATAACTATCTTTGCATTGAAACAAACTAAATAAGATTTTACTTGTCTATGTAAGATTATAGGCTAATGATACATTAAAATATGGTGAATAAATAGTGTCAATTTTATAATGTCGCGAGTAATATGAAACGGAGGAAGTCTTATTTGATGGGTTATTTACCAATTGAGTAGATGAGACAATGCAATGTCCATTTTGGCCTCCTCCCAATAGAAAACTGGTTGGTTACAATTGAGATAACGTTTCTCGTGAATCATATTTTCAAGTCAATAGGTAACTCAAATGTTGGCTACCAATATTTTATAGAAAAAATTAGTGTAGAACCCCGTGTAATACACGATTTTTTTTAACATCGATGCATATAAACATATGATATTAAAAAAGCTAGAAATATTATGCAGTAGAAACACTCAATTCTGACAGTTATATATATGAATTAACTTTGTAATTTTGAAAAATTTCAACAACATATTAAGCAGTATATTATATTCTTTAATTTACTCAAATTAACTCTAAATAAATGTTAGTCAAAAGATACTTTAATAGTAGATATATTGTTCAAGATCAATTGCCATATTATTAGTCTTTAGTCAATAAGTGAATTTTGGCAAGTTCTCTTAAAAATTAACACTTGGAATTTTCCAAGCTTTATTTATAATGTATGATTATCGAGAATAATTTAATTTTTATTTGATTTTTCTATAATAATTTTACTATTGGATTGACCATAAATAATCTTAATTTTGAGTCATATTTGCCATTAGTAACCATAATAATTGGTAACCTGCTATACAAATAATTTTTTTAACAAAAAAAGTTAAATAATCAATAACATAAACAAGAAAAAAATAAATAAAAATAGGTAAGATAACTAAAAAAATTTAAAACCCACACGATAAACCCCATCCCCCCATCCCCTCCCCAACAGCCACCAGTCCACCACCCCTTATCCCTCTTTTTTATAATTTTTTTGTTTTTTTTATTAACTTTTTTTTTGCTAATTTGCCTGTAAAAACTAAAAACATGTTATATTTTGTCCAACAACATTTTTCTTTTTTTTGATCACTTATGAAATTATACATTAAAACAATTTTAGTATAATATTTTATATTAATATATTTTATTTTTTGCATCTCTTAAAAATATTACTTTACTTTTTTATGTAAGATATTTTAAGGAAAAAATATGAGAGAACGAAGTGAATATAAGTTGGATATTGGAATGCAATCCACACCAACTTGAAGTAAAGATCTTAAATCAAGTGAGAAATGCAAACCCGATAACCGCTTTTACTTTTAATGTCTTCCCTATACAAAGAGGTAGACTTTTTTAGTTAAAAAGATATGCCGATGAAAGGTTTTAGTAAATAACGGTTATTTGTAAGATTAATAAATTATTTTTATATCGTTTTATTTAACTTTTTTTTTTTGTGATGATTTACAAATCAAAGTGATTAAATATAAATTTTTAATACTGATAATAGAGTGAAAAATAGGCGATAATGAAATTTAGAAATGTTTCAAAAAATTGATACTTATTTTTAATTAAAATAAAATTAGAGTCTCATGTTAACACACGTATATATTGACTTGAGCAGCTTCTCATCCCCATTTCCAAATGACCTTTTTCTTAGCTCAAATTCAACGAAATTGTAAAATAATGTAGCAAAGTAATTGCACCATACTAACATTACAAATCTTATATGGTACTCTTTGTTTATCCATTCACTTTTGGCTTTGATTCCAAAATAAATTTAAAACTCAAATAATTTAAATTATGAGAATTTTAAAAATTTTAAAAGTTATTTAAAAAAGATAAATTAAGAGGAATTTATTAAGATCCTACATAAATAATTTTTTTCTTATAAATTGATGAAAAATCATAGTCAAAGTTAGTAATGGGGTGTTTGGCAATGGCTTTTGGCTTAGCTTTTTGGTTGTCTTTTGACTTTTGGCTTGTTAGTTGGTCAAACAATCAAAAAAGTGTTTGGTAAATGACTTTTAAAGCAGCTGAAAAGTTGGCTTTTAAGCTAAAATGAAGAAGCTGCTCCAGCTAGCTTTTTGGGTTGGCTTTTGGCTTGTTGGCTCACTTTTTCTCTAATAAACAGCAAACAACCAGTATTCAAATTTACCAAACATCTCAACAAACAGCTTGATTTTTAAGCTAGCTTAAAAGCCAACAAAAACAGCCAACATTTTCAACTGATCAAACAAGCCAACTAAAAAAACAACCACCAATAGCCAACATTCGATTGCCAAACACCCTAATAACAAAAACTGATAGGTGACTTTTGACTATCTTTTCTTGTAATTAATGAAGTATATAATCATCATAAAATATATTAATTCAGAATCCACTATGACATGTGGCACTTTTAGAATGAGAGTTGTGGAATTCCCATAATTCGCCATGTGTCATTGCTCATTATTCCTTAATTAAGTACTAATTTTCAATTTCTTAATTAAATAATGTTTTCTTATTTGCTCAATTATTAATTAAATATTATTTCTTATTTTCTTAATTATTATCAATAACTCTAGAGTGTAAATGTTGTTTCTCTTTTACTTCTTCATTTGCTTAATTAAAGTGGATTTCTTTTAAAATGTAATGTCTTTATATATATATATTAAATTTTAATTTTACTATTGTTGTATTAAGATAAAAAGTGTCAATAACTTACATTATATATATAATATTTATTTTAATTAAGTATGTAAATATTTTTTTCTATGATTATGAAATATTTTTTATGCTAACAAAAGATTATCAAAACAGTTAAAACTCCGTGCAGTGCACGGGCATTATACTAGTAATTATTAATAACGAAAACTCAAGAGATAAAACATTTGTCTTTATTGTACTTAGCAAAATTTAATGTCTAAATTTATGTCCACTTAATTTTTGACTCAGGTTTCGTTACTTAATTGAAACCGGCCAAGTTCACTTCCAATTTTAAAACACAATTCAATGAACTTCAAGGAAAAAAAAGAAAACAACATTAAAACATTTCAAATGAAATCAAGCTTTATGTTTTGATCATTTCTAATTAAGATTTTATAGGATTTGAACCAGTGGCAAAATGGTTAAAATTCACATATAAATTTGAAACTTTTACGGCCCGTTTGGTTAGTGGTACTAAATGGTGGTAATGGGAATGATTTATAGTGTAAAATTTCATCAAAACTTTTATGCCATTCCCATGGTAATGAAATTTTGATCACAAAAAAAATTTTTTGTTCACAAATTTCCATTACCACCTAATACCACATCTCCCATTGGTAATGCATTGGAATGAATTTTATGAATAAAATAAGATGATTGAAGGTTGTCAAGCATGACCATTAAAGTAGCCAAGAGATTTTTCAACCAAAATTACACTAGTTTTTCATTCCTATTACCACGTTTTATTACCATCTACCAAACGGGCCGTTATATGTATATATATAGGCAAAAAACTCTTGTTTTGGGCTCAAGGTCCCATTTATAATTGGGTCTCTTTAATTTAGTATACCACAATTAAATTTGTTTCTTTAAATTTTCTTAAAATATTATATTTTGAATTAAAAAATAGATAAGATTTTCAAGTAAAGTTTCTTAGAATATATATTTGTTTTATTACGTTGAAGTATTTTTAATAATTCCAAATTTCCTTTCTTCCAATGGCTTTTTCCCCTCGTGGGGTTTTTTATGCCGGCGGGTGTAAGAATGTATGATTCAGTGTTTTCTTTTTCTTTTCTTTCATATAATAATTTCAAATTTCCGAAAAAAAAAAGTATTTTTAATAATAATAAAGTTTATTTATTGAAACTTTAATTTCTAAAATATTAATTGTATCTCTATTTAAAATTTAAATTTTTATACATACTTTTATACTAACAATTTCGTGTATTGCACGAGTTTCTATAGTAGTTAGTTGAAAAGAAAGAAAGAAGTGATTGCCTTGTTTCTAGAACATATAAAAGATTTCACTAAAGAAAGATCTAATAATCTAGAATGAAATAAGACACATAGATATACTTGTTCCTTGAAATTTCCATGGTAGAGAAAGTTGAAATTGATGTTCAAAATTGACAATGATGGTATACCAATACCATCCTAATCCCTAATCCCTAGTCCCTATCTCTTCTCTTCTCCTATAATCTTATCTATCACATCCTAATTATCTTTATATTTAAGACATTTCAATAGCTATTAGTCTTCCAAACTTTAGGTCTTAATTGAGTAGTTAAGGCACTACTTGCAGCCTTTAGATATTTTTATTATATTCTTGCCAATTATTGGTGTTCTAATTGGTGTATGGAAAATGACTCCAATTTTACGTATAATGAGACTTTGAGACATTATTTCTAGAGGACGAACACTCATGAATCCAAAATTTATTATCGTTAATATGTGAGTTGTCTTGTCTTAGAGTAAAAAAGTGTATATATTTTCTGTTCAGATTAGGGCTGTTCAATGGGCTAGATATGGGTTGGGTTAGACTTAAATAAATACGAACTTGATTGGATAAGGGCCCTTTAAACATATTATGAGCTTTGAATGTGTCGGGCTTTTAAAGCCCTGTCTGGCCCAACTTGGCTTATTTTTATTACCAAAAATTTATTTTAATATCAATCTATCAATTTATGACAATTATATTATCAATTATAAATAATTAAATTTAAAAAATTTAATAATCCCTATTGAAATTTTCATTTATATTATTTAAATTATTCATTAGTTATGTTATTTACAAAGGCCAATTTTCGACCAGTAAATCTCATGGGAGACGGTCTATTCTATAGACGGAATACATAAAGCCCAGCCCTAAATATAACATAGTATATTTGGGGTTATAATAAATTATTTGGGGTTATAATAACTTATATTTGGGGTTATAGAATAGTACATTCGAGGTTATAATACCTTACATTTAGGATTATAACATAATATAATTGATATTATAATAAAAAAATCAGTTAAAGGAAATGAGCTGGCCCAATTTTGTGGTCTATCCTATAGACCGTCTCTTGTTAGATTTTGTGATTTTCGACCCTTATTGATCCATTTTATAGATCGTTCGTTTTAATTACAGCCCGTCTTGCATGAGAGCGTCTCACAGTAAGACGACTTCAAAACAAGAAGTCCATAAGCTAAAAGTTTCTAACATTGGGCTATTTAACCCAATTTTAAGACTTAAAAAGACTAATGTTTAGACTTAAAATTCTCCTTTCAACTTTAAAGTTGGATGACTCAAACATTAATGTTAATATTAAAAACTTTGAAATTGACATTTTAAATCTTAAAATTGTCCTTTTTGAGTCATAAAGCTAGCAAGTCAGAATATTAATTTATTGAGTCTAGGCTGATTGCACGGATAAAATGGTATCACACATCAAAATAATTAGAGTAGAGTATTGATTATTACATACTTCCTCTGTTTTTTTTTACTTGCACCCCAACATACTTTTACGCAGTCCAATGCGTTTGTCGGGTTGCTTATATCTAGAATTATACTCAACTAAAAATTATAAAAATTTGATATTAATAAAGTATTCGACGAGATGAATAAAACAAGATCCCACATGACTAGGTTTTTTTATCGTTTAATAGTCGCACTATGCAAAACACTATCAAATGATGAATAGTGTAAAAAGTGGAAATGGTGCAAGTAAAAAAAAACGGAGGAAGTATGTTAGAAGTGAACACTAATATCCAACTATGGAAAGAATTATATACTCAGACATTTGTTAATCAATTATTATATTAAAGTTTATTTGTTAATCAATTAACGTACTAAATTAACATCCGAACCTAACTTTAAAAAAGTGTATGAATATATAAAGCCATCAGGTCTTTTCTCTAAAAAAAAAAAAAAAAAAATTCTTACTTCTGACCGTCTTTCGAAAAGACGGCTCTTAAAAGCCCAGTTCAATTTTAAATATATTGTTACAACTCTAAATATAGATTTGAGCTTCACTTTTGAGAGTCGTCTTTATAAAAGACGGTCTCTCAAGAGAGCACTTATTCGCCTTACACAAATTATAAGACGATGGGGATGCTGCATCTGCATGTGGCTCAATGGATAGAGCATCTGCATGTGGAGCAGAAGGTTTGCGGTTCGACCCCTACTGGGCGCAGATATCAATTGGGGGTTTCTTGACTACGCGCATCTCTCTTTACTCTCTCCTTGGAAATACGGGTATAATTTGTCCGCATCTTTCAAGGAAAAAAAAACCCCACTCGGACCCTGCCTTGTACGGGATACCGAAAATGGGCCCATTTAGTACTTTCTATTTAGAAGAGGATTTCATAAAATATGGGCCTAAAAAATGTTAAACAAAAAACTGATCTAGGTTACATTAGTGGAACTTACAAATTTGGGCTCTTCGAGTCATCTTATCATAAAACACATTAAGCCTATATCTCTATAGAGATTTCTTTACTGAGCAAATTTTATATGTTTCATTGTGAAGATCCATACTAAATCTTATATCCAAAAATATATATTCAAAAAATCTTATTCTTAAATTTTTCACAAATTCTTGCGAGAGACGGTCTCTTTGAGACACCATCTCTAATTAGATCGGTCCGTTATATTTGTAAAATATTGTAAATAGACATTAAGAATGATGTAAATAACATTTACGATACTGAAAGTAGGAACTAAGAATACAAAAATAAACATTTAGGATAATGTAAGTAGGCATAAAACTACGGTAAGTAGTCATTAATCTTTAATGGGTTTGGCTTAAGATACGTCTTTCAAAGAGACGGTCTCTCAAGAGACTAACAGTTTTTTCTTCCTTTTTGTTATCCAATAAGAGAATCTCAAATCTTTTTTTTTTTCCTCTATTTTTTTTCAAACAAATAAATCTTTACGGCCTGTTTGTTTAGTGGTATCAAATGATGGTAATGAAAATGAGTTATAATATAAAATTTCATCAAAAGTTCCACATAATTTTCACGGTAATGAAACTTTGATCACAAAAAAGTTTTTTTGTTTACAAATTTCCATTACTAGTATCACCTAATACCACCTCTCCTAATGGTAATGCATTGAAGATAGCTAAAGGATTTTTTAACCTAAATTACACCATTTTTTTATTTAAATTACCATCGTTTATAACCACATACCAAATACCCCGTTAGTGTCCAATACCCATACCATCCCTGGAGTAACTCTAAAATGAACAAAATTGTGAAACTGGGAGTTAAGAAAATTGGGGGCGAGGTGCAATGCAATTGTACCTTTATTTTGTTTTAAGAAAGCACCGAGTTGTGGTATAGAGGCACGTGCCCCATTCCATAAAATGTCACTATTATTTTAACGCACTAACGTATTGTGGGGCCCAATCCCAGCTAATCCATCAATGGGCGTAGACTATGAGGGCCTCACTCACATCACAAGTACATACAATAACAATTTTTTATTCTCCATCTTTTTTTTTTTTTTTGAATTGTTTTATTCTCCATCTCTATATGAAGTATTCTAGAAACATTATCAAATGCTTTTATAATCAATGCTTCCAAAACCAAATTAAAGCAAATTTAATTTTGAAAACATGAAAAAAAACTTTTTAAATTTAGATTAATTTTAAAATTTTTCAATTTTATATTATTTTAACTTTTAAATGTTCTATTTACCTATTACCAAAAGCGCTTGTGACTTAATGGATAGAACATCTGCATGTGGAGCAGAAGGTTTGGAGTTCGACCTTTACTATGGGTAGCTGGGTAGGTATCAATTAAAAGGTTTCTTGACTGCGTGCATCTATTTTTACTCATTTCTTGGGGGGTATGATTTATCCGCATCTTTCAAAAAAAATTTTAAAAAAAACCCACGCAAACCTTGCCTTATGCGAGATATTAAAAGTGCCCTTTACCTTATAGATTGAGTTTAAAAGAGAGAGAATACTAAGTTAAAAAATCTTGTTTCAAGTAAGAGAATTATCCATAAACTTAGAGTAATAAAGTAAACAAAACCTTAGTACTTGTTTCATTTTCATCAATGTTGTGCCGTTCTTGTACTATGTTAGAGTTAGTACTAAAGCAATTATCAAAAACTAGAGCATACCCACTTTTAATTGAAGGTCAACTTATAGTACATATACAAAAACTATATACTACGCATATTAATCCTTAAAAATAATCATAAACAAGCGTAATTTGATCATTTAGACTCGTTAAATACCCACTTTCAATGATAAAAATACCAACTTCATCATAATTAAAAAATCTACTTTATTATTGTAAAACAACATAACTAGCGTTAAACATCAACTTCAACACATCAAATCACTAACTTCAGCATACTAAAATACCAACTTAAGTATACTAGAACACCAACTTTAGTATACTAAAACTTCTTCATATTTGGGACACCAACTATAAGCATTTAAAATACCAACTACATCATGCTATAATACCAAGTTTTTTTTTTTTTGGAAATTATAATACCAAGTTAAACATTATATACTACCAAATATAAAATTTAAACTATTCAAAACACCAACTTCATCATAATAAACACCAACTTCTTATTCTAAAATATCAACTTAGATAATATAAAACACCAATTTTAGTAAGTTAAGTTACTAACTACAAATTTGTTCAATCTTTCATTCTAATTTCATTTTGATGATTCTATTTAATTTTTCATGATGATTTGATTTGTTGGTTGAGATGATAAATATATGGTTGAATAACTGAATAATGTTGTTTTTCGATTTGAAATTAACACAATGTGCATAAGGGAGGAAGCCAACGTTTTTCCTTGAATGTGTTATTAACTTTCAGTTTTATATATTTATTTAATATTTTAAAAATTAAAGTATAGTGGAATAGGTCTCTATAAGAGCCTAAGAGACTGTCTTTCAAAAGACGAGATACCTGATTTTTTTTCTTTTAGTTTAGGGGCCTTGTTTCGGTTTTCTTTTGTAGTAGTTTAATTAGGTTTTCTATTTATTTTTTATTTTTACTTCAAAAAAGTTTTCACATTATTTTAAATATAAGTGATTGAACTTATAATCCTTTTTTTCTTACATAAACATAAAATCGCAGAACTGAATTCAAATAAATTGAAAATAGTAGAAATATGAAAGTGCAAATGATATATAGACCGAATTATATAAATATAACTGAACAAAATGAGTTAGAATCATATGCTTAATTAAATTGAAAAATAATATGAAACATAAATTAATAAGTTAATTATTAGTGTTACAATTATGTATTATATCCACTACTATCTAACATTCCTACTATACCAAAACTTAAGAGACTTTTCCTTTGATTTTTGGCCGGTCTTCCCTTGTTAAAGTAGCCTCAAAAAAAGGTAGTCTATAAACCACAAACCCAAATTTCCACTTCCCTTTCCATTCACATCAATTATACTATTTTGCTTAATCTTTAAGCTCACCCCCTTAAATTGGAGGATTTCAATCACTACCCTACCCCAAAAATAAATCCTACACAAAACCAAAAGAAATTCCTTAAAACCCACCAAGAAAAAAAGGCCAACCACCCCTAAAAACAACAATATGGCACTAAAAATGGCCATATGTTGTTTTACCAATTCTCTTGACACAAAAGATGAATTAGTTCATCCTAAGCAAACTCCTTCCCCTTCCCCTTCACCTCAAAGAGTACCTCATTTAGGCATAAATAACCATTTTAACTCCTCCGAAATATCGATCAACGAGCTTTCGAGCTCGATCCCGGGCTCGAATCTCCATGTTTTTAGCCATGATGAGCTTAGATTGATCACTAATAACTTTGCATTGAGTAACTTTCTTGGTGAAGGTGGGTTTGGGGCTGTTTATAAGGGTTTCATACATGATGATCTTAGGCCCGGTTTAGACCCTCAAGCTGTTGCTGTTAAGGTCTTGGATTTGGAAGGAACTCAAGGCCATAAGGAGTGGTTGGTAAGTTACCCCACTTTACTCTCGGAAAATACCCCTCAAAGTTTCGATTATTCATGGTTAATCAATAAATGAAATTATTGTAGAAAAATCACGAATATGTTGGATTATTCTAGGTAATTTTTTTAAAAATAATAAAAATTTGATATAAACAAAATTCCACCTGACAATTAATCATAAGTTAAGAGTGATAAATAGATAGTGTAATATTTGTAACGTTGCAATTAATTTTAAAAAAAGTTAATTGATTTTTTTTTTCTTTAAATGGAAATGAATGGATTATAATTTATAATTAAGTTAAGTACACACAATTTATGATGTAGGCTGAAGTGATATATCTAGGGCAATTAAGGCATCCTCATTTGGTAAAGCTAATTGGGTACTCTTGTGAAAATGACCAAAGACTTCTTGTGTATGAATACATGGCTAGGGGTAATTTGGACAAGCAGCTTTTTAGCAGTAAGTATATCTCTTTCTTAATTAATACATTATTAAATATCTCTTAAAAATCGGGTTAATTTAATAATTGAAAGTTATTTTATTTATTTTACTATTGTCAGAATGATTCAATTCTCACCATCTACACGTCTGTCTTTTCAATTTCAAAAAAAATATAGGACGGTCTATTCCATTACCATGGTTAACAAGAATCAAGATTGCATTACAAGCAGCAAAAGGGTTAGCTTATCTCCATGAATTGAATAAAAAACCAGTAATTTTCAGAGATTTTAAGGCTGCAAATATTCTATTAGATGCTGTAAGTCATTGATAAATCTTTAATTTTTCTTTTATTATATATATACCTCAGTTTCATAATACTTGCTACATTCAACTTTTATACGCAATTCAATGTACTATTTAGTTCATTTATATGTTAAATTATACACATTTAAATTTATAAAAATTTTATATTATGAAAGTATACGATTAGACGATTCAAACAAGATTCCACTTCACTATATTATTATTTACATATTAGCCGCAATATATAAAATAAGCTTAAACGATGATAAATTGTGCCCAAAAATAAAATGTAGCAAGTATTATGGAACGGAGGAAATATTAGTGTTGTTAATTTTAGTTAATGACTATTTAAGTATATTGTTTGTGTAGGATTATACTGCTAAACTATCAGATTTTGGGTTTGCTAGAGATGGACCAGAGGAAGATAAGACTCATGTGTCGACCAAAAATATAGTGGGCACTAAAGGTTATGCAGCCCCAGAATACATCATGACAGGTACTTTTTTTGCTCTTATCTATGGGCTCAATTTTGATCATTTTACCTTTTTTAATATTTAATGATAAAGATTAAAGATGAAGAAAAGCTAATGCTTAATTAATTTTCTGCTAAATTATTGAAAAATAAAGATATGTTAAAGTTTGGTATGTTTGGATAGATTTTCTATGTTTAGATAATAATTTTGGGCATATCATGTTTTCAAGAAAATAATTTAATGAGAAGCTTGTATTGTATTTTATTATGCTTTTTTGCATTGGTTTTGATGTCATGTTAAGAAATCTGATGAAAATAACCCATATGTGAATAATATAGTAGCTTTGTTGTGTATTAACCTAATAACGAATTTATCATGATGTTAGAGAAAACGGTTTCTGATTGATCGGAAAAAAAAAAATTTGTCTTCCATAAAAAAATCAATTTGCAAGTTTGAAAAGAATGGTATTCCAGCCAAATTAACAAAATGAGTTCAAATGTGAGGGGAGTTTTGGAAAATAATCTCACGTCGAAAAAATAAAGAAAGATTGACTAACATATATATGATTTAAGGATTGAACCTCATTGGGTACTTGTCAGTCAACTCTTCTGTTGCGTAGGTCTTGTGTACGATCCAAATTTATCAAAACCAACTCAATCCAAAACTTATTGAAGTCTTAATGTTATATATTCTATCACGTATCATTGATGAAAACGATTTAATTCGGATAATAACACATCATTTGAATATATCTCTATAAACCAGGTCACTTGACAACAATGAGCGATGTATACAGTTACGGAGTAGTCCTATTAGAGTTACTAACAGGAAGAAGATGCATGGATAAAAAGCGTCCAAAAAAAGAGCAAAGTCTAGTAGAGTGGGCAAGGCCTCTACTAAAAGACCCAAGAAAGTTGGAAGGCATAATGGACCCTAGATTAGACGGGCAATACTCAATCGAAGGGTCTAAAATAGCCGCAATGTTGGCTTACCAATGCCTAAGCAAACATCCCAAAACAAGGCCTACAATGAGTGCTGTTATCAAGATTTTAGAGCCTCTTTTAGACCTTAATGACATGTCTTTTGGGTGTCCTTTTGTTTATGTTGCACCTAAACAAGGTCAAGTAATAAACAACAAAGAGGAACAATTATTGTGTAGTAATGTTAAAGATAATGAGAAGGAATTTGGGGTGGAACCTAAAGGAGATGTACCAAATCAAGAACTAGAAAAGGTTGAAACAAGACAAAGTGATGAGGAAAAGAATAGACATAGGAATAGAAATAGACATCAAAGAAGGTCGAGGAGTTCTAGAGCGGTAATGTCTGATTCAGCTCTTTATAAAGCTCGATGAGATCATCTTGGCCGGCCCTAAGGATGGGCAAGAGGGGTCGTCGCCCAGGACATCATGTCAGAAAAGCGAAATTAATGGTTGTAAAAGGTTCATATAAGTTATAAATTGCAAAGGAAAAGGGCCCTAATGCCCTAAATATCTAGGGTCGGCCTGATGAGGTGATTTAATTTTAATCTAATTATGTTTGGATTATTAGAGAAAATGTGTATAAATTTTTAGTGAGAATAAGCCATGTTATATATGTTATTTCTTGTGGGAAATTAAAGTCTTGTATGGAAATAGAAAGTGACGAACTTGAATGTCTTATAGCGCGATTGTATGTGAGGGCATTAAGTTTAAAAAATGTTTTACATTTTATTATATTATTATGATACTTTTGAATATACTTTTTTTGTATTATTTGATTTAATTTGTACTTACTAGTCGTTTGTACTTCTGTTGGCTGTTTTACTAGATTCGCCACGTGTTTGTGTTTATAAAATTGCTACTTCAGAAAATAAATTCATAATTTTATATTTACAAAACTGGTGTAAAATTTTTAAAACTTTACAATAGTAATAGTTTTATATCAAAAATATTTTTAAAAGTAAAAGCAGCTAACGATGATCAAATCTAATTATCTATATTACCCCTACGTGATATACGGATACAACTTCGGAAAAAAAAATTAATAATGGGGAACGCACTTAGAAGTTAGATCAACCAACTTAAACTATGTTACTTGAAAGTCGGTAGTTTATATAGTAAAACTTAAGAGGGGTTTAAAAATAGATTTCACCACTTGATATTTTTTAATTTTATAATTGATCAATTTAATTTGACTCGACTTTAAAATAAATTTTAAAAATATGTATAAATCAATGTGGATACAAATCCGATTTTGAAATGACCTGAAATACATTATCCGAAATCGAACCAATGACCTAAATGAAAATCTATAAAACTAATTAAAACAAGTTCAAAGAAGATTTAACCTTACTTAAAAATGAACTTATAAAATTATAATAAGGACATAAAACTCAATTTTAAACCGACTTAAAACTTCTGAACCAAAATCGACCTGATGATTTGATTGAATAGATGTGAATAAAACAAATTAAGGCAAAGGGAGTATGATGAATTCACTAATATCAAGGTAATTAGTCAACCTAATAATAATGGGTTTGTATTTGTAGTCTTAAGCCAGTTAAGTTAGTGCGTAAGAGTACGTTGTTTAAATTAGTGGGGATTAATTTTTCAAAGTATAAAGTAAAGTTGTCTAATCTAAATTAGAAACTTGTGTACCAAAAATCAATTTAGATTTCATAAAGAAGCGTCGTTACTTTGCTTCCTCACCTACCAAGAAAATAATTCATGTCTACTTTTGCCAACAGTATAAGTGTTTGATTTTTTTATCTTGAGTGTTGACTTTTCTTTAAAAATAATGAAAAAAAAAAACCATCCCGATGTTCCGTACAAGGCAGGGTCCAAGTGGGGGTTTTCTTTTTCTTGAAAGATGCGGACAAATCATACTCATACCTCCAAGGAGAGAGTAAAGAGAGATGCGCGCAGTCAAGAAACCCCCCAAATTAATACCTGCGCCCAGTAGGGGGTCGAACCCCAAACCTTCTGCTCCATATGCAGATGCTCTATCCATTGAGCCACAAGCACTTTTAAACAAGGTAGGTCGAAAGAGTGAATCCAAACTTTTTTATAAAAAAATAATTATATTCTAATTAAGGCACAATTTAGTTTTAATTTTTCTTTATTGAAGAATGTACAATAGAATTTTACTACCTCCGTTGTAATGTACTTGCAAGTTGTAATATTTATTTTTTCACACAAAATTGGATAATATTAATCTTTGCATTAGACGAATCAAATGCGATTTCCCTTGACTATATTTTAGCTTATAGATTAAACACTAATAGCTGTAGGAAACAGTATATTTTAGGATATTGTCAATATTTAGGCAATCACTTGTTTTAGGAAACGGCTTTATTTGGGGCTGATCTCATGTATCTTTTCCTTTATTATCTTGCTGTAATATTGTATATATAGGGCTGTATTTCTGCCATAATAATATAACCAAGATTAAAACCCTAAACACTTGTCTAATTATTTCCGCATTATTACTTTTATCATGGTATCAGAGCCAGAGTGACAAGAGGTCACAGGTTCGAATCTCAACCACCCCTCATTTAAAAAGTGGAATATTAGCGCCATGTATGAGGAGGGCATGTGCTGCATCCACACTTCTAGCCCAAAAGGGCTCTCGTGTGAGGGGGCGTGTTAGAGTATATAACATATCCTGGGGCCTCAACCATCAGCTTAAGCTTTTGGTTGAGTTGGTTCCTTGCCACAAAACTTTCCATATATGAGTATTTATACTCATAATCCCACAAACCCTAAAATAAACCCTCCAAACCCACCTTTTTTAACCGGCCAAACAAAAACCAAAAAAATAAGCCCAATTTTTCAAGCCCAAAAACAACCCACAAATGGCCTTGGACTGATTTGCCAACCTTCACATTCTCAATGGATATTTGATTGTGGGGCTACGGATACAATGACGTTCGACCCTCACGATCTTATATCTCTTGGAGAAAAAACCCGAACCCACATACAAACAGCCAATGGGGAGAGTATTGAGGTTGAACAAGCGGGTCCTGTTAATATTTCATCGTCCTTGCACTTAAAAAATTGTCTTTTAATACCCAGCTTGTCTCATAAATTATTGTCTATCAGTCAGCTAACTAAAGAGTTAAATTGCACTGTTCTCATGACTTCTACTGATTGTATTGTGCAGGACACTCGGACGGGGAAGATCCTTGGGCGTGGTATTGAGCGAGGAGGCTTGTATTATGTGGACGAGGAAACTCATAAAGGTCAAACTTTGCTTACTCAAGGGTCTAATAAAGAGCAACTATGGATGTGGCATAGACGTCTAGGTCATCCTTCATTAGGGTACTTAAAACGTCTTTTTCCGTTATTTAGTAGTTGTAATGAAACATTAAATTGTGAAGCCTGTGTGCTTGCTAAGAGTCATAAACAGTCATATTCTCCTAGTATGTCTCGTAGTACTAAACCTTTTGATTTAATACATTCTGATGTTTGGGGGCCAGCTCCGTTATTTAATACCCATTGTTTTTCATATTTTGTTACTTTTGTGGATGATTGTACTCGTATGTGTTGGGTGTATTTTCTTAAACATAAAGCTGAGGTTTTCGATGTTTTTGTCCGCTTTTATAATATGCTTAAAACCCAGTTTCAAACACAACCTAAAATTCTCCGATCCGATAATGGCAAAGAATACATTAACCAAAAATTCCAAGACTTTTTCTCTACCCATGGCCTTATCCACCAATCTACCTGTCCGTATACTCCACAACAAAACGGAGTAGCGGAAAGGAAGAACCGTACACTTCTAGAGATTACCCGTGCCTTGATGTTTGAAGCCCAAACCCCTGCTCATTTCTGGCCCGAAGCTATATCTACTGCAGCCTACCTTACTAACCGTCTACCTACAAAAACCCTTCAGTTCAAAACCCCTCTCGATACCCTCCGATCTCACACTTCTATACCTCCATCTCATTCCCTTCCTCCCCGAATTTTTGGTTGTGTTACATATGTTCATCTACCCACACATACTCGTCATAAACTCGAACCTCGTGCCATCAAATGTGTCTTTCTTGGGTATGGGACTACACAAAAAGGTTACAGATGTTATGATCCCCTTCATCGGAAAATGTATACTACCCTTGACTGTGATTTCTTTGAAGACTCTTACTACTACTCCCAGCTTAGTCTTCAGGGGGAGACTAGGAGTGAAGATCTAAGCTGGTTAATACATCCTTTTGCTCTAGACCACAAAGAGAAAGTAGGAAAACCTGCCGATGTTGCCACTGAAACATTGATACTTCCTCCTTCTCCTATCATGCCAACTCCGTCTGAGGTGTCCACTGAAGGTGCTGATATAGAGGTAATTTCTGAGCCTCCTCATGGTGATTATGTTACTACTGATGACAATATTCCGTCTCCTGTTCCTCCTGTTATTCCTGTTGTTCCTTCCATTGATGACACTTGCAGATATGAGCTCCCTCCTAGGAGGACTAGGGGTGTTCCCCCAAAGCGATATGATCCTGAGTTTGAGGCTCAGAGATCCAGATATCCTGTTACAGGTGAAAGTGAGAAACTGAGTAAAGCTGCCATTGCCTTCAAAGCCTCGCTCTATTCCAATACTATTCCTCGAAATGTGGATGAGGCGCTTCAGGATCCGAAATGGCGCAAGGCCATGGAGGATGAACTTGCTGCTCTTGAGAAAAACAGAACGTGGGAAAAATGTGTATTGCCCAAAGGGAAGAAAACTGTTGGCTGCAAATGGGTGTTCACAATTAAGTATCATGCTGATGGAACGATCGAGAGGTATAAGGCCCGTCTTGTTGCTAAAGGGTACACACAGACCTATGGGATTGACTATTCTGAAACGTTCTCTCCTGTTGCAAAGATCGATACTATAAGAGTTCTGTTTTCAGTAGCTGCTAACAAAGAATGGCCCTTGTATCAATTTGATGTCAAGAATGCTTTTCTCCATGGAGAAATTGAGGAAGAAGTGTTCATGAGTGCTCCCCCAGGATTCGCAAGTGGTTATGGTGCTAATGAAGGGTGTAGACTAAAGAAAGCTTTGTATGGTTTGAAACAATCTCCTAGAGCTTGGTTTGGGAGATTCACTGCTGCTATGAAGAAGTTTGGGTACCGACAGAGTAACTCAGATCACACTTTGTTCCTTAAGAAACGAGGAAACCGGATCACTTGCCTTATTATATATGTGGATGATATGGTTATTACAGGAAATGATGAATGTGAGATTAAGGAACTTAAGAGGAAGCTCTTCCAGGAATTTGAGATGAAGGACTTGGGAAACTTGAAGTATTTTCTGGGAATCGAAGTCCTAAGGTCTAGGAAAGGGATCTTCATAAATCAGAGGAAGTATATACTTGATCTCTTGGCAGAAACGGGCATGATAGACTGCAAACCAGCTGAGACTCCAATAGTTGTGAATCATGGGTTACATACAGAACCAGATGGGGAACCAGCAAACAAAGAGCAATATCAGAAACTTGTGGGAAAACTCATATATTTATCTCATACTCGTCCTGACATCTCATACGCAGTAGGGGTAGTCAGTAGATTCATGCATAGACCCCAAGTTCAGCATATGGAAGCAGTTATGAGAATCATTCGGTACTTAAAGAGGACAAGCAGTCGAGGAGTTTTCTTTAGAAATAATGGTCATTTGGATCTTATGGCATACACTGATGCAGACTGGGCTGGAGATAAAGATAGTAGGAGATCCACATCGGGGTACTTTACACTAGTAGGAGGAAACTTAGTCACTTGGAGAAGCAAGAAGCAGAATGTTGTTGCCTTGTCTAGTGCTGAAGCAGAATACAGAGGTATTGCTAAAGGAGTAACTGAGATTCTTTGGTTGAGGAAACTACTATGGGAATTGGGATTTCCTCCTAAAGGGGCATGTGAGTTGATATGTGATAATCAGGCATCGGTTAGTATCTCTAACAATCCAGTTCAGCATGATCGCACTAAGCATGTGGAAGTAGATCGGCATTTCATCAAAGAGAAGCTCGAGAATGATATTATCAGTCTTCCTTTAGTTCGTTCTAAAGATGAACTTGCAGATATTCTGACAAAGGCAGTTACAGCTGAAGCATTTGAAGATGTACTGAGCAAGTTAGGCATTGGAGACCCTATGACCTAACTTGAGGGGGAGTGTAGGAAACAGTATATTTTAGGATATTGTCAATATTTAGGCAATCACTTGTTTTAGGAAACGGCTTTATTTGGGGCTGATCTCATGTATCTTTTCCTTTATTATCTTGCTGTAATATTGTATATATAGGGCTGTATTTCTGCCATAATAATATAACCAAGATTAAAACCCTAAACACTTGTCTAATTATTTCCGCATTATTACTTTTATCAATAGCAAACTAAGAATGATGAACCATTAATTTATCTACCTTTCCCCAAGAAAAACCCAAATTTAAAGGGTACTTTTTTATTACTAAACTAAATATATTTATTATTTTAAGATTTAAGATGAATAAGACAAAATTAATTTTTATTTAATTGTTGTATAACTTGATCATACCCAAATTATTATGACTAAAATATTTGGGTTATTGAGAATTTTCATGTTATAAAAGTTGGGTGTAATTAAGATACATGTGTTTAAATAAAATATTAAAATAAAATACCTTTGCAATAGATAAAACAAAAGTGAATTAATGTGCTGGTTTAAACATGCGCTACAGCCTACACAACTATGAAGTTCAAACACCTATTAAAAAAATGAAGGATTAGATTGAAATTAAATTTAAATAGAAATTTATTAATTGATGTCAAAAATGATTTACATGAAGATTAAAAAGCGCTAGAAAATGATAAACCTATGAAGTGATTTGTGACCGTTCATATATATTTGCTGCTGACCACTAGAAAAAAAAACTATTTATATAGTGTTATGGAACAAGTATTTTATTTTAAATTATATATTTTAATCATGAAATCAAAAATAAAGAATTTAAAAATGACAAGATTTGAATAGTTTCAAATTCAAATTTGAAAATTTTTGATTTTAATTTGGATTTTTGGCTTATTATTGGTCTTTTAACTTTGTCAAACAATTACAAAATATTTCTTATATGGCTTTTCAGCCAATAGAGTAGCTGGATTTTAAGCAAATATCAAAAGGTTATATTCATAGCTTTTTCATTAGACTTTGGCTTTATGATCCATTTTAATAAATAAATAGCAATTAATAATTAATTTTTACCAAATATATCAACTTATACTTTCAATTAATTTAATCCGTCAACAACCATTTATCTAACAAGTCTTTATTATATGGTCGAATTCGGAAAATTAATAAAGGTCCTAAAATTGTACATGAATGAGTTACTATAAATTAAACCTAGTTGGCCAAAGCCCGACACAAGCTAATAACTAGCACAAAATAACACTTAAAAATGAATGAGAGCCTAGAGGTCCTAAAATTGTACATGAATGAGTAACTCTTTATTATATGGTCGAATTTGGAAAATTAATAAAGGTCAAACACTCAATTTTTTGAAATTGTGTTAGAATCAATTTGATTGTCTTTCTTTTATATGCCTGATTAGTGCTTACAATTAATATAAGACAATAGTTGATGAGGAAGTGTAGGAACAAAGGCTATAAAAGTCTTTAATATACTTCACATATGTGGAAGATCGAACATCAGTAACATAGTGGATTGTGGACTTGTATATAATGCTTGGTGGATGATTCTCCTAATACTCCCTCCTATTCAGCACAATTGTCCCATTTGACTTTTGGCACTATTCATTCATCACTCTTAATTTGTATTTTACTCTTAATCTATAAGTTAAAACATAGTCATGTGGGATCTTGTTTGATTCGTCTCAATACAACGATTATTAATATCAAATTTTTATAATTTTTAATTAACAATAATTGGAGATATTAAGGGTTAAAATGTTGTCTCGGCATGTGTGAAAAGTCAAATGGGACAATTGTGCTGAATAGGAGGGAGTATCATATTGTTTTACGAAAGAGTAAACCTTATCAAATGTGTATGCAAGTCAACGCTCATTACAGGGTTTTGTAGCCCGATCCCATGAGTGCACCATGAGTGCGTCCACACAAGTGGCCCACAAAGTGATTATGTGATGAACTGTCAACGCCTAACAAAAAGACCACCAGCAGTGAATGTGATCGATCTGATCTACGCTTCGTACGAGACATTTGGAGTGAATTTGTAGGAGAGGCAAAGTTGAGTAATGAAGCAAGATGTCAGATAAATGGTGGTCCTTTAATAAACAATAGACATGACAATTGACATAATGATCATCAAAACTAAAGTAAAAGGACAAGCATAAACATGTTCCAAGGATAAGCTATGCCTATGAGTAAGAATGAATCCATGTCACATACTCACACATACATACTCATCATCATAACATGGACCCTTGAGTTAGTGTAGTGCATGTTCTTATGTATGCTCTTGCTCATTATAAACACATACATGGGAATGGCATGTAATGTAATAATGGGAGAATAAGGACCCTACTAGCTCCTATATATGTGTCACTCATGGCTTAGACATATCACTCATAGAAATGTTTATCGTGCTATTTTTCATTTAGGTAGAACTTATGTTTAATGCGCTGATGATAAACAAGTACTGGATAAGTATATAACACTAACATTATCACAAAAAATTGTGATGACTTTAGTGATAGGCAATGCAAATTAAGCAGCAAGCTGCGGAACCAACATGACTCAACGGCATATTGCTACATCTCAAGATTTAGATGTTAGTTGTCGTTAGAAAGACCAGGAGATTCGAATTATCACTAAAAACACAATATTCCAATTTCCAAAGTTGAATGAGAAATATCAAGTCAAACATCTCAATTTTTATCGGAGCTTATAAAATTTGTATAAATAAAGACCAAAATCAAGATCGTACCTTGAATGTACTAAAAAAGTAAGAAAAGATTTTTAAAGTGATAATTTAATAATAATTGTGTAATTGTCGTGGAAATCCATAATTGTATAAGAATCAAATTACCAAATAAATAAATATATTACATTTGATGTAAATATGTTAAAAAATAAATCATTTAATTAAAATAGAAAGGAGTGTATGTTAAAAAAAAAAAAATAGAAAGGAGTGTAAACGTGGAGGAGAGTACTTGTAATATAGCAAGTCAATCTATTACTATTACTTCGTAAAATTTTGTCTACGCATTAAGAGCCTCGTTAGAGAAGCCAAAATGAGGGAGACAGGCACTCATTTTTGGCTTTAGTTGTCCTTTAAACATGGTTGTCCTCATCTATCTATTACTATTACTAAAACAAAACACTGTGATATCATCACTTTTTAAAATTACTTATGTGTCACTCTTTTAATAAAAGATTCCCTCTAAAATTTAATAATGACATTATTGTTATAATACAATTGTTAATATCTTTGACTTTACTACTTTCTAAATATGACTATAATATTATTCATATTGATTGATTCTTTACTTTTGAGGTCTCATCATTATTAAATGTATTAGAAAGTCATAGAAGTAGTTTAATTTCAAGTTTTTTTAATAAAATCTTTATAATGTTTTTTATTAAATGAAGTATATGATATTTTGAGATGGTTAAAACATTAAGCCGTAAATTTTTTTATTTTTTTGTTTATACAAATATGTCGGAAATTTTAATAAAATCATGCATCACACAGGCATAATCTAGTTCATAAATAAAATGATAAACAAAGCGTAGAATAAGAGCTAGTCAACTTAAAAACTTAATTAGAAAAAATATTACTCTAAAATATCTTGTATAGTACTAATGCTAAAATGTAAATAACTGTCATTAGTTTTTCTTTAGTTTTTAAGTATTAAAATTATTTGGTAAATGACTTTTAATAACTGAAAAGTATTTTTAAGTCAAATGAAAAGTGACTTTTAAGTCAAAAATAATACTACTATAAATAGCTTTTATTGGCGTTGAATTTTTGACCAACTTATTCTTTAATAAATAATTAATAGTCAAGTATTAATTTTTATCAAACATATATATTCATAAGAATTTTCTTAAATATTTGATTTATCGATTAATACTAACCCTCCCTAAAAGAAAAAAAAAATTAGCATTACACCTCTAATAGGACTCCATACTCATTACCAATAGTCCTCCTCCTCTCTACTATTCCTTGGGTCTGGGTCCAACTTTATTATATAAATCTTTTATTAAGTTTGGTATGAAATCGTCTTTTTATGAGATGGATACATATAATAAGCTAATGTCTTTAATTGATCTTAAAAAAGTGGTCACGTTAAAACTATAAGTGGTCATTTTAAAATTATAAGTGATCATTTTAAAGTTATAATAAGTCGCTTTAAAATTGTAATAAGTGATCATATAAAAATATTATGATCATTTTAATTTTTAAGGTTATAAAGTCATGGCATGGGTATATTCTTTCCCCACTTCTAAAAGATTCTTAAAATCCGTACTAAATATAGTGCTTTTTCTCCTTTAATAATTTTATTTTTTCGCAAAATTTATTCCGATGTATTACCATTCGAACATGTGGTATTAGGTGATAATGGAAATTTGTGAACAAAAAAGTTTTTTTATGATCAAATTTTCATTACCATTGGAATGACATAATACAAATCATGAAAATTTACACTACTAATCATTCTCATTACCACTAATTAGTAGCGTTAACCAAACGGGCCGATAGTGATGTTAGTTAGTTGATATGAAAATTTTGACTCCTCAATCTAAAATTCTGACTTCGCCTCTAATATAAAATTTAAAAGTAAAGCATGTAATGTAAGCTTAAACTCTATATTGATTGAATTGATGAGATGTGATCAACCCTTTAAAAAAGATTAAGAGAAGAAATATAAGTCCAATGAAATAGTGAAATCTTATATTTAATCCTCCCTCATTATTATTTTATTTATGTGAATACAAGAAAATAGGGTTGTTCCAGAAACGAGGAAAAAAAGGAGATAATCTGAACCTCAAAACAAATTCAATAATTTACGGCTGACTTAAGGTCAACACGCATTAATATGTGTATTATACCATTTTACTCATTTATCTTCAAAAAGTATGATTTTGATTTATGAATATCAATGTCCTTATCATATTCTAACCTTTGCGATTTTTAATAACAGAACTAGGGGTGTCAATTCAATCCGAATCTGACTCTAATTCGATTCAATTTGAGAAAAATAATTCGATTTGAGTCCGAGGAAAAGTGATCCAACTCCAACTTTACGATCCGAGTCCGAGTTAGAGACGGACCGGAGTTGGACTTTATTAAAAACCCGACACTCCGACCTTGAAGCAAATCCGACTTCAAATTTGACTTTTACACCAATATTTTGTTTCTTTAACACTCTAGACGCGACTAATTCAAACTTTGTCATACTAATTGTACTTTTTGATTTTGAAAAACTACTTGTTATTTTTATTTAGGTTAATCAATCATAATACGACAAATCAGATCAAGAGAAATAAAATATGTCAAACCAAAATGCGAGAAAGTTTTGTTAAATTGTATTTGAAAAATTATTTTGTTATTTTTTTATGCTTTAAAATCATTAATACAATATCACAACGATACTGTTTAATAATAATCTGACTCCGTTGGAGGTCCGAGAGTCCGAGACCAGGCAAATTTGGAGTATGCATAATCCGACTCCGAGTGGAGATGGACTGAAAAAAAAAGTCCGACTATTATCCGGAGCAAAGTCGAAATATGTATAATCCGAGTCGATTCCAACACATTGCCATCTCTAAACAGAACAGGAAGGCTTTAGGAAGTTGTCCCATTATGAAAATTTAATGCCAAAACCTCATTCAAAAAACATCGACATGGACAATGTCATATATATATATATATATATATATATATATATATATATATATATATATATATATATATATATCGCCCTATTTAACTATTTTTTCATTATTATTTAATAGAAGAAAATAGTGAGAAAGAAAATACAAGAATTGAAAGGAATAAATAATCCCCTATTTGAACATAAAAATAGAAGAGGATGAATTTTAAAGAAATGTTAAGATTACAATTTATCCAAAATGAAAAGATTTAAAACGAAATTGAAGCACACATTCCTCTAATACAAATTCTTACTAGAGATTGTCTTTTGTAAAGACGGCTCTCAAAAACCCAGTGCAATTCTAAATATGTATTGTTACGATTCTAAATATAGACTTGGGTTGTACTTTTGAGACTCGTCTTTACAAAAGACGGCCTTTCAAAATAGACCCTGGTCTCCTAACCCTTTTCTTTTCATTCCCATATCTCCTAAACAAACAATAAAAATTTACCTTCATTTCTCTTGCCTAACTTTCTCTTCCTTGCCTACGCCTCTCCTTTATGTTCTTAAATTTGCATCCATAAGTTTTAGTGTTCTTTTTATATCATTTACGCAATTTTAATAAACTATTTTTAAGGGGATTGAGGAATTACTTTATTAATCTTTTGTTTTTTGTAGAACTAGTGTTTTCCAGAAGTATTTAGGTGAGTTAAAATTCAATCAGTTTAAAAATGATATGAATCGACTCAACATTAACTAAAGCATAAAAATTAATAAAAATTATTGTTTATGGTGATCTTAAAACTATAAAATACACCTCATATATAAATTTAATAGCCCAATAAATATAAATTATAAAAACATAAATTCCTTATTTTAAGGTCAATAAACTCATAAAATGCCTATCCTCACTCAAAGCCCGATGGATGACCAAAAAACACCCTAGTGAATGCCCACAAAAATTAGAAATGTAAATTAAATCACTTTTGTCCATTATACTTTTATTTTTTTGTTTAAAGCGTTAGGTTTGAACACGTTCACTTTATTCCATCTTTGTCTTATCTATTATTGACTAATAATATTGGAACACATCTTTATAAAAATTTTGTTTTATAAGACTAAAGAGTACAAAACTTTAGGAAAAAATTTGAAAAAGTTTAAAAAATAAATTAAACAACTTTATAAATTAAGCTGAATCTTACAAAAATATGTCACATTTATCAAGCATTATTTAATTTGTAAAAATCAAAAAGTTGAAAAAGTTAAATTCGATAATGATAAAGTGTATAAAGCATATTCTATGCATCAAGATGGGACAAGTGAAATACTTCCTTCGTATGACTATTAATTTATAGTTGATATATCAATTGGATCGTGAACTGAATAGATGAAATCAAAAGAAAGAAAAAATCTATAGACGATACTTATTCTAGAAAAAAAAACATATAAAAAATGGGACAGACCATAATAAAATTAGGTGCAAATTAAATTAAAAAAAGAGAATAATAGAAATAAAAAAGTTAGATAGACACATGATGATATTTTTCTTAAATAAGTATATTGCATCTAAAAAGAAAAATTAAATGTCACTTAGCATGATAGCATCTCGACGAAACTCCACGTCTTTTACTAAAAGGGATGGTGCTAACTGCTATGTATTTACAACAAAAATTAACCATATTTGTTGGTAAAAATAGGATTTGAAAGCGAATGGAAGGGATTCCGAGCAAACCACCTTAATCCTTATCCCATCAATTTTCCAAGAACTTGGCAAAGGGGCCAGGGTGAGCCTTCAATAAAATTTGTGTTTAGATAGCAATCTAGAAGGAGAAACAGATATTATTTCGAGCGTCGAGAATCGCCACTACCAAGCAAGCATTAAGAGTAAAACGGTTGGTCGCTTGGGCCACTGCTAGGGCAAGCAAGGCAAAAGCGAGAAGAAGGATGTGGAGGTTTCTCGAGCATGCATTTGAAAAGGTTCAAGGCAGTAAGCCTAGCTTGAAGGAGGTACAAGCAAGTACGACTGGGACAAATGTTTTGGATCTAAAAGTGATCAAGAACTTCGTTTTGGACGCGTCACATGTAGCTAGAACAAGCAGAAAGAGTATCTTCCAATGGTATCATGCTTGGGCTTGTTAAGTTAGAGGTGCTCGGAGCCTCGGACAAACACATGTCGTCCAATGCATGGTTTTAGCGAATACATGCAATCTGACCTTTGTAGAGATCGAGAAATGGTTATTTCGTCACTTGAGATGTTCATATCCATATGAGATTTTTAACATCACATATTAATAAATACATACCACAAAACTGCAAAAGAAATTTTTGAGATAACACATTTCTGCAAATTCAAAAAATGCCTTTGTATGATTTCATTTAGGATGTGTTGTAAAATTTTCAATGGATTTCAAGGATCTTGGATACCTCTCCCTAAGTACTGAATGTTCGGCTAACCACTAATAGAGTAATGAACCTCAAGTACACTTGCTTGCGTCCCCCGCCCCCTCTCTTTTTTCCGGTTATTTTTTGTTACATCTCCAAATGGCACAACAAATCGAAGATATACTTATCCGACAAATCTAACCAACGCAGCTATAATTAACAAATAACTCATAGCTGAATGCTAACTCACTGATGACAAATAGAAGTTGATTCGGCCTCGGAAAATCTGCATCTTTCCGTTGTAATATCAAAATGATGTCTTTAGCTTTCCGTATCATACCAGACAAAACTGCTTCCAGGAATTTACACCTGTCAAGGGAGTAACAAAAATTAGCTCGGACTGCAAGGTGAGGAAATAATGCAGAAAAAATGTTTAGGTGATATGATATTTTACCTCGAAATCAAATGATAAAACTTAAAAAATATTTAATTTACAGCGAAGAAAAGAAAACCTGCGATGTGAAATGACATTAAGGACTGCATAAGGAAATTTGCCAAACAAAATAGTATCACAGAAAATAGGAGTTCAAAAACAAGAATAACTGACCTGTGCAGAAAACAGCAGAGCTATAATGGTAAACAAAATGACATGGAACAAAACTTTAAATATCCGCCTTCGAGTATGCTATCTGAAAACAAGGCTTCCGTTCTGCTGTTGTCTTAAATTTTCGATAAGGGACTGGTAGAACAATTTAAAAGCTTTGGTGTCATTACTCTGTAAAAATACATATAATACCCTGATTAGGAGAAACTTGTAGAGAAGACATGGAAACCAAAAATAGAAAAAGCACCAGGTAGGTTCCAGGCAATAAGGTTTAGGAGAAACCTAGGCCATACAATACACTGACATCAGCTATAGAGTGAAAGTAAACAGTTTCAGTAAGAGTTTTCGTCACCTGCAGTTTCTGTCGATACTGCTCAGCCAACTCTTGGGGGCAGTGAGTAGCAAGATAACCCTTGGATACAAAATTAGCTAGGAAGGTGTCGCCAAATTTCTCATACATAACCTTCTGGGCTGTTATTATTTCCCCGAATAAAGCAAGCTGGAAAATGAATGAGAAGCCGAGTATTAGGAATCATAAGCTGCACAAAACTCATACGTTTGATCATTTGATACTAGCACCAAGTTTTCAAGTTCTATGGATTTACTTATGTGACCTGTTTGGTAGCTATCCATAAACGTGGTAATGGAAACATCTTGTGTAATTTTGGAAGGAAAGTCACATCCCAATGGACATGGTAGAAAACTTCATTTCATTCAAGAATGTTCTTTCATATTTTTCATTCCTGCCTAATGCCACTTACTGTTTACTTAAATGGTAAATGGATGTGTGAAAATAGACATTGATTGTTTCCTACAAAAACATGTGTTCATTTCAGATACCACATTCTTTAACAACTTTCCTGAAAAGCCTATGAAGTATATGTAATAATGAAATTCTCTTGTATCTTTGTGATAAAACTTCTCTTCCTACATCTGCATCCCTCATTGAGAAGAGAGGAAGGAAAGCATGTGCAGTACACTATCTGAAACTAAACAATAATCTGATCTCCAGACAAGCCCTTCAAGCTTCACAGAACATTGTGGCAGCTTTCCCAATGATTATCTAAAGATTTAATAAACTAGATCTGTCCTGAAACATTATGTAAATTACAGGTTGATGGTCATTTACAACATAAGTTAATTAATCTTCGGTTAACCTCCAAAAAAAAACCTGTTATTCCTAAATGTACAAAAAGGCTGAAAACCTTGAGCAAAAAATCTTGAAAGATATTTCAGTAGAACTACATATATAATGCTGGAATATACACATCAGAGCTTAAACTTGTGACACTCTGCTTTATACCAAAAGCAAAAGCAAAAGCAAAAACTAAGACAAGTATCCCTTGAAAAGACGACCAATGAATTACTTCCTCTGATAACAATAAACAGGCAAGGGCTCAACCAAATTCCTTATCCAGTCTGGCCTCGAATACAAAGCAGATGGCTCAGAAGCATAGTCCTATTCTTGTCCAGCCTAGTTTGCCAAAAGCAAATTACAAATGAAGTTGAAATGTACTTCCTCGGTTGCCAAGTATTTTGATAGTTGAAACATATTCTATGTATTTATAGCTATGGTTGAACTCTCACTAGAGAGGCTTGCTTACCCTATGACTTCAACTGGGAGGGAAGTGGGAAAGCTACTCCCAAGTATTTGGAAAACTTCTCAAATGTTGCAAGCTGCAACATTTTCTAATTTCGTACTTTTGGGTGTTAAACCCCCTCTTTCTCTTAAATTTTAAATTGAAATGAAGATCACCTCCTCACTTAACCACATGGGCAATTCCAAATTTTCATTTCTTATTTTGTGTCAGAGAAACATTGCAACCATTTGAATACGGAGGAACCGAGGAAGTGGATAAACAGAAAATAAGTTGGGCAAGAGAACGAAAGATAACAAGTGGGGCAAATATTAAACATGTAACATTGAAGTTCAGGTGACCTCAAACTCAATGCCAACCATGGTGGAATGGACCGGTGAAGACCTGGACCTAGTACATCCATATTTAAGCTAGGCACAACATACTTGGTTTCACCTAACTTAGCCCAGTGCTCTTCATCTAGATCCCAATACATGCAGAATACAAATCTACATTCATTTCAAGAGCTCAACATTCAACAGCATGTTCGATTTATGAACAAACTCAAATCCCTACTACTGTCCCATTGATATAAACCACATTCTTATGTTTGTAGCTGACCACATAATCTCCGATAAAGGCTACCACTATTACTATGTTTTGATATGAGAAAATTAAGGGAAAGAATGGGGAATGGGCAGATAACAATTATGTCATTTGGATACCAAAGAGGAAGGGAAGAAAATGTCGGGAAGGGAATTGGAAGGAGGAACTCCTTAATATTTTAGATAATAATTAACTTCCAACATTGGAAAGATTTGGAAGAAAGACACAACCATCTTCCTTCCTCTTCCCTCCCCTTCCCTTCCCTTCCCTTCACCTCACCTTATTTCCTTTCCTTACATGTTATCCAAATAAAGTGTATATCATGAATCATTAAAGACCAAATAGTCACTATGAAGTCGCATCCAACGAGTAGCAGCAATAGGCAACTACACTCAACAAAAGATTAGCCTCAACAATTTAAAAAGCTAAATTTGAAGATCCAAACTTTGATTTTCCTATAATAATCTCAACATTTGATTAACCATGAATAATCCCAGAATCCCAACTATAAGGGGTGCTTGCTAAGAATGCACAAAGGTAACCTCTTACCTATACAACAAGACATTTTGCATAAAAAATTAAAAAAAAATTAATACTCCCTCTATTCTTTTAAGTTTGTCCACATTACTATAACGGGCAGTTTCATAAGTTTGTCCTATTTAGAATACTTTCCTATTTTGGAAAGTTTTTAAGTTTCATACACTCTCATAATCCCTCATTTAACCCTCATTTCTCTCTCATAATACCAATACAATTATTAATTCACACCACTATTTTAATAAAATAATGCCCACTATCTACCAAGATTTCACCTTTCTTAATAAAATAATACCCACTATCTATAAAGATTCCACCTTTTCTAATAAAATAATACCCACCATCTACAATGATTCCACCTTTCTTAATTTGTGTGAAATCTTTAAATAGGACAATCAAAAAAGAACGGAGGGAGTAGTACAAAATTAAATTATAAAAAAATCATAAAAATTTTAAAAATTAAAAAGAGGAATAAAGTAAGTTTATTTTTGATTTTTAATATTTTTGATTTTTATTTTATTTTTCTTATTTTTTGTGTGTGTGGCAATTAACCTGCACAAATCGGGCACCATTTAGGCATAGGGGTGAAACTTATTCGGATTAAAACCGCAAATCGAACTAGACCAAATCGAATAACAAATATGGTTTGGTGATTTTTAAATTTGGTTTGGATTAGGTTTGAAAATTCAAAAACCGAAATATTAAGGTTTGGATTAGGTTTGGAATTTTCAAAAACCGCAAACCGAAATATTTAAGAAATTACATATAGCCCACTAACATTAATGTATTAGCCTAACCCCAATACATTCTAAACCTAAAAAATTGAAAACCCTAACCCTTGATAATACATGTACTACCGCCGTCCCAATCCCACACTTGTTTAGTATTTTGCAAGATTTGTTATTTTGAATTACTTTGTAAGACATTATGTCTATTATTAATAATCTTGTATAATTTGCTATTGTCTTAATTATTGTAAATGTAGTTTAAATTGTTATTCGGCCAGGGAAATGCGGTCTGGGCGGTTTGGTTTGGTCTACAAATAAAAAATACGGTTCGATTTGGTTCGGTCTAGAAACTAATTTGGTTCGATTTGGTCTGAAAATATGGAGACCGAATAAAATATGGTTCAATTTTGTTTCAATAAAAGTCCAAACCGCAGACCGAACTTTCACCCCTATTTAGGCAACAATGTTCTTGGGTAAGTGACCCTAAAATTCGGATTCTTCATGGTTAATCAATAGTTGGAATTAGTAGGAAAATCAATAAAAGTTTGGATTATTAGAGGTAAATTTTCCAAATTTAAAACGCCAACAAAGCACCAATATCCAAAATCAATGGTGCCCGATTTGTGCAGGTTAATTGCCACACACACAAAAAATAAGAAAAATAAAATAAAAATAAAAAATATTAAAAATCAAAAGTTAAAATCAAAAATAAACTTACTTTATTCCTCTTTTTAATTTTTAAAATTTTTATGATTTTTTTTTAAAGGTAAATTTTCCAAATTTAAAACGCGAACAAAGCACCAATATCCAAAATTGACATGCATCTGTGTGACATTCCAAGACGGGTTCTTTGATAGACATTTCTACCACCAAGATTCTTGCAAAATTCATTTCTACCCTAGCAGGATTCAATCTAAAGGTGGCAAAACAAGACACACAGGGCAGTTGCACTCACAGCAACCATATCAAATTTGAAATTATAGACGCCCAAGAAAGAGTAACCAGCACAAAATTCTAGTAGCACAAGTAAACCATCGGAATATCTAGAAGCCTGAAACAAACCTAAGTATGCTAAAAATGAAGCATGTAGTTATATACTTGAGAAAACTAATTTTACATGCACACTGAAAAACACAAAGACTGCAGTCAGCATTAATACCAACTAAGGTAATAGAGGATATCAAAATCTGTGATCACCGAACCTCTAACAAAACTTGGTTGAAATTAAAATGATGAATTTGCTACCATGAAGACGAAGACAACGGCAATGACAATGACGATGACAACGACAACGGTGACAGAAACAATGACATTACATGTACCCACTAAAATGAATGAGAGTGAACAAGAAATTTATAAAGTATTTGCACATAAATAATGTAGTAAAAATTAAATATAGTAAAGAGCATATTAACTCACTGTATTTGCATCACGAAACTCAAAAGACTTGTCCAATACGCTGTACAGGCAACAATTCGCAGCAAAGGTTTCTATTATAAAAGACTGAAATCCAGGAACCTGCAAAACATCCAATTAGAAAAATCTTCACTTTACTCCTCATAAAATTACAGTAGAGTTTTAAGACCACAAACCTTCTCTTCTCCATAAGGACCAGCACACCAATCTTTGATTAATCGGACAAAAATCTGTACACATGCCTAATTGGAAAAGCAGCATTGATGATTAAAAAAGTTCAGGGCAATCAGTGAGCAAAACAACATAAACTAAATTGATGGTGAGAAAGACCACACCTTCCTCACAGTAATATCCTTATGGTGACAAGACGAATACAATACTAACTGGATTATTGGATCTAGATAAGCTCTGCTTTTCAGAGAGAGGAAAACTGAAGACAGATCATGTGTGGCTATGACATTCAGAAATGTGTATAATATTCGCTGAAGTTCCTGCAATTCACGAACTTCCTAAAACAGAACAAACAACTTAAGGATTACAAAAAACATCTTTAAAACCTTAGCCAATGGCTTATTAGAAAATATAATGATCAGTATATGTTCTTGATAGCTTGAAACCCAAACAGCTAGATATGGTAAGATTATCCATATAAACCCAATTTGTCCACCTCGGGAATAAAGGCAAAAAATTAACTTTTAAAAAAACTTCGACGTGGAAAATGGACATAAATCTATCAAGTAAAGCACGTCTATGTGACCATACCTCTGTATTGCTCCCTGGTCCACAAGGAAATCCATCTTGCGGAAGAATCGAAAATATGCGACTTACAATAGCAGGAAATACTTCATCAAGTATTTCATGAACTGAGGTGCTGAATTTGCATATGAGTTGATTAAGTAAAACAAGAACTCCAACCAACTCCTTTGGCTGCCATAGCAAAAAAATAAATTTAGACACATATTCAAGTAATATGGGTATGATTCTCATCACAAAAAGATCATTTATCTTTCCCCTCTTGCCCTTAGAGAATTATTTTTAACCCGGAATCAAAAAATAAATTGAGTGATATCAAAAATAATAACCATTTTCATTTACCTCAATTTCTGCAAGCAGCGGCTCCAATGCCTTCGGTAAGTAGGGAAACACGGAAACACCCAATGTTTCAACCATGCGATGAATAAATGATGTGACCTAACAAATTGAAAGATGAGAATGAGATATTAGCCAACATCAATACATTTAAGTTTTAAGTCTTATAGAGTAACATGAGATATACCTTACTCCGCAAGGACTCCACTTTTGGAAAAACAACGAGGATTTGAAGTAAAACATCTAATGTCTGCATCACAAAACAACAAAAAAAGTAGCAAAGAGATAACTATACAACACTAAACAAAAAAGGGCTTTAAAAAAATTCCAATGTGATCCATCAAAAAACAATTTACAATAGCAAACGGCCAAAAAACCCAGTATGTTCATTGAAGGGGAAGCGAATGAGGCGGTTGTAAATAGCTGTTACGTAACGGATATGGAAATTTCTGTTCCCATAAATGCTACTATGTTACGAGTGATTTAAAATTGAAATCATGCTAAAATATTTGTTTGAAACCGTTGGTATATCATATACTATATTTGCCATTATTATCTATTATTTCTAGTGAGTAATGTTTATAAAGGTATATTTAAAGTTAAAATCTAATAAATATGTTCCAAAAATCTTGATTCACGAAAATACATTTAAACTCTTGGAGGTTGACAAGTTACATCTCAGGGTGCGTGAAGCACTTCATAACAAATGTGAGATGCAACCTCTACAGTTCTATGACACAAACCATTAACCCAATGTTGCCTAATATGGCCTACATTAGGTTAGTTATGATTCGCAGAGGGGCAATAAAGTAGGTAACAAACGGATTCTGCGGCTAAACCATGATTTTAGGTGATTGACGACCAAAAGGCCAAATGAGACATTTACTTTTTGGCACCATTCACTTATTACTCTTAAATTGTATCTTATTCTTAATCTATAAATTAAATAAGTTAATATCTTGTTTGATTCATCTCAATGCAAAAATTATTAATATCCACTTTTTATAATGTTTTGTTATGTATAATAAGGGACATTAAGCATTGAATAAGTGTATTGGATAGCGTGAAAAAAAAGTAAATGTCACATTTTTAGTGAATAGGAGTGAATATATTTGAAAAAGGGAGGTGAAATAAAGATCATAGTTGTTGGAGACTTGGAGGGGCCAATATTTATATCCAATAAGAAAAACAACAATTAAAGGGGGCCATGGGCTACCTTAGCTCCGCTCCTACACAGTTTACAACGATCGGAACCACGTCAACAATTATTTTTCTATGAGAAGAAATATATTTTTTAAAAGCAGCACATGACAACAAATAGAGATCATCCATGCATGAGCCAAATAAAAAAATGTGTAAACCACGTAACCATATCATGCTTTAGTTGAGTGAAGTTTAATATCAATTTATGAAATATAGAAAAAATTCAAACTAACCGCTTTGGGAATTTTAATTAGACATAATAAACACATTAAAACAAGTTGCAATCAAAAGTATAAAAAAATCGAACCTGCTTAAACATAAGACCTATTGCAGGACGGCTAGCAGTTACAAGGCGTTCACTAAAGCCCTGCATAAATATATATATAAAAATTAGATCAAATCTAACCATAAAAATGCAAGCAACACTAAATGGAAAGATTAAAATTCATAGACGTTCCTTTCAAGTATTTACATTAAGTACAAAACAAAATACTACTAATGTTGATTCAAAATTCATTGCGAAAAAAATTGCCCTTCCATAAACTGACGTAGGGAACTTAATATAAAACCTTTGAAACAAATATTTGACTAAACAAAGCACAAATATGGCAATGATTTCTTATTATTCCTAGATTCGATTATATAAGAACATCAGGAACCTTGCTAAGTGCATTGATTGCCATAATGATTTGCTGAATGATCAATATAATCGCAGGAGAGCTTTCAGGGTTTTGTCTCTTCCCATTCACAAGCAACGCCTCAACCTGTGTATGGGTAGTTTGCATATCAAAAATTACATTAACAACAAAAAGATTAATGTTAACATCAAGATTACAAAATCTAACCTGCTGGCATAGAGGTGTGAGTAATGAGGACAGATAATCAGTTTGCTTCTCGACGGGCACATCTTCCATCCCAATTAGAATGCCAATTGCCTACGCACAGCACAATAAATTCTTCAAATTTCAAGAAACAAAAACCATACTTGAAACAAGTTGTTCAACATTTATTATAAATAACCTCAAAAATGTGGCTTCCATCTTCAGATCCAATCATCTCTTTAGCAGAAAAATCTGTCCTGGTAAATCGAGCAACCACATCTTGCAAGCTCTGATAAAATATGGAGGTATAAAGTTTAGACGACCAAAGAAAACATATATATAAGATCCCAAATATGTAACAAGAAAAACGGCATAATCACCTGTAAAATTGTCTCAATAAAAGGAACCAGCTTTGATTTCAGCAACCTCACGACCCTCATAAAGAGATAACTTGCCCTCCGACTCACATTGATATTTGGGTGGTGTATACCTCTTTCGTCAAGAAAAGCAGCCAGGGCCATGTGTATGTACTGGGTATTCTCCTGAACAAACTTCATGTACCTAGTAATAGTCTCCAGATAAGTCAGAGCAACCAACCTATTAGAATGGCACGGAAACCTTGTTGATAAAAGCATTAAAAGCAGCTCTCCTAGATGCCCACTTCCTATTCTCATTGCATCATCACTCAGTGACTCCCCAAGTGCATACAGAAGCGAAAGGGAAGCTTCTACCTCCTCTACATTTCGCTCAGAAGATGAGGAAACTGCACTATACAGAGAATTTCGGATAAACAATTGAGTCACATCAGGTGCCACACGCCCAACATTTCGGAGTAGAACCAATAAATCCTTTCTATATTCAAGCATCCTGTCCTCTTCTTCTATTCCAAACTTATCCAGCACATCAAGGTGATCACGATCACTAGGATCATAACATATTTGTGCCCTAATCACTTCTAGAATCTGACTAACATGAACCAGCTGTTTCTCGGTCAATGGAGAAAGATTCTTCATAGTAGCTACATAACCAGAAAGAAACTGAACGGTACTAAATGTTGTATCTATATCACAATTTCGCATCACATAAAAAACTGATGGCAACACCTCTTCCAAAAGCTCTGACGATACTTGTTTACCTTCCTCAGAATTCAGCCTCTTTGCACATTCCAGGACCTCGGCCGCATAACCAGTGAGCAAATTGGCAATACTCGAGACCAAATCCATATCAGCATCCTCACTTATCAAACCAAATACACGGTTAATCTGCAAACTCTTAAGTAAGGTAAGCTTGGCCTGTGGATCCATCCGCTTCATAACCACAGCCAATACACAACCAGCCGCAGAACTCCTAAGTTGCTCAGATAACCCTTCAACCAACATTAACTCAAACAACAATGGGATAAAAGTAGCATTGGCAATCAAACTAATGTCAATCCAAGATATATATCTCCTCATCGAATCCAGGACACTAGCACAAAGCTCAGAATCCGAAGTCTTATATGCAGTAACAATTTCATACCAAGCTCTAACTATCAAAGACACACATTGTTGCCTCATGGCATCCTTGATTCGCCCCGCAACTGCCACATCATCGGCATTGCGTGGATAGTCTAAACTAATCAATTCATCATCTAAAGCGATCAATAATCTACAAAACATGTCAATAACCACTGCTCCTTTGTTCAAGTGAGGCAAGAAATCAACAAAAACACCAGACCAAATTAAGGGATATTCAAAATATATCAAGGTAACCAAAACTTGGGCAAGCTTATTCTTAATAAAAGCAGGGCTATCTAAAACCCTAACTACTGCATTTTTATCATCAACTACCTCATAACACATCATTGTAAACACCGATTTTCGGATAAATTCCTTTTCCTCAGGGCTCATGGAAGTGGAATAACGAGCATGAACAGCATCTTGCAAAGATTGCAAGCACCAAAATTGAACTTGCACTAATTTACTGGTAAATAAACGCTCAATACATAAACTACAAATCGTAGAACTCTCTTTAATCCGCTGACAATATTCAATTGCTTGAGACTTTAATCCTGAATCAATAGTCCCAGATTCATCAAAACTAATCAGAATCGCTTTCTCTAAGTCATCCATTTCTCGATTTATCAACAAGTTCATCACAAGAAACCCTAGAAAAATAAAATCTCAATCTTAAACCCTTTCTAAACCCTATTTGCTCAAAAATCCAAGTTTTTTATCATCAAATTCAACTAGAACTAGATAAATTTAAACAAGTAAAGTAAATTTTGATTATAATGAAATCGTAGCAATGAAAAAGAGGTGAAATTGAACAGGTGAGTAAGAGAGAGAGAAAAAACGATCAGCCGAAAACTCACCTTTCAATGGTTCAATCAAATTAGGGTTTTTTCGAAAGAAAATATATAGATTAGGGTTTGTTAATTAGGAAGAAAAGATTAGGTTAAGGATTATTTTGAGAAAAAAAAATTGAGTTCTTCGATTGAGTTTTAGATTCAGAAGAGTGCGGAGGTTTTGTTATTGGGAAAAATAGCAGTTTAAACTTAAATATAAATAGTAGCACTACTGCACTAGTTAGAGGTTTTTTAAAGTATGGATTTTTAAGTTTCGGAAAATAGCCTAATTACATTTTGTTGTGAATTTCAGTGAATTATTATTTATACGGGCCGTGCTGTTTTTAGGTAACCAATGGGAATCGTCTGATCTAGGTTTCTCACATCTTACGTGGCAACATATTCTATTCTAATGATTTTGCTATATTTTTTTACTAGATATTTTCCTTTTATTAAAATTTCTTACATATTTATATAAACTAAGATTTTATAATCATTTAATAAATAAAATTTATAAGATTTTATAAATAAATGAAAAAAAAAAAGAAATAAAATACATGGGTTTCTAATACATTAAATAATATAAGTATATAACATAAAAAGTAAAAAATCAATCAATATGGATAATATAATAGCCATAATTACAAAGTACTCCCTCCGTTCTTTTTTGTTCTTCCCGTTTAGAATATTCTATTTTTGGAGAGAGAAATTTGATTAAGATTTTTAAGACATTTATAGATGATAAAATATATCCATATGAGATCTCCTTAGATTCATCTTAATGTGTACATTTTTATCATATATTTTTTATAATTTTTTATAATGCGTATTTAGAGATATTTAGGCTCGAAAGTTGCTTTGAAAACTGTGCAAAAAGTAAATGGAAAGGACAAAAAAGAACAGAGGGAGTAGTAAAGTCAAAAATATAAATATTAGTTTTAATGACAATGACAATGACATCATCATTTAGTTTTAGAGGGAAAACTTTTGTTGAGGTTGTGATACGTAAGCAATTTTAAAAAGTGATAATGTCATCCGTGTTTTGTTTTAGTAATAGTTATAGATTGTAGATATATATATATATATATATATATATATATATATATATATATATATATATATATATATATATATATATATATATATATATATATATATATATATATATATATATATATATATATATATATATATATATATATATATATATATATATATATATATATATATATATATATATATATATATATATATATATATATATATATATATATATCGATATTGAATGAAAAAATATACGTGGTCAAGTAAAATCTTATTTGAATCGTCTAATCGCATACTATCATCATATCAAATTTTTATAATTTTTAAATTTATATAATTTATTATATAAATAATTAACTTAACACATTAAATTGCGTAAGTATAATAGAACAAATAAAGTATATGACGATGTGCATGTTATAAAACAATTCTTTATTTCTTATGGGTTACAACTGATCTTGGGTTCATAGTTATTGGAAAGTCTTATATATATGTGGCTTGTTTTCGTCATTTGGACATAGAATTTCATTTTTATTATAGTTCCTTATTCACTTTTTTTTGAATTTTTTTTTAAAAAAAAAAACTATTTTATGTATATCACTTTTTGCAAAATTTTTTCTTTTTTCAAAAAGCTACCTTATATGATCTATTACTTTGTAAATACTATCACTTAACAACATTTGTGAATTCGGGACTTCTGGCTGATCTTGGTCTTAAAAATTTGGCCTTATTTTTCATCGTTGTGATAGTGAAGTTGCCCTAGCAATATCTACTAATCTTGTCCATCATGAAAGAACAAAGAACAAAGAACAAAGAACATGGCCATATATCACTTTGTTCGTGATCAAGTGCAATCCATTATAATTCTCTAACAATATTCTCTATCGAAGCAATAATTAGTTGATGTGATGTCTTTACAAAAGAGCAAATTGTTTCTTAATATAACATCTTAATTGGCAAGCTGGAAGTTCGTGATTGCTCCTCACAACTTAAAGGTGACACGGTCCGACTCGTTTTTCCGAATCAGCCCGCGTCATCTAGAGCTTTCTGGATTTTGCAAGAAGCTACTAGAATTCTCTTTTATATACCAGAATTATGTAGAGTATTGTACATACTTGTAGAATCATCTAGATACAAGTAGAATGACCTAAGGTCGGAGATGTCTTAGCTAATTCTCTAGAGACAACCATGTAGAGTAGCTGGTAGGAATTCTCTGGAATTCCTTAGGGGCTTGGCTATTGCCATAAATATCCCAAGCCCCCTCATTTGCAACTCACTCAAGTTGTGTACAAGCATTCAAGCAATACAAAGCGTTTCCACAAAAACACTTTTCTTTAAGTATTCTCTTTAGCATTTTTAACTTAAAGCCTTTAAGTTCTTCATACTTGGGCATATTTTCAAGGCTGAGCTAGTATAATCCTTAGCTATTGACACTAATACCGCACAGTTTTCACTAAGTCGACAAACGAGCTCGTAACAAAGGAAAGTAACGAAAGGACTCTAAGCTACGTCGTTTCATTAATTCTAATGCATATCTTTGCTCCTTTTATTTTAGGAAAAATTGTCGGGAATAACCCGTACTTTTAACGTTTGCCTGTGAATAATCCCTACTTTTGATTATTCATAAATAATCCGAACTTTGAAGTCAGTTTGTTCACAGCACCCCCTCCTCATTTTTGACCGGTTGTAGCAAGTTACCCCAACGAAATTACTTGATGCTGGTTGGTTTTTCAATTCATCATCTTCAACCTCTTACTTTCCTCCATTGTTAAACCCTAAGCTTAGAGAGAGAAAATTCAAACTTTCCATTCACTCTTTTTTGGACATGAATAGAAATCGTTCTCCAGCACGAAAACCTTTTTCGCCATTTTCAATTTGGCAACAAATCCATGCTCACATTTCACACTCTTATTCAAATTAGAACCTCTACTATATGTTGAAGAACAATGAGAATTCATTTTTGTAAATAAAAAAAAGAAAAAAAAAGAATGAATGAAAAGTTTGAATTTTCTCTCTCTAAGCTTATGGTTTAACAATGAAGGAAAGTAAGAGGTTGAAGATGATGAATTGAAAAATCAAACAGCAGCTCATAATAAAGGGGAAGGAACAAGTAATTTCGTTGGGGTAACTTGCTACAACCGGTCAAAAATGAGGAGGGGGTGCTGTGAACAAACTGACTTCAAAGTTCGGATTATTTATGAATAATCAAAAGTAGGGATTATTCACAGGCAAACGTTAAAAGTACGGGTTATTCCCGACAATTTTTCCTTTATTTTATTATTATAAATGTAGTACACCTATTGAGCTATTCTACTATTGTATTCAGCCTAAAATGAGTCATCTCAGTGTAACGACTAGCTTTTCTTTTTCATTATAAGTGTGCCGTTGCTTTGTAAAAATATAAATGAATGAAACGAATTGTTCTTTCCTCTTCTTTTTCATTGTTTTTGCTCTTCTACTCTCTCTTTTTCTTCCTTTAGATTTTTTCGACCACAAATTTTTGTATGAGACGCTCAATATAAAACATGTTAATTAGATTAAATAATCTAATAATAGAAACTTTTAGTTTATGGGCTTCTTGTTTTGAGGTTGTCTCACCATGAGACGGTCTCATACAAGATCATCATCATCATACCCAATATCTCGCTCGAAAGTAGGGTCTAAGTGAGGTAAAGTGACAGACAATCCATACTCTTACTCCCTTCATTGGGAGGACTAGATAGAAGAAAGAGGTCGGTTTAACCCAAATAATAAGAGCCCTGCAAAAGGAGGATATAAATAGCAACGTTGACTCAAGAGTGGCAACGTTGTCTCATACATAGACCTGGGAAAACGGTCGGTCGGTCGGGTTACGGGTCGGGTCACTTTCGGTCGGGTCATTTTCGGATCGGGTCATTTTAGGATCGGGTCATTTTCGGATCGGGTCACTCTCGGTTCCGGGTTGGTCGGGTTGACCCAACGGGTTATGACTTATGAAATTAAAAAAAAATTGATTTTCTCATATTTTATTATTTATGAAGCTTTTTTAATAAAAAAAACTATTTCTCATCCCTATGACATTAATCCACATATCAATTAACACGGTATTAAAGCCTTATATGTGATTGAATTCAAGTTATAAGAAATCAGTAATAACGACGCTCGTTGTCTAAACTTTAAATCTCTATGTATAGTGCAAAACGTCCTTTGACTGATTTAACAAGATATATCGATTTGCAAAACTCATTTGACTGATTTAAATGTGCAAAACGTTCTTATAAATTATATCGATTTGCTTACTGAAATGTAGAAGAACAAAAAACTCACTTGACTGATTTAACAAGATATATGTATTCAATTAAGATGATTATAACGTCCTTTTTTTAAACAATAATAATTACGATGGATAAAAAGATGTTACTTGCGTATTTTTTAAGATTATTAATGAGTTTTAAGGTTAAAATGATATAGTCAATATGTTTAGATAAGTTGAAAACAAAAATTTTATTTGAAATGAATTCTAACATTGAGATTACTCTAAAAATTGACATTAGACCTGTCAAACGGGTCGGTCGGGTCGGTTGCCGGTCGGGTAATTATCGGGTCGGTCATGTTTCGGGTTAAGTCTCTTTCGGATCGGTCGGGTTCGGGTTTTTACGGGTCGGGTCCCGGGTCCATTTTCGGGTCGGATCAAATTTTCCCAGGTCTACTCATACAAGATGGTGTGACTCAAGAGTGGACCCTTGCCCATTGAATCAGCACAATTATATTTCAATGGGCTTGAAATTGGTATTAGCAACGTGTAGAAGTTGTTCATTAGTTGGGCCTATACCCTTAAGTCCTTAACTTTGATCCAAATTGGTACTAGTAGTTGCGTTTGGACGTTTGGTTCGAGTAGTTTTGCTTATACTATTATTAGGTATTCTTACAACCCCCATTGGTAAAAACTAGGGAGAGATCGTCCCTATATATGACTGTACAATTGGACTAATCCAAAAGCTAAAAATTAAAAAATAAAAAAAAAAATGGCTCAAAACCAAAAATTACAAATTAAAAATCTTAAAGTTATAAATTCCAACAATAAAGTGATCAATTTCAACTAAAAGTAATCCTAACGTGGATTAGTTTAAAAATTCAATAAAGTGATCAATTTGACATTAATGTGATCAATTTATTTATTTATTTTATTTTATTTTTTTGGGAATGTGATCAATTTATACTTACAAGCTTAAAATCTTAAATGGATTAAGGATTTTAAAGTCTTCAATATCGACATTAAAGTGACCAAAGTGATCAATTAAATTATAGTTATATTATGAATTTTAAAAGAATTCATTAAAAAATTTCAATTTTGACCTAAAAATGATGAAACTAGCATATTTATAACCTTAAATGAATTAATTATTTAAAAGTTTGATGTTAAAGTGATTAATACAAACCTTAAAATATCAATTATATATAAAGTGATTACGCTTCTTTTAATTTCATCCAAAAACTTATATTCTTTCGGTATCTTCAATTATCCATATCTATCACTAATTTTTTTTTTACTAAATCTTAGTAATAAACTATAATACTAAGGCAATGCACATTTGCACATACGATTAAGGCTTTAAACCAAATATCATGATTATAGAACATGCGTGATGTTGCAAAAAGTTCAGGCATGAATTCAAAAATCAGATTCCAGTGAGTGAATATCTCCAATCTCGATGCTTGGATTGGTTACCATATTTTTTTTAAGGTAAGCAAAATATAAAATTTTGGAGATAATATATATAATATTTTATTATAATAAATTTGACGAAAGAAAAAATTGAGATCATAAACATTAAAAAGATATTAAAAGAAAATTAGCAGAAGAAATATAATAAAAATATATTTTTATAAGATTATTGAAAAATATGTTAGAACCATGGGAAATTAAAAATGTAAAAATAAAATTATTGGAAGATATATGGGGACAATAGACATAATTAAAATATTAAAATACAAAGGAACCAGGTTATTTTTGTCTATAATAAATTATACAAATAATAAGATTGTTATGAGAACAACAAATAAAACATTCTAAAATAACGAATATAAACTTCTTTAAGGAACGAAAAAGTATATTGGAAGGCCCTTTGTCTTTTAGGTCTCTTAGACCGTACTCTTCTTGTCTTCTCTTTAGAGAGGATAAGACATACGCATGATTTTTAAACCTTGATATAAACAAGGTTATAAGTATGTCCAATCTATTCGACCGCACAAGGTTCAAAAAATTTAAACCTTGATATTTAATAACGTAATACTCCCTATGTCCCTCTAAATTAGCATCGTTTGATTCAAAAAGCTCTCACATTATTAATTACTCTTCAGTCTTCTCTTAAGACTCTTTATAAGACCAAAACATAACAAACCTTGAGTAATACGAAAATTCTACTAATAAATTTTATACTTCCCTTAAAATTATTGAATGAATAAATTAATTTTACAGCTCGTCATATTTTTCTTAAAAATATGAGATTTATCATGCAAATAATCGTACTTTACAAATTTGTTCTAAAAGATATACATTCATCCATGCTTTTAAAGGTTTTGTTTTTCTTTTTTTTATTATAATTGTTTTATTAGTTTTTCTTTTATTTGGATTTTGAATGGGTCAATTGAAAATGGGTGAGCTTTGATTATTCATCATTGAAGTTTGACTTTAGTTGAGTTTGACCCATGTTTCTAATAAGATATTACTCAATATTATTGCATCATATTGCCAATGGATTTTATTTTTGTTTACTATACGTAGTAATTTAGAAATAATTTTTGTTTACTATAAGCAACATATTGCCCATCGAGTATTTTCAAACGCTTTCAATATAACGTAAAATAAAAGGTGTGTTTTAACATAGTATTTTTCTCTTTTTAAAATAATTGGCACTCAATTTTAAAATAAAATGTCCTTCTTCATTTATATATTAACACACATATATGCATTTAAAAACACATACATATCATATCGGTACATCCACTTACATGATACAATAATACTTCATGTAGGTTGTGGAGTTGTTTAAATTGGTTATTCGATGAATTTAAAATTGAGTATAATTCGATCCAACTGATTAATATAACACATATATGGTATTATAATTAAATTTTTAAGATATTTACATATATTAAAAAAATCAATGACCCAACACATAATATTAATCATATTTAAGTACTATACATATGCATTTTACTCATTTAATCATGTTATTGTTCATGAAATACTTCTATTACCTTGAAAAAACATACATTCTCCGTCTTTTTTACTTGCACTATTTGATTTTTCATACTCTCCAATATATTGAAGGGAGTATAATTCATTTAATTCATAGAAATTTGCGCGCATTGTTTTATAATTCATAGAAAACCCAAATTTGCGCGCATTCTATTACCGTAAAAATCCAAATGGGACATCTAAAATGATTCGAAGGGAGTATAATTCATATAAATCCTAAGGTAATGAAATACTCTCTCCTATTCCCTATTATTGTCTAATTTATTTTTTTAAAACTATTCATTGATCACTCTCAATTTGCGCGCATTGTTTTATAAGTAATTAAAAACATATATAGTCAAATAAGATTTTATTTGATTCGTGTTAATGTAAATTTTATGAACATTAATATTTTATAATAAACAAATTTAAGATATTTATAATTAATTATGTATAATGTATATTAACGAACATATAAAAATCAAATGAAATAACAATAGCCAATAAAATGGACTATGATAGTTATGATTAGAGAAAAGTAAGCAATGGTGATACATTCCAAAAAAAAAAGGAAAGGAATGGTCAAATAGTTAGTTGTGAGAAACTTAACCTCTCTAAAAACAAATCAATTTATCAAATTGGATTGTAGTGACACTAGTTTTGGCATCTTGTTTTGATGAGTTGGTGGAGCTAGGTTACATTCTCGTTTAAAACTCACCCATCACTTCATCTTGAACATAGTCACGAGTTTTGGGATGTTGAAAAGGTGTGGAGTATAATACTCCCTCCGATCATTTTAGATGTCCCATTTAGATTTTCACGGTTATTAAGGGTGGGGTGGGATCCATTAAAAAGGTAGTAGTTAGGTATTTTTATTGATTAAATTGATTGTAAAGGTGGTAGCTGAGTATTGGAAGTAGTAAAAGTGGGGGTATATAGGTAAAAAAATATAGACAAAAAAGAAAATGGGACAATTGATATGCATTTGCCAAATAAAAAAATGGGACATCTAAAATGATTCGGAGGGAGTACTAATTTGTCACTTTTATATTAATGTGATAATTTATTTTGGTTAATCATTTTATTTATATTTGTCGAAGTGTGACTTAAATTAAAAATTAGTGATCCAGACTCAATATGAAACCTGTTGATTATAGAATGTTTTTATGATTGGACTATGGATCGAAAAGTGTGACTCTGTCCTAGCCATTTTTATCGAGCAATACTTTGACACATGCTTATCGTTAAAAAAAGATGTATTACTATTTAGTTGATAAACCTTAAAAGTTATTTATTTCCTTGCATTAATCAATATTTTCTCCATCGATATGATGCTGTGAAAAATGAGCATACATGTTTAATTTTATTTAGGAGCAATTACAATATTTTTGCATTAGGTTTTAGTGTGTAAAGCTATTCGTGAAACATCAAGATTTAAGAAGCGATATGCCTCAAAGCACTCGACAAAGACCCGTCCATTTCTTAAGATAACTTAAAATATATAATATGTTAAGGAACCAATTGAACCAAAAGTTTTAAGTTGATGGTTGACGCTCCAGAAATACTCTAACACGTTACACGCCCCCACACACGAGAGCCCTTTGGGCTAGAAGTGTGGATGCAACACAGACTCTTCTCATACCTGGTGTTAAATATTTCACTTAAATGAGGGGTGGTTGGGATTCGAACTTGTGACCTCTTGTCACGTTGACTCTGATACTATATTAAGGAATCAACTCAACTAAAAACTTAGCTGATGATTAATGCTCCAGAATATGAAATATAGGAGAATACTAAGAATAACCAATTTTAAGGAGTATATTTATGGGAAGGAGAGTGAGCCAAGTGGGAAAGGCGTGTTGGGAGTTGGTATCTTTGGTGGTCCAAATGTACAAGTCATTAGAAGCACGAGGCTTCCTCATTGCTTGCACGCATTTTATCTTAAGAAGTTGGCAGCCTCCATCTTTCTTTCACATTTCAACTTCCATCATTCACGTCTTACGGTTAGCGGACTGCCTAGTGCCTAGCGCTCTAAAAATAAGAGGCCTTAAATATCAAACAGTTAGGCTTTTAAAAAAATTTCTTTTTGAGAGACGAATTTCAAGTTCGATCCATCAAAAGATTAATGTCTTTTATGTCTATATATCATATTCTGAATGCATGCCTACTTACATTATCCTTGATGCTACTTACCGTTTTCTTAATGCCTACTTTCGATATCTTAAATGTCTACTTATATCATCCTTAATGCATACTTATAATATTTTAAATAATAGAGTGACCCAATTAGAGAGATCTCTCAAAAAGACCGTCTCTCACAAGAATTTGTGAACTATTTAAACTCAGTTCTAATATTATGTTATTTTAATTTTAATGGAAATACAATGATGATCTTTAAACATATGCTTTGAAATTTTTAATATTATGTTATTTTAATTTTAATGGAAATTTATTTTAAGTTCCACCATAAAGTGATTTAGCGACATTTAATTTGGTCTTTAGTGGCATATGTAATTGTCACTATAGTCTATAGTGACATTTGTGAGAAATGTCACTAGATCCTATGTATAAAAGCTTTAGTGAGACTTTTTAATATGCTGTTAAAAGCTCTAATAAATGTCACTAAATCCTCTATATATACACTATAATAAATTTGAAATAGCGACATTTAAATTAAATGTCGCTAAGTATATCCCACTAAAAGCACATTTTGTTGTAGTGTCTTTTTTATAAATTATAAAAAGTTGATATTAATAATTCTTGTATTCAGACGAATCAAACAAGATCTCATATAACTATGTTTTAACTTATAGATTAAGAATAAAATACAAATTAAGAGTGATAAATGAACAGTTTGACAAATAAATGGGATTAATGGGTAGAATAAGAAGGCGTGCTAAAATTTTTCGCGAAATAGAATCTAATGACATTTCTCTCACTATAAACAACTATACTAACAACTAAATTACAAATTTTATTAAAGGCCAAATAAAGTATCACTGAATCACTTTATAGTAAAACTTAATAAAAACTAATAATTATAGCACTAAAAAGATAAATTAGTAACATTTTTCAGTGACACTAAGTCTTATGTCCCAAAAACTTATTTTTGTTGCAGTGTTTTAAATTCACTCCTATAGAAGTATAATAAGTTGAATTTTAATGCTCATTATGTGTACTTTTTCTATTCTCTTAGATATAAATGGGAAAATAAATCATTTATTAAAAAATAGTGAATAATGGTAATAAATGTAAAGAGAGAATAAATTGTGTAAATCATCATCATCATCATCATACCCAGTGTTCCCGCACATAGATACTCTATGGCCAGGGTCTGGGGAAGGAAGGTCGACGGCGTCTCATACCCATAAGGAGAGGGCGGTCATAAGAGTCCTTCGGCTCTAGAGGAGTCTTCAAGGATAGGACCTGCAAAAATCCGAAAACCTGCATCTTACACCCACGTTAGCCAAGCATAGGGATTAAAAAAAAAAAATTAAAAAAAAAAAAAAAAAAAACCTATAAGCGATATAGGTAAAAAAGGAAGTGAAAAGCGATGACAAAAGTCACAGAACAGTATCAAACTAGTCTAGTAATCTAGGACATGAATAAGGCGCCGCCATGTGGCTCTATCCCTGGTCAGGTCCTTAGAGAGGTGTAGTTCGAGCAGGTCGCTGTTAATCTGCTCCTCCCACGTCCTCTTAGGTCTTCCCCGGCTTCTCTTGCCCTCCACTATGATGCGTTCGACCCTTCTCACTGGGGCGTCATGGGTGCTTCTCTGCACATGCCCAAACCATCTGAGCCTGTTCTCCCGCATCTTTGCAGAGAGAGGTGCAACCCCTAACTTTTCCCTAAACTCCTGATTTCTAAACCTGTCCATCCTTGTCTTACCACACATCCATCTCAGCATGCGCATCTCTGTTACATCTATTCTCTGCTCGAAAGCCTTCTTTACAGGCCAACACTCCGTTCCGTACAACAAAGCCGGCCTAATCGCTACGCGGTAGAATTTCCCTTTAAGTCTATTAGGAAATCTTTTATCACAAAGCACCCCAGTCGCTGCTCTCCACTTGAGCCAACCTGTCTGTATACGGTTAGCAACGTCACCCTCAATCTCCCCATTGTTCTGAATTATTGAACCCAAATATTTGAACTTGGACGTGCATGCAACAGCTTCTCCCCTAATGGACACCTCTGGCTCCCCTATCGATTCTATCCCACTAAAGTTACATCGCATGTATTCAGTCTTCGAGCGACTTATGCGCATCCCCTTGCCCTCCAAGGCTTCCCTCCATTCCTCCAATTTACCATTAGCCTCTTCCTTAGTTTCTGCAGCCAATACTATATCATCGGCAAAAAGCATACACCATGGTACGGTTTCCCAGATGGATTTTGAGATTTCATCCATAATTACCGCAAAGAGGAAAGGACTAAGTGCTGATCCCTGATGTAGGCCCACTCTAATACTGAAAGACTCTGTTAGCCCCACCGGTGTCTGAATGTTGGTCAAAACTCCATCATACATGTCCTGTATTACCTCAATATATCTTGATGAAATACCTCTTTTCTTGAGGCTATCCCAAACGATGCTTCGTGGTATGCTATCATATGCTTTCTCCAGGTCGATGAACACGAGATGCAAATCCTTCTTTCGCTCCCGATACTTTTCCATCAGCCTCCTCAAAATATGAATCGCCTCAGTAGTTGATCTCCCCGGCATGAAACCAAACTGGTTCTCCCTAATCACCGTCTCCCGTCTAATTCTTTTCTCAATAACTCTTTCCCACAGTTTCATAGTGTGGCTTAGGAGTTTGATACCCCTATAGTTCCCGCATTCCTGTGCATCGCCCTTTTTCTTGAACAAAGGGATAATTGTGCTAAACCTCCAAATTGTGTAAATAAAATTAAAAAATTAAAATGATGAATGAAAATTGAAAGAAAAATACGAATCATTATCCAAAAATAAAATAAATATGGACGATAAATGAAAATGAAACGTTTGAACGTCGCCAAAACACAGAAAATGGGAGACGGCCCTGGCGACGACATATAGTTGTCACCTTATATGCTTCAATACGACATAGCGACGACAAGGTGGCGCTGCCTACCCTTCGCCATCCAATTTTGCCCATCGATAAAAGTAGACTTACAAAATAAAATGATAGAAAATCGAAATAAATAAAGAATAAGAATTCATAACAAGTAACAACTACTCCTAATATATACAACTGACTAATTTTAATGAAATACCGATCAAATAGGACTATTGGAGTTTAGAAGTGGAAAAGCAATACTATAAATAATACACTTACAAATTAAGAAGATAAGAAATAAATATGATATAAAATAATATAAATCCATTATAAAAACATACTACCTCCTATTTAGCATGTCCTATTTAGTTTTTTGGCACTTTACTCGTCACTCTTAATTTGTATTTTACTCTTAACTTATAAGTTAAAACATAGTCATGTAGAATCTTGTTTGATTCGTCTCAATACAAGGATTATAATATCAAATTTATATAATTTTTAATTAAAAATACTAGTAGTTTAAGATATTAAGGGTTAAAATATTACCTCGATAAGTATGAAAAAATTAAATAAGATATTTAGGCCGAATAAAAGGGAGTATTATCTTTTCATTTGAAAATGAACATAATCAATTATCACCATACATTTAAATCACTTTCAAAATCATCCACTCAATTCCTTTTTAATTTTCACATATGCAACTTTTTTATTTTTTACAAATTTACATATGTTTTTAAAATCAGTCTATTTCTCAGATAATACTTCTTCCGTTCCATAATACTTGCTACTTTTCACTTTTTTAGGCAATTCAATGCACAATTTTGATCATTAATATCTTAAACTACACTTATCTAAAAATTATAAATATTTAATATTATGAAAGTATGCGATTAGACGATTCAAACAAGATCCACTTGACTATATTTTTACTTACACATTAGTCGCAATATGTAAAATAAGTTTGAATGATGAATAGTGCACAAAATCGAAATGCAGCGAGTATTTTAGAACGGAGGAAGTATTTACCAAGTACTTCTATCACTCCACTTTATTGCTGAATGATATATACTGTTACGTGGCTGGCTACAGTTGATTAATCTGATTCGGTCACCATTCGTTGGCACAATAAGTCATCGCGGGGCCACAGTTCGGCTGCCGCAATCTAAGCTCCTTCTGGAGTACTTCTATGTGGCTTGCGGTTTGCTTTCTTGCGTGTGCTATTTGTAGATTCTATGCGTGGCAATTAACAGTGACACCTGCACCTCACACATTCAACGCATTTTCCATTTCTCAGATACAGTTTTTGCAGATTTAAGAATTCATTGTTCCCAGTTTATTTGAAAAAAAATAGGCAAATAATTAAGGGCCAACAGAAAAGCTGAATGAAAGTATTTTTTTTTTTTGGCTTAAAAGTAATTTATTAGAAATTTTTTTGGCTGTTTGACCATCAAAAACTAATTTAACCAAAAATTTAAGCTAGTGATTCTATATACTCTAACACTAACAAGTCAAAAGTCAATGGAAAAAACAAACACCAAACACCTCGTACACAAGTTAGGATCCTCATTATTACTTAAACCGTAACAAAGTCTATTACTTAATTCAGTGACTTCAAATGAAGGAAAATTTGGAGTAATGTAGATAGTATAGAATAGTAATGGACTGAATCCTAATACTATCATATAGGCATAGGGGGTGTTTGGTAGTTGACTTTTACATTAGTTTTTTAATTGACTTTTGACTTTTGGTTTTTGTCATGTGGGTTGGTTAAACAGTCAATAAAAATGTTTTGGTAAACGACTTTTAAACTAGCTGAAAAACTGACTTTTAAGCGAGAATTAAAAAGCTACTCCAGTTAACATTTGGCTTTTATGTTGGCTTTTATGTTGGCTTGTGAGCCCACTTTTTCTCTAATAAATAGTGAACAACCAATATTTTCAGCTAATCAAACAAGCCAACTAAAAAAGCCAACAACCGATAGCTAACTGCCAAATGTCAAACACCCCCATAGTGTCGGCTTGTAAAAGTAAGACCAATGTTTGTATTTCCTGTATTTCAAATTACTTGCAACATTTGATTTTTCGCGTAATCCAATATACTAATTTAATCCTTAATAACTCTAATTATGAATAATAAAAAATTACACAAATATATTATTAATAATCTTTGCATCGAGGAAATATATTATTAAAAATTACACAAATATATTATAGATTAAAAATTAAATTACACAAAATTACACAAATATATTGTAAAAGTAAGATCTCACTTGACTAAGTTTTAATTTATAGATTAAAAATTAATCACAAATTAAAAATAACACGTAAATAATATAAATATTACTAATGTTACAAATAATTTGAAATGAGGACAATATATGAAATTATACACATATTGGAAGTTGTCAAATAAAAGCCACCCACTTGACAATTGAGAATTGTGATAAAGTACTCCAAAGAGATATAAACTAAAATACACCGAACATAATTTCTTTGGAAGAAAGTTTTGTATCAAATTAGCCGTATGACCAAATAAAAAGCCTTTGAAAATAAAAAAATAAAGTTTTATTTTATCAAAATTAAAAATAATATTAAGATGAATAAATAAATTAAATATATAAATAAAAATTAAAAAGAACGTAATTTATACTGCCAAAAATTAAAATAAGAAAAACTAACTAGGTCATACTTGGGAAGGAGAGAGTATTATTCCAAGTTGGATACCTCTTATCTTGGTGGGGAATGGGAATATTCAAATTACTCATCTAGTCATCTTTCATGAAAAATATATCCTTCATACAGGGTGTGGAAATTGGAAAATAAAAAAAAATAAAAAATAAATTTTATATAAAAGTGAAGAAATATGTGAATTAAATAAAAAAGAAAATTAAAAATCGAAATAAGATTTAAAAAGAAGTATAAATTATAGCACATTAGTCTTTAGAATTGTATATAAAAAAGAATTTAATAAATTTTAATATATTTTAATATAATGTTTGTCTTGAAAATATAAGATAATATTTTTTTTATACTTTATTATTTTAATTCTCTTAAAATAGTTACTTAGTATTAATTATTTTCAATTTCATGTTAGATTTTCTTAAAAAACTAAAACAAAATAATAAGAGAGAAATTTAAGTGATTTTATATACAATCATTAAAATGGTACATATCATTATTCATTATCTTAAAAAAATAAAGTTAATTGTGAAATGAACGCCTCAAAGAGGTTCAACAACGAAAAATAAATAAAAATATAATGCAAAAAAGAACACAAGTGTTTATTAAGGTATAATAAACTCTCCCTTATCTTGAGAATAATCTCTCAAGATCACAAATATTAGAGCAAAGTAAGTACACTTCTCAATTTTTTAACAATGCACTAAATTAATCTCAATAGGTGTGTTTTTATTGTGAATTGTGTTCTAAGAATGAGTATGTATCCTATTTATACAGTGGAATACTACACTGGATTCCCTATTAGTTCAACATAAACTCACAATTAACCCCCTCAATTAACATACAATAAGTATGATGATAAACAATATAATAAAGCATTACATTTATCATTGCAATAAACAAGATTAAATAGCATGCAATAAATTATGCCAAGAAACAGTCCAGAGGACTATCCAATGCAGCCGCTCGGACGAGCTCATTAAGTGCTCATCGAGCAGACCCTTCAGCAACATTCTGTCTGTTTCTGATCCCCTCGCTCAAACAAGCAGGCATGTCGAGCCTACCTACTAACTTTTTTCCTTTATTGCCTCGATTGAGCAACCACCTCATGCCATTCCTTGACTTGAGTCAAGGCATGGTTCATACACTCTTAGTGAAGCTCTAAACGCCCCACATGGAGCACCTCATAAAATAACCTTAATCCATTCACACTCGTCGCATCCTCATCGTTTCTCTCTAATGTACACGCTAAGACATGTTCGCTAAGTGTTCAAAACTAACGGCAATATCACGAATATTATTACTTGCTTTAACAAATTAAATTTTTTAGACTAAATATTTTCTCTGTATAATTATATTTACTACTGATAGTAGTATGCTGATACTGACATTTCTGGATAAAACATGTCAGCATCCGTGGTAATTTTGGTGAAAGAGAGGAGAGAACCCCGGAAATCAGAAGAATCTTCCATGAGCATCGCCCACCGCTCAGAATTTGAGTATATACAAATAGAAGTACGAAATATACAAGGGCTGTGGGTCCCATCCTCATTCAACTTGTTTGCTACTTATCCTAGTCAACTTCCTGTTGTTGCCCTATCTAATTTGGACAGCTTCTCATTTTTGCACGGGTATTTTTCACTACACCTTCCATTTAGACCCAATTACCGAACTTGTTCATTGCTCCCTACTACTCTGTTCTTTTTGGATTGCATTAACGAGGAAGCGATGTGTTTTTAAAAAAATGAAAATAAATAAAAAAATTAATAAATTATGTGGATAAAATTAAAAGAGAGTTTAAGTGTATGGATGAGATTAAAAGATGTATTGAGACATTGTCCAAAAATAGAAATGTTGCAAATTAGGTGGGACAAACCAAAATAAAAAATGCTGTAAATTAAATAAATTAGGGGGAGTATGTGTTATTACGATTCAAGGGAAAAGAATGTGAATATTTTTTTAAGAAAAAAAGTATAATAATACTCACTCCAATTCAGTTTTAACATACCATTTGCTTTTTGGACACTATTCATCACTTACTCTTAATTTGTATTTTATTATTAATCTACTAGATGATACAGTGCTATGCATTTTTATATTAATTTTTCTGACTTATTTGTATAAATTAAAAAATAAAAAATTACGATTTTATGTTTTAACGATTTAAAAATATCCTATATTTATTTTTTTGGAAAACAATGTCTTATATTCATTTAGTAAATAAATTATAAATATTTTATAAATAATTGAAAAAATATAATTTTTTAATACATTAAATGAATAATATTATATTCATAATTAAAAAATAGAAAAGTCAAACAATGACATCATCATTGAGTTTTAGAGGGAAAATTTTTATTAAGAAAGTGACACGTAAGCAATTTTTAAAAGTGATGACATCAGCCGTATTTTGTTTTAATAATAATTATATTTATATATAAAAGGTGAAACTACTGGTAAATGAAGGTTTACCAATTACCATCCATAGACCAATTCATAGAAATCAAATAAATTCCATAAATTACTCCTTAATCTCCTTTTGGTACAACTTATCCACAACCTCCATTATTATTAAAATTAGTAACTTTATCCACTCCTATATAAAAACAATATAAATATGTAAATAATGAAAGAAATTTAACCAACAAGATAATCTTCCTAATTGGACCCTAATCATCCTACATTATACTCCAAATCCTTAATCAATCATTACATGTATAAATACACTAATTAATTTATTTATCAAACCAACTTAAATATTATATAAAAAAATATTCCTACATTATTCAAAGTTATCCACAAAACATCACCCGACAAATTGCGGTACATAAAAGGGTAAAATAGTCATTACATGCAGATAGATAGACGGAAGCAAGGTATCTGAATTTCCTAAAGCCATTATTTCTTCCAATAAATATTAAAAATCGACATTTTAAACAAATCTTCTTCTCCACACATACGCTTTCTCTCTCTATATTCTCTCTGTCTTCTCTCTAATTTTCCCTCTTTAGCAAATCTAGGGTTTAGAGTTTTCAGCAGTTTCTCCTAATTTACACCTATTTCTTCTCTTATTTAGGCTTATTTATCATAAGAGTTGCTAAGAAATTGCAGATCCTTACTGTAATTTCAACTCAGAAATCTGTACATACAATTTAGTTGTATAAATTTGACTTTGATTGTTCTTCCCTTTGTTTTTACATTAAATCCAAAAAGTTAGTCATAGAATATCACAGATCTACCTAATTGTTCATCTGGTGATTGTATATATACGTCTATAAATTGTGAAGTTCTTTGGAAAAGCTAAGAAAACTTTGAATTTCATTTGTTCTTTTGATTTTAGCTTCTTTAAGGTTCATCAATGGCGGTTTCAACGATTGCGCTGTACGCAAGTCCACCGAGTAGCGTATGTTCAACACCACATCCATGTTCAATTAATTCACACTCATCTTCTTATGATTTCGATCTCAATACTAGATCTCCTTCAGCAAGCACGCAATCACCTTCATCAAACAATCAACGGAAAGTAATTGGGGGATTATCCTCTCTCCTGAAACACTCATCGTCGCCGTCATCGTCAAATGACGAATTTACAAAAGTGACCATGGAAGATCACAATCATTATCATCATAGTCAGAATCAATTCAGCAATTTGAGCAGTTCATTTCGCTATTCAAATTCATCGTCCTTGAAGCGAGAAATGCACAGCCCGGTTTCGGTTTTTCAGGGGCCGGTATCTGTTACGAGTAGTAGCGTTAACGGTAGCGTTGTTTCGGGTTCGTTTTCGGGATTGGGAGCGTTCCGTGTTAATAGTACGACGAGTGTGTTGTTGAATGGGTTTGTGAGGAATTCGTTAGGATCGTGTTTGGATCATGATGTTGATGAGCTTACGTTTAACATGGAAGATCATTTTGTGTTTGGTGATGGTGTCGTGGAATTGTTGGCAAGTGCTCAGCTTAGACATAAAATTTTTTATGAAGATTTTGTTATCAAGGCTTTTTATGAGGCTGAAAAAGCTCATAGAGGACAGGTAAATTTTATGTTTTTCAAATTTGATGTTGTTTTCTTCTTTTTGTGTTGAATTATGTTTGTTTTTGTGATAGTTTTATTCCATATGTTTGTATTGGAACTATTCAAATGATAAATCTTTGACCTGTTATTAGTAGATAGCTGCGCAAGTACCTTATACTGGTGGTGAGGATGTTAATATTGTCAAATTGTTACAAAAATGCAACAAATTAAAATCCTTAAGGGGCGGAAAATCTCTTTGAATGGTGAAAATGAAGAAATTTTGGGGGGAAAAGCTGGAGGGTGAAGCATAATAGAAAATTCAATCGGATAGATTTTTTGTTAGTGAAGGTCTTGCATCGTTATAGTTGAATCGAAAGTAATGTTGGTTGTAGAAAGCTTATGTTTTTCTTTAATCTATTTTTTCCTGTAGGTGAGAGCAAGTGGGCATCCATATTTGCAGCACTGCGTGGAAACTGCAGTGCTTTTGGCTTCCATTGGAGCGAACGCGACTGTTGTTGCTGCTGGTTTATTGCATGACACGATTGATGATTCTTTTGTGACATATGACTATATTTTTAGCAACTTTGGATCTGGGGTGGCTGATTTGGTTCGTGGGGTAAGAGATCTGAGTTTTTTTTGTTACATTTTGATGAGCTGTAATGTGCCATTTCGTTGTGATTTTGCTTGTCTGGGCTACCATTTTTACTAGATGTGACGATTCTGTTTTCCTGTGAAACACTTTTGAATCACATACTTTTCCTTTGATCTGTATACTTTTACTTTCTAGTTATTTGCTTGATGTGGAAAATAGGAGTTTTCCTGTGAAACTCTTTTGAATTGGATACTTCTGTTTTCCTTTGATCTGTATACTTCTGTTACTATCTAGTTTTTTTGCTTGATGTGGAAAAAAAGAGTTTCCAATTACTTTTTATTAACTTCTGGGACTGGAGGTCATTTACTCCGAACTAGATTGAACTTTCTGTATATCTCTATTGAACTTGGCTAGATCTTTTTTCTTAACTTCGAGGAAGCTAATTGAACTCAGATTTGCTAAAATTTTCATGTTTATTTTAAGGACAACTTCATTCTTTGCTGGTCTGTGTACCTTAGCTGGAACTGTTTGCTGTGAGACCCTGATAAGAACAAATGTTTGAATAGCGAGATCATCTGTTAATCAATCTATTGACAGCTGCTTATTAATGTTGGTTTCCATTGATTCAGGTGTCAAAGCTAAGTCATTTGAGCAAGCTTGCTCGTGAAAATAATACGGCAAATAAAATCGTTGAAGCAGATCGTCTCCACACTATGTTTCTTGCTATGGCTGATGCTAGAGCAGTCCTAATTAAATTGGCTGATAGATTGCATAATATGATGACACTGGATGCATTGCCCTCTCATAAGCAGCAGAGGTTTGCAAAGGAAACACTGGAGATATTTGCACCGCTGGCTAATAGACTTGGTATCTGTACTTGGAAAGAGCAACTAGAGAACTTGTGTTTCAAGCATCTCTACCCAAATCAGCATAGTGAATTGGCCTCCAAACGTATGAAGTCATTTGATCAAGCAATGATCAGATCAGCTATCGAGAAACTTGAAGAAGCTCTCAAGAAGGAAGATATATCGTACCACGACTTGTCTGGTCGTCACAAAAGCTTATACAGCATTCATCGGAAAATGTCGAAGTATGTTCTTTCACTATGTAATGGAATTTTGTTTTGTATATGACTTGCCTATTTCAGTGGTGGGTATGTAATTGTCTGCTTAATTTTACTGATTACATTTATGCTATGATACATAGGAAGAATTTGACGATGGATGAGATTCACGATATTCATGGACTGCGTTTGATTGTTGAGAATGAGGATGACTGTTTCAAAGCACTAAAAATAATTCATCAGTTATGGTCTGAAGTGCCGGGGAAGTTCAAAGATTATATTCATTGTCCGAAGTGCAATGGGTAAGCTCTCTAAAAAATATTTCTTAGCGCTCTAATAGTTCTCTTTTTGTCTTCTGCTTATCTTATTTTATTGTCATTGGCTTTTGTAGATATCAATCCCTTCATACTGTTGTGGTTGGTGAAGGAATGGTCCCTCTTGAGGTTCAAATACGGACTAGAGAAATGCATCTGCAAGCAGAGTATGGGTTTGCTGCCCATTGGAGGTATAAGGAAGGTGATTCTAAGCACTCATCGTTTGTACTTCAAATGGTGGAGTGGGCTAGATGGGTGGTCAATTGGCAATGTGAAGCAATGAACAAGGACCGGACATCCCTCAAGCCTCCATGTAAATTTCCAACACATTCTGAAGGTTGTCCATATTCCTATAATTCGCAGCCTAATCAAGATGGACCTGTTTTTGTCATCTTATTAGAGAATGACAAGGTTAGTCTTTGATGATACCTACTTCGCTTCTACTTTTTGCATCAAAGTTTCTTGCGCTTAGAAATAGAAAGTTGCTTGTCAGTTCATCATGCAACTCATCCATTGTGAAGGAATCTATGGGTGTAATATAACTGGTTTCAAATTGGAATACGATATCATGACTTATGAGTTTCACTTAGGACTCACTTCACTTAGAACCGAGTCCTTCCTCCATATCGAATGTGCTTTAACATGGGGACTGGGGTGAAGCTCCCCTTATTTTGTTCCCTTTTTACACTTGTTTTTCTGCCTGTGCCTGAATCTAAACAGAGGATGAACCATTGTATAGTGTGTCTGGTAGAAAACAAATTTGGATTTTGATAGAGGATGAATCATATTTGAAAGCTTCCTGTATCTAGGAAAATGTAACTGGACTGTGATCTGGGTCATTGCTATACCTGGGACAGTGTCTGGATTCTTTTGCATTGTAATAGTCTTATTGGTCAATTTTACCAGTTATGTTGTATCGATTGTGCAAAGTCGAGAAGCTGCTTTCTGGGTTTATTTGATTTGAGTGTATTCCGAGTAGTAAGCGTACAGTCTAAGTAATTCACAGTATATGTGTTTGTGAATGGTTGTATGACAATTATTTCCTGTGATTTTTTCGATTCCAAATTATTAATAGGTACATTTCATAGTAAAATTGTAATTAGTTATAAATGGGTGTTAGTAATAGTCTTAGTAGTATAAAATGGGACATAAGGATGTTTTAGAGTTTATGAAAAAAATGAAGTAAAACAATGTTCTTCTCTTCTCCTCTCCCTCTCTTTTCTATTATTCACATGGTTGCTTGAGATTCAACAACCATAACACAAATCTGCTCTTAATTTTAATCGACTCTTTTAAAGTGTCTACTAATTTATAAGTTTTGCTTGTATCTTTGCAGATGTCTGTTCAAGAGTTTCCGCCAAACTCCACCATGATGGATCTATTAGAAATGACGGGTAATGGGAGCCCACGCTCGACATCTTATGGTTTCCCTGTGAAGAAAGACTTGAGGCCTCGACTCAATCATCTTCCTGTGAATGACCCGACTTGCAAGCTGAAAATGGGAGACGTAATCGAACTATCTCCTGCCATACCAGACAAGTCTCTGATTGAGTACCGAGAAGAGATCCAACGCATGTACAATCGGGGTTTATCAGTTCCAGCACCTGCCCCTACCACCACTGGTGTTAGTGTTGTGGGCTGGAGAAGTTGACCAAATTCGCAAAATGCAACTTTAGTTGTAGGATTACAGTTGAATAACACAAATCTGTTTCTGTAAATATAAAATTTGTACAGAAAAACCTATTATGGCTCTTGTATGTGGGAATATATAGAATTGTGTCTAACTGTAACTGTTTATTTAATTTCAGAAATGAAAAGATAAAAAAGAAATGTTTTCGTCTGTTCCCACTCAATTCTGTTCTCTCTGTTCTGCTTAACATTTTTCAAATCATATGATGGTGTTTCCCAAATTCTTGCTATAGATCGTCTATGGGTAAATATGGGTCAGCCCATTTTGCAAAATAAGTAACTGATTAATTATCAGTAATCATTGGGTTGTGCTGTTGAGAGAGCCGTATTTGCCATAGACGGTCTCTCTTCAATACCTGAGATAAACACTTATTTGGATAACATGCTTAGAAAGATTTGTTTTATTTAAAATGTAAATCCTCTTTCTTATTTCATTCCTTTATTTTCATCTTATTTCAAAATTCATAAATTTTTAAATAATATGGTCTCATGGTATATTTAATGTGTTAAATGATTAATTAGAGAAACAGACTAATTATATGGGTCCTTATAATGAGACAGTCTTGTACAAAACGACTTGTTGATTCATCATATGCTTTTGCAAAATATTACTCTGCATTACTGAACTTCCATAGATAAAATTCTACATTATGAAGTCACATAGTAGTAGTACACCATTTATTGATCTACAGCAGAAAGCACAGGACTAGCAGGCAGCTAATAGAAGTATAGAAACCATTTACTGCATCCTATCACTTCCATAAAAAATGTTGAACAGAATCTTGCCAAGAAAGCACAAGCATCAACATGATCAGAACCCCAGCAAGTCCCCAAGACGAACCCCCAACTCTAAACACAGACGACGGATCAGGCGACATAACCAATCTCCGCACACCAGACATTGATGAGGTTGACGGAGCTGAAGTAGTCTTTATGGCGATTATGAGTCCTGCTAAAACCATAGGCAACACAAACCCAGAATTCCATCGTGTGTCATATCGAGTGTCGTTGCTCTTACTCGTGTATAATGGTGATAGAATCACGGCTGTTATTAAGGACAACGCCATGGCTACTGGCCTTTGTGTCGACATTTGGCTCGCATTCGCGTAGCTAGACATTTTTGGTGAATCGGCTCTTGTCAGAAGGGTGAAAGGAAAGGCGTTCAACCAGAGTTGATGAATTAGTGGTAAGAGGGAAGGAGGGAGTGAAGTTGAAAGGGGGTTATATATATGATGAAAGGGGATGTTCATTAAGGAATCTGGCTGTAAAGAATGAGATTTTGGGTGGCAAAAGATAGAAAGTAGCCGGCCATAAAGTTGGAAAAAGAAGGAAAGTAATAGACAAATTGATTGTCATTGGGATGAGTAATGGAAGAATTTGAATTAGAGGTTTTAGAGGTAAGGTTTATTCCTCTCTTTTCTACTTCCTTTATGCTTATTGTTTTCTTGCTTTCACATCAAGCAAGCGTCTATTATCGGTTCTGGTTGATAAATAACTTTTTTATTATGTTTTTGGTTGACTTTTAACAATTACTGACTTAAAATATTTGTTGATCCATAATAAAACTCTTATAGAAATTATCGTATAATTTTTAGAATACACTCCTTGCTTCAAAGTCGTGTCACTAAGAGATGATCTCTCATAAGAGTAGTGTAATATTTGTCAAAGACCATGCCGCCGATAAGTTATTTTTTATAATTAAAGATTTGTATATGCCCCTAAAATGGTTTAAATATTTGATTGTTATATTGAGTTGATCATTGGCTCACTGCACATAAATAATTCAAAAATCTGCCACTAAATTGATTACTACCTGAATAAGAAAAATTGAAAGATAAGCTTAGTATAAAAAACAATACTCAAATAAGCTTTTAAAAGTTTTAATTCCTTAAAAAGGGTCTTAATGTCTGAGCCTAAGGTCAGATGTATTTGCTTTACTAAGAACAAACAAAGAAACTGGTCAATAAAGTCAAAGCTGTTAATAACATCGAATAAAGAATTTTGACTTTTTTAAACTATTTTCTTTATTCACTGTTAGTAACAACAAACATTCCTGACTTCAACTTTAACATGAAAACTCTTACTTTTTTGTCAGCCTCTATCTCCAATACCACATTTTTTTGGGGTCTGCAGCCCACTTGGGTTACTTAAGTGTGGGCCAAGATAGTGTTCCGAAAAACAAGGCTGGAGTCGCTGGACAGTAACTACAATCCTTGGGTGAAATCTTCATTTTTCTCTCTGATTGTATTTCTCTTAATGTTGAATTGTTGATGCTTGATGGTGATTAGTGTAATTTGGTAGTTTGTTATTGGTGCTTGTACTCTCGTTCTTTCATAATAAGAGCGATTTGATTGGACTCTTTTGATTAAGAACTATTTTGATTAGTTGATAATATTAATTGAGAATTTTATGAAAGATTCTTGTAAAAGATGCTTTTAAGACCGAATTTATGTCGAGTAGACCTTGTTACTTTATTGTAAAAAATTTAAAGTTGAATTTGTAGGGAGGGAATTATGTCACCACACGCAGAGACTAAAGCAAGTGTTGGATTTAAAGTTGGTGTTAAAGATTACCGATTGACTTATTATACTCCTGACTCCTGATATCTTGGCAGCATTCCGAGTAACTCCTCAACCTGTGTTCCTACATAAAATCTTCACGTGTTGTTAATGATATATTCTTGATGATATTTTTATTTACATGCTTATTGTTCGTTGTAATTGGTGATGGAGTGAGTTAAGGTTTTATTTTAATTTGATTGATTGTACGTTAAATCAATTTTGAGGTAGGTGTTATCGGTATTGTAATCGGAGGAAGTCTTAGTAAATAACGATTATTTGTGAAATTAACAAATCACTCCTATGTGGTGAGATTTGATAGGGTGAGAGTTTTGTGAATTTCATTTAACTTTTTTGATTTTGTTTATTTTATTATTATTATTATTATTATTATTATTATTATTATTATTATTATTATTATTATTATTATTATTATTATTATTATTTTTGTCTTTTTAGGGTTATTTATAAATCACGATTATTGATTAGGATTTATTGATTGTAATCGACCCGTTGTCCCCACTCACCACAATATAATTTTATCATAAATCAACTAATATTTTTATGTCCCTTTAGTTTGGCACAAGTTGTAAAATGGGTGCAAAAGGTTAAGACGAAAAAAATATAAATTTATAGATGAGATTAAAAGGAGACTGAGATTATTGAAAAAAAAGAGTGCAAAATCAATAAAACACTCGAAATAAAAAGTAGTGCAAATTAAGAGAGATAAATTATACATAATTATTTTCTTAATGAAAGCTTTTCATAAAAAACCTATTTATCCTTAAAATATTGCGATAATCTTGAGAAGACCTACACACTAACACATGGAATCAAGCAATAAATTACAACACAAATCATACTACTATTGTCAAACATTGCATGTTATAACCACATTCCATATGTAGTCACTACATAAAAGTCATCTATTTTTGGACTTTCCTATAAACATACAAACAATTTGTTTACTTCAAGAAAGATACTTCTTATTTACACACAATAAACACCTCTCATATTCATCAAACAAAGAGGTTACTAATCTTTTATCCTAGCCTAATTTCATGCCATTAGAGAAAATGGAATTTGCAAAGCTTTTTGGTCAATGCATCTTCAACATGTTCATTTTACTTAAAGAGATCATCTATAACATACCAAAGTTAAAAGATACACCTATAATTGCTCACATAAGTGATGTTATACTCTTCTTGTACTATCATTATTGGTGTGGCCTTTCTCCTTGTAAAGTTGATTTAGATGATCAAACTACCATGCATTTTTGGATCTCTAGTTATCGTCGTCATGATCGCCCTAACCTTGTTCTCATCCATGGTTGTGGTGGTGATGCGCGGTGCCAATTCGTGCTTCAGGTATGTATATTTAATATTTCTTTATGTCATTAAAACTGCTATAACTAGTCTTAAAAGATATGAATACGATGCAAGTCTGACATCAATAACTCTCTTATTAGTGTGTATTTACACCTCAAAGCATAACCCTAATATGATTTATATAATATAGCCCATAAAATCAGAAAAGGAATCCACAAAAGGACATTATGTGTCCCGAATCATACAACAATCAAAAACTGTTATATTAGGTTGAACTTATTGGCAATGCCAGCGTACTATCGAAAAACATGAGGTGAATACACTCCATAAGCCAAGGACATACCATCTCAAAACCATAAGACAATGGAAAGATGGGCTAACTGACTAATAAAGTAACACCAAAATTTTCTCTCGGTCTTCACGATTTTGGTTTCGTTTAAGGGGTTGGAAATAAGGAAATAACACCCTTGAATTTCCAACCCCTTAAACGAAACCAAAATCGTGAAGGACGGAAGAGAATTTGGATGTTACAAATAAAGCGTGGACATCACCATTAATCCATTGATGTGGGACAAACCATCCCAACAAAAACGCCGAAGCACATTGACTTAGTTCACTTGCTTTGATGTTCCAATCTTCATGCCATTTCAATCCCTTTGCATTAGATTGAGCTATAATAGGATCAAAATCACCCATCTCTAACAATTTTAACCAAAAATTTTAGCCGATGATTAAATTAATATATTGTACGCGCCATCATATTTTCTAGTCTAAATTATTTTTAACTATCATTAAACAGATTGAATCACTAGCAAAATCATTCAACATATACATGCCAGATTTACTATTCTTCGGAAAATCATACACCAAGTGCACAAAACGTACGCCTCGTTACCAAGCCAAATGCGTCATGAAAGGGCTGAAAAAAGGATTCGGTGTGGAGAAGTGCACAGTATACTCCATCAGCTACGGAGGATGGGTAGGCTATTCAATGGCTGAGATGTATCCTAACATTGTGCACAAGAATATCATGGTTAGCTCTGGCGTAGGAACTACCGTTGATCAAAAGTTGGCATTGCTAAGTAAGTTGGACGACAAAGTAGAGGAATTGGTCATACCCAAAAACCCTGATGCAATTAAATTGTTGGTAAAATCATCTATATACAAGTATGACCTTACATCTTGGGCCCCACAAATTATACTTTGGGACTTTATCAAGGTGAGTTAGTTTTGCTAATCAATTCCATTCGGGTCATCGGGTTGATTTCGGGTCAGGTGTTTTGAGTCGGTTCAAAATCGGGTTTTGTGTTCATGTTGGTTTTTTCATAATTGTAGATCTATTATTAAGTCGGGTCAAATCGGGTTTGGTTATAAAGGCGGGTGTCTATCGGGTCATCGGGTCTGTTTTGAACACTTTGGCTTCTAATTATAGTTTTAAAGTTTAGCACTTTTGCGAATTGCAATCTTAATATTTATTTTTTGCGATTTACAGCACCTAAAGTATCAAGTTTATAAATTCAGACAAAAACACAGTTCTGACTACTTAAACTAGAATTCCGACCATCAAAATGGTTGGAATTCTATGTTTTGGTTTGAACTTGCAAACTTTGATACTTTGGTACCATAATATGCAAAAAATAAATATTGAGCCTATAATTCGCAAAATGGTAAACTTTAAAGTTGTAATTTACAAATTTTTATTAATCTATAAAACAAGTCCTATACTCCTATGAACTATGACTATATTTGAATTCAATTTTATGGGTTGTGTGCGATTGGACAGATCATATATGTTGATTAGATGGCATAACCACTTATTAAACATCAGTAAGTCTCATGGGAGACGGTCTATTCTATAGACGGAATCCATGAAGCTCAACCCAAAATATAACATAGTATATTTGGGGTTATAATAAATTATTTGGGGTTATAATAACTTATATTTGGGGTTATAAAATAGTATATTCGAGGTTATAATACCTTACATTTAAGATTATAACATAATATAATTGATATTATAATAAAAAAAATCAGTTAAGGGAAATGGCTGGCCCAATTTTATGGTCTATCCTATAGACCGTCTCTTGTGAGATTTTGTGATTAAACATATATATGATTTGGTAATAATTGGGTAGCGTTACAGGTATACGAGAACAAGAATAGGAAGGAAAAAGAAGGGCTCGTAAAATGTTTGATGTCAAAAGAAATTGATTGCAACGTTTCTGCTTTGCCGCAGGTAAATGTTTTCTAAGAATTGTAAGTACGCCTTTAATTTTAAGGAAAAATTGCATTAATAATTTAAATTTTTACTCATCCGTTGTAAATAATCTAATATTTTGATTATTTTCAAATAATTTAACGTTTGCCTTTAGTTCGCTGTGAATAATCCAATCTTTATTTTAATTTGCTAGCAACATACGCTATTAATATTACTCATTATTATTATAAATACGGTATGTTGTGGGCAAATTTATCACAAAGATTGAATTATTATAAAATAATCAAAAGGTAAAATTATTCATAGCGGATGAATGAAAGGTTGAATTATTAATATCAATTTTTTCTATTGCCTTGAACGAGCTTGTGTAAGAGCTCTGAGCGGTCGGACATTGCTCTTGCACACCTTACCCAAGCACAACGTATGTAGCCCCAAATGGTTTACCTTAAAATGTTTGTGTGTTTGTACATGATAGGAAACACTTCTTGTATGGGGAGATCAGGACAAGGTTTTTCCCAAAGAAATCGGCCATCATTTACAAAGGTGAATCAGTGTCCAAAGTATATTTGTTTGTTGTAATTGTAGCAAAATGAATGAAACAGAATAATACTTATTTGTTCGGACGATGCTAATTGGAAATGGTGCAAAATTATACAGGATCTTGGGACCAAAAGCAAGGCTAATAATACTCAAAGAAACAGGACATGCAATTAATATCGACTCGCCGAAGGAGCTTAATGAGTTGATTAAATCGTTTGTATTAGGTCAACTGCATAATTAGCTGAAAATATGAAATGCTTGGCTCATTTATTTACAATTGATCTAGTTATGTAATGTATTGTCCTCTATGAACAAAATAAATTGGATATGATGATGATATAAAATACTGTACATGGAAATATAGTATATCAATCATAACTTAATTATTTTACTTTTATTATTAATTCATTTTATATAATCCTATAAAAAGACCTTGTATTAAGTTGGAACAAGTTGCACAAAGCTCAATTCAAAGCATAAAGTCTCGTGAATCGGATCTTACATCAATGAGAGTGAGTGTCACATTTTCGATGATTCCTAATTATATTAATTGTGATTTGTAAATCATTAAAAATGACAAAATGAATAATAATAAAATAACCAAAATAAAAAAAGATAAATTAAAATCACTAAACTTTCATCCTATCAAATTGTACCATATCAGGGAGATTTATTAATTTTATGAATCACCGTTATTTTAAGACCTCCTCTCACTCTACAAAGATAAGATTCTATAATCAATTATCTTTATGCCCTTTCCTTATAACAATCTACCTTCTACCTTGTAATAAAAATAAAAATAAATAAATAAAAACTAAAGTCTTAAATTGATTGATAAAATTAATCGTGTTACTAGTTCTAAAACAAGACTTTGTATTAAATTAGAACAAGTTACACATTAAAGCTCAGTCCAAAAGATAAAGTCTTGAAAATCGAATTTTATAATATTAATTAGTTTAGGTCTTGTGATTAATCTTTTTATTTTCTCCTTCTCTCAATCTATCTTGGCCACGAAAAATCCTACAAATAAGACCTTGTATTAACTATTAAGTTAGTACAAGTTACACTTACACTCATTATATAAGATGTAGATGAGATTCAATGAAGACTTAATAAAACTCTACATTGTAATGTAGATGAATATGATGAGTAAGAATAAGTGGGGAAAGAGGTAAAGAGCAAAGCCATTGAATATGATGCAATAGCTACTTTCCTATTCATTGATAGTATGATATACTATGTAATCTTATGCTTTCAATCCAAGTGATCAATACACAATTTATTAAAAAATTTATCAGTTTTTGATAGCGATAATTTCGTGAATGGACTTGTACACAACAAGATCAGAGAGTTGACTGAACGTAAATTCGATGTGATTTCATCTCAAAATCAATTTGTAATAAGAAAAGTGGCCCATCTAGCATATGCGTCAAATAACCTCTTTCTAACATCTTGGACGTGTGTTATTTTTTCGACAATCCGCCTCTCATGTTTGTTCATTTTTTAAATTGGGTGGGAACACCATTCTTTTTGAATCCACACATTATTGTTTTTATTGAAGTCCGAGATTTTTAGTTTTGAGTTGATCGAAAACTGTCGCTTGATACCATGATAAATTTGTCATTAAACTTGTATACAACAAGATTCTTACAAGTGTAGAATTAACTGAGCACAAGTTTGATGATGTTCCATCTTAAAACCAATTGTTTAGAAGAGGATTAGCCTGTTATGCTAGTCTATATTTCTCTAATTTTTTCGATATGGATCAAATGTGCATTATTTTTCCAAACAGTTAGTTTTTTTTTAAAAATTTGTCTTCAATTAACATAAAGACCCTATCTTAAGAATTATTTTTTAAAAAATTTTTTATTTGAATAAGTTTCTTTTTTTCAAACTCATAAATTTCGGTTACAAATTCGTCATTAAATGAAGTCCACATATAATCATTCCATTAACCAAGTGAAGTTACTCTCCACATTAATCCCCATTCGCCGGCCAATACATAAGTTACTCTCTCACTTTGATCCTCAAACATATGAACCATCAATGTCGGCGGCAGACCAAGCCACGGCTGCAATAGCAGCGCAGCTAGCATTCTCCGGAGATGGCGCATTCCTCGGCATAGCTCTAGCCTATGTCGCAATTCGAAGCTTCTCGAAATTCGTCGCCTCCTCATCGGCGCTTCGGAAAATCAAGGACGCTCCTTCCGTACAAGTTTCTGATCTTCGGTCCATAATTAACGATGATGCCGGCACTGGATATGGAGAAGAGAATGTTTCTGAGGTTTTAGTGGTGGTGCGAGGTATGGTGGAGTCCAGGTCGGCGTTTAAAGGAGGTAGTTGGAAGAGTTTGTGGAATGGTGTTCTTCAATCCAGAGGTTCTGGTGAACGTGGTGTTATTGTTCAACGCTTGCAACAGGTACTTCGATTTTATATTTTTGGGGTTTTATGGAAGTTTGATAGTGTTAGAATTCACTAAGGTAAACTAAGTAAAATCAACACAAGATAATCAAGAAACAAAAGCATAAACAAACAAGAACACCAAGATTTTGGGAGGTGGAGAAAATCCCAATATCAATGTGATATTGTGATAAAAAACTCCACCCTTTTTAACTACTAATGAGTATTATTGATGAATTGATTGTTGAATACAAGAGTCCCAAAGAATTGATCAACAATTGAGAATTGATCAATTATCCCCAAATCCTCTCACTAGAAACCCTAGAATTTGTATGTGGCTCTCAACTCAAACCCAATGACTAATAACAAATGATTTACAATGTGATAGCTATACATGAGTATACAATGCCTATATATAGGCTTTGGAACCAGTAGGAAAGACTAAATGATGTTCTTGAACCATATAAAGACTTTCGGCAAAAACAGAACAACCCCGTGTCTTTGCTCGACCTGGTCGAGCGAAATCAGTGTGGGTCGAGCGGGGGTCGAGCGGGAGATCAGAATGTAGGCAGAAGGTTCCGATCTCCTGCTCGACTGGTCGAGTAGCCTTCCCTTGGTCGAGCCACAGTCGAGCAAGCAGCAATACCCCAAAACATCATCATATACCACACACACACATGTATACACAATCACTTGGGCTTTATAAAGTCACTAATCCAACAATTCTCCACCGTGACGAACATAAACCCAAACTCATCACATCAACAATCATCAATAATACTCACAAACCAAAACTTATCAAGAATCAACATAAACTTTCATCTTTATAATAGATGAAAGACTCACCCCCTTAAGAGGTGCATCTCCCTCAAGGGAGATAAACCAACATGTCCTCAAAAACAACCAATCAAGCTTGAGCAAAGCTCAAACTTAGGAGTAGGCAAAGGTTTTGTTAACATATCCGCCGGATGGTCTTCGGTGTGAACTTTGTCCAAAAGTACCTTACCCTTTTCAATGACATCTCTAATGTAGTGATACTTTACCTCAATGTGCTTTGTTCTCCTATAGTAACAATTTTGGTGTGATGCCAAGTCAATGGCACTTTGGCTATCACAATAAACCGTAGGAACATATTCCTCCATCACAAGTTCACTCACAAAACCTTTGAGCCATTGTGCTTCTTTAAACCCTTCCGATGCCGCTATATACTCCGCCTCCGTAGTGGATTGAGCCACTACTCCTTGCAAGCTAGATCTCCAACTAATGGCAGCACCTCCAAGACAAAACACATACCCCGATGTCGACTTTTTTTGATCAAGATCTCCACCAAAATCAGAATCAACAAAGCCTTGTAAACCCTCTTTGTTTCTTCCATATTCAATGCACACATTTGTAGTCCCACGCAAATACCTAAGGATCCACTTGACGGCGAGCCAATGAGCCTTACCCGGATTTGCCATATATCTACTCACTAGACCCACGGCTTGAGCAATGTCCGGTCTAGTACAAACCATAGCATACATGATGCTACCCACAACACTTGAATATGGAACTAAGGACATGAACTCTTTCTCTTCACTTGTCTTTGGGCAATCTTCTTTAGACAATCTTGTTTGTAATGCTAAAGGTGTAGCAACCGGCTTGGCATCCTCCATGTGAAATCTCTCCAAGATTCTCTCAATATACTTTTCTTGAGACAAGTATAATTTTCCCTTGCTTCGATCCCTAGAAATTTCCATGCCTAAGATCTTTTTCGCCGCACCTAAATCTTTCATCTCAAATTCACCCTTTAGCATTTCTTTAACTCTTTTCACCTCAAACATGTCTTTTGCTATTACCAACATGTCATCCACATATAGTAAAAGATACAACAAGGAACCATCCCTAACCTCTCTCATGTAAACACAACTATCATACTCGCTCCTTGAAAACCCATTTTCAAGCATACACTTGTCAAACCGCTTGTACCATTGCCTAGGGGACTGTTTTAGACCATATAAAGATTTCTTCAACAAACATACGTGGTCTTCCTTTCCCTCAACAACATACCCATCCGGTTGCCTCATGTATATCTCTTCTTCTAGCTCACCATGCAAGAACGCTGTTTTTACATCTAGTTGCTCTAACTCATAATCATTCAAAGCAACCAAAGCTAAAAGAGTGCGTATGGAAGTATGTCTTACCACCGGAGAGAAGATATCATTGTAGTCCACACCCGGAACTTGACTAAAGCCTCTTGCAACCAATCTTGCCTTGCATCTAGCCTCTTCAACCCCCGGAATTCCTTCCTTGTACTTGTAGACCCATTTACAATCAACCACTTTCTTGCCTTTAGGTTTCTCTACAAGTTCCCATGTTTGATTCTTGATCAAAGATTGCATTTCTTCCTCCATTGCCCCAAGCCATTTTCCGGAGTCTTTACACTCCATGGCTTCCTCATATGATGACGGCTCCATATCAATCACCTCCTTGGCCACCATTAGTGCATAAGCGGCCATCTCCTCAAACTCAAGCCTCTTAGGAACCTCCACCGGGCGCTTTAGCTTTTTTCTTGCCCAATTTTCGTCACCATCCTCATAACCCAACCTAGAAGGTGCTTTGATTTGCCTTCTAGGTCTCCTTTGTGCAATACTAGTAGTTTGCACAATAGGTGATTCCCTCCTAGGAGTAGAAGAGGGAACCTCTCCACCCACTTGGGGTGTACTCACACCTTCATTCTCATCAAGATCATCATCACTTTTCTTTTCTTGCACTTCTTCAACTATTTCCATTTTCCCTTTCTCATTTTCACCTTGGAAGAAAACGGACTCATTGAAGGTAACGTCTCTACTAGTGATGACCTTTGATGTACTAGGGTCCCACAACCTAAAACCCTTTACTCCATCGGTATAACCCAAGAATACACACTTCTTGGCACGCGGCTCCAATTTCCCATCATTCACGTATGCATAGGCGGGACACCCAAAGATCCTAATACCGGAATAATCAACCGACGACCCCGTCCAAACTTCCTCCGCTGTTTTTAATCCAAGAGCGGTGTTTGGCGATCTATTGGCCAAGAACGCCGCCATCTTGACCGCCTCGGTCCAAAAACCTTTTCCTAGCTTTGCATGGAAAAGCATACAACGTGCCTTTTCCAACAACGTCCTATTCATACGCTCCGCCATCCCATTTTGTTGTGGTCTACCGGCGCACGTTCTATGACGCACAATCCCAAGTTTCTTGCAAAAATTTGTAAATTCCTCCTTCACAAACTCCAAACCATTGTCCGTCCTCAAACGCTTCACTTGCTTTCCCGTTTGCTTCTCTATCATCACCTTCCATGCCTTGAACTCCTCAAACACATCCTCCTTACTCTTCAAAAAATAAACCCAAACCTTCCTAGAGTAATCGTCGATGATAGTAAGCATGTACCTAGACCCTCCCAAAGATGGCACTCTAGATGGACCCCACAAGTCCGAGTGTATGTAATCAAGCGACGCCTTAGTTCTATGTATTGCCTCCTTGAAGCTCACTCTTCTTTGCTTCCCCAAGACACAAAACTCACAAAACTCCATGGCTCCAACCGCTTGACTACCAAGAAGACCCTTCTTGGACAACTCCACTAGACCCCGCTCACTCATATGCCCCAACCTCAAATGCCACAATTTTGTATGATCCGACTCTCTCATAGATGAACTCACACAAGCGGACCCCTCAATGGTGACCCCGGTCAACTCATATAGCGAACCCTCCTTCTTGCCCTTCATAACCACTTGAGCACCCTTAGTAACCTTAAGTGTGCCCTTCTCAAGAACGCACCTACACCCGCTACTATCAAGCGCACCCAACGATATCAAGTTCTTCTTCATGTCGGGTACATGTCTAACGTTACTCAAAGTACGCACAAACCCATCGAACATCTTGATCTTCACGGTACCAATGCCCATAACTTTGCATGACGCATTATTCCCCATAAGCACTACCCCACCACTAATACTCTCATATGTGGTGAACCAATGCCTATTGGGAGTAATGTGGTATGAGCACCCCGAATCAAGTATCCATTGGTCTCTAGACCTTGTCTCCGACTCCACCGCAAGAAGGATAGTGCTCTCATCATAGAAGCACTCATCATCACTACTATGAACCACCGCCGCCGAGTCATGTGACTTAGAATCACTCCCATTCCACTTGCTTTTACCCTTTCCATTCTCCGGGCAAAAACGCTTGATGTGACCCTTTTTCTTACAATTGAAGCATACAACATTCTTGAGTCTAGACTTAGACCTAGACTTCCCATTCTTGGGTCTAAACTCTCCAAGATTTCCCTTAGATCTTCCCCTCACTACAAGGCCTTCACCTCCTTGTGACACATCACCATTCTTAGTCAATTGTTTATCAATCAATTCCCTTTGCAATAAAGCACCCTTCACCTCCTCAAGCGTAATCACATCCTTTCCATACAAGACCGTCTCCCTAAAGTGTTTGTATTCCTTAGGCAACGAACATAACAACTTAATCGCAAGATCCTCATCATCCAAGGTCACATCAAGATTACTTAAATCCATCACTATTGAGTCAAACTCATCCAAGTGTGATTTAAGTGAACTCCCCTCTTCTAACCTAAGATCATGGAGCTTACTCTTCAACAACAATCGATTGGTAACCGATTTTGTCATATACAAGGACTCTAGTTTCAACCAAAGCCCAACCGTTGTCTCTTCCTTCGCTACTTCCCTAAGAACCTCATTGGAAAGACTCAATTGTATAAGAGTGAGTGCTTTGATGTCCATCTCTTCAAAATCTTCCATGGACATACTTGGAGGTTTCTTTGCTTTTCCTAACATGGCTTTCTCCAAACTATTTTGCACAAGAATAGCCCTCATCTTTAGTTTCCATAGCCCAAAATTCACATTCCTATCAAACTTTTCAATCTCAAATCTTGTTACACCCATGGTCAACCTATACCACTTCAAGATTCTACCAAGAACACCTTAAAACTATGAATTCTAAGCCTCCAAATACACAACACAAGCTCTGATACCAATTTGTTAGAATTCACTAAGGTAAACTAAGTAAAATCAACACAAGATAATCAAGAAACAAAAGCATAAACAAACAAGAACACCAAGATTTTGGGAGGTGGAGAAAATCCCAATATCAATGTGATATTGTGATAAAGAAACTCCACCCTTTTTAACTACTAATGAGTATTATTGATGAATTGATTGTTGAATACAAGAGTCCCAAAGAATTGATCAACAATTGAGAATTGATCAATTATCCCCAAATCCTCTCACTAGAAACCCTAGAATTTGTATGTGGCTCTCAACTCAAACCCAATGACTAATAACAAATGATTTACAATGTGATAGCTATACATGAGTATACAATGCCTATATATAGGCTTTGGAACCAGTAGGAAAGACTAAATGATGTTCTTGAACCATATAAAGACTTTCGGCAAAAACAGAACAACCCCGTGTCTTTGCTCGACCTGGTCGAGCGAAATCAGTGTGGGTCGAGCGGGGGTCGAGCGGGAGATCAGAATGTAGGCAGAAGGTTCTGATCTCCTGCTCGACTGGTCGAGCAGCCTTCCCTTGGTCGAGCCACAGTCGAGCAAGCAGCAATACCCCAAAACATCATCATATACCACACACACACATGTATACACAATCACTTGGGCTTTATTGAGTCACTAATCCAACAGATAGAAAAATTGAGTTGAAGTTGAAGTTGAAATTGAAATTGCTGTTTATATTGTTGTTAGGGTTTAATTAGTTTTGCTTGGTTTGTGTTTCTATTTGAACTAGGACTTGTTTTCAAGATTGAATTTTGAGTGTTAATTCAACTAATATATTTATCACTCTAAATTATTTGGCAAAACAACTGTTTTGAAATGCGAAGTTGTTATTGTTGAGATTTGAAATCGAAATCATGGATCAAGTGAGTTGAAAAATTGAAATTCGAAATTATGGATGAAGCGTGTTGAATTTCTAAGCTGTTGTTGCTATTAGGGTTAATTACTTTTGTTTTGGCATGTGTTCTTATTTGAACTAATAAGACGTTTTTTTAGGTTGAATTCTATTGTTAATTATACTAAAATACTTATTCGTCTAAAGCATTTGATAAAACATGCGCATTGAGGAGTGTTGAAAAGATCACTGGTGTTAGTTCTAAAGCCAGAGATGCTAAACTTTGAAATTGAGAAAATTGTTGCTGTACTTCTTGAGCTTTGATCCCTTTCAGACATCGTTGCTTAGACTTAGTGTAACACTCATTGGAGTCACTGGTGGATATGTTGATCATATTTTGTATGTGATGGTTTGATGAATTAAGGCTTTAAATACTATAAGTAGTAGTTTTAGGTGAGTTTGGTAGAACTAGTTGTGTAACTTATGTTTAAGAATGGAGGGAGCAGCATTTGGGAATTTGAGTACGATGATGAGAGCCTAAATTGAAATTGATTTATAGGAGAAAGAGTGAAATAGTAGGTGTGGAATGAAAGAAGGGAGTTGAAGAAGCAGTAGATGGAACCTAGATCCTGAAGCATGAATAGGTGGGTCTTATTATGAGTTTCTCTTGCTTTAACGCCTTTAAGATTCCATGATTGGGGCCTAGGGTTAGGCTTTCAGTTTTCTGCTGTGTACTTATTTCCATACTGAATGCCACTAACCTTTGGTGCTTTTAAATTTAGTTATTCTGAAGTACTATGGGGATGAATGGCACGCTTTTTTTGATCCAATGTGGTGCTTTTGAGATGCATTGAGATTTACTTTAAAAAATATTAAGCGAATGAATATCAGGTCCCATGGGCGGATCCAAGGGGGCTCACCCCCCGCACTTGAGGGCACTCGCCTAATTCTCAAAAAAATTGTAGTTAGCAAGGATTAATCTCACAACCTAACCTCAGGGACAGTTGACATGGGCATCTTACCAACTAAGCTAAACATTATCATTGATTCTCTTAGTACTAATTAATTATATCTATAATGTAAACGCATGCTGGATTAATAAGACTAGTGAGACGCGAATTATAATTAATTGATATATATCATACTTATATAACTGGTCTATATATACTTTTCAAATGCTGTAAATTTATTATTATAAAAGTATATGCCAACTTTGTAATCAATAATTTTGATGAAAAAAATTTAAAGAGAAGAAAATAAGTAGATATGGAGCAACCCAACAATGATTATACGAGATTGAAGATAAAATTATGCAATAAAATGAGAGAATAATTCAAAAGGATTTCTTGGTAACATTTTTTGAAAGGATGTATTTTGTATATTCCCAATAATCTTATAACATGTTGGTTTCAAGATATGAAAGTTCATCGAAATAAATTATTAAATTTTTTATGGGTTGAATTTAAAACATTATTGTTTTTGATAGATATTTAATTTTGATATTTTAAAAATGTTTTTAATTGATTATTTCTATTCCGAATGTGCTCTCACTGAATGTGAGTTTTGGGTCTGCCACTGTCTGGTCCCCATGTTCTACCAAAAGTTTTCCTTTTGAAAAGTAACGTGGGTTCAAGTCCAGTTTTCTGTACTTGTATCTTAAAAGGAAAAGAGCTGTTATATAGTTATGGTTTTATGGAAAACAGGTCCGTTGTAGCCGATTCATTATTCGCTATTTAGTATCTATGACCTGCTTGCTGTCAATGCTATGCCTCTAACATAAAGCAATATTTCATTTTAGTATTTTATTTAATTTTGATCGTATTATGCTGTGAAGTGTATTTACAATGAATGGAGAGGACTTTTTGGATGGTATCCGGATCTACGTGCTGTCTTGGCTAACATTTGGAGAGATAAAGGTTCTACCTCGATTAGAATGGTATGCGTTATAGCTTTTTGATTGTTGATAGATTATGAATGTCCAAGAAATGGTTACTAATTCATGTTGTAATTACTCTTTTCACTTATTGAGTTTTTTAGCTACCTTTAATGAAAATTCATTAAATAAGTTAAAATTGAGAGCATTATGTTAAGAAAGATTCTAATTCATCCTTTTTTAGGAACATGGTCAACATATTTCCACGTGATGGTTTTTTATTTCTTGGTTTTATTTCTCTTTTTATATTAAAACTAGATCACCAGACTTGTTATTTGTATTTAGAAAAATGTTTTTTGCTTTATCATTGAGGCTTGAACTGAAACCATGCACTGTTGGTATTGCAATTCTTAATATAAGCAACAGTTTGCTTTTTGTGATTGTTTTTGTACGTGAAAGGCTACCTTGAATTTAAAGCATCAAGGATGTGAACAGAGATTTAAACAGAGTGGAAAAGGGAGGAGAGAGGCAGGGGGAGTTAGGAGAGCACATATCTGTATGGCAGTTGTGGTTGATTGAATTTCTATGATACACATCTTCCATGTTCTTATTTTTTTCAGGTTCCGTTTGTTCTTGTTGATTGTCGTCAACAACAGCCTTCGGATTATGTGGTGGTCAATTTGGAAGGTTCGAAACATCCCTTGCCTTTGACGACAGTGTACCATCATATTCAACCAATTCAAGCTTCACCTTACACCTTTCTTCAGGCACTTTTTGGATATGATTACCCTGTGAGTTGCTGACCTTTTTATTGCTTGGTCAGTTTATTTTCTTCTTTCCTTCTCTACACTTTCAACTTCTACATCAACTGATTTATTTTTCTTTTACTGAAAATTATGATTACTTGGTAGATTGGTGTGCTTGATGAGGAGAAAATTCTTCCAATCGGAAAGGAAATAACTGCAGTTGGGATTTGCTCCACGAAAAATGGAGTTCACGAGATAAAATCTTGTGATGATCTTCCCTTTTTTCTGTAAGGCCATCAATTTTAATGTTTGTAGAAAGTCTTTATCCGAATACTATAAATAGGCTTGGATCGTAAATATAAAGCAGTGACAGCTTATGATCTTGACAAATTTGTATATATTTATTTGTTTCATGCAAAGAAAATTGGAGTAGCTTCAATGTGCCGCTCATAAATTTGTTAATTTGGTTGCTAAATGTTGATATAAGCATTGATTTTATTTGCTTTTTTATTTTGAAGACATATGTTTTGGATGTAATTATCATTAATTGATCCTACATTTTGAACCATTTTGTAATGATGTTTTTGGTCAAGATTCCTGAATAATATATTTTGTGCAGAACTGAGTTGACCAAGGATCAGATACTCATAGACCTCTCTTTCAAAACAAAGATCTTACTATGGAGTGGTATTGTTGTGGGTTCAGTGTCGATTGGCTTACTTGGCTATGCAGTTGCTAGGTACTATATCTTACTTCATTTTTTTTTGGAGTTTAATATCTTACTTCATTTATATTCATGAAGTTTTTTGGTTAAAAGCAGAATTTACCATAATAAAAGGTTTTCTACCTTTGAACGTTATATGCCTCTAATGTATAGATTTAGGTTTCCTTTTATGTTTTTAGCTTTTTCTTACTCTTTCTTGGTAGCATAGGTGGAAAATATCTAGGAATCCCTCTTTGAGCTCCAATTTAGTGGAGGTGAATGTGATAGACTGAGAATGCCAGAATGCCTTGGCTATGGTTAACTTGAAATTAGTGACTCAAGTGCAAAAAGTGATGAGCTGTGAAAATGACAGTATAATAGCAAATATGCAATGGAAACGTGATTGATGTACCAAAGTAATTAAAGATGTGTATTAATTCATTAATTGTAACCCAAGTGACCACAATTAAAGGAATAACGATTACAAGCTTTTGAGAGGCTACACTCCAAAAGGAGTTGGGAACTCAATACTAAATATTTTCTGATTAACTTTTCGCTTTCCCTCCTCTATTTATACTACTTTCCCCTACAAACCTATTTCCCAAGCTAAATAGTGCTAGGTAATTACTATAATACTCTTATAGATAATTTATTAATTCCCATAATACGCCAAAATATGATGCATTAATTGAATTTATCATGTTGATTGCGGACCTTTTTGTCTGAAACAGCATTCATATATTTACTCTCTCAATAGATCAAGTGCATGACCATTTCATTAAAATAATTCTTCCTGATACTACAGCAATAATCCTTCCTCATATTACAGCAATAGCAAAACCTGAATTGATGCTAACAAATTGAGTAAATGCTTTTTTTTTATTCTAAAAATGTTAAATATAGTCTATAGAAAAATATTATGGCAGTGTCCTAATCTCTTAGAGAAGGCTCCCCCAAGGTATTCAAACCTTGGCCGAACTTGATCTATAATACACGTGCTCAGGTTCATCTCAAAAAAAATCTCTTAGAGAAGGCCAGATGATCCATTTTAAGGCCTAGGGCTGTTTTAAACAAGGGTTTTGACACAAACAATCCCAACTAATGGTTGTCTTTTATCCCAAGTTTGGTTAACTTAGAATAATCCTACATTAAGGAGACACTCCCAACCGAATGATAAGCCTGTTTTACTTTAGCCAAACGCTCATCCTCTTCCGTGTTCCCCACCTCCATCTTTTAATCTCTATCCTTTCCTCCAAGCACACCTCCCGAGCTTTCAACTTATCACAATCAATCACAAACACGGAGCCATGCCTTTTATTATTTTTTATTGTGAGATAAATTGTATCAAGATGATGAAGGTTTTAAAAGAGTCTATTTGAGAAGGATGTCCCTAAAGTAGGGGTTATTTAGTCAACTTATACAGTTATACTAATTGGGATTATTTTGAGAAGATTACCAATAGTTGGCATAATTGGTGTCAAATTTTTGTAAAAGATAAGTAAATTATGAATGTGACCCTCTTAATTAGAGGGCGACGTATGGTCTCTGGCCAGGGACTTTTGTTACACAGTGGCCTTCTTATACTTGTATTAGGATAGATTTTACTCTAAAGAGTGGACTCATTTGCAAAGTTGTCTTTGGCATCTAATCAGTTTGGTTCTTTGTTTTGTTTCGTTTCAGGAACTGGGGTAAGTGGAAGCAATGGTGGGTGCGTAGGAGAGAGCAGAGACAAATGCGTGCTACACTTGATGCTGATGCTGATGCTCACAATGGCAGCAGAAATCCCGAGTCAGAAGATGTAGAAGAAGAGGAAATGGGAGAAATTCCTGATGGACAGTTGTGTGTTATCTGCCTCATGAGGAGGAGACGGTGTGCATTTATACCATGTGGACACCTCGTTTGTTGCCAAAGATGTGTGTTTTCAGTGGAACGAGATCTAGCACCAAAGTGTCCTGTTTGCAGGCAGGCTATCCGTGGTTCTGTCAGAGTATACGATACATGAGGTATATGCGCTTCTCCTAGAGTTAGTCTAACAGACAGGAAATATATGTGAATGTGAATCGTATCTGATCTCTGTTCTTTTGATATGTACATATTAATACTCGTATCTTATATATCGAGGTAAATACCATTTGTTCTATAGAAATTGATCCATATGATTTTGTTTACCTATGCTGGCAAATGGGATTCAAGACTCAAGTGGTCTTGTACTCTATTGTCATCATCTACTAATTGCTATTATCCCTTTTAATCTAGATTTTAGTACTTTAAATTAAAATACTTTTTGCTTCGACTTCGACTCGAGTTAATCTAGCTTTCATTTTCATTGTCAAACCTTCAAGTTTCATTAATATTAATAGTGTATTTTGTTCATCTTGAATTCGTTATTCATTTATTTTAAATAATTGATATTGTTTACCTCCATGTTCTCTTGTCATTGGATTGGATTTGATATTTATGCATAAACTTTGATTAATTGATGTGTTCTAGCCTTCTAGTTTTTGTATTTTGAAATATCGTCTCTTAGTAAGATCGTCTCTAAGTCTAATTTTTCATGTTAGTTTGACTTTGCATGTAAAAGTCGGATTTTGTATTAGATGAGCTATTCAATTCATTCATGGAGAATATTTCCGGATGAATTAGTCTCACTTGAAAATTTGTGTTATTCTATTATTATGAACACAAAAGTATTATTTCATGGATCTTACTCTTGAGAGAAACATCTTACTCTTGAGAGAAACTTAATTTAATGACCTTATTGTTCTCATCCTTAGCGTTGAATCTTAACCTTTGTGATTGAGCATAATGGATCCTTTAATCGCCCTAGGCTTTAGTTCATTGTTTAAGTTCACATCGTTTTTGAATTATATTCTTTACTCCTTTAGTCTTCTGTATCATTCGTTTTGCATCAATGCAGATTACAATGTGAATGTTTTTACATAAATATGCAAAATAAATTGGATAAAAGAGTAAATTTCATTTCACCATTGTTACGCTATCTCGTGGTTAGTTTAACATCACTGCCAATTCATCATTCGTTCATATTGGTATTCGGTAAATTTGTCCCAACATGCCCATTTACATTAGTACTTATTGGAAGGATGAGATAGGCAACCTTAACATAGAATAGTGACAATCTTGGTAGTTAGTAAAAACTGTAACGCTTTATTATTGTTTGGTAACCTTACTAGTTAGCTATACCTATCAACGCTTTATTATTGTTTGGTAAAAAGTACTTAAAGAGAAAATCCAAAAAAACAAATGGGTAAAATACATAATAAATGTGTGGAAGAATGATGAAATAATTGAAGATAGGCTCTAAAGGTTTAAGCTTATTCCCTTAATACATCTAAAAACAGAGAGAATGAGGCTCAAATTTACGAGGATCATTTAATTTTGGTTATGTTCTTGGTGGTGGTGGTATTACACTGGAGAAGAGATATAAAAGATGGGCTACTGCGTTTAGGTCTAAGGGTTTAGAATAATCATCTATGTTAGCGTACCACTCTCTTTATACAATAGGAAAGACAACCAAGATTGGGGTAATATAAAGCCTACGACATAAAAAGCAGTTCAGTCGACAAATCAGATGTAAATTAAGACCAAGCTCAACAAATTTATTGGTGAAATAATAAGAGATAATAAATTTATAGAATTTATAGATCAGAATATCATTATAAAATAGTCTTTCTAACTTTTTAGAAAAATTAAAACTTGCTTTATTTGATTTTTTTGTTAGTAATAGTATTAATAATGCAAACAACTGCAATGGTCGTTTCAGCTCATGTCAAAACCTAATAAAAATATTTCAAGAAATTAAAATTTTGGACATTTGCTTTTAGAAATTCAGTATACTAGAGGCAACATTTTGAGGGAAAAAAAATCGAGTAAAGCTATAAAACAATAAATAAAAATAGAGTTTGTAATCAAAAGAGGTTGGAAATATCTCAAAAAAAAAAAAAAAAAAAAAAGAGGTTGGAAATGCAAGTATTCCGGATAAGTTTATAGTCTCAATTATTCTGCTCCCTCAAAGGGGTAGTGTAGAGGTGTACAAGGAGAATAACATTATCAAAAAATTCTCATGTGAATTTAGTGCACATTAAAATAGTATAGCTTAAGTTTCAATACTTCTATTTCAATTCACTTTTTAATTTTTATTACATATATCAAAGTAATAGAAAAATCTTTTTAAAAACAAATTTAATCTAATTTTTAAAATTTTTAATTTTAATTTTAATTTTCCTCTACTTTAAAATTTTAAATTTTTAAATTTTAAATTTTTTTAGCTTTAGTTTTAAATTTTTAAATTTTTTTAAATTGTTTAACAGTTTGGTGGAGTGAAGTGTAACACAAGAAGAGTAGTGTAGATCAGAGTGAAATGAAGTGAGATGAAGTATAAAAGTATAAGAGTGGAATGAAGAGGGTAAATATTAGGTCATATCAATATTAGTATGGACTAAATTTTACCTAACATTATCCATTAATTTTTTTTTGTTAAAATTTAAATCTTTCTTTAATTCTTATCTAGTATATTTTTACCCAATTTTTCTTCCTTTGTACCTCTAATACTTAGTAATATTGTACTTAGCGGCAAATGGGACAGAGAGAAAGGGGCTAAAAAGAAATGGAGATGAAAAGTTTAGGGAGGCAGCGGTGTTGTAAGAGGCGTAGACGCGTCGTACAACAGAAATTTAGAGTAGTAAGCATCCAACAACACGGGATTGACACGTACGTACAAGAATCTTGTGTTAAACCAAAGTAGTGGAGGGAGAGTGTTCGACTAGAGGTGTTCATTCAGATCATTAGGTTGATTTCAGATTAGGTATTTTGAACTGATTTGAAATCGAATTTTGTGCTCATATTGCTGTTTACATAAATGTAAATTATTTTTACGGCAGATCAAATCGGTTTCTGTTACACGTTCATATAAGATTCGGATTATTGACTACTGAGTCTGTTTTGAACACCTCTGAGTCGGAGTAATGGTTCCATGTGTCAGAGCCCTATGAATACATATTGCAATAAATGAATGAATGGAATTGGCAGTATTGAATCTTGGTTCCTTACTCAAACATCATTATCATTCGACAAGAAAGTAGGGACCACTCACTGCTGGCACACTTTTCTATGTCGTCCCATGCAACTCTTCAGTCCACAGTCTCGCTTTTGTTTTTTCCTTCTACTCTTTGCTTGCTCGTACTCTCAGTCTCAACTCTACCCATAATTGTATTAAAAATTCGTAATTAATAATCGTAATTTGTAAATCATTATAAAAAGACAAAGAATAATATTAAAATAAATAAAATAAAAAGATAAATTAAAACAACAAGACTTTCACCCTATCATATTTTATCATATAAAGGTGATTTATTAATCTCATAAATAACCGTTACTAGTATTTACCAAGACTTTCTCTAATTGTACTCGTCGAAGTTAAAATAGAATATCTTAGTAAATAACAGTAATTAATGAGGTTAACAAATCACAGGATTTAATAGGGTGACAGTTTCGTTATTTTAATACTCCCTCCGTTTTCAAATGTTCTTCTCATATTTTTTGCACAGTTTGCAATGTAAATTTTGAGCCTAAATATCTCTAAATACGCATCATAAAAAATTATAAAAAATATATAATAACAAAGTATACATTAAGACGAATCTAACGAGATCTCACATGGATATATTTTGTCTTCTATATATGTCTTAAAAATCTTAATTAAGTTTCTCTTTTCAAAATAAAATATCCTAAATGGGAAGAACATTAGAAAACAGAGGTATTTATTTTATTATTATTCATTTTGTCTTATTTATGGTTATTTACAAATCATGATTATTGATTATTAATTTTTGAAGTTAACATAGTTGCTCTCTCCGTTTCTTACTTTCTTAATCAAGTTTTTATAAATAATTTGACCAGAATTAAATAAAATAGTTACTTTTATATACTTCATATATTATTTTATTAAATAATAAATTTGATATAGATAACTTAAAAACTACAAAGATTAAAAAAATATTAAAAAAAAGTCAATGGAAAAAATATAAAACCACAACTATAAAAAAGTGTTTTATAAAGTTAGTGAGAACCGAGAAACATATGAAGACAACAACAAATATAAAAATGTTAAAATGAATAAGGTTAATTTTGTCCTAAATTTATGATATAAATGAAAAGATTTTTCGTAGAAACAACAAATAAAACACTCTAATAAAACATAAAATTTTTTCAAAGAACAAAGAGAGGACTCCTTTCTTTTTTTTTGAATTAAAGAGAGGACTCCTTTCTTTTTTTTTGAATTAAAGAGAGGACTCCTTAAAATTCACTACTAATGTTCCATTTACTTTATGTTATTATATCCAATAATGCACTTATTTAATTCTTAATATATCTAATTGTATTAGTATATAATTAAAAATTATAAAAAGTTGATATGAATAATTCTTGCATTGAGAAGAATCATACAAAATCCTCCTTGACGATGTTTTAACTTATAGATTAGTAATAAAATAGAAATTAAGAGTAAGAGATGTATAATGTCTAAAAAGCAAATGAGACATTAGTAGTGAATTAGAGGGAGTATTATTTTAATGAAGTACTCCCCATTTAAGGTTGGTGAATGGTGATACTAATAGACAAAATCCACATAAGACATTTTCCGTAAGTACTAATCTTAATTCTTAAGCGCAATTTGCCAATTTCTATTCGTACTTTTTTACCACTATGTGTGATTTTAAATTGCTATTTGCAAATTATATTGTAGTCAGATAGTCTTTTGAGAGACTGTCTTTGTGAGCTCAAAATGAATCCCGCCCGTTAAACTTCCATAGTTGGATATAAAAGTAAACAGCTCAAGAGCATCATTGGGAAGCCAGTGGCTGTTAATTACTAAGGCAAGTTGGGTAGTGTACCAAACTACCAATGCAATTCCCATCATGTGTTAAATGTAACAACATTATCATAAAGTTAAAAACCAAAACAGGGATAAAAAAAAGTAATTATATTCTTCAATCTTCATAAATAATAAGAACATACTCACTGCAAACTGCACACCGTTAAGGAACCAACTCAACTAAAAGCTTAAGTTTATGGTTGAAGCCTCAAGATACGTTATATACTCTAACACGCCCCCTCACACGAGAGCCCTTTGGGATAGAAGTGTGGATGCAACACATGCCCTCCTCATACCTGGTGCTAAATATTTCACTTTTAAATGAGGGGTGGTTGAGATTCGAACTTGTGACCTCTTGTCACACTGGCTTCCGATACCATATCAAAAAACCAAATTCAACCAAAAGCTTAAGCTTATAGTTGAGGCCCCAAGATATGTTATGTACTCTAACCCACGCCTCTCATGTGTAAGCAAAAGACAGTATAGATAGACTTAGCCATTCTAACATCACCTACCTTTTTATCACATTTCACTCAAAAAAAAGAACAACATTCTGTAATCAAACACAAGAAACCAAACAATACTTTCTGCAAAAAATCCTAATTCTGATAAAAATAAAAACTTTCAGAATTCAGATTTTAGACCCACTATTTTAATTTACTCATTTTGATAAAAAAAGGAAGGGAATTGAAGAAGGTGAAGTAAGAAAGATGATAAGAGGAAGAGATTATAATAAGAGTAGGTGTGGTGGATTTCCTGCATTTACAGCAAGTCAATGGCAAGAATTGGAGCAGCAGCTTCTAACATATAGATATATTATGTCTGGAATTCCTGTGCCTCCTGAACTCATTTCTACTGTCATTACATACCCTTCTTCTGGTTTTTTCCCTCTTCAACAATCACTACCATGTAAGCTTTTTCACCCTTTTTTTCAAATTTTATTTGGTTTTGTATGTTGGATTTCTTTTACAATCCGAGATGTATGTAAATAAACCAACTCAATCAATAGCTTAAGCTGACAGTTACATGTAGTTTTAGAATATGTTATATGCTCTATTATGTCTTTTTTTTACGAAAACCCGTATCACTTTAGACTATTTGGTTGTAGTCGTACAGTGCAAAAATACAATTTTGGTAATGGTTGTGGTAACGGTCTGCAAAATGAGTTTCACGTCAAATATAGATTTTGGCCTATATTTCAGTTGCAATAAACTCCAAAATGTTTATAATATGGTCGTAATACGATGATGATGATGCAACTTTATCTTTGCACTATGTTTGTAGCTTCAGACTTCAGGATATGTTCTAAAACCTTTATAATATGGCCGCAATGTGGTGATGATGATGCAGCCTTATTTTTGTAATATGTTTGTAGCTTTAGACTTCAGGATATGTTTTATACACTACCCCGTACGTAGAAGGAAACCTCATAAAAGTGTCGATTGTTTTATTGGTTTAGTACATGTAGTGATGAAAAATGAGAAAAATAGTCTATATTAAATATATAGGTTGCTACAATTGTGTCTAGTTTATACTTCTACTTTGTTATTAGGAAATATGAGTGCCATTTCAGATGAGATCAATAAATTGTAGCAAACTGTGATCTTTTGGGTGGTGGCCCATTTAAAGCCCGGCCGGTCGTATTAGGGTGTGCCTCCGGCCCATTACACACCCTTAGTGGTGGGCTCGAAATTGTTCAATTGTGAAGGTTTATGGAGCCATCCAGGGTATCTCTTTGGTCCCTTATCCATTAAATTGTTTTCTAGTATTTTGCTGCTGACAATTAAATTGGACTGAACTTATTCTGAATGTCAACATATTATCGGGGAATCACGAGGTACACACACTTCATAAGCCAAGGAAACATACACCAACCCATAACCTTATGGCAATGGGAAGAAGGACTCCAATAACTTATAAAGTGTGTATACCATCTTCAATTTTCATGTGCGCTAACCCATCCTCAACAACTACAAATTTATTGCCTGATTCTGTTGGAAATACTCACATGTGAGACAAGATCCCACATCGAATCGATAAAATAGTGGGTTGTTGACCTGCATATATAGTGGGTGAGCTAATCTTCCTACTACCATATGATTTTGGAAACAATGAACCTCACCTAGTGTATGTGCAAGTCAATGCTCTTGACTCGTGGGTTTGTAGGCCCGAGTCCAGTCCACGAGTGTCCCGTGTCCACACGAGTGGGCCACGGTGTAATTATGTGACAAATTGCCACAGCCTAATAATTCAACAATTCTTAGATTTAATAATTGTGGTTCAAATTAAACATGCAGTTGGATGGGGCTGTTTTGAAATGGGATATGGAAGAAAAATAGACCCAGAACCAGGAAGATGCAGAAGAACAGATGGTAAAAAATGGAGGTGTTCAAAGGAAGTATACCCAGATTCTAAGTACTGTGAAAGGCACATGCATAGAGGCAAGAACAAATCTAAGAAGACAACAACTTCTTCTTCTTCTTCCATTTCTTGTTCTGTTTCTTCATCTAATGATGAGTGTGCTATCAATCATCATCCATTAATGGCTGACAAAACCCAAGTGCAATCCTTTCATACTACTAATACTACTCCCTCTTTTTACCCTTTTATGTCTACTCAATCCTCCTCCTTGTCAACTCATTATTGTACTGAGTCAACTCAACATAGTAGTGTTGCTCCTCATTGGCTTTTGGATTCTCAATCATATGATCAGCCTAAGAAACAGATGAGGTTTGTCTTTTTCTTTGAACTCTCTTTATGAAATTAATTGAACGAAAAGTTTAAGTTGATGGTTGAGATTATCAGGGGTGTTTAATGGACTGGTCTCCATTTTGAGTTCTTATCTGGCCCGTTTTTAGTAGGGCCTGTAAAACGGGCTGGGCCAAAAAGGCGTTTGACAAAAAATGGACTATACTTATAAGAGCCGAGAAGGCGAGAACAGACCTTTATAAATAGCATAATTAATGTAAAATTTAAATATTATAAATGACAATGCCAATGGAATTATTAATATTTTTTCAATTAATTAATATAATAATTCAATTGTTATAAATCAGTGAATAGGGATTAAAATAATTTTAAGTAGTAAAAATGGGCCGAATTGGGTTGGTTCAGGCTTTGAAAGCCCGACCCATTTAAAGCCTATATTAATTTAAAAGAGCCCTATCCGACCTGGCCCATATTTACTTAAGTCCGTCCCGGCCCTTATTTAGCACGTTGAACACCTTACTTGAGACTTTGAAATACGTTATACTTCCTCCGTTCCATAATACTTGCTACATTTTCCATTTTGGGAAATTTCATATTACTTGCTACATTTCCTTTTTAGTAAAAAAACCAATCATTTAAAGTTATACCTACTCCTATTTTTATCCTACTTTATATCTAATTACTCATATTTTTCTTTTTCATTTTTCAACAAATAATATTTAAAAATTCCAAAAAAGCAACTTTTCCCCTATTACTCATCATTGCACAGTAACTTCTTAATCTTTGTGCCCATGCAATGGTAGCGAGTATTATGGAACAGAGGAAGTATATACTAATTATATTAGCATTATCCATCATATAAGAGCTTTTCGGGCTTAAAGACTGATTGCTCACAAGCTCTTGTCAATGCATGATGGGTGAATGAGAAACTTATGATTATTCTGTCACATTAGCTAGATAAGAACGCGATAAATAGATATTAATTTTTAATGGACTAAACCTTAAATATGACTCTTAAAGAGACGGTAAAGAAACTAGCTGAAAGGATTATGCTGGAAATTATGGCTTAAGAGTGACAAAGTAGATAGGAGGTTACAGTTGTTGGAAAATTAAACACGTGTTCCTATATAAATTGACTAACGTATAAATTTGATGGACTACTTCTCCTAATACCAATTAATTAATTTTAAAATGAAATCTTATCGAATTTATGTACAACCAACTCTTCTTTTGTATAGGTCTTGTTGTGTAGAAACCTGTTAAAAAGTTTAGGAAAATTTGCCAAGAATAATCTCAACTATCATCCGTTGGCCAAAAATAATTCCAACTATTGATTATTTTTTAATAATCCCAACTATTGATGAAGTTTGCTGAAAACAGTCCCACTCTATTTTCAACCGGCTGTAGCAGGTTTTTTGAGTATTTTTTTACCCTTTTTTTTTTAACTTTCCTTCATCAAGTTATGTAAACCTATATTAAAGTTAAAAAAAAGGTAAAAAAATACTCAAAAAACCTTCTGCAGCCGGTTGAAAATAGAGTGGGACTGTTTTCAGCAAACTTCATCAATAGTTGGGATTATTAAAAAATAATCAATAGTTGGGATTATTTCTGGCCAACAGGTGATAGTTGGAACTATTCTTGGCAAATTTTCCAAAATTTTATCAACAAAATCCTGCATGTGACAGACACAACTTTAAAGTGTTAAGAGTTGTGCAATTTAGGTCGATGAAATTCGGATATATTTGGTCCGAATCATTTTAGATGTCCTATTTTTTTATTTGGTAAAATCATATTAATTGTTCCATTTTCTTTTTTTATCTATCTTTTTTTACCTAAATACCTCCACTTTTTCAATTCCTAATAACTAACTACCACCTTTACAATTAATTTAATCAATTAAAATACCCAACTACCACCTTTTTAATGGACCCTACATCATCCTTAATAACCGTAAAAACCCAAATGGGACATCTAAAATGATTTGGAGGGAGTAATTTGAAGTCTATTTTAGTTAGAATTTGGGATTACAGTCGATTAATTAACAAATTAAACTTGTTTACATACGATTTAATATTGGTTTTAATCGATTTCGATAAAAAGTGAATAATGAAAGGATGTCTTGTTTTTCATTATCTTGTCTTTTAATAAAGAATTTTATACACTTTTAGTTTTGACCACATTATGTGAATATTATAAATTAAAAATAAAATAAAATAAAATAAAATAAAATTCTTAATTGCACAAACTCTTGTAAGAAGCAGTGTCTGACAGACAGGTTTATCATCAGGTTGATTTCAGATTAGATGTCTCGGGTCAATTGAAAATTCGATTTTGTGTTTATATTGTTTTAGTTATAAAATCGGAAAATTTTGGATTATCAAATTTATTTTGAACACCTCTAAGAAGCATATTTTTTATGTGGGTCCTACATGGTGTATGATTGTAGATGGGTGTTTTCTTATGCAGCAATTATAATGCAGGTCTTTGGACTTAGAAGCAGATGAGAGGATAATGAGTAGATTCCAAGAATTTGGATCAAATATCTACCAAGAAAATAAAGAAGATGATACTAATAAACTATGTCAAAATATTCCTTTGCTTCTCAAGTAATTTCTCTTAAGTTTTATCGAGAGGTGATCGTATAATAAGCACATCAAATTAGTAATTGTTTTTTTTTTTTGACCTAAGATTTTCGTGTAAAATGTTTAAATATGTACGTATACTTTATTTTGTATTTTCTCTATTATGCTTTTATTTGCAAGCTTTTAATAAAAATATGTATGTTAATGCATATATAATTTTAACTGTTTATATTTTAATTATGCATGATAAAAATTATTGATATTAAGCTTATTAATACTAGATAGAATAATGTGCAAATTACAATAATAAAATATAGGTTTTTTTAGAATTGTAGCCTCAATATTTTATATTTGCATATTACAGCTACTAAAATATTAAAGTCTATAGCATTCAGGGGAAATAACAAAATTTTGACCACTTATTCGTAAATTCTGCCTATTAATATACTCGAAATTATGTGATTTGGCCTGAAGACTAGATACAATCCAATCAAGATTTGCAGTCTTTGAAGAAAGGCAAAGTCAAGCTAATAATCAAGTATAAGCGGTCTTGAAAGAGGTTAAAATCAAATTACGATAAATAATTATTACAGGACAATGCAAGTGATTGAGCGTTAAAGATAAATTTTCTTGGTATTTATATGCAATTGCGATATGCACAACAACCTCCCTCCATGGCTATTAAATTTTTTAAAGACTTAATAATTATTTTAAATTATAATAAAAAAATATATTAAACAAATAAAAAGGAATAAAATAACCGTAAAATAGGCGACGACACATGTGGTCGCCAATGTCAACCTGGTGATGGACATAGTCGTCGCCAAAATCTGAAGAAAAGCGGTTATGTGATTGGGTGGTCGCCAGTGTCACCACCCATTTTGACAATGAGCTTGCTTTGGTTTTTTTAGCATCCACTTGTGTAGCGATGTGTCAAAAGTCGGTCGCTCGATATTATTTCTCAAAATTATCATTTTATTATTTAAATTTAAGGATGACAAAATGGGAGAGTGGATACAATATGGCCTCCCCTCCCCCCATAAGTATACCCACCTAAAATTTTAATACCCACATCTATCTACTTAGATATACATTCAAACGCATCCCACTCACTATGACCAACTGGATATATATATACCCACCTTATACACGCCTCAAATTCACTACAAGTCCACTAATATACTTCATAACTCATTCAAAATTTAATTGTACATCTATAATCCTTAATTTTTTGTCAATAAATTTTAACAAAACACAAAATTCATATACAATGAATATAGATCGGCCGACTATAGGCGGGGCGGGTGGGTATTGAGTGGGGCGAGGCGGGAAGGATGGGTATGGGGCAGGATAGACATCTTGCCAACCACCTAGCTACCCACTATACATGATGGGTATGTATAACTTTTTATACTCATATCCACCCACTACCTATTAAATTTAATCTTATATCCACCTCAAGTGAACTTAATACAAAGCGAAACTTGTGTAATTTACCCGCCTGTCATTCCTATATTTTTATGATATCAAGGGGCTTATTTCTCCACCAAATGAATATTGGACTAGTTTTTCTAAGAATAAAGATAGAGATAATGTGGCATAAGTCGCATAAATCGTCGTTTCCAAATCCAATATCCCACACTAGACTTATGGAGACCACGCGCATTTTGATAACATACTTGGATGTCATGGAATATCCACGTCAGACTTCACTCATTTTTCTACTTTCTCTCTCCATTTTGCTGTACGTTTGCCTCTGGATGTCGTGTGCCTAATTTCCTTCTACTAGTGCTTTGAGGGTGCTCCCCTTTTTTACGTCTATTTTCTTTTTTTTATTTTCCGCCAAATCAACTTCTACATATTTTCTACATTTTCTATTCTCTTCAATCGACAAAACCCAGAAATAATTCAGGGAAAATTCTACAATTTTCAATTCTAAGGGCTCAAGATTAACCTTTTTGGTGAGTTTTATTTGATTTCGTCCTGAAAGATTGCATCTTTTTAGGTTTTTTAGGTTGCAAGATTTCTGGGTTTGTATTAAGCTTTTTTTTCTGGATAATTAAGTTATTTTTTTGTTGAAATAAAGGATTATGGAAGCAAATAGTTATGAATTTAAATGGTTTGTGAAGTTTTTTTAACTAAGTTATGTTGATCGAACTGTAAACTTTATTGAATCGATTCTTGCAAGTTGCAAGCTTGAAGGATTTCTGAACGAAGTAGGAAGATTATACCATATTTAATACTGTGTGATTATATGTTTTTCATGTTCAAAATTGTTAATATGATTGAGCTTGCTTGGATTAAAAGATGATTTTGTTGAATTAATTGGAACTCTGGTTTGATTTGGTTCTTCACAGATACATTTTTAGGGCAAAACCCTAATAGGAAAGTTTGAAATCGGTGATTGGTGTAGGATGGGTTCGGATGTTCAAGATGATCAGATTCTTAATGAGGAGAGTGATTTGGTTGAGGTTGTAGAGGAATGGTAAGTATATAGTTTGATTTGAACATTGCAAAATTGCATTTCTTGTCTTTATAATAACTTGATGATGTTTTATCATCATTATTTGGCGTTGCAATATTACATTTCTTGTTTTAGAAACATAGTGCAAAAACAAAGCCGTGTCCTAGAGGTTTTTGAATTTTGAGTTTACCCCCACAAAATCATCTGCGAAATTGCAATGGTTACTGAAAGTCCGAAGCCATATTTTTGTACTACGGTTAGAAGCCCTTTTCTTCATACTATCTATCGGGTCGAGCTAGTCGATCTAGCCTTCTCGGCGACTAGCGTAAATTTTACTATCTGCAACCATGATTAGTGGGTGTTTCATCGTCCCTTGTAGAAGATTGACATGGGAAATTAATAACAGATATTCACAAGCTACTCTTTCGAGCGAAAATGAGAATTTGATAGTTATTTTTAAAATTTGTTGGTGTTTACTAATGAATTGTTCTTTTAAGATAGACTCTTTTTGTGGTTGATTAATGGACTAGGTTTAGTTAATTATTGCCGAAAGGATAACGTCGTTCTGTTATAAGACATACTAGCTCTAGTGCATTTGATGCATACGCCTCCGTCTGTTTGCGCCCTTTTGTTCAAAGCTCTCATATTAGAAAGAGGAATGGGATAAACACACAATAGATAGAGGGAGTAAATGTTTAGTCCTGAGAAATTGAAGCACGGACATTGTTGAACCAGGATTCATGTTGATGGCAAAGCATACTGGACTAATTATAGATAACATAACTTGATAGTCGGAGAGGGTTGATAATTGGGAAAGGAGGAGTTGATGTTCTTTGGAAGTTTGTTGTGAATTTGGATTACAATTGAACCTAGAGTCCAAACATGATTAGTTAAAGCTTAGTGCATAGGAATTTATGCGTGTATGATTATACTCTTTGCTCGGAATATTAGATTATAATGAATAATAATAGGCTGAATATCCTGGGCCTTTCGAATAAAAAAAAAGTATTCTTGTTATTTCAAATATCGTTATCTTTGTTTGAATTCATCTTGGTCCATTAGTCAAATAACATTTTTCGAGGAACAACCAATTTAAGAATTCCACTATATTCCTTTTGAGATTGTTCTCGTTTGTTTTGTATTTCGTAACTCCTACCTTTAATCTTTCTCATGTTAAGGAATAATGGTTAAAGCAAGGTGATTTTATTTGCAGTTCTCATCCTAAAAAAAGGAAGTGTGTTAAAGTGCCCAAAAAAATTATGAAGGCAGAGAGAGAAAGATTGAAGCGAGAACAACTGAATGTACTTTTCAGCAAGCTCGCTAGTGTTCTTGGTAATTCCTGATTCTATCTTGGTGAACTCATTGATATTGTCGAGTAATACTATATTATAGGCTAGATTCTTAGAAACTTGGGTGCTTTTTCAGGTCAAAAACTTATGTAGTTTTAAATTTCATGCAGAATTGAATCAAGAGAACAATGGGAAAGCCTCTGTACTAAATGAGACTATCAGGCTGATGAAAGAAATGTTTTGCAATATTCAAAGCCTCAGAAAGGAGAATGCAACGCTGCTGTCAGAATCACAATATGTAAGCTCTTGGATTTCTGTTTTGTGCTAAACGATACTCGAGTTTATTGTTAATGAAATAAAATTGGTTCTAGAGTAGTATTTTTACGATGACAATGCTAAAGCCGTGAACATATACATCAATTTTAGTTGTTGTGCACATGAATTCTTTCATTTTGATTTTCTACCAATACATCTGTTTCAATGATCTCTTCTTCTTTCATATCTTTTTTCCAATCCTGCTCTTCAAGTCATATTCGGTCATCCTCGCGCTCTTTTAAGTCTCTTGAGTTTATACTTTCTATTTTCCTTACCGGTTCGCCCCCATACCCCAAAATTAGTATTATTCGATTTATGAAATGACACTTAAACAAAAGAGTCTGGGTGAACTCTTGGAAGAGTGAGCCTTAACATGAATGAACAGGCTGGAAAAGAGCGGGTTTTATACGTTTGGATGATGGATTTTTGTTGGGAAATACTTCACATGTGAGGAAATTCCCACATCACTAAAATAACGGGTTGTAGACTTGTATATAATGCTTGGTGTATAATCCGTCTAATACCATATTGTTTGGGGAAACAATGAACCTCACCAAGTATATGTGCAAGTTGACGCTCTTGACTCGTGGGTTTGTGGGCCCAAGCCCACGGGTGTCCTCTGTCTACACAAGTGGGCCACGGTGAGATTATGTGACGATTGTCACGGCCTATCAATTTTTACCATGGTTTTGAATTTGAGATTAGTGTTCTGTGAATTCATGTGTAGTAAATGCTGATATTATCACATTGTTGCTAGATGACAGCCGAGAAGGACGAACTGAAAGAGGAGAACACAACACTTGAAGTACAGATTAAGAATATGCAAAACGAATTAAAAGAGAGAATAGGCCAATCTAAGCCGGACTTAAACGTTAGCCCTCCTGAATGTTGGCAAACCGATATGCCTTCACACTTCGTGGAAGCCCATCGTCCACAAATGACCCCGACAGATCCATCTACACAGCAGTCACCAATTCTTGGCCCCCTTTATGTCATACCTATCAACCCTGATCTGCAAGCATTTCAAAAGATCGATGCAGCTTCTGCTAATTCACCCATAACCGTGAGCAAACCTCATGCTCGATATCCTACGCCTGCCGACTCATGGCCATTAGAATTGCTTCCCAAGCGGCCCAAGACAGCAGTAACACAATCATCATCTTAGATAGCATTGTAGCAATATCAATCTGTATGCTAGTGAATTAGTGATCCTAATATCAGCTCCTTTCACTTTAGTTTCATCCTTTGTAAAAGAAACTGAATATTAGCCTTTATAAGAATATCAATTCTTGATGTACATGTATCCATAAATTTCCAATAATTTTAATTTGTATCGTTGTATGCATAGCTTGTTTACTATCATGATATTCGTTTTTCATTGAAGATCCAACTATGTAGCCAAATTAGGTGATGAAAGTGACCTCAAACAAATAAATACACCCTCTGTTCCTAGTATGAAGTTTCCATAAGGAATGTTTGCGGTCCTTAAGAAAAATGGAAAATTTTAAAGTGTAATTCATAAACACTAAAAAATTTTAAAAAATAAGAAAAAGTTATTGAAAAATATATGAGACCATAACTATTGAAAAAACAGCTAAACTTCTGAGAGATCGTCTTTTTAAAAAACGTCTTTTAAGTCTAGCCCATTAAAGTTTAATATTTACTTTTACTCTACATTTTCCTTTATGGGCCAGTTTAATTAGAGATAGTTTCTCAAAGAGACCCTCTCTCACAAGAATTTGTGTTAAAAAAATATTTTTATATACTTCCTCCGTATTTGGTTATTTGCAACTTTTACTAAAAATGGCGTATACTATTATTTGCAACTTTCTTTTTTTTCCATTTATAGAAAGTTTTTTATTACTTTTTTATTATATCTCTCTTACTTTTTTATACTCTCTCTTACTTTTTAATACGTTATCAGAATCTCGATCCTGCTCAACGATTCTACGATTCTACGATCCAAAATTAGGCGACCGATCCGGATCGTAGGTAGGATCTTAACATGGTAGAATCGTACGATCCTACATAGCTCCAGGAATTAAGTGGTAGGATCATAACACGATTCTACGATCCTACGATCTTACGATCCGATCCTATAAGGGTAGCTTCAATCGTAAAAATATTTTATATAATCCAGATTTTACTTATGTATGTATATGTATATATCTAAACAATTACATTAATATGCAACATTTCAAGTTTTTCTTAATTCGCATCTTAAAAATGATTATTAAAAGTATTTTTTTTTACAAAACTTAATAATTGAAGTCAAATAAGTATAAATATAAACGTTGAAGCTAAAAAAAAGAACAATTAAAATTGAAAAATCAGTTATCAAAAGCATATTAATGTATATTTGTAGGATCACACGATCTTACGATCCGATTCTACCGATTTCGATCCTACCCCCTCATCGATCCTACGTAGAATCCCGATTCTAACAACCTTCTCTCTCATACTTTTTAATACTCTTTCTTACTTTTTAATATTATAATACTATAATCCCACCCTATTAACTTCATTAATCTATATTAATATACTACTAAAAGTTTTGCCTAGGAGTCCGTGAAGGACCCCAAAGTTGCAAATAATTAAATACGGAGGAAGTAGTTAGTGGAAAACATGTAGTGATCTTGAGACCATAAGTAATATAATGTCAAATAAAATTAGTATAAAATGTATGGGAACCGTAAGCATTATTAAAATATTAAAATGAGGACAAACAAGGTTATTTTTATCCAAAATATGTGTTATGAATAGAAATAAACTTTATGAGAACAAATAGAACACCCTAAAATAACATATACGAACTTTTTTAAGGAACGAAAAAAGTAAATAAAATAACGCAAGCACGTAAATGATCCAACTATCGCATTTGCAAGTTCGACATTTCGAATCCTCATTCTCCAACAACTTGAAGTAAGAAATGGAAAATGCAAGCATAGTTACTACTCATTTTCCCTAATACTCTTTGTCATAGTTATTAGTTAATAGTTAAGATTCAATGTCATAATGCTACAAATTTAGGCATTATACATCCCCATAGGCCATAGTCCTACCAAGCTAACTATAGTTTCCTACACAATTGACAACTATTCTAGCTTGCTTCTTCAAAACCCTACAAATTTTCTGTAAAAACTAACACATAATCCTTTAGCAAAATGCAGCAATTTGTAAGTAAAACCCCAATTACAATAAAATTCATTCATTCATTCCATAAGGCGAAGATCGGAACCTGATTAACAACACCAAGATGATTATGTTTACTTAGCCCGGCATCATCAGCAACTTCATTATTTTCGCCATTACTTATTGCACATTCTGGTGACAAGTACACTGGAGACGAATTACATTCTTGAGGTCGATTTTGATCATCCGTTTGAGAAGTCCACATAAGACTAGCAGTCAAGTCATTAGAACCATCATTTTCGTGGCCATCTGTTATAGCGAGAGGCTCTTCTAGCTGCAAAGCCGGTGGAGAGTCTTTACTCGGTGATGGGCGTTTTGCAAGATCGCTAGCGATTAAAGTGTTGCTCGAGCAAATTCTCTTCACGTCGTATCTGCTTATGTCGAAATTGGTTACTGCACTTGTGCCTCTGAATTTTATGGCTGCAATATCATACGCCTCTGCTGCTTCCTCTTGAGTGCCTGGCAAGGACATTATATATATCAACCCGATGACTCAAATGAGTACCTCTTCATCATAATCTATTTATTACTGTTTCGAGACAATCTTAAATTGGACTAAACAGTCCAACTAAATTAAGTTAGCGTCATAATTATCCTATATAGGGGTGTTCAACGGGCCGAACCATCATATTAAGCCCTATCCGGCTCATTTTACAAGGGTGTTGTAAGGGTAGCGTTGAAAATGGACCAGACCAAAAACGAACTCTATTACAACTAGACTAGAGTGGGCTATAAATGGGCTTACTAAGGGCCAAAAACGGGCCTTTGTAAAAAACATAACTTGGTGGATAATTTAGTTATTATAAATGACAATGTGGGGATTATTAACGTTTTTACAATTTAATTATTTTAAATTGATCAATAAGGTTAAAAACGTGCAGGGCATAGTAAAGCCCGCATTAAGTTTAAATAGACCTTATCCAACCAGGCCTTATCCAGTCCATTAAACACCCTAATCGTATCCAATTTAATCATCGTGAAACAATATAAAAAAGAAAAAAAAGAAAGGAAACAGAAAAAGAAAAGAAATTACTAAAAGTGCCAAGGTACAAGTCCTTATTGCCTGCAACCCTTCCAATTCGAGCCTGCCATCTACCATGTTGATGGTGTCTGAGAAAGCAAAAAACTTAGCATAAAAAAGGAAAGTATGATAGATTTAATCATGGATTCCTTTTAACTTCATTCACCTTTTTTATTTCTTACTCAAATTTCTGTAATTGTCACATGCATCATTATATTTTTACCCTATTATTGCATCTCATCATTCATTTTTAAAGCTGCCATTTTTTTCCTGCATTTTTCAGTTACCACTTTATTACCATTATTTTATCAATGCTCAATTTAAATCTTTTAATTTTTTGAAACTTGTATTTATTTCATTATTATGAGAACTAATTTTTCAAAAAATTATTTAGTGTTTTTTCGATAATTTTAATACTAAAAATAAAATAATGTTAAATTTTTTAAATTGCTGAAATAAATATAAGTGATTAGAAACCAACTTGTTTGACTGTTTTGAAGTCTTTAATTACATGTGGTACAATTATATACCTTGTTACACCTCGGTATATAGATGCTCCCCTTGAAAATCCACTGCTTTGCCTGAAGTATAATATATTATCATTATCAAATTTATTCAGAAGATGATATAAGATGAGGGATGCATGCGCGTTAATCGACATGCTCCTATACTAGTTAGCATGAGAGAATCAAGACCCAGGCCTAATACGGTTTCTGATATTTTATAGGCCCTAGAAAAAATGAAAAAAAAAACTTTCTACAGAGGGTTGATTCTGGTTTTTAATGGGTTCTTGCAAAATAAAAGAGACGAGCCCTATATATTATAATTATTATTATTATTAATAATTTAACATCGACGTGTTATATACTTCTTAATTGATAAGAAAACGAACCTATTTAAAAATGCATGTTGAGCTCAAGTATGACTATATATAAGGTTAAAGTAAAGTTAAAATTCATAAAAGCTATTTTGTAACATTATTAAGTTGAAATATTAAACCCCTATTTAACTCTGAGCTCTAGACATATGTCTACCTTGTCTATGATCAGGAAGGACTCTAGCCAGCTTAACTAAAGCTTGTTAATATGGAATATTAATTGTTAAAAATATAACACAATAAATGTGATATTTGAGTTGGTTTTGATTAGTACACATGCAGATGAATATTCAGTCCACCATATACTACAATCCCGATTGAACCCTACTTGCTAGTAGAAATATTTCTTATCTCATTTGGAATTGCTACTGATAATGATATTTCTGTTCAAAACATGTTACCATAAATAGTTAGAAAATAAAAGAAAGGAATGAATATTTACCTTCTTAAATGGGCAACAAATTCCTGCCTGCTCATGTTCTTCATATCTTCAAGTTCTTTCTCATAATCAGTAAGCTGGTTAATTCATGGAATATTTATTAATATTTATATTTAGATAAAAAAAATCAAGTCAACTCTTTTTACAACCAAATTAGCAGGCTTTGACTTTTGTATTAGGACTTAGGAGTATAATTACTTACAGGAAAATTGATATGAGTAGTTGGGCCCCAGTATTTTAATGCTGCTAAATCATAAGCTCTTGCTGCTTTTTCTTCCTTGTCATACCCACCTGATCATTTATACATAAAATTATGTTTAATCATATTTTTTAAGAAAATTGAACATTAAAAATCTGACTTTTCGATTATTTATTAAAAATTTAACCTTTTTACTGTGTTTTTCTTAAAAAAATTCAATCTTTTAGCTTAATTTATTTACTGCTGAGTTTTGCACATATTTTGAAGGTTGTTTTTCATAGCACTTCAATTTATTTGTCACACATGCAACATATTTACCATAAAGACAAAGGTGATTTCTAAAGGTGATTGTGATTTGTGATCATTGGTATGACAACATAACAAGAATCTTTGTACAGTAATTGGGATCCAATTTGAGATTTTATCAGTATTTTCTCAAAGCATTCAAATTGACCCTGAATAGTAAAAGTTTACCCTAGAAGTTGGCTCGGTAATTATCTGACCTTATATAATCAAATTCGACTTAGGTCCAAGTCCAACATTAAAATGGATTTACATAGAAGTCAATGTTAACATAAAAGCTAACTTATAAATGAATTTACAATAAAGAAAAAGTCTAATATGGATTTAGTCTACGCTAATATTAATGTGGATCAACATTTACACCCCTTTTCCCACTCCACTCTTATATTCTTGTGTTTCATTTTATTTTACTCTAATACTCTTACACTCCACTCCACTCTACTTTTTAAAAATTTTAAAAATTAAAATTAAAGACTTAAAATTTAAAATAAATATTTTAAAAACTAAAAATTTAGAAATTAAAAAATCAAAAATTAAAAAGTTAAAAAGTTAAAATTAAAATACGAAATATAAATCAAAAAAATTTAAAAAGCATTTAAATTATTTTTTTTCAAAATTTCTTTTTCAAGTTATTTTAAAGTGTAATAAAAAGTAAAAAGAGTGGGGAGAGTAGACATAGGAGTATTAAAATTTCTTTTTCAAAATTTCTTTTTCAGTTTTTTTTAAGTAATGTAATAAAAAGTAAAAAGAGTGGAGAGAGTAGACATAGGAGTATTAAAACTTAATCCATACTATTTTACTGTGCACTAAGTCCACAGACAAATTTTTCTACAATGAAGTAAAAGTCAATATTAACATAAACCCGACTTTAACATGACGTTCATAACACCTAATCCAAAACCGATTTAAAAGCATATGAATGCAGAATAGCTTTAAACCCAAGTATATAATGTAAAGAGAACAGGATTGTAACCATATAGTACAACTAACATTTATTGAAAAGGAAAGAGAGTTCAAATTGTCATCTAGAAAACCAAAACAGTCCAAAATGAGTGTAAAGGAAAATTCACGTACCTAGGTAAACTGCAATTTTTGCCCAATCCCAACAGCCAAATGCCAGAATATGAGAAATTATAGGTTCAACAAACATCACAAAACGCCAATGTTAGTCAAATTACATATTATAAAATTAATTATAAAAAATCAGTAACTAGTGAAAATCTCAAAAATAAGTAATTGTTTTCTCTAAAAAAGATACTTCCTCCTTTTAATAATGCACTTTTTCAATAAAATAATTAAGTTTTCATTTTTTAACACTATTGAACGCTCCTTTTTAATATTCAATCTGTTTTCATATGTACTTCTTAAATGAAATTTACGAATGTTACGGGGTCAAATTATTATCCTGTAATTTATTTAGTCAAATCATAACCGCCACGTAACTTTCATTTATTGAAGTAACCGATGGTAACCGCTCGCTAACTTCCAACCTCTCTAGAAATAACCTCCATAATATTTCTATATATATAACATTCATCTACATGATAAAAGGTACACAATTCGACTCTCATACAAAAACTTACACTAATTACATCTATGATTCCCGGTCTGACTTAAAGCATCGGAGTGCCCTTCCGGGACATAGGCCCCCGGGTTAGTTTTCCTTGTGGTTGCAGGAACACCCTACGCGGAGGTCAGATCATCTCACTTCCTACAAATCAAGGTACTTCCTACCTAAAGTCTCTTTTATAAATTCGACCGTTTCTTAACCGAAACAACGAATTTTATTAAACTTTGATTATAATTTCTCATTGATTTACAAGAAAAAAAAATATTCATGTGGAATCTTGTTAGATTCGTCAATATGTAACTTTTAAATATAAACTTGTTAGAATTTTAAAAAACAAATTATTTGATTTTGAAGTTTACATTGAGATCTAAAAAAAAGTAAATGAAAAGAACATTTGAAAATAAAGTGAGTATTAAATATCTTTAAATTAGTAGTCCATAATGAAAATTATAAGACTGAAAGATTACATAATGATTAATGAGAATGTGTATTAACACAACGTATTAACCAAATTCTCATATATATGACTATATTTTTACTTATTCTATTTTGAAATACTAGTTATATTTCAATTATGTACACTATTAATCATTCAAACTTATTTTACATATTGCGACTAATGTGTAAGTTAAAATATAGTCAAGTGATATCTTGTTTAAAACGTCTAATCGCGTACTTTTATAATATTAACTTTTTATAATTTGTAAATTTGTATTATTCATCATATAAATATACAAAATAACGCAATTGAATGCGGAAAAAATGAAATATAACAAGTATAATGAAACGGAGGAAGTATATAAGAAAATATTGTAATTTGATATACAATGTGTACTATTTCAAAGATATTTTATCAAAAAACAAAGAAAATAAAATGAACTAACCTTGCCTTCCTTTCCTAGTTTGACCTTCTTTCCTGCAGCTATTATCCCATAAATGGGCCTCATATCTTCCTGTCCACCTATGTCTACCCAAAATTTTTCAAAAAATAGAAAACATTTGTAACAAAACACAACCCATAAAATAATAAAAACAAAAGGTACTCATCATATGTGAAGTATATTTGTGTGTAGACATGTTTTATATATTAAACAACCAGATGCTCTCTTGAGAGACCGTCTTTTGTAAAGACGACTATCAAAAGTCCAGCCCAAATCTATATTTAGAGTTGTAACAAAATATTTAGAATTAGACTGAGCTTTTGAGAGCCGTCTTTACAAAAGACGGTCTCAAGCAAGAGTTTGTGAAAAATTAAAAAAAACTTAAATAAAAATAGAGTAGTATAACGTACTTGGTAACTCCACGATACTGAGACGTTCTTTGGCCGAATGAATCAAGAGATTTCCTAGGCACCAATTCTTTACCACAAACTGATTTAGATTGCCCTCGCTTTTTGGTATCGACAACCTCAACCAATGGACCCGGTCCCGGGTCTGGACCCGTTTCAGGGTTCACGGATAGGGAGAGTGATTGGAATTGACACCCACCAGGACCCGGATGAGTAGCAGGTTGGGCACCATTAAAAGTAGTAGTAGCAGTAGTGGGTCCCAGTGTTGTTGGGTTTTGCCTAAGCCAAGATTTGAACTGAGAGATGGCGGCCCCATCAAATGGGGAAGATGAATAGTGGCAATGATCAAGTGTTTGTGAACAATGAACAACATTTTCTCCTTGGGGTTGGGGATAATTAGGAGGATAAGGGCATGTAAATTGGTCTTGAGAAGGAGGAAGTGCATTCATGTTTATAACCATCTTGTTTTCTTGGTCTTGTGATGTTGTGTAACAACACCCTAGAAAGTCCTCTAGTTTTGGGTGTTGCCCTTCATTTCCATACTTCCACTCTTCCAAACATAAAATTAATACCAGTAAAAACATCAGTTTGACTTTTCGATTAAGTTGTTTTCTTAGCATGGTATAAAAAATCAACGTGACAAAAAATTACATGTTAGATTAATTTCTATAATTTTTCATTTAATGAAAGAATATTCAATACTATGTATGAAGAGAGTCTGTGTTTTATCTACAAGTTCAAAAGTTTTATTTGAGGAGGCATATTGGAGTATAAAACATATTTTGAAGCCTTAAATATGTTATACTTCTTCCGTTCCAAAATATTTGTACCATTTGATATTTCACATAGTCTAATGCATTAATTCAATTCTAAAATCTTTCTTTAATTATAAAAATTAATATTAATAATATTTGCATTGAAACGAATCAAACAAAATCCCACTTGACTATGTTTTAATTTGAAGATTAAAACTAATATTTCCTGTGTTCCATAATACTTGCTACATTTAACTTTTTTACGCAATCCAATGTAATTTTTTGTTTATTTATATGTCGAATTATACACATTTAAAAATTATAAAAATTTATATTATAAAAGTTTGCGATTAGACGATTTAAACAAGATCTCACTTAACTATATTATTATTATGTATTAGCTGCAATATATAAAATAAACCTTAAACGATAAATAGTTCCAAAAAATAAAATATAGCAAATATTTCGGAACGAAAGAAGTAACAAATTAAAAATGATAAATAAATAAATAATATAGAACGAGAGAAGTATAATATACAAAGTAAAGCTTAAAACTAATGTACAAAGGTAAAAAATTAGACTTAGACCAAGACTTCATTTACATTAGTAAAAGTGGTAAATGAATTGAGTAAAAAAGTAGGGGGAAAAAAGAAGTAACGTACGTACCTTGGGGTTGGAGTTGAGGAGAAAAGGGGACATTAGTAAAAAGAGAGCCATCAGAACGAAGAGGCATGAAAGAGGTGACGACGCCGTTTTGATGCGGCGATGACGGTGCTGATGAACCTCCTTCTTCTAGGGCGGCCTGCTGGTGTTGCTGACGACGGTGTTCTTGGTGTTGGTGTTGAAGTTGTTGGTGTTGTTGTGAAGTAAGGGAGAAAGCCAACCAATTGTTGGTATTCATGATGTATTGGGAATGGGAGGTAAGAGGTTAGTTTGTTGGGTGATTAAGAAGTAAAAGCTCAAAGTTCTAAGAAATAGAAGGAGTAGGGCAAAACCGACTCTTTTTGGTCGTACAATTTCCCTGTCTTCAATGCCTACTATTTATTATATTTATTATTTTATTTTATTGTTGTTTGCCTACATGTAAGACAATATATTTCAATCTAGTCGCTCTCATTCCTTTTCTTTTTTTTTTTCTCTTTTATTTTCTCGTTTTGTTAGAGATAAGTATCATTTTTTAATTTTTTTATTTTGAATATAATCACTTAAAAATACCCAAATTATCTACTTTTAGATAGTCCCTATAGTAATTTTGATGACGTAATATGCGTGCCCAAAGAAAACGAACAAATACAGTAAATTAGAGGGAATATTTAATTTACCTAAAACAAGATTCAATTTAAGATGCATGGCTTACTAGTTACTAGAAAGTGTTAAGGTAAATAATCTTATTGGTTTTTTTTTTCTAAAATCAATGACCGTTGATTTTAGTTATTGGTTGGTTTTATCAACCGAAAAGTAGTACTTCCTCCGTTCTGATTTAGTTGCTACCGTTGCATGGGCACAAAGATTAAGAAGTTACTGTGCAATGATGAGTAGTAGGTGGAAAGTTGCTTTTTTGGAACTTTTAATATTATTTGTTGAAAAATGAAAAAGAAAATAGGAGTAATTGGATATAAAGTAGGATAAAAATAGAAGTAGGTATAACTTTAAATGATTAGCTATTTACTAAAAAAGGAAATGTAGCAAGTAATATGAAATTTCTCAAAATGGAAAATGTAGCAAGTATTATGGAACGGAGGAAGTATTAGTGATAAGTCCCGGTTGTTACGGACGATTTTGGTAAAAATTAATTGTTTGTTGTTGCTTATTAATCAAGATGAAATGTTACGATCTCAATAGAATAAAAATGGAGTGTTTGGCAATTAGATGTTCGGTTGACTTTTTAGTTGGTTTGTTTGATCACGATGAAATGTTAGTTTTTGTTACTTTTAATAAACTAACTGAACATTTAATTGTTTAGAAAATGTTTGGCAAATTCAAGTATTAACTGTTGGTTGTTTATTAGAGAAAAAGTGAGGCGATAAACCAAAACTAACTCGAATAGTTTTTATTTTAGTGTAAAAGTTATTTATTAAACACTTTTTAACTGTTTAATCAACCAATAAGTCAAAAGTCAATCAAATAGCTAAACAAAAAACCATAAGCTAAAACCCAATTATACATGACTAAAATAGTGATTTAATTAAAAAATTAATTAAATACTAAAAAAGATTAAGAGAATTCTTGGGTTTCGTTCCATGCTTGATAAATCCCTCTCTTTTCACCCTTTCAGTTGTTGCAGGAGGTCGCCATAATACAGACACCACCAAAATTGAAATAACAGAGAGCAGCCAGCCCAGTGGCTTACAAGATCTAATCCACTGTGTCAACGTCTATGATAAGCTATATACTCACCTATAATCTGACCGTTCAAAAAACCCACTAAGACTTGCTTACGTAATTATCATGCAGATCAACGGTTGGTACGCACTTGCATAGGAAACGGTGCATTGATGTAGTAGAACTGATTTATGATCAAATAGATAGAAATCAGCTTTGCAATTTTATTTAGTTTTTGAAACTATACTACTACTTCTATCTCATATTCGGATATTCTTGCTACTTGTCCATTTGGAATTTAACACCAATTAATATTTTCTCCGTTTTATATTAGTTGCAACATTAATAAAAATGGCACTATTTATTCATTATTATTAATCTGTGATTAGTTTTTAATCTATATGTTAAAATATAGTCAAGTGAGATCTTAGAGATATTAAGGATTAAATTAATGTATTGGACTGCGTGAAAAAACAAATGTTGCCAGTAAATCAAAACGGAGGAAGTATAAATGATTACTCATTTTTAATTGGTTTTTTATTTTTAGAGTAACTAAAGATATACTTCCTCCGTTCCATAATACTTGCTACATTTTCCATTTTGGGAAATTTCATATTACTTGCTACATTTCCTTTTTAGTAAAGAACCAATCATTTAAAGTTATACCTACTCCTACTTTTATCCTACTCTATATCTAATTAATCCTATTTTTCTTTTTCTTTTTCCAACAAATAATATTAAAAAATTCCAAAAAAGCAATTTTACACCTACTACTCATCATTGCACAGTAACTCCTTAATATTTGTGCCCATGCAATGGTAGCAAGTAAATCAGAACGGAGGAAGTAAAGGGTATTTGATAAATAGTTTTTTTTTTAGTTTTTTAGTTAGTTTTTTTACTTTTGAGTTTTGAATTTTTAGTTAGTTAAATAATCAAAAAATATTTAGTAATAGACTTTCGAACCAGTTAAAAAGTTGGCTCTTCAACCAAAATGAAAAATCTACTTATGGTTACTTTTTTAATTACTCATATCTCTAATTATACCTAAATAAAAATTTAGAAAATAATTTACTAAAACAACATATTAAAAACAAGACTCACATGACTATATTTTTCTCTTAAACCTTACTTTTTCGTCCCGCAGGTTTTGTAATGTAGTATTTTCTTTTTTGTCCTATTAAATTTACTATATTTTTAGCTTTGGTATAACTCATATTTTATTTCATCTCATCAACACATATAATTTTTCTTTTTATATAATCCATACATTTATCCTTTAATTTGTTCCCATATAATTTTTCTATTTTCTAATTTTTTTTCACAACTTACATATACTTGTAGCAAACGTTATATATGATGAGAGACTAAGAGTATTCGATAAATAATTAAGATAGTACGTTCGTTGTTCATTTTAAATGTCTCATTTGCTTGTTACATGTTTTCCGATATACTAATTCAATACTTATTAGCGATAAGTGTGTATAATTAAAATTTATAGAAACTATTCCCTCCGTTCCCTAATGAAGTTTCCAAAAAGTATGTTCACAAAAACTAAGAAAAATAGAATATTTTAGATTGTGAATATATAACTTAATTGAATAATAACAAGCATTAATAAAATATTAAAAGAAAGTTAGTGAAAAAAATATAGGGACCACAACTAATAAAAAATTCAAAAATTCCTAATCAATAACCGTTATTTGTAAATCACCACAAAAGGACAAAAGGAATAATAATAAAATAAACAAAACTAACAAGATAAATTAAAATAACAAAACTTTGACCATATCAAATCTTACCACACAAAGGGTGATTTGTTAACCTCATAAATAACCGTTATTTACTAAGACTTTCTTTAAAAAATTAGTTTTATAAAGTTAGTGGGAAACATGTGGGGACAATAAGGAATATCAAAATGTTAAATTGAAGTTAGTGGAGGATATGTAGGGCATATATAAGTATTATAAAAATATTAAAGTGAGTATGGATAAAGTTATTTTTGTTCAAAATTTGTGACATAAATGGAAAGATTGAGAACAACAAATGAAACGCCAAAAAATGACAGATGAGAACTTCTTTAAGGAACGGAAAGAGTATGTATTAATAAACTTTAATTTGAGACGAATTACGAATCAAGAATAATTGATAAATAGTAACCAAAAATCAAATAAAACATTAAAAAAGAAAAAAGTATAAGTCAAACAATTATAAATATAAAAAAACATACATAATTAATGATATAAAATACTTCCTTCGTTCCGAAATATTGCTACATTTTGTTTTTAGGCACTATTCATCGTTTAAGCTTATTTTATATATTGCGGTTAATAATACTCTTGTTTGAATTGTCTAATCGCATACTATCATAATATAAACTTTTTATAATTTTAAATGTGTAAAAAAGTGAAATATAACAAGTATTATGAAACAGACGAAGTAACACTAGTGCATTGATAAGCGTGTAATTTTAATGGAAATTTGAGGGTGTACTAGTATAAAATTCAGGTTGAGGTCAAATGAGCATTATTTAGGTGGTCCACTATATATATTGTTACGCACTTTTTTGATAAAATAAGGATGAAGAGTAGAGATAATAAATTGGAAGAAGCCAAAAACAGGAAGAGGAAGCGCAGGTTAGAGGGCAAAAGAAGGTGGCAACTTCCAATCAAGAGTTGCAATTTGGTGTTGAATTGGTGATGGTGTCAGGGATGGGACTGGGGAGGTGCCTCCTTTAGTCGTTCTCTTGCGCATAGCCTCATGCTCTACTAAGCTCTTTCTATGGGTTCATTTGTGTTAAAAACCAAAAAATCCTAATCAATCACCGTGATTTGTGATTTGTAAATCACCACAAAGAAAAAAAGAATAATACTAAAATAATCAAAACAACAAAATTCTCACTTTATCAAATCGTGCCACATAAGGATGATTTATTAACCTCACAAATAACTGTTATTTACTAAGTCTTTCTCGTTAAAAACTAAATCTATTACATAATAATTATTAGAATACAAAATTTGAGGTTAATTACTTAATTATAGTCAGAGAAATACTCTTGAAATCATGTACTCCCTCGTGTTCACATTAATAGTCTCATTTAACTTTTGATAGTGTTCATTGATCACTCTTAACTTGTATTTATTCTTAGTTTATAAGTTATAACATAGTCATCCAGTGTGCTCTTATTTGATTTGTTTCAAAGTAAAGATCATTAATAGCAACTTTTTGCAATTTTGAATTATGAACAATTAGAGGTATTAATTATAGTTATTGAATTGACAATGTAGTCAGTCATATGAGATTATTAGGGTGAATATGGGCTACGGTTTTTAGAAGTGTTCTTATAATAGTTAGTTTCAGGGGAGGTTCTGAGCATGTTCAACATGTTCAGCATAGGGCCCCAATAAATTTGAGGGCCTCAATATTAACTTACGTAATACGAAGTACTATATATTTAGTGTCTAAAGATACATAATTGATAAAAACATCATAATTTTCGAAATTGCATAGAGCCTTCAAAAATTTTTTTCAACTTTTGCTCCGCCCCTGGCTAGTTTTTCATTCTTATAAGGTTTATGAAGTATGACTATTTGTTGACTCTTACATGAATACGTGTTAGGTTGCTCAATACATTTCCAGGAGAATGAGTTTTGTGAGATCAACGAGAGATAATGAGCTTTGTAAGATTAATGAGAGGTCTCATTAGGGTGGAGACTATGGAGTATTTGAAAGTTTTGGACAGATTCTTAGCTTGAATAATTTATTATTGATAATAATATATGGGTGAAGGTGTTTTTTATCAAAGGTACAAATCTTTATGTTTGTGTTGTCATTATTGTGGATATTTAATTTGACAATTTAGATGTTATTAGGTGGTTTTAATTATAATGTTTGTCATTCTAATATTCCTTTTATTCTATTAATTTTAGAAAAAATTACACTGATTTAATATTTCATTGTATTCAATCTCAACTTTTACTTATTCATGAATAATTCCAACTATTTAATTATTTACCAAAAACATTATTGTCCAAATATTGACCTCCTTTTGTAGGTTTAAAAAAAAAAGAAACTAAAACAAAAAATAATTATAATAAAAAGGCAAAAAATTATACTCCTTTCCCTATTGCCACCAAACACAAATTCTTTTGAGAGACGGTATCTTTGAGAGATCATCTCTAATTCGGTCGGCCCATAATATTTTTCCAAGAATATTGTAACTAAGCATTAAAAATAATATAAGTAGACATTTAAAATATTGAAAATTGGGACTAAAAATACGGTAAGTAAGCATTAAGGATAATATAAGTAGGCATTAAGGATACGGTATATAGGCATTAAGGATACGGTATATAGGCATTAATCTTTAATGGATTGGACTTAAGATATGTCTCTCAAAGATACGATCTTTCAAGAAACTAGTTGTTCGACAAATCCCCACCACCTTTCCCATATCCCGTTTTGGCTGGTTGTTGCTTTCTTCCCCATAGCACGTCGTTTTTGATCATTTAAGTGATCAAGTTTTACTACTTTCCCATTAAATTTCTGCCCTAGCTAGATTTTTCACCAATAAGCTCGGATCACCAACTTAATGAGTAACAAATTCTCAAGTGTTTTTTTTTTTTTTTTTGTTATTAAAAAGTCCCATCAAGAAATCTATATTAGTCCTCATAAACAATTGAGATCATCAACAAGGGTGCTCTAACAACCTCTAATTAGACAACATATTTGTTCTCTTCAATCCCCCTCTTCAGTTTCATTAACTGGAAAGGCAGAAATAAGAGGGAAAACGAGCACGAAGCAGACCAAAGCATATTGATATCTATTAGAAGCAAATTCATCTGTTAAAACAGATATTAACAGAAATCATGTCAAATTTACAAGCAATATCAAACAAACGTATAATAAAATGTACCATTTGCAGAAGTATATTAGTCTGAAGAGTTAGAAAGAGATGAAACGAGCAAACTCCCCAATCTATTAGCTATTTAGCTTGTCGAGATTTTCACAGTTTGTCGTATCTTCCAGCGTGACCTTATAGCAGCAAAATAATGTACAGTTCTGAACAATTCAACAAGTCACAATAACATAATTAAGTACTCCTATATTTCACACATATCACTTCAAACATGGTTATATCCTACAAATTAATGCATCAAAGCCTTACCGGTGAAATGATTTAGAGAATTAATAGCAGACATAGGCACCAAAGTCAGCCCCACGCCATGGAACAAGCATAATTGACAACCAGCTTACCATCGATTCCAAAATTCTGCAACGAAAAATCAACTGTAAGATGTTACGGATGTTGGTTCAGCAGGGTAGGCTTTTCATTATTCTAATTTCTCCTCTATTTTTGTGTCTGGAGGGAAAGAGGGTTGGAGAAAGAGTTAGGGTTTTAGCAATGGCAGCTACTCCGGAAGAAGATTTTGGTTAGGTTTTACGGAAACACCACATGCACAGGAAAACTACCATCGGTGTCAAACTAAGCAAATTGAGCAGTAATTGGTTGGTCGATATTGCTGTGGCCTGAAGGTAATACGAGACAGCCTGAAGCAGAGGGGAAAGAAAATACAAGATGTTTTATTACTAACTCTATTTAAAAGGTTTCTTACTTTTCTCCGGAAAAAAAATTGCAGTGCCCATCAAGCATCATCTAAAGATATATCCCTTCTAGTTTACACAGCATCAGAAGATACTGGAAAGGTTTTACAAGTACGTGATAAAAAAGGAGGGTCTGATTCTACAAGTCTCTACACTGGTACTCAAAATCCACAAGTGCTAATTGACGTTTTGAATTTTGATGGAGCTCTACTACATTCATTAACGGCTAAAGCAGAGAAGCTGTACGCTCGTTATGGTTGTCGAGAAAGGTTCAGAACTCAGAAGCACTTTCTATCCTTAGATCACTGACATTCAAACCATTGTCTCGAAACTGAGAAAGTTAAGAACCAAGAACACAACAAAGGAATTCCAAATTAAAGCAAATCAACCATCAGCCACCCAACAGGACACCAGACGTAAATAAATATTATGATACAAAAATTCGAGCGCAAAAGAGCAGAAGAACGTTAGATCCCAGATTCACCTAATTTGTTCAAATTATCAATATATCATATATATCAAACTATACAATGTTGGAACTTGGAACTCTTTAAACCATCCAAAATTCATAAAAGTCTGCACTGGCGGGGGACATATATAAGAGTGATTGTGAACGTACAACTTTCTAATCACATTTTATAGACCTAGTGTTCAAGAAACCTCAGAAAATTATATTCATAGCACTTTTTACAACTCCCAAGATCTATTACTCAAAAATCCCTAGTCGAGAAAGATATAACTTACATTGTAAAGATCTATCACAGATTCATCGGGATTTGGAGAAAAGGCACTGTTGATGTAAACAAACTGCAAAGGGTACCCAAAAAAAAACTATTATTAATGCCTCAAAGGCAACAGAGAATAATTGTGACAAAAAACCCACCTACCAAAGTATCTCTATGAAGTTGACGACATAAAAAATCAATAACACTAGCAAATCTGTCAGTGCCAGATACCTGTACAAAATTAACCGTGGTGGTTTAAGAAAATGAACATAAAACAGAAAACTTCAATGAGAAGGGAAAAAATAAACGTGCAAACTGTCACTAATCATCATTACACAGAAATGAAATGTAACAAATAGATTAAACACATAATACAAGTAATCAAATGATTTCTTTAGAAAAATAAATCCCAGCTTCCAAATAAAGACACGTCCTTGATTTACTGCTTATCTGATATAATGATAAATGCATTAGTGATTTGAAGAAGGTTTTATTATTTTATCGTGTTATGTTATTTGAGAATAATAAATAAATAGATAAGAAATATGTATCTGGTTGTGAAATATACGTCTAATAAGATGGAATCAAATCCAACATTACGCCTCAACTCCCATTAAAAAGTATGAACTCATAAGGAGATATAGAGATGGAATCCAAGGCAACTAGAACTGATGAGGGATAAAAGTAAATGAGAAATTAAATTTCAAACTTAATTTCAGTACCATAAATTTTATAACGATGAATAATTTAGAGATTCTATTGAGTCAATTACAGAAACAATGCCAAAGCAGGCCGTCTTGAACTCCAATAGCATGTCCACTTGAATCCAAGCTCCTTCTAATACCTATTATAAGCATTCTTGTTTCATAGCTAATGCAAACAAGTTCTGCATCCTTCCTAGAAAATTCTCACTTGTTCATAGTCCTAGGTGATGCACACTAAAACCATCTTGAAAGCATTGATTGATTATGGATCACTCGATAACATTACACTATCCAATGCCATAAAAGTGGCTAATTTATAAAAGGTGGAAATAGAGAACTGTCATGGACTAGCATGGCCATAAGATGAAATTACTAAGATTGAGCAGAAAATGTATTTAAATGTATCGATTTGTATGCAAAAATGTAATTGTAGAACGAAGAACGAATGTAAACAAAGAACGATTACAAAAGATAGTATACAAGCATTCGAGAGGCTTGTTCTCTCCCAATGAGTATAAAACTCCACTTAAAACTATTACTTGAAAATGAATGCCTAATTCCCCTCCCTTCCCCTCTATTTTTAGTAATTATGCCTACATGTTATTCCCCCAACTTAACAAACTCCTAAGTATTATTTATTAGTAATTCATATATTACCCCTTCTCAGCCCTTCATGACAAGAACATACTAAACTCTCACACTTACCACTACAATGTTTGTGGTAACCACTACAATGTTTGTGGTATATACTATCTCAGTAATTTATGAATGCAAGACTGTTTTCTTTGATTAGCAAACATTATAAATTTTGTATAACTCTCACCACCCCCTTCATCTCTTGTACAGGAGGTGTGTTTTTAGAAGTGTTTGTTAATGTGCATGGAAACAAGCATCATTAGACTTAATTATATATCACACATCAATATTGAAAACATAATCTGATTTTCACCTTTGTTGAATAGCATCCCCATTCAAATCACCCAAGCACAAATATAAAAGCAGATCGTGCAACAAATAATTTAGGATCTCTATGACGCTCATAAAGGGCTTTGACTTTCTAAGATAAGGAGTGAATTTAAGTTTAATGGAAATTGTCACATAATCACCAAACAAATGTTAATAGAATATTACCTTCAGTGCCAAATCTTTATAAATCTCTTCGGTTCATTGATTCTTTACTTACATCGATATCCACTAGTTTTTACTCTAAGATCAACAAAACATGCGCTTAAATGATAGTATAACACTATTCATAAAAACTAATAAAAACGTTTTATCACCCTAATATTGTTAATAATTGCCACCTAGACCGGCACGATTGGAAGGTTTGATGTAAATGATTTACTCTTATTCTTAATTTTTTTAAAAAAAAAAAACAAATAGGCACACCTAAAGTTAGCGCTTGGATGGGTGATGGATTGGTCGCCTTGGACAGCAATGAATCTGGCATCTAATAAGGCTAGGCAAAACAAATCCTCAAGTAAAGCATCTCAAAGCATGTTATAGCACCTAAAAGCAATCGTCTCATAATGCTTCATAGGAACTTTCGGTCATAGCCTCTAAAATTACCAATTATGCAAGCACCCACCATCTATTCTCTTCTTGTAGGTTATTTTTCTATGTTTCCTTTGAGGTTTATAATTTATTTATTTTGTACACTGTGAACCCTGAGCGTGTAAAACAGCCTCACCCATTTCAAAACTAGCTCTTATTGAACAATGCCAGCCTAAAAATCCTTTACAATAAATTTCATCGTTTGATCATCAAAAGATTTGCTACCTTTTGTTCCATTCAACTACTTCCTAAATATGAGCCATCATAGTTCATAATTACAACTCATAGACTATTGACTATGCCAAATTCACTCTTACATAGTATCAAGCAAGTATACTAGTAAGGCCGAAACTCATTAACATCCTACCTTCCTATTAAGATTTCAACCATAAATAGTAGATACCCACTTCAACTATATCACATAGGGCACAAATTCAATAACTCCACTTTCATATAACAATATAAATGTCATTTGATTTTCCTACCATCAATCATCAATAAGAAAAAAGTGATGTAAAAGTGACACACAACACCTAGAAAATTATAAATTACTCTGCTTCCAAAAATTCATATTCATAATACCATTTTTCTTTCATAAGCTTGGAAGTCAAGACCAAAAATTTTGTATAATCTAACTCATTCACTTCTAATAAACCCATTTTATTAATGATCACTTCAACTATATCTCAAATAAATCAGCCATCAATCTACATTGCATATCGTAAATTATTTAAACTTATAAGCCCCACCATCCCTTGATCCTTATCAACTTATTAACCCGATCTTGTGTAAACTCGTTTAGCTCTTGTAAACTTATTGTTTTTAATTCACTTGGAATTATATTTAGAATTATTTACCCAACTTATTGGGCATCTGCCAAATGTAAATAGCATATAAGGAATAACATCATCTTAGCAATTCTACATCAGATGATCAACAAGACACTCGCACTATCTGCCACCTAAGATTGATAAGAACCATCCTTGATCCATCGCAAGACACAAAATTGCCATCTCATAATCAACCAAAAAATTCTAGATCACTCTAAGTCCATAAATACATGATCCTAATGCCGAAAGTATGAAACATTATTCAATCCCACACTTTCTTCACTATTGGCAATTTGGCATTTGCAGTGTGCTATATTTATAATGCGATTTCTTTTATAAAAAATTAGCAGAATTCTGATTCTAGGTATCCAGATCAATTGAATATAAATAGACAAGAAAATTTAGAAGTAAAAATATAAATAAGTAATACCTTGAACTTTTGTTGCTTGAGAATGGGTGCATCACCTGTAGCCCTCAAATGAATCACAACTGCAAAACAAGGAAGCGCTTAAAATTAAAAATATTTCTACAAGATTAAATAATTTAAGGGGGAAAGGAGAAAATAAAACGAATAAATGAATTAAGAGTTTAATTGAAGAATAATAGTTAAGGCCTTGAGGATTTGACCTTTTCGAACGGCGCTGGGCGACTCGGAAGCCATGGAAGCTTCAATTAACAAAACGTTGAAGAAGTGCACAACAAAATTAGCCACTCGGGTAATGATTTCTTTAGGTTTGGATTTGGGTTTGTGTTCCTGTTCGGGCTCTGATTAATGTTTTTAAAGTAATTATGATGATGATTTCTTTCATAAAAACAATTTAGTATAGTATATGTGAGAGACCGGCTTATGTAAAGACGTTTTTTAAAAGTCCAGTCTAAAATAATATTTAGAGTTGTAACAGTATATTAGAATTAGACTGGACTTTTGAAGGCCGTCTTTACAAAAGACGGTCTCAAATAAGAATTTGTGATATTTTTATGAATGAGCTAGTAAATATACCTCAAGGTGAACAATTCCAATTATTGGATTAGGCTTCTTTTCTATTTGATTATTTTTAAAATTTGGAATAGAGCTATTATAAGATCGTCTCTCAGTACGACAATCTCAAAATAAGGAATTCATATGCTAATATTTTGTATGGAATCGTCTCATGAAAGAATTTCGAGTGACTAGTTAAATTACATCATATAATTAAAATTCTAAGGAATATACGTCAAAGTTTTGTTGGACCTAAAATATTAATTTAGGACGACATAAAAAATATAAACATGTTTTAACAAATCAGCAATTCTATATTCCAAATTTCCAACAGCAAATAGCTCAAACGCAAATCATTTCCTATATAATTACTTGAAATCCAAACGTGTTATTCCACGATTATTAAATGAATAATCTCAAAGAAAAACGATCCACTTGATTGATTTGAACCTATATATGGTATTTGAAACATCTCCCTATGTTCAAACCATTTTAACATTACTTCAAACTAGGCCTGTGCATTGGGCCGGATAAGGGCCGGGTCGGGCTCTAGTAGAAACGGGCCGGGCCGGGCCGGGCCTTACAAAAAGAATCCGGGCCTTAGACGGGTCGGGCCCTTAAAGCCCAAACCGGCCCGACCCGTTTATATTACTTATGCAAAAAATAAAATAAAATAAAAAATCCAAATAATAATAATAATATTACTTATAAAATCCTCACAGTTTAGAGAAGCTACATTTTATTTCCTGGATAATTGTCACCATTACCAAGTACCAAATAACCCATCCAAAATGTGATAATAATAATAATAATAAAAAAATCTCATTAAAAGAACATCATCATCTTGAGAAGATCCAAACTAATACAGCAAGATTGTATGATCTTACTAAAAGAACATCATCAGTAAGATTAAGCAGAAGATCAAATTGGGTTAGAAAGAGTTTTGAGCTGTGGGTATTATTGAGTAAATGCGGGTAGTAGTATGGTTCACTCCATGAGCTGTGGGAATTCGTGGATCTAATTGCAGTAATGATTCAATTCAGCCCATTTTTACTAAAACCCTTATCCGGCCCATATTTTTTAATTTTAATAAAACCCTTATTCAGCCCAACCCTTATTCAGCCCAACCCTTTTAAAACCCTTATAATTAAGGGTTGAATAAGGGTCCCCAACGGGCCCCCAGCCCGATGCACAGGTCTACTTCAAACAATAACAACTAGCTCAGTCAATATGGTCCCTTGACGTAATCAAAATCAAACTTGTCTCAATCTAAAATTTGAACCTATATATGGCATTTGAAACATCCACTTGATGCGATAATCATCAATAAAAGTCAATGACGATCTATTGCGTGTTGTGTTTGAGCATGTTTTTGTCATGATCAGTTTTTGTTGCATTCTCTATCTTTCTCTATAGTAATTGGTCAGAATGATTCGAAAATACTTATATATGACAATAATTTATACATATCAATTAATTAATTAATCATATATATTTATTAAGTATTCAGAAATAGCAAAAATGCATATTTTTCGATGAATGAGTAGTTATACCCAGAGAGATAAAATTTAAAATGAAGATATAAGAAAAGGGCTTAGGACTTACAAATATTGAAGAAAAGATGAAAGATAATTGTTCATATGATTTAGGCATGTGCAAATGGTGTTAGCAAACCACTAAACAAAGATAGAAAGTTTGAGTTTAATGTGTTATTCCCATAAAGAACCTTTTCATTTATGTTATAAATTTTTGACAAAAATAATCTCGTTCAATCTCATTTTGATATTTAAATAATGTTTATGATCTACACGTATCGTCAACTAACTTCATTTGAATATTTTTATATTTTTGATGGTCCCTACATGTTTTCCACAAATTTTATAAAAAATATTTTTATATTAGTTGTAGTACCTAATCCCTATATTTTTTTCCACTAATTTATTATTCTTTTAGTATTTATGGTATTCACTTTTCCTACATCAAATTTATTATTTAATAAAATAATATTTTCACTATCTAAAATATTTTATTATTTGATTCCTGTGAATATCCCTTATAAAAACTTTTTAAAAAACGAATGGAGTAATTTATAGATTTATTTTCAGTAGTTATAGCAAAAGATGATTTATGGTCAACAACTTAAACTACTATTCAACCAAAGGTGGTCCGTCAAAGATTAGTCATATTCCTTTTGTTTCTTTTTGTTTATCTAGCTTATTTTTTGCACTCAATTCAAAGCAAATTTTGAGTTTCGATAAATCTTATTACGCATCATAAAAAAATTATATTTTAAAATTCATTGCATCAAGACGAGTTTAAAAAGATCCCACATGAATATATTTTATTTTCAATATATATTTCGAAAATCAAATTTAAATTTCTTTCTCCAAAAATGAAATGTTTTAAAGTGAACAAACAAAAAGAAACGAAAAGAGTACCATGATATTACCATTAGTTGTGGAAGGAGGGGAACAAGCCGAGCCGATGAAGAGAAGACAAAAATGAAAAAGGGGGCGGCAATATTAAATGGAAAGCAACGGGCATAACGGGGAGTAAGCCACAATTATTATTATTGTTATCAGAAAGGAGGCAATTACTCTTGAATTTGACGAAACCTTGTCACGATAATATCATTTCATAATTCATACCTCTCTCATCTCATTTTCCCTAACCCTAATTTCTCGACTGAGAATCAGAGAAGAAATCATCATTTCTTCGATTTCTTTTTACTGCTAAAGATTAAGAATCGTCATTCCTTTTTATCAGTCAATTTTTTATCCTTTCTCCATAACGATCATTTTGATGGCATCATTGTGCTTAATTTGCAAGTTATGACACTTTGATAGCAGGTATCGCTTTTTTAGTTTTCAACTTTTTGACTTTGATGTTGATTGAGCAACTAGAATTGTGAAAATTGAATTCATTTGATCATTTTATTTTGTAGACTGATTAACTTTGGTTGTGATGTTGATTGTGATTTGATTAGTCAATGGAGATTAGATAATTGAAAAGTTAAAGTTTATGAGTGATTGTTAGAGGTAAAAAGTAAAAATGCGAAAGGTGTTTGTTAACGCTGTTTAGTTGTGATTGTACTTTTAGGAAAATGGATATGGGCTGCTGTGGATGCTTTGGTTTCTCGAGAAGGAGTAAAGCAATTGCAAGGCCTAATTTTAGAATTGGCGGATTTACAAGTGTTCTTTCTCGGAAACCTTTGTTGGAAGATGGCGATGGAGATGTTGATGGTGATGACGGTGTGGATGTTGATGACGAAGTGGAGGTTGATGATAGTTTTTATAATGGGGAAGATACTAACATGACTCAAGAATATTATGGAAGTGAAGTGTCCAGTGTTGCAAATCGATCAGAAGAGATAATTAATTTTAAGATTAGGAATGGTTTGATTTGTAGACAGTTTGAGGTCAAGGAAACTCGTAAACTTGTTCGCTCTGAGGTGAGGATCTGAGACTGATTACTTTAAATTTGAATTGGCATTTGGTTATTGTTTGCTGAAATTCTGAGCTCAATGTAGTACTATTGGCCTTTTCTTTTCTTGTGTTCAGTTTTACGTGGATTTATGTTTTGTACTTGGTGATGATTATAAACTGACCGAGTGAGTGTTCGAGAAAAGATGCTCGGAAAATTTAAACGTTGGATTTATGTCGTCGTTATTTTATGATGCTTATAGAAACTTTGATCTTATAGTTTTATGTGGATATACTAATTCGAGCTCTTCATTGTTAGGATGAATATGGAAATAAGATGATTAATGAGTATATCCGTGAGCTAAAGATCGGGTCTGGAAGTTATGCAAAAGTGGTAATTTTTTGTCAACTTTCTCTTTGTTATTGATGGTCATGTTATTTGATGTCTCTAAAATGTGTTTCTCTAATTGTAACAGGTTCTTTACCGAAGCAGCATAGATGGAAAACATTATGCAATAAAGGTTGTTTATATTTCCGTCTTCATTTTTTCTTCCATAGCACATATGTATTTATATCTATATATATATATATTTACATATTCACACACTGGGACGCACATATAACATGTATATACACTCTTATATAGATATACACATATATATAAGTACACACACATATCTATATATAATTATATACACATATTTATATATATATACACTCGCATATATAAGTACACGCACTTATACATATAATATGTGTACATAAATAAATATGCATATGTATTATATGTAATTGATGTATTTCAATATACATGCATATACGCTTTATTAGTGATTTATTGCTTTGTGAAATGATCCAACAAAGAACTTGAGTTTTGTTGAGCTAATGTTTTTAGGTTTTGGATTTATGTCTGTTTTTCTATTACAAGTAGGAAACTTTGGAGGAATAAGCTTTAAGGTTAAACATCCTCTTCCTTTTTTCTTAGGTTGGGGGTGAGATAGAGGTCACCACATTGTTTGTGAGCTATATTTGTTTTTGGTTTATTGTGAGTTACAATTTCAACACTTGTATACAATTTCGGACGCAATAAACATATATCTACGCTCATTGTGAGTGGAGACTGTAGAGTCAAGAGTGGATTGAGTAGTTTCTGGATTTTTGGAAAACGGTTATTTTGTTGGCTTTTTTGACCAGCTGAAAGTGTTTGTTGATAAGCCAATTGTTTAAGCAAGCTGTTATAGAGATGTTTGGTAAAAATTTTTTGTTACTTTTGACTGTTTATTTAAGTAAATAACTTTTTAGTTTTGGCTTAAAAGCCAACTTTTCAATTGGGTTAAAAACCATTTACCAAACACATTTATTGTCTGCTTGACCAATCAAAAAGCCAAAAATCAATTGTCAACTAAAAAGCCAACAAAAAAGTCAATTGTCAAACACCCCTTCTTCTCAATGTTCCTCTTGGTGTTGTGGATGAGTGTTAGAATAATGAAGACTATCTTCTAAATTGAGGCAATATTCATATTTCTTTCGAATTTTGGTGTTAGTGTAGTTCAGATTAACAATTCTAGTACATCGGTCTTGCCTTTGGTTTTTTTGATTCAACTTAGATGCATACTTTAATTTAGTAAACAACTGGTTCTTTGAATGTCTAAATATTTAATATAATGCAAGCTTCATCGTGTTTAGTATTTTTTATTTTGCTTCAGAAAGAGGAAAACAACTAATGATGGGCAACTTTACATTTGAAACTCCCTTTAAATCGATTAATTTTCAACTAGAATGGATGCAATAGTCATAATTTTAGTTTAGTAAAATTTTGAAAAAACCTCTTTGTAAAACATGCAAATTGTTATTGATTAAATATCACTTTAAACTTGTCTAACAATTGAAGTCGACCGTTAGTTAAATTTTCATTTTACTTTTTTTGCTCACAAAAATCATTTTATAAAAAGTGAAAAATTGGTGTGCAAATGATGATACATTAGATAGAACAAGTATATAATTTATGTATAACATCAAAGGTGGTAACCAATTTTTATTGATTATCTGCTAATTTATGCATAATGAAGAAATATATATTGGTAGATAAATATAGGGCAAGAGAAGATAAGATCTTAAGAAGGCTAACATGTTTTCCGACAACATTTTAATTAATTTTGTGGTGGTTGTACACTAGTTTTGAATTAGGAAACACTAGTCTTATAGGACATTTGTTTGATGTTCTATGGGCAGTTTTAATTCATAGGATTTTCCTTTGTTAATTTCTTATGATCTTACTAAAGTTGTTTTTTTGAAACCAAGGAATTCCAAATACCACATAACTAAGGGATGGATGTGGTAAGTGAATTTTTATAAATTGTAGAAAGTTCCAGTGAATTCGGGATTCCTATGGTTTTTTATATTTTGTCAAATGATCAAAACTTAAATGAAAAATTTCCTAGGAATCTAAAATTCCTATTGTATATATGTCCAAACAAATGACCTTTTAAAGCTTAAAATGTGACTGCACAACATGTTTTTCTTTATCAAGAAAACATTCTTGAAACCTATTTTTTGGCTTTATTAGACATTAAGCTGCTTTGTTGGTTGTTGACTATTTGAGTGTTAGTGAAATGCAATTTACATCATTTCTTCCCGGTGAAATGGAAGTGGGAAAAAATCATTATATTAGAGTATAGGTATTTTTAGCAAATGATTTTTTGGACAATTTGATGGTTTATATCTGGCTTTTGGCTTGCTGGTTGGTCAAAAGCTAAAATAGTGTTTCGTAAATGACATTTAGGCCCAAACCAAAAAGTTGCTCAACATAGATTGTCGGCCTTTTGTTTTTGCTAATAAAGAATCAATATCTGACAACTAATTTTTTCCTAACATCTAACAAAAAAGCTAATAGCATCAGTTGGTCAAATAAGCCTATCGAACTAATTAACAACTAATTACAAAGCACCCCTATTTCTTTGTGTTTATTAAAAATAAGTGCAAGAATTTCCTTTTTTGCATCTTATATGTGACATTATTTCTTCGTTATCTTTTTCCTTATTTACTTTACATCTTGTTGTTTTTGTACTACTTTAAAAGTGCTGATTAAATTGTATTACCTTTTCGGGAGAGAAATAGTAATATCTATTTTATATTTTCTTTTATAGGTTTTTCACAAGTCCCATTTGTTAAAGCAACGAGTAGCACCTTCAGAGACTGCTATGACAGATGTTTTGCGAGAGGTGTGTTTCACAATTTGTTTTATTTCGTGTATTAAAGTTAACTTTCACATCTAATTTTGGTTGGTACCATTGTACTTCAGTGGTTATCTTCCCAGTTTTATTTTGTAATACAAGCACTTTGTTACTAAAATTTTATTGAACTTATGTTTCATTCTTCAAATAAGAATTTCGCTATGTAGGTGATTTATGGATTAATTATGAAGGTGAATTACATTGTAATATTTGGAAGTTTTACACAAATATCACCTACTTGATTGAGATAACCTTTGTTGTCTTTCAAGCTTCTTATAGAACTATAAGACAATTTTATAGCCATTTTACAATAATGGTCCCCTAACTTTGTGCATTGTCCACAAGTTGGAGAGGAACAAGAACGCATCAAGATTGTCCATTCTAGCTTGTTTTCCTCCCATCACATTTCTAGATGATGATCTTGACATTAGTCATTAGGTGATAATAGGAGATTAGATCTATGTTAAAGTTGTTTGCCCCTTTCTTCCACAAGCCTCCTCGCCTACTTCCAATATACTATGATAATTACCCTTTAACTTCATTGTATTTGTATCCTCACAATATTGCCGTAAATGCCTACATTATTGGCCAACATCCACCTTGTCAGTAAGGTGGTGAATGGCTTCGATTTCAATGTTGGATAAACTGTATACATGAGAGTGTTTTTAGGGAAGGCCTAAGAAAAAATGTGGCTTGCTTACGTGCTAGTTGCTATCCAGTCATCTACAACATACGTCGTACGTCATAGCAGAAGGTTGAGTATTTGGAGAAGTTAGTGGAGTTTGGGTTGTATTTGTAAGATGGTAAGTTTGATGTATGAATTGAGGAACCGAAGAAGTTCTTTTTATAGCTTTGAAACAATAATGGTGTGTCGTGGTGCCTTTTTGAGGCATAATGTGGCATGTTTGATGGATTCCATGTGGATGTTTTCAAAATGCAAATAAAATTCCTTCTAAGTTAGTTACATAATGATTTTCTTTTTTTCTTTTATGTTATTTGTTTCTGATATTTATGGCCCATTAGACTTTGGTAGTTGGACTATCTATCTTTTATCGTTTACAACCCATTTTAAGTACCTGTATTTGGATATTCCTTGGTGAATTAGGTTTCAATAAGTAGATCAAAGGTCTTAAAGGGAGAATAGGAGAGAAGATTTGTAAGTAAATATCTTTGTAATTAGTTGTTCATTTGGGTTGAACGCATTATCAATGTCAAGTGGCATGGAATTACTCTTGACCTCTCTATGGAGGAAAATGTTGTGTTTATAATTATAAGATTATACTTAATACATAAACATCGGATTCCATTCACATATTTCAGTGCCAATTGTGGAGTATGCTTTCACGTTGTCACAACACCAATTCTGCATTGCCGCTACTACTATACCAAAGCGTTAACCTAACAATATAGGGTAGCGCATTCTGACTGTTAGCTTTGTTTGAATGTTTCCTTGCAGTTTTACTTTTCTTATCACGTTGATATATTAAATCTCTCTTTGCATCTCTTTTAGGTGCCTTGTAGGGTGAGCCGATGATGCCTTCTTATATACTCCATTGTGTTTAAATGAACTTTTCTTATATACTCCATTGTGTTTAAATGAACTTCTCCCAATCTATATACTCCGTTGTGTTTAGATGAATTCTCTCATTTCTTTGTATGAATTGAAAATCACTTGGATTCACTGTTCCTATCAATTGCTATCCCTAGAGCTAGACCTAGCTGAAGAATGGTATAGAAATTGTCGTTTACAGCTTGCAGTCTTGTAGACAACTCTGATTTTGCATTAGGGTTTAGACCCAAGATTATAAATTACAGTCCACTTAATTTCTCTTAACTATCTGTTAACTAAGTTTGAAATTGCACAAATTGCATGGTATCATAAGTAGCTACTCCGGGAATTACCCATCCGCCACGAGAATTTATAAACAAATAACAATTCATTGTAACTCCCTGTTCTGATGTGGCCATAGGCAAATAAGCACCAATAGAGAAAGAAAGTGAAAAGTACATGATGTGCTTTTATGTGATCTTATAGTGCTTAATTGGCTTAGATATGCTGTTACAAAATCTAGGAATCTCGTCAGTGGTTGATTCAATTCAAAAAAGAAAAGAAAATATTGGAATGTTTTCCAATTGACTGAAAGCAATAAGCACAGTTGATTTCATCAATTTATTGACCAACCTTTCCCAACTTTTTTTTATTTTGGAGGATTCATCCAAATAGGTTATTTTAATCTCCTTTATTGAAGCACATGCAATTGATGTTTGACTTTCAAATCCTCCGAATGTCTCAAATAAGTTTGTTTATTGCTGAATCCTGCATTTGCCAAAAAGAGGGCGATAAAGACCAAAGATAACTTACTGGTTAAGATAAACCAGAATGAATGGAGAAGAATCTATGTGGATGACACTAAATTTGATCTTTTGGTTCATGTAGCCGACCCATTAACGCTTTGGCATTGTTGTGGCATGGTTGCCTCCATTTACCAAAAAGGCTTGTGTATTTTTCTCCACTGAAACTCACCAAAAAATATTGATGCAACATCTTGCAATTATAAGGGGTGGCCAACACCCTTAGACCCATATTGAGAATTTGACTCTTAAGATATTGAATTAACTACCAAATTGATTAATTTTTTGCCTTTATTTAATTGGATGCAGTTGTTTGGAAAGTGATCTGATATGCTGAATGCTATCTTAACTTTGCTTTTGAGAAAACTCAAAAATAAATTTTCCCAAGTAGTAATGTAATCAAATTTGTTGCATTCAATGGGGATATGGCATGTAAGTTTTGTTAGATTTTACATTCTGTTTTCTCCTTGTGCTGTCATTAACTGGTAGGCTGCCATAACTCATGAAATGTAGAAAATTAATAAGATAGACGATAATTGTATTAATGTAGTTTACTGTAAATACAGAAAACATAGTTAAGTATCGAGCAACCAAGAAGTGTGAAATCTCTCCCAATAAAGCTAAAAGCTAACAAAAATTAGTGGATAATCTGATAATCGTTTCTTTACCTTCTCTCCTTTATTTATGTGCTTTTGTTGCCTCTTTCTCCGTCTTCTATTAAGTGATTATTGCAGCTAATGTTTACAAGCTAGTATAACAGAATTATATTGCTTTGCCCAATGTCCCTTCTCCTCTATGTCTGTTGATTATATATTGCTGTATTATAATACTTCATTTGACTGAACTACATGTCTGCTGTCCATCTCAATGCTTAGATCTGCAACTTAATTTCTTTCAGGTGCTAATAATGAAAGTTGTAAGCCATCCTAACATAGTCAATCTTATTGAAGTGATTGATGACCCAGACACAGATCACTTCTATATGGGTATTATTGCCGCTCCCTTTTTTTTGCTTTATCTTCATATATCCACATTAGAATTTATATATATATATATATTTTGAGAGGATAAGGGACTTTGGATCTCACCTTTTCTTCTCTAAGTGATTGATATTTACATTTTGTCTTCAGTTCTCGAGTATGTGGAGGGAAAATGGGACTGTGATGGTTCTGGCCCGCCTGGCGGCTTAGGGGAAGGTTTTGCAAGAAGATACTTACGAGATATCGTTTCTGGACTAATCTATCTTCATTCACATGTACGATCAACTTTCATGCCACTTTATTTTTTATAGCCCCTCTGGATTTGTGCTGTTTTGGGTGCTGTACTGCTGCATTTTGTTTGTTGTCCTTCCTAACAGAATACTATGCTTCACTATTATAGATTTGAGGAATTAAAAATTATATTGGGTTCCTGGCTTTTTTCTTGCAGTACTTGGCTACATCAACATAAGTTATCCCGATGCCTGTAAAGAGGCTCTCGATCCTTTTTGGATGAAGAAGGGTTGGCTGTGTCCTGTGTGCACCTTCTCCTAGTGATGAGAAATAGTGTCAGTTTGAGCTAATTCAGGACTGAATGCTTGGCAAATGTCTTGCACAGACCTACTGCTCTGAGAATTCACCATGGGGTCATTCCATGTGGTGTTCTTGAAATCGAAAAGAGTGAAGTGAGGTAGGAGTATAAAGTTAGTGACCAAGTCTAATGTGAATGCTCTCACATATTTTATAGCTCCGTGACGAAATTAAAAAATAGGGACTTGAGGAGACAATAGGAAGGGACAGGGAGGATTCCATTCCAGTATTAAAGGTTCTTTTGAAAAATGCCTTGTGTTCTTTTTAGGAGCATCAGTGCTCTGTCTATTGTTTGGTTACTCTTAATCTGGCTTACATATTTAGGCATAGAATTACTGACAAGCGCATAACAATGATCTTTATTATTGTCTTCTGGTTCATTCTAACATTATGTTTTACATTCTTTTCATTTGGTGGTAGGCATTTATTTAATCTTGACGATCTTGTTTCCTTTTTGAATAACAGAATATAGTGCACATGGATATAAAGCCTCAAAATCTTTTGGTTACGCGCAATGGCACTGTAAAAATTGCTGACTTCAGTGTAAGCCAAGTATTTGAGGTAACGGATTTGCACCCCAACTTTCAATATGCAGTGTAAATTTTAATTTTTTGTGTTCAAAAGTTTTTGCACATTCTTATTTCTATAAAATTTTGTGGCAAATAAATTATAAAACGAAACATTTGTGAGAAAAAAGTTTACGTTTTTAATAGATACTGAACCTGGAGTACGAGTCAAAAATATATTGTCTTTCTTAAGTCTTGTAACTTCATGAATTTTGTTTATGCTTCAATGGACATATTGATATTGCATCTTGTGATTCTGCGACCACCTGTAGTCAATTCAACAGCCCCATTTTAGTTAAGGAAAGTCCGCTGTATGTCCACAATCCACATCATGAACAATGTCAACTATGATGTGTGTGCGATTGTCGGATTTGCAATGTAGGATTTTGACTTACATATTAAAGGGAGTGTATAAGTAAACAGAAAAAGTGGGCTGCTAGGTGTAGGGTTTGATTGTTGAGATAAAGTTTATCTTAAGAGGCATATTTTAAATTATCGGAACAATGAAGAGGAATTTCTAGCAATAACTTGGGATGCTGTTCAGATGAACATGTTTGGCTTTTGGTTATGACTTATGCTCATAGTGCAAAAATTTAGTAAAGATCGCAATTGCAGTAATGGTCGGATGTAAACTGAAGGTTGGCCACTGTATTGTCTGAGATGAGGGTTTGTAGAAAATACCTTCTTTCTGTTGTAAACTGAAGGGAATAGAAATTGTTTTGTTGGTTTTAACCTCTTTGTATGATCTGTCTTGCTTGAGGTGTTAGGCTAATGTTATATAATGTTATTCGAAAACAAGTTTATTCAAGATAAGACCCGAGTAGTAAATTGATTGGAAGTTGGAGCAAGCTTTTAAATGCTGAGGAAGAGCACTGGTAGTTAGAATGTTTATTTTGAAACTTCTTGAAAAGGGAGGATGATGATGGCAGCATTTAGAAATACCGTTAATTGTAATTTAATGTTTATGGAGGAGGCCAAAGTTTAAGGGACCTGATTGTCAACTTTTCTGAGTCTTCCAAATGTTATTTCTTTTTTTTTTGCCTGATGCCTTAGATTTAACAGCTCTTCTCTTATGTGCTGTTTCTCAATTTATCATATCTGCAGGGTGATAATGATGAGTTACGTCGCTCTCCCGGGACACCTGTTATAACTGCGCCCGAATGTTGCTTAGGTTAGTTTTTGGCTGCCAATGACTCTCCATGACACTGATTTGAACATTACATACCATTAAAGTATGCTGTGTAAGTTGTAACCTTGCAGTTTCCTTGTCTAACAGGTCTAACTTATCATGGAAAAACGGCCGATACCTGGGCTGTGGGAATCACCTTGTACTGTATGATAATGGGCAACTTTCCCTTTATAGGAGAGACACTACAGGAGACCTATGATAAGGTCAGTTTTTCTCATCCACTTGCTGCTCCATGCTTTTAAATTATAATTCAATGTTTAGGATTTCAATCGTATCTTTTCTGAAAATTATTTTGATATCCCAGATTGTTAATGATCCCATCAAACTCCCTGATCATCTTAATCCACAGCTCATCGATTTGTTAGAGGGACTCCTATGCAAAGGTTAGTAAACTGTTACGAGTCACCTTTTGCATCTCAAAGATCTTTTTTCTCTAAGGACAAATTCTAGTGTTGGGCTTTGTGGGTGCACAAGCTCTTAGAGTTATGTTCCTTATTAGGCTGTGCATAGTTTGTGGTAGTTTCTACAGGTCAAGAAAATTTTTAATTCATATACAGTGATTCTAGTACAGCTATTGTTGCTTTTTCACAATTTGGATTTGGGGACTTCAGTACCTTCTTATCTGTGTGCTTGATAGAAAACAACTAAGGTGCATTTGTCGGTTGAAGACCTGTTATTTTCAACTTTCAAATATCCATGTTTGAAAAACAAGCTGATGGCTTGATGCACAAAAAAATTTATGCCCCAACTTTTGTTCTCTCTGACCATGCAAAATTAGAATTTTCGTTATAGCTTGAAGGGTAATTCTGTATACATCCTATCACCAACAATCTTAAATAATGGAATTATATCTATTTCTATTGTAAATCTAGCATTTAATTATTAAAAAACCTTTTGTTGACAGATCCTAATCAAAGGTTGACATTAGATATGGTTGCTGTACATCCATGGGTTCTTGGGGACGAGGGACCACTGCCTGAATTTGTATGCTGGTGCAAGCGCAATAAAGCGGATTTGCATCATGAGGATGCTGAGGTACTTTCATGAGGCTTGAAGATATGTAGAGAAAAGGAGATAATGTTTCAACTAACCCAGTTTTGTGTATGGTGAATTGTAATTTTGGCTCTTCATGTACTTACCTTCCCTTGTGCGAATTTGTTTTTCATTCATTGTGGTTATGTATGTTGTACAGTACAACAGTAGCACATAATAGAACTGTATTAGTGAATCTGATATCGGGTAAAAGAAGAAAATCAGGAATGAGTGTAGATCGTTTTGGGCAGTGCATTTTCAAAAATGCAAACAATGATGCTTTTACATTGATGATACCGTATAGATTATACATGCCATTCAAGGAATGTGTTATTTGTATGTAAATTAGTTACCTTGATGATATTTATAGTGCAATTATGGTTGATATTGTTCCCATTTGGGCTGTTAATTGGTTCATATCTGCTAGTGAACTCTTGGTAGCTTTGGAAGTTTGCTTTCCTGCAATCCCATCTAAAAGGAAAATGTCTTGCAATTATACTCCATATATTACTTATTGTTTATGTGTGTAACATGTTTATGTTCTTTGAAGTAGAATAATATTACTATATGTAGTTCTGTAACTTATGCTCTATTGGGCTATCATTTTAATGTATTTTAGTAATTCTCATCTATTTTGATAAGAGTGATGTTGGGGCAATAAAAATTTGTCAAAAAACCATGTACAAAATTTATTTTTGCCCATTAATATTTGAGAAAATGATATTAGATGGTAATAAAAAATTTTGTGAAGAAAAGGCCAAGTATTATTTTCATGAGAAGTAACATTATTTTCACAAACATTTACGCTAAAATACTATACTCTTATGACTATTTATGACTTGATGACTTGTTACCGAATAGGCCATTATTTGGAAGTGGAAAGTTCCTTATAATGGTACATATAATGGTGTATATTCACATGCAACTCCAATTGGGGAAAAAATAGAGTAATGAATTAACAAAACCCACAAGTCTTAACAAACAAATTTATACAAAAAATCCACTTGGGGTTCTGATTGATGCCAACATCTTGAACTGGCTCATTATCATCCTTGACCTTTTCCGTCAACCCCCATCAACTCTGTAAATTTTTGTTTCCAATCTGAAACCTTCTCTTCTCCATTGACCACCTATCATTACGCACAGCCAGCGAAAATGTTATCGAAGTGCTGTAGTTATTTGCAATTTATAAAAGTGAAAAAAATTATACTGAGAAATCAAGTACAGACCGACCTCGACAGTGAATCCAGTTTCAGGGACTAAGCCAAGTGCCTCGACACAGACGAACGCAGCATCTTCTTTGCTAAGACTTCCCTTTGCAGCACTACCCTGTAGTGTTATTGCCTTCAGTTACAGCAAGTAATTTTCCAATTTAAGGGGTGTGTAATGTATGAATACCTCTTGGAAGCTAAACCCTTGTGTTCCGCCTGGAGTATTCTGTAGACAACCAGCTCTGATAATAGTGTAGGGAATTCCTGAAGCGTTTAGCATTGATTCATCTTGTTCAGCCAGCTTTCTTGCATTGCCGGTCATCAGAGCTTGAATGCCATCAGCACCTTTATACACAGATAACTGCAATCTTATCAAACTAACTGGGACGTGCAAGGCGTGTTGTTAAGGAACCAATTCAACCAAAAATTAAGTTGATAGTTGTTGACCAATGATATCTCATAGGAGTATATTCTATCACACCCCTTCAGATGAGAACTGTTCGGGCTAGAAGTGTGGATGCCACACAAGTCCTCTTCATATTTGGCGCTAAATTTTTACTTGAAATGAGGGGTTAGTGAAAATCATGTTCATACCTTCTGTCACATTGGCTTCTATAACCATGTCAAGGAACCAACTCAACTAAAAGCTTAAGCGATGCTTATAGCCTCATGATATGTCATATACTATCACGTGTGCATGGTTAAAGAATTGTGTTATGTACTGTGGAACTCCCAAAGTATATGAATCGAAGAAACACCAATTTTACCTGGTATTTTTGTCATTTATTACAGCGCTAAAAAGGCAAGAAGTATTTACCTGAGATAAGAGAACAACATGTTGAACTCCTTGCAAGTTCCCAACTTTCGACAGGAAACCTTCCTGTGGAAGCATCAGCAAAATGATTAGGCCATTAGGGTGCTTCAAGAAAGAAGCTAAGAAAGGCTAGGTTTTTAGTGCATACAGTTGGGCATATGATCGCTCGAACACCCTTTAAAGCCTTCTTCAAGAACCCCTTATCATTTACATCTCCAGCCAACGGCTTTTGATGAAGCCACCAGAACACATGTTAGTAGGCACAGGTTGATACAGAACACAAGACGGGCCTGAAAAAACGAAGGGCATACAGAAAAATCTAGACATTATTATACCTCAACGTAGTTTCCATAAGCTTCTAGAGCAGCCCGTCTATCTTTTACCAAAGCTTTCACTCGAGCCCGTTTCACAATCAAAGACAAAATCACCATCTAAATAAGCTAGAAATAAGAAGGTTCAGAGTCATTCATGCCAATAAATCTGAGTAAAGATGGAATTAAAGTGCTTCTTTAGCTTAATGCTCACAGTTATTACATACATAAACATCATTCATCAGTCATGAAATTCATTGGGTTACCAAAATGGAAAGGAAATCAGCAATGATTAATCATTATACCTGTCCAATCTCAGTATCTCCATCAGTGATTAGAACAGCATCCCTGACTTCTTCAATTTCTGTTTTAGGTGTACAAGTAGCCAGTAAGAGATAAAGGCTCATAGAAAATCAATCCAGGCATGATTCTTCCATTGATGGACCCATGAACGTGCCTTAGAGTGCCCAAACCCCACCATAAGTTATACACTCTGAATTTCTTTAGAAAAATTTCATGGCCCTACAATATTTTTTTAATTATCATCGGTGTAACATAATTCGCTTTCTCTGTTCGCCATTTGCTTAAAATGATCCTAAAATAGCTCAAAACTGACGATAATTTGCCTTTTATTCTGAATTTCATAAAGAGATTAGTGCTAATCCATTTCAACAACTATATACTTAAAACCCTACATCCGCCATTCATTCTTCAATATTTATACTATAAACTTGTCCGAAAAAAGGAATTGTATGTTTTACATGGGCAGGGTACTTTTGAGGGGTACTTTTGAGGTACAATCGCTCACGACGGCCCAAAATGAGCTAATCTTAATTATTAAAATTTTATTTTTTAATTAATATTTCAACAATAAGGTGCATAGGGTTTACATTGTCAGAAACGACACTAATTTTAGTTTTACCTGAATCATTCTCTTCCTCAGCTGCTGATCCATCCTTTGGAAGAAGATCAGGTGCTCCATACCATTTTCTCAATTTTGGCCCTCCTGCATTACTAATTTATCATTAAAATCTTCATGTAATCATTTTATGCCAAATTGATAATTTATGCAAAGTACTAAATAAAAAGAACACCAAATTTTGATTAAGTTCAAAGTTATCATACCTTCAATATAATCAAGAATTTGATCCACAAAGCTTGGTTTTTTGCTGGCATTGCATATCCAAGGAGAGTTAATGTGAATGAAGGTGTCTGGAGATAAAGAAATGGAGGATTTAAAAGGATTTCTTGGGAAAAATGAAGGAGAAGAAGAGGTGTAGAGAGAGAAAGTTGAGGGGATAACAGGAGCCATATGGAACGTTGATGATGATAGATAATACTACTCTCTACCCTCTTATTGCCACCATACATGTATGTGGGATATTTGCAAATCTTTGTTAATTGTTAGGCACAATGGATTGAACTATCGCAAAAAGTTTGGGGTTCGACTTCTATTGGGCGCAGGTATCAATTGAGGGTTTTTTGATTGCGCGCATCTCTCTTTACTCCCTTCTTAGAGGTAAGGGTATAATTTATCTGCATCTTTCATGGAAAAGAAAACCCCCACTCGGACCCTGCCTTGTGCGAGATGCCTAGAAGATATATCCTTTTTACCTTTTTTATTTCATAAGTTGAAAGTGTTCTTTTGTTTTGTTCGTTATTAAGTTAGCTAGTTAAGATAATTATTAAATTATATATATGCATTAATGGGTTGAACACTTAAACTGATTGTTTGTTTAAAGTTTTTGGCTCAGTTTTTAAAATTGGACATATAATGTATCGTTAGAAAGCTTTTAAGGTTTAGTTTTCAATGCTGCAAACCTTGCATTAATGTTAATATCCTACCAAATGTTATAGCTAACAGAGTGAACATATATTAAATTTCAACACAAACTTTAAATGATCTTTGTTTTTCGCTCGATTATCGAAATCGAGCATATTATATATCATTGAAAAGCTCTTGAAGTACAATATCTAATGCCACAAACATTGCATTAACATGATTTTTCCTATCAAAAACTAAGACCAAAAGAATTAACAAGTATCAAATTCAGCATAAACTTTTGCATTATAAAAACTTTTCTTCTCTTTTACTCATCTTCTTAGTAAAACATCTCAACCAATCTAAATTTTAAAGTCTAATGAAATAAAAATATTAATTAAATAAATAAATTGAATCCTGTCACACAAAACACGAGACTTGACCTAAGCCGAGTCATACAAAACGTGCAACTAAGTCCATTTTCCAATAACTTTTTTCTTTTTTAAAAATCATTATTTTTTTAATTCAATAATTATAATAATTTTTCAATTAAAAAAATACTTTTATAATTTCATTAAAAAAAATAACGACATAATAAAAAAAATGACGACATTTATAGAAAAACTAATTCCAAGTATCCGCCACCTAAACAAATGTTCCTCTATTGAAATCATACACGTACCTATCCCAACCAAAAAAATTGTTTACAATCTTGCCATCTATACAGCCCTACCAATACTAAACATTGGCCAAGTAGGGGTAGGGAGACTCAGAGACCAAAGCAAACCAAAAGCAGAATTACCAATTACCAGTTACCAATACTATTTGCTTTCCCATTTCCGACAAAGCCAAGAAACTCGAAATAAGTTGGGAAAATCGTAAGTTTACTCAAATCCTGTAAACCCTAAATACAGTGATTGCTCATTTTTTACCCTAAATTCGATTCACTGTCAGTTCAGGTATCATTCTTCCTTTTAATCGCTATATTCGTGTTTCGATTCATGGCGATTTTCGTTATTAAGTTTTTTTTAGCATCATTGTATCACTTTATGGTATATTTGCATTGATTTTGTTTCTGATTAGTTCTTGTTTGGTGGTTGATGATTTATAGTTAGTATTTAAAAGTAAAGATATCTGCTTTTTTTTCCTTAACCGAAATTTGGATTATTTTTCATTATTTATGCTTTTAGCTTTTTAGCAATTAGCATTTGCTTGGGCTTGATTTTGTTTCTATGAACTGCATAAAATTCATTTGTAAGAATATTCTTTTGTTGGATCATTCAAGTTTATAATTTATGTTGTTTATGATAATTGTGTTTAATGGTATATGTTAAGCGACTAAGCTCCATTTTGGATGCTTGCTACCTTAATTATGGAAACCTTTCTCCAGCATATCTTGCTTACTTGATCAAATTTGATTTGTTCCCATCTTAGTTTGACAACCTCTATTGCTCACTTATATCTATATGTGTTTTCAGATACTTTAAACTTTTTTTAGATTGTTTTTGTCACAAAAAGAATATAATCGTGATGGCTACATATTTATTCTTCTTCTGAGTCTCTTATGATTAAGAATTTTAAGATTCGTCACTGTCACATATAGATTAATAAGCCTCTTAGGCACTTACTGGTGCAGACAATTTTAGAGTAGGAAAAGACTGCTTCTTGCCTTTGTGATATTTTCCATCTGCCGAGTAGAAAATTTTCAAGGATGTAAAAAATGCCTCTCCACTCCTTGCTTACCTACCCTGTGTGTATCTAGTGTCTTCACACCTCACAGCTCATCTTTAGATAGTGCCTTTGGTGGAGTATCTCTTTTTAGGTGCCACTTTGGATGGATGCTTCATCTTGGTTTTTCTTGCTTCTGGCTCTCACTCTGTACTTCTCATCAGATATACTTCAAAAAGAAGACTGGAGGAATTCCTTTCGTCAACACATTGTCATTGATTCATGTAGATGCAAAGATTTTCTATCAGATTCTTTATGACTACAAGATTTGCAATGCAGAGGTACCATCCTCAACTTTGCATCAAGTTCTAAGGAGATTTGTATGGTTTGTTTTCATGCCGCGTTGCATTTCCGTTTACACAGTTTTTGTCAGTCTTTTACTTTTCAAAGACCTCTGCATGATAGTATTATATAGTTGTGTAGAGCTAAACATTGCACCAATTGATACTTGTTAGGCATGGCTTATGTCCTTGGAAAGTGTGTATATATATGATGGATTCAAAGACCCTCACATTTGGTTGTGACAGATACAGTGATTTGGGTGATATTTTGCACTTTTTTGTGTGGTGATGTCTGGGTGCATAATTTCAGATTTGCCATAAGTACTTCAAAAATATTCGTTTGATGCTGTATCAGTTGTTCTCTTATAATGCTTCAATTTGTAAAGTGCTTCAATGCAGTTCTAACTATGTATAAAAGTGTACTATTGGTTGACTTTAAGCTTAATTTCAGTTGCTGATTTTAAAATATTAATGTTTTCTGGTATATTGGTTTCAGGGAGCTCAGATTCAGTTAAATGTGGTGAGGTGTGATGGAAATGATGGTTGGAGTTGATAGGACTGTGGTTGGATTTATTGAGGATGGAGCAGCTAATAAACTCGGTTCTGGTCTAGCTCCATTAAAGCAAGGTGCTGATCCAATTGTTTATAAGCTTGTTAAGGTAAATGTTTTTACACACATCTGATTATATGTCTAATATGTTAATTACACTTGTGCTTTTAATATCTTTTGAGTTTCTTGCTGCAGTGAATGATAAAAACTTAAGATTTGTTTAGGTGGCTAAAGTTTTTAGTAAGTTTAGAGCTCCCTTGAGAGTTTGTACTCCTAGTACATCCGGTATAATGTGAGAAAAGGATTTTTAAGTGACTTTTATGATTGTAATTCATGGATAGTGGTGTAATGCAGAAAAGGATGGAAAATATAAAATTGAATGATTGTGGCAGCATTGATTCCTGTAGATTAATAATCTATTTATCTTGCTAGTTGATTCCTCGTGTTGTGCTTCAATGTATCTGAATATGTTTGTATCGATCTCTTGTTTGAATTTCTCCTGGTTTTACCCGATAATTTTCTGAATTTATATTATCTGGGGAGATGAGCTTGATGTTTTTTTTTTTCATAAGGGGCTTCTTATTAGTAGCTTGTGAGATTTGGTGTTGTGTCATTAGAATTACTACATGAACACAGTTTTCTAGTTAGACATGTTCATTGCCAATTGTGGGAGAGTATATACTACATTCTCTGTATTTTTTGAAAACCTTGTAGAGTGAATGAGCTATTGATAGCCTGGACTTTAACTTGGGATCGTAACTTTTCTTTTTCCACTTATGTGCATTTTAGTTCCTTTCTTGTATTTGAGTTCTTAGTTAAAAATCTTGTACTTCTTATCTATCCCTTTTCTGATGGGCATTCCAGTTTCTGCCTCGTTCTTAGAGCTGTTAATGTTTTTGAATGGTTATTTTTTACCCGACTTAGCTCATGGACCTCTCTGCTTCATCTTGTGCTGTTAAAACTATACTCTATATTTGTACTCTCTTTATTATCTTCCTATATCCTTAGGGTCACTAGTCACATGTAAGCACTATGAAGCATGGGTGCTTCACTTGATGCCTGTCCCTATATACCATACCAAGGATAATAAGAGGTACACTGTTTAATGTACCATATAATCTCTATCCTAAGATGTATGTTTTCCGTTTTCTATCCGTAATTTGTGTCTTAGCGGTGCAATCTGGTATATATGATAGAGTTCTCCTGAATGCAATATGCTTTGCAGAAGATGTTTGACATCTTTGATCCTTTCCTAATGAATAAGAGCAAATGTTTTTGTGCCACTCATAGTGCAAAAACAAGGTCGCTTAACATCGCATCTGACGCATTTAAAGGTTTTTGAAAAAAACGAATCGTGAAAAATTGAGTTATTTGCCATTTTAAATGACATCTCATGCTTTTGGCTGATATTTGGCCTCATGATAATTGCATCACTTCAGTTATTGCATCATGTGTTGTTCTGTAATCACAAGTTCACAACTGTTACGACATTTTTGCATTATGGTGCCACCATGAATAGCAGTGAACTATTACACCATGAATAACAGTGAACTATTATACCCTATCCTTGCCTTTTTGTAGTATTGGGGAAGTTTTGCTCATAAAACAGAGCAGTGTGAGTTGTTATTGTGCCTTGGTTTGCCTTTTATTGTTCAATAGGCAGGCCAATTTAGAATGTTAGACATAATTTTGAAGCATGTTCAATGAGTTAATGCTCAACATAAATTTAATTTGGTGATTAGAAATCCTCTTTTCCATACCCTTCTATGTTATGTGGTAATTAGCTGTTAATAACAAAAACTATTCTATTTTCTCTTTTTAGTTTGAGTTTGATGGAAGGATGGTTCCTGCTACTGATGATGTGCTTATGGAGGTTGATAATTTTTTGGAGTTGGAGAAGAATGACATGCTTCCTATGCCTGATGTTATGGAAACATTAGAACATGTTTCAAATAAGGACATCACATTTGAAAATCCTTTGCTTGAGAAGCATGAAGGTTAGATTAAACGCCTTCTCATTTTTGTATGTCATATTCACACCATATCATTCTCCACTTAGTAATAAAATCCTTATCTGTTATTGTGCACGTAGTTTGGCTTTTTATTGCAACTATTCTGCTGAGTGCCGGTTATCATAGCTACCCTGTTGGGTGGTTGTGTGGAATACATGTTTTGCAAAATGATGATATATAATTGCCATGGTTTACCTTTTTATCAACCAAATCTTTTGTGAATCCTCTTCTAAAATATATTGTTGAAGTAAGATTTTATTCGGATTGCATACAAATGTATCTTTTGCTTCTAATTTTGTTATTTTGGCTTGTTAGGTATGTCACAAATCAAGTTGGTTGAAGAGGAAGAAGGCATTAGAGTACAAGCTGAGGTACATATCTTGTAATAGAAAAATTAGCTTTGTTTTTATTAGATTTACCATATGCATTCCTCTCCACACTTCACAAATGAATTGATGCTTATTCTTCATCAGTAAATTGCACACTTGCTGTTTTTATATTGTTATTAGAAACATATCAAGATGCTTGATAGTTACGATGTTGAAACAAGAAAATAATGTAAAAGAAATATTACATGATATAGATTATAGCTACACTTAAATATTAGATCATTGCTTCACTTTTGTTACCCTTTGTCAAATGAGCTGTTGGGATACTCTAGGCGGTTTTGATTATACATAAGCAATCATTATTCCTGTTAAAGTGGATGTAGATTTCTAGTTGCTAGTTTATGATTTCTAATTACCTTGATGCTGGTTCTATGCTGCAGCAATATCTACAAACTGTTAAAATGAGGTTTTTGTGGTGTGGGATTGTGTTGCCTTTTATGATGTTAATACTTGATCATATACTGAGATTTCATGGCTCATGAAATTATGTTTAACAAGTTTAAAATAAAGTACAATAGACGTTAAACCACTACTGCGACATGCCAAAAATCTCAGTACCCTATATTATATAACATGATGATGGATTTCATGCAAAGTTGATGTCTTAGATTTGGAGTGACATTCTTTTATACATTCTACTCAAATGAATACGACTACTTTGCTTTATTTTATGATCACTTGCATCTTGAGCCTTTTTCAACGTCTTGGATTAGAAATCGAATGTAGGTGTTTATGTTGTTTGTTTGAAAAATACAGGTTTATAGTTTAAGCTAAGGTATTTGAAGTTGCATAATTGGCCATATTGGGCTCGACTATATTGTTCAACCATTTTATAAACTATTTTTCCATTTTTGCTTGTTAGAAGCATGGTGTCAAAACAAGGTCGCATATACCATAGAACTCCATTTAAAAATTTTTTATAAGAAAGTTGAATTGGAGTGTTGTACCAATAAATTGATACACAATAATCAAAGAGAAAAACCTTTTCCATCTTCTTCGCCATTTGGTTTCTATACATGATCGTTGGCTTTGCAATTACGATCCAACCCTCATTATAGGTATTTATTGAAATTAAATTAAAAATTAAAATAATTCTATAAATTGAATTTATTGGAATCTATTTATTGAAATTAAATAATTCTATAAATTCAATTTATTGAAATTAAAATAATTCTATAAATTCAATTATAACTTAGTTTTAATGTTGATTCTAATCATTGAAATTGAAAAGAAATACTTGATTTTTAAAACTCATTCTTTTTTGGTGTTATTTTTTGTACTTGCGTTAGTTATTGTTTTAAGAATGATAAGTTATTTGGAAGGGATTAAGCTGTTTGATTATAGCGGTAAATAATCATTATACTATATTATAGTGTTAGTAATATTAACTATTTATTTATAAATCATTATTTATTTAATTGATTTTTTATGCTTTACTTACTAATATGAATTCATTGTGAGTTTAGAATTTGATTTAAATCCGATCCGCCACTTGCCATATAACCCCATTCTTGTTTCCTTGGGATGTAAACTATAAGTGCAACCTCGCTTGGGATGCAAACTATAAGTGCCACCTCGCTAGCTCCCTGTTCTTATTTCCTTTATATGCAAGGTTGGATGGAGTAGTTGTCTGACTGCTGCATGTAAATTCAGACCGAAAAGGGTTAGGGTATTGTTGGTGTTAGAAGTGGCAGGGTGGTGGATTCGTGGTAGTATTGGATTCTTGTAGTAAAATAAATTTTGAGTTTAGGTGATGGGTTCAGGACTTGGAGTGGAGCTGGTGATGGGTTTAAATCTTATACGCAAAATGAATTTAAATTTAGGAAGTTTTTGCAAGTCACAAGGCTAACAAGTCCAGCTCTGGTTGATGTGAACAACAACTCGACAATTTAATAACAGTTTTTAATATTCTTTTTTACATAATGATTCTCAATCTTAATAGGCACCCCGTTTATCGCATCTGAAGTGCTCTTTCTGATAATGATTTGGAGCTAGCAATAGATTTAAGTATGTACTATTATGTATAATATCCTCCCCCCCCCCCTCTCGCTTTTCCTCACAAGATTTGTTCCGATTGGAAGGCAATAAGTGGAAGTTTTGTATTGATCTCAGTTCTATTTATTGTTGAAAATCTACAGGTAAAATATCCATCATTATAAATAGTACTGATGTGATAATGCTTAATTAATTTTGTTAATAAAGGCTAAGAGATAGTTCAATGACTGTTAGCATTCAGATAATTTGTTGTTTCTGCTTGCTTGAGTTGAATTGTGAGAATCTTTGAATTTTTTTTTATATTTCCTGCAATTGGTAGGAGGCATTAATCTGGAATTTTCATGCAGCACTCTTTGCCTACATCTACATCGAGCTCAAAGGATAGACTGGTGAAGGTTTCTGGGAGCATTATGGAGGAATCAAGTTCAAACCATCATGATGGATTAACCAAAAGTGGATCTACTGGTTCCCAGCCTAATTTTTCTCTGATAAAGGGTGAGATCAATTTGGACAATTTATCTATTAGAGAACTTCATGAAACATTCAAAGCAACATTTGGGCGTGAAACTTCTGTGAAAGACAAGATGTGGCTTAAACGAAGAATAGCGATGGGACTGACTAACTCTTGTGATGTATCCGTTGCAAGTTTTGTTATAAATGACGGGAAGTTTCTGAAGAAAAAAGAAGAACTCGATGAAAACATTTCTTGTGAGGATTCTGTCACTGGGGAAATCAGCAAGGCTGGGGTTGATGGGCCTGTGAACTTTTTTGCACACCCCAATCTAAGTGAGGATATGGTGAATGACACTGCTGAGCTGAAGAATTCTTTCTCGGAATCTGGCTGTAAAAGTGATGATAATGTTGAGAGCAGAGGTGCAAAAAGAGTTAGAAAGCCTACAAAGCGATACATTGAGGAATTATCTGATAAAGAAAAAGATAATGTTGCTAGGTCAATGCCTTCTTCCAAGCGTTTTGAAAAGGATATAGGTCCTGTAAAGGCAATACTCAGACCCGCATCGGGTGTCCATTCATTTGATTTCATTACTAGGCCTGATAACATTGGAGGATCTGGTGTTCAGGTCCCATATGTTTCTCGGATTCGGAGATGCCGCCCAAGAAAAAGCATAACGGAACTAACAGTATGCTTTTTTTTCTACCTGGGTATTATGTTAGTATTAGTCACTTGATAAAATCTTTGCTTAGGCTCTGAAGCATATTGCATGTGTAATTGATTGTTCAATGCTTTTTCTTAGTGTCAGTGTTTTCATTTTTCTAAGGTGAACTTAGTGCCTGGTTTTGTCTGTTGAATTGGAAGTGAATTGTGATCACATGCAAAACATATAGTAATTCCACAAAGCTGTTACTGATTATACTTGTAATCTGTCATATGTTGTTTACTCTTCTACTTTGACATGTTTTCTACAATATCTGTCCTTAACTTTGTTTTACATGGGTTATATGTTGTAGCTATCAGTGAAGGTTAGTGTTCATATAATATTTGCAAGGATTCATGATTATCTCTATGTGGTTGTTTTTTGAATTATACTCTTTTTGTGTGGAGTTTTTTTTGTTAGTACTTGATTCCTTGCGGCTGGTGTTTAAGACAAATATCTATTTGTTTCTTATCCTCTTGTTAGTCATTCATTATCTGGGTGCTATTTTGCAGAAGTTCCATGCAAGTGAAGGTACCTTAGTTAGGAAGGGTGATGAGAATTCGGTTGCTGTGATAAAATCAGAGCCTGATTATTGCATTGGTGCTGAAGAGGAGGGTAAATCTATTCCAGTTGAAGAGCCAGTAAGCAGAAACTATTCATGTCAACTATATATACGTCAACTAGCATTTACCATCCTTCACTTATTCTGCTATTTTATGTCTCTTCTAAAACATTTTTTTCTTGTGTTTTCTTTTGGGGGTTGGGATTATTGTTGGGTGCATGTTGGTTTTTTTTAAAGATTCAAACGATGTTGAACCTCAACCCACCGTGGTTGCCAGCTTGCTGCATAGTCTTTTTATTGTGTTTTCGATTGGATCTCTTATTCTCGCCTCTTGAGAATCCCATATTTCCAATGAAAATCATAACTACAAGTTCCCACCCAAATGAGAAGCAAGTAACAGAAGCTGAGTGTGAAAGCCAACTGTAATTTTCGTACTAGGCAGGTATAGGTTGTGATGATAAGATAACAAGATGATTAAGTTGTCTTCTTCGAGGGTCAATTTTGCACATGCGAAATTGAAATTACTTGAGCACTGATGAGAGTAACAATTGCATCATGGGAGCCGCTGAATATTACCTAGCCTTTCACTTTTGCTCTTTGTATCAGGTTGGAATGCGGTTTTAATCTTAATGAATGAGCTAGGTGTGGAACTTTGGAGTTATAAAGCCACTAGTATATGCTCGATGATATAGAGACTTTAGACTAAACCAAACACAGGAATGGAGTCTACTCCACAAAAGCCCAATGCAGGGGCCTTTTTATTATGCTGATAATATGATTAGCTAACCAGAAGAATTGAATTCTGAGTTCTTGTGCGAAAAGCTAAAATACAAAGTATTTAGAAGCAACAAACTTCTTGTGAATTCTCATTTTGCTATGGGCTGCCTTGTGTAGTAATACATAGCGTACTTTTTTGGTGAAGTTGTTGCTATGGTTAATGCTATGTACCATGAACTTTCTGGATGCTTTTTGGACATTTGTCAAAGCCTACTGGTTTGTAGTCTACAGTCTTTGTTTTTTAACAGCGAGTTATATGAATTAAACTGTTGTCGGGGACATATAGTTTTGGATTTATGGCTGTGAGATTTATTCAATATCTGGAAGTCTCTTATTATCATAATTGTGATTTGTTGGTGAAGATTCTGGTACCGTTTTGATAGCAGTAATAATCTAACCTGTGAGAAGTTTCGAGCTAATTGCACTGGTGTGTATTTGACTACAGGCCTAGGTACTAGCCTATTGAAAATGTATTAAAAATGAACTGTCAATGGGCATGTCTCTTAGCTGAATTATTTATACATTTTTAGAATTTGCATGACCTACAATCATATCTAGCATGTTGTTGACTATCCTTTAAACAGTGACATCTCAACGCATTTTGCTCAGCCTTAGATGCAATAGGCTCAAAGTGATTAGATTTATGTAGAGACATTGGTTGACGAAGAAGATGCTTTTCCTTTAGCCCCTCAATCCAAAACATGCAACGGCTGGTATGGCAAAATGGTAGCCACCTTAAATTCTCTAACCACCACCAATCCATTGCCCACGATCAATTAAAATTTCCAACCCATACCTCTAAAACCATTCTCATCCCTAGATGTACCCATTACGAACATTTCCATCTCATACCTGTGACCAGTCATATCCTCACCTCTTACATATCCCCCCCCCCCCCAAATCCCAATCGTATCCTCATCTTTGTCCCGAGTTTGCTACTGAGAGACATTTCTCCTCACATGTCCCTTTCAGTAGAATGACCGATGTTTGATGTTTATAGAAGATTTGCACTAATATAATATCTGCTTGGGTGAGTTCTGCAGATCACCTCAGAAGTGAAGAGGGAGAAACAATGCTTGTCTATTACATCACATATCTCTCAAGCTAGTGAACCAAATTGTGTGGATTCAGAGAATAATTCTCCATTAGATAACACACCTGGCAACAATTCTGATGATCATGTAGCTACTGTTCCCACTGCAAATGGTGGAATGAGAAGAAAGCACCATCGAGCTTGGAGTTTGACAGAAGTCATGAAACTTGTTGATGGTGTTGCCAAGTTCGGTGCTGGTCGATGGTCTGAAATAAAGCGGCTATCTTTTTCATCGTATTCGCACCGTACCCCTGTTGATTTGAAGGTAAAAATCTATCCTGGTTGCATTTATGAGCAGTGTAACATTCTAGTCTTGTTATTGCGCTCAGTATTATAGATTTATTGATACAGTATTTACGTTGCAGGATAAGTGGAGAAACCTTCTTAAAGCTAGCTATGCTAATTCACAAGCAGATAAAGGGGTAAGCAATTTGTATCATTAAGATTGATGGTTTGTGCCTTGTGGTAATTTTTTCTTTGGGGGTGTTTGGCAAAATAGCTAATTGGATAATTTTAGCGTATTTAGGTACAAATAGATGATTGTATGGTCCAATAATATATTCTAATATTTGGTATATTAGCTAGTTGGACTTGGAACAACTCCTTATGAATCGGCTAAATTACAACAAAATGCTCTTACTAACATGTTCATAATCGGTTAACCAAATCAGCTGATGAAATAAGGTGGTCAAATCAGTCACTCCACCTGCTATTAACCATCGACCAAACACCCCTTTTTTTTTGCTAATCCGCCAAGTGAAACCAGAGCATCTGAGCTACTTGTACGCTTTTTTGGAAGTGTGTTAGTTGTATAATAATAAAGATATTAAATTTGTACTTTATGATGCAGGCAAATCCTCGGAAGAATACACCAGTATTAATACCGGCGACAATTCTGGTGAGAGTGAGAGAGCTAGCAGAACTCAACGGGCAAACCCCGCAAGTCCTCAGAGGCTGCAACAACCACAATAACGGTTCAAATGTAAATGAAAATAGATCAGAACACTAGTGACTACGCTGTACATAATTCCACCGTCTAGCTTTTATAGAGGATAATAATGTTTACGGGTACCCCCCTGCAAACCGCCTTGCATGGTTGTCCTGTAACAGATACCTGAATGCCGTTAACGACAAAACCAGTAGGATATATGCTTCAAGGCCTTCACTTTTAAGTGATTTACTATTTCATGTTTATGAGTAGAAAAGAAATGATATGGCCAATGGCTTTTGAGGTAGGAAAAGAAAACAGACTTGTAATGTTTGATAGATTTTGACGGAAGCGGGAAGTGTGTTATTGGCTCTAAGTGAACAAATTCAGTGTCCATAATCTGATGCATCTAGTAGCAAATGAGGATATATGTTTATTGTGTTATGTTGTTTCTTTTGTGGATTTGGAATTTAATACTAAAACCCAACACTATTGCCAATTTTTAGTTGTAAAGGGCTCTTGTTTCCATCCATTTTTTCATTTCAGTTTCTATATTTACACCTTTATAATATCAATTGTATACATATAAAGCTATAAAATAAAGCGCTGATGTTTCAAATACGTTGAGTTTATATTACAAAATAACTTGGATATCCAACTAGATATGACCGTAGAATAATTCATTTTAAACGATTATTACTTTTTAGAATCCTATTTCTTATAGTTCGTTGTTTTTCTTTATGAAATTATGTAATCTGAAGTAAATACCTTCAGTATATTATCAAATGTAAATATATTAAATTCAATTTCATACAATATCTCTCAATCTACTTAAAACATTTGATGAAATTTTGAAATAGATAAGACTCTTAATAAAAAAAAGTATGTGATAAGATTCAAATCAAACTTATTCTAAATATAAGCGTCTGATACCCTATAGCACAGGTTCGGGTCTATTCGCACTTAGTAAGTACGAACAGTAATAAACTGGTCAAAAAAATCAAGTGTCTGTTCGCACTTAGTAAGTGCGGTCTGCGAACAGGTCAAAAGGGTCAACATGCTGATTTTAAGAAAAGAGTTGTTCGCACTTCGTAAGTGCAAACAACCCGAACCTAAGATTTGCGGATTACACACTTAATTTTGGAATAAGTTTGATTATGGTCTTATTGTATGTTTTTTGTTGACGAATATCATAACTACAACTAGATTGACGTAATTTAATAATCATTGGATATGGATATGGCCATGAGGGAGATGTAGTAGGTTATTTATTTGTTGGCGAATATCATAACTTGGTTTAAGGAATGACTAGTGTTATAGTAGCTGTTAGTGACCGGTATGGTGATATCTAATACTAGTATTAGATTTTATGGTGAATAGATGACACCTATTTTCTTAAAAAGGTTCGACCATGTTATTTTATTATATAAAATGAGAACGTTTCATGAATGTTTTCGTATATGCATTGAAAGAGACTAAGATCGATTCGATGCGATATAGTTTGATGAACGATTATGAACTTAACACAAGTACGAACGAAAATAAATTGCAAAAATGAACACAAGGATTTAAGGAGGTTCACCCAAAATTGGCTACGTCCCCCGTGGTGTGTAGTTTGCTTGCTTATATTATATGAGAACACTCTTACAATGGAGAATTACAATAATGCAAGAGATAAAAATAATAGGCTATGTGTTTAGGCTAATGGGTTGTGTTTGATGTGTTTAAATATACATTAATAATAATAATACTTGGTGACCACTAAGTAACAACATTTAGAGTAATTTAATAGCTTCCCATTAAAAGAATATAACTGCAGCACCATAGAATGAGGCGTGAAGGAATTGAACAGCCACAAGTAATTAGTGCATTCTGACAGCTGCTTGAAGAAACGCTCGTTCGAGCTTGAAGACTGCTCGTTCGAGCTTGAAGATCAGAGACATTCTGCCAGCTGATGATGGAACGCTCGTTCGAGCTCTAAGACCGCTCGTTCGAGCACGGGGCAGGCTGAAGCTTCTGTTTTCTTTGATCAATAAGCTCGTTCGAGCATATGACGTTACACCGAGTGCCTTGTTCGAGCACCCTCAACAGCAAGTCACCCTTTGAGTTTCCAATCAACTTTATTCACCATAATACTCATTGTTATTCTTCATTAAACAACCAAGTAAATACACCCATTTAACAACTTCATTACACATATTAAGTAATCAACTTAATACCCACAATTAACACTTTAAGAAATCCATCCCAAGAGTCTCCACATGAATACACCAATTTAAGTGTACTCAAGTCACATAATCACAACAATCTCCACCTTGACTTGAGTTCACCCAAGTCAATAAACAACCATCATTCACTCCATCTTACAAGAATATAAAACAAGCATATAAAAGAACATACACACCTCAAATGCCCCAAGGGCATCACTTCAAGCAATGAGCTAGACCAACCAAGTCAACACACAATTCAAACTTGGTTGTAGGCAATGGTTTAGTCATCATGTCGGCCGGGTTTTCACTTGTATCGATCTTCTTCAAAAGAACCCTCTTGTGCTCCACCTCATCTCGGATGAAGTGGTATTTGATATCAATGTGTTTGGACCTTCTATGAAATGTATTCTGATTTTTAGCCAAATGGATTGCACTTTGACTATCACAATGAACACTTACCGAACACACCTTGTTGCACATCTCACTAACAAGACCCTTGAGCCACTTAGCTTCTTTGAATGACTCGGCGGCGGCTATGTACTCCGCTTCGGTTGTAGAAAGGGCAACCACATCTTGCAAAGATGATTGCCAACTAATTGCCGAACCACCCAATGTGAACACAAGCCCACTTGTGGACTTTCTATTGTCAAGATCACCACCAAAGTCCGAGTCACAAAACCCGGTTAGCTCGCTTGAATCCTTCCCATACATAAGACAAAGATTAGAAGTACATTTTAAATACCTCAATAACCATTTAAGCGCCTCCCAATGTCCCTTCCCCGGATTAGACATGTATCTACTTATGTAACACCCCGGCCCAACGGACCACCGGTGACTACTCATAGAGACTGTAGACTAGCCCCACAGACCAACACAAGTCTTTCCAGCGCACTTTGGCCTCACTCGTGCGCACCCAGGAAAACTTCCCAGGAGGTCACCCATCCTAAGATTGCTCCCCACCAAGCACGCTTAACTGTGGAGTTCTTAGCAAATGGGCTCCCTAGAAAAGAAGATGCACCTTGTTGATATGAGTAGTCTATCAATCTCTTTTCAAGCTAAATATGGGGTATCACACTCACCCCCACTTAGGAATACAACGTCCTCGTTGGACCGACATTTCAGGATCTTTTCCCCCGCTAGGTGCACTGAACACACAATCAGCCACGGTCGCAGGGTTGCTCTGATACCAACTGTAACACCCCGGCCCAACGGACCACCGGTGACTACTCATAGAGACTGTAGACTAGCCCCACAGACCAACACAAGTCTTTCCAGCGCACTTTGGCCTCACTCGTGCGCACCCAGGAAAACTTCCCAGGAGGTCACCCATCCTAAGATTGCTCCCCACCAAGCACGCTTAACTGTGGAGTTCTTAGCAAATGGGCTCCCTAGAAAAGAAGATGCACCTTGTTGATATGAGTAGTCTATCAATCTCTTTTCAAGCTAAATATGGGGTATCACAACTTACCATGCTCACCGCATGAGCAATATCAGGCCTAGAACATACCATAGCATACATCACGCTACCAACGGCACTAGTGTACGGGATTCCCATTATTTGCTCTTCTTCTTCTTTTGTTTGTGGACACAAATGTTTGGACAATTTGAAATGAGAGGCAAGAGGAGTAGACACACCTTTAGCATCTTCCATGGAGAAGCGTTGCACCACCTTCTCACAGGGCCGGCCCTACAACAGGGCAAGCTGGGCTTGTGCCCTGGGCCCACCAAAAAAACTCTGAAATGCTTAAAAAGACCTACCCATACCCATATATAGCTAATTATGGAAAGAATTTTTCACGGATTTCACGCGTTTACTGAGAATTGACCTTGCAAACCCAAAAAAACTCTGAAATGCTTAAAAAGACCTACCCATACCCATCTTCTTCTCACACTCACACCGTTGCATCTAAGACAACCATTAGCACCGCCTATTAACGTTCCTCCACCGCTGTTGAGGCCTTCAAAGTCCTCGCAAGAAGTCGACCAAGTCAGCCGATGTTACTTACGGTGTTACGGCCTATCCCAAATTCCCAATCGGAATTTCAATCTCAAAAGGTTTTTTTGTTTATTAACCTAATTTGATTTTTTATTCAAGACTTCAAGTAATTCGTTGACAATTCATCGATATATACGGTTATGGATTTAGAATTTCATATTTAAATCACAAAAATGAAAAATCAGAAACTTACGGTTCCTCCATTGATACTCTGACATGGAACTTGATGCAATTAGGCAGAAATGGTATTGAAGGGGTGTGTACTTGTTTTTTTTTTTTTTTTTTTTGACTATTGGCATAATTAGATGTATAGATTGTCACTTTGAGTTGATGACTTTCTCTAATTTTTAGCCTTATTTGATTTGTTTTTTTATTATTTCATATCTCTAGATTTATTATTGTTTCTAAGTATTTTTTGTTTATTATTAATTTGAGTAAGTAACTATTATAATTGTGATTGTTTGAGTTTATATTATGTATAGATAGTTATGTACACTTTTTTCTTTTATGACATTATAAATATTGGTTTTTATTTATGTTTATATTATAGTTAGGGGCCCATGGTTGAACTTTCGCCCCGGGCCCCTAAAATCTTAGGACCGGCCCTGCGGCTTCTCAATATACTTCCTTTGGCTAAGGAACAAGACACCCTTAGCCCGGTCTCTCAAAATTTCCATCCCTAGGATCTTCTTGGCTTCACCAAGATCCTTCATATCAAATTCACTTGAAAGCAACACCTTCAAGTTCTCCACCTCAAACAAAGATTTACATGCTACAAGCATATCATCAACATATAGGAGCAAATATAACAAAGAACCATCATCAAGTTTCTTAAGATAAACACAACTATCATAAGAACTTCTAGTAAAATCATGAGAGATCATAAAAGAATCGAACCTCTTGTACCATTGCCTAGGCGATTGCTTCAACCCATACAATGATCGTTTCAACCTACACACATGATCTTCCTTACCGGCAACCTCAAAGCCTTCCGGTTGCTTCATAAAAATTTCTTCTTCAAGTTCACCATGAAGAAAAGCCGTTTTCACATCCAATTGATGCAAAACCAAATCCTCCATCGCCACCAAAGCTAAAAGAGTTCTAATGGAAGAGTGTTTAACAACGGGAGAAAATACCTCATGAAAATCGACACCCTCAATTTGAGAGTATCCCTTTGCCACAACTCTAGCTTTGTAGATGGGAGGAACACCACTAGAAGGACCCTCCTTCCTCTTGAATATCCACTTGCACCCGACGATCTTTTTTTTTCTTAGTGCTTCAACGATATCCCAAGTTTGATTTTTAGCAAGTGATTCCATCTCTTGCTTCATGGCTATCAACCAATTGCTTGAGTCATTTGAGGCCATAGCCTCCTTGTACGTACCTGGTTCATGTAAACCTTCGACTTCGCTAGCAATGTTGAGAGCATATGCAACGTAATCACACTCTTCAATATACCTTCTTGGAGCCACGATCTTCCTCCTTTGTCTAGAGGTGGACAAGGGAGGAGATCTTTGTTGAACATTTTCATCATTCACATTTTCATCAATATTGGGAGGTTGAACCTCCTCTTGTGCATCAATAGGATCAATTACAACATTTTCAACATTGTTTAAGGGCTTTTCTATACTAGAGACTAACATGCTTTTTTCATCAAATACAACATCTCTAGATGTGATTATTCTTTTGGATTCACTACACCATACCCTATACCCCTTTACACCCACACCATATCCCAAAAATATGCATTTTTTAGCCCTAGGTTCAAGTTTTCCATCATTTACATGTATATAAGCGGGACAACCAAAAACTTTAAGGCTAGAATAATTTACCGGGGTGTTGTACCACACTTCTTGTGGTGATTTGAATTTCAAGGTGGTATGAGGCGAGCGATTCACCAAGTAACATGCCGTAGCCACCGCTTCGGCCCAAAATTGCTTACCCAAATTTGCATGGTGAAGCATACACCGAGCCCGTTCAACCAATGTCTTATTCATCCTCTCCGCAACACCATTTTGTTGAGGACGTCCTGCACAAGTTCTATGCCTCACAATACCTTCATGAGCACAATATTGAAGAAATTTAGTATCAACAAATTCAAGACCATTATCGGTTCGCAAGGTCTTGATACTCCTACCGGTCTTTTTCTCTATCATTTTCTTCCAATCCAAGAAAACATCAAATACTTCATTTTTATGTTTAATGAAGTAACACCAAACCTTCCTTGAGAAATCATCCACAAAGGTCAACATATAACTACAACCACTAAGGGAGGGCTTCCTAGAAGGCCCCCACAAGTCGGAATGAACATAATCCAAAATCCCCTTAGTGTTGTGGATGGCGGGTTTGAAACTAACCCTTTTGTGTTTCCCATAAACACAATGTTTGCAAAACCCAAGGTTCCCAAACTTTCTACCATCAAATAAACCTTGCTTGGAGAGTTCATACATACTTCTTTCTCCCATGTGGCCTAACCTCAAGTGCCAAAGCTTTGTTTCTTCATCGGACATTGTGGTTGTGGAAACGTTTGCGGAGCCGGAGATAGTAGAACCATCGAGAGTGTACAAACTCCCATTCATCTTCCCCTTCATCACAATTAGTGACCCCTTCGCAACTTTCAAGACTCCACCTTCACAAGTAATCTTACATCCGATTTTATCAAGAGTACCCAAAGATATAAGATTCTTTTTCAAACCCGGAACATACCTTACATTGGTCAAGGTGCGCTCCATTCCATCGAACATTTTTATTTTCACGCTCCCAACTCCAACAACCTTGCAAGTTGTGTCGTTTCCCATGGTCACAATTCCCCCATCAACACTTTCCAATGTTTGGAAGAAAGTTTTGTTGGGAGTCATGTGGAATGTGCACCCCGAGTCTAGAATCCACGCATCATCATCTTTGTACCCATGTGTGGCAACAAAAGCGCCACCATCATCACTATCATTGACGTAACTAGCATCGGCATTGCTAGCCACGTCTTTAGCCCCATTATCACTAGCATTTTTCTTCTTCCATTTCCAACAATCTTTTTTGATGTGGCCTTTAAGCTTGCAATAGTTACAAGTCTTATTTTTGTTATTAGGCCCCCGAGACTTCGACCTTCCTTTACCCTTGTTTCCACTCCCACTAGTGGAACCTTTCTCATACGACCTTCCTCTCACAAACAATCCTTCACTTGAGCCACCCGGTGATTTTTGTGACAATTGTGTATCAATGAGATCCCTTTGAGTCAAGGAATTTTTCACATCGTCACTACTCAAGTTTTCTCTACCATAGAGTAGAGTCTCTCTAAAATTCTTGTAAGATGGAGGTAAAGAACATAAAAGGTAAATTGCCAAGTCTTCATCATCAACCTTGACATCAATATTTTGTAAATCCATCACAATGGAATAAAACTCATCTAAATGAGGTTTCAAAGGTTTACCTTCCTCCAAGCGCAAATCGTAGAGTCTACTTTTCAAAAGTAGCCTATTGGTGACACTCTTGGCCATATAAAGTGACTCCAATTTCTCCCATATTGCCTTGGTTGTTGTCTCCTTAACAACCTCTCTTAGAACTTCGTTGGAAAGGCATAATTGGATTGCCGATAGTGCCTTTGCATCAATCTCTTCCCATCTAGCAACGGTCATGCCTTCCGGCATTTTCTCTACACCATCGATTGCTTTTTGCACACCATTTTGAATCAAAATGGCCCTCATTTTGACTTGCCATAAGCCAAAATTGATACTCCGATCAAACTTCTCTATGTCAAGCTTCATTGAAGACATGTTTCACCAACTATGATTGTGATAAACACCGAATAAACAACCCCGCTCTGATACCAATTGAAAGAGACTAAGATCGATTCGATGCGATATAGCTTGATGAACGATTATGAACTTAACACAAGTACGAACGAAAATAAATTGCAAAAATGAACACAAGGATTTAAGGAGGTTCACCCAAAATTGGCTACGTCCCCCGTGGTGTGTAGTTTGCTTGCTTATATTATATGAAAACACTCTTACAATGGAGAATTACAATAATGCAAGAGATAAAAATAATAGGCTATGTGTTTAGGCTAATGGGTTGTGTTTGATGTGTTTAAGCTAGCTAATGGTGTCTCTATTTATAGTGGGAATATACATTAATAATAATAATACTTGGTGACCACTAAGTAACAACATTTAGAGTAATTTAATAGCTTCCCATTAAAAGAATATAACTGCAGCACCATAGAATGAGGCGTGAAGGAATTGAACAGCCACGAGTAATTAGTGCATTCTGACAGCTGCTTGAAGAAACGCTCGTTCGAGCTTGAAGACTGCTCGTTCGAGCTTGAAGATCAGAGACATTCTGCCAGCTGATGATGGAACGCTCGTTCGAGCTCTAAGACCGCTCGTTCGAGCACGGGGCAGGCTGAAGCTTCTGTTTTCTTTGATCAATAAGCTCGTTCGAGCATATGACGTTACACCGAGTGCCTTGTTCGAGCACCCTCAACAGCAAGTCACCCTTTGAGTTTCCAATCAACTTTATTCACCATAATACTCATTGTTATTCTTCATTAAACAACCAAGTAAATACACCCATTTAACAACTTCATTACACATATTAAGTAATCAACTTAATACCCACAATTAACACTTTAAGAAATCCATCCCAAGAGTCTCCACATGAATACACCAATTTAAGTGTACTCAAGTCACATAATCACAACATGCATGATTCTGATTTTGATTATTGGAGCAATGATTTTCTTGCCTTGTTATTGCACTGTTGAATATAAGGTGATTGTTTATTGAATACTAAATTGTCTCCCCCAGTAAATTCAAGGTGTTTTGACAATAAGATGGGTGAAAATGAGGTGTGATAAATAAATATTGAAAAACTAACTCCTCGTATCGGCCACCTAGACAAATCTACTTCTATTGAGTTTATATATACGTATAAGAGGTTGTTAATGCAAGTGCCAAAACGCTTAATTTTGATGATGGATTTAGTCACTTAGTTGAACATGCCTTGTCGTGTACTTTGGATAATTACAATGAGGATGTGTCAAATGGAAGTGAATTGAGGTTCGGGACTCTTCATGAGGTGCTCGATGTGGAGCGTTTGAGGCTTCGCTAGAAGGTGTTAACCATGCCTTGAAGGGGTCAAGGCATGGCTTGAGGGGTTGGAATGATAACAATCAAAGCAAGGCAGCAGGTGCTCGGTTGGAGTGCTCGGAACAGCTCGTCCGAGCTGCTGGTCCAGAAGCTGTCAGTGGGTGCAGTAGAAGCCTGCTCGAACGAGCAGTATGGCTGGCAGCAGTCAGAAGGTTCAAGGAAGGGGCTGCTCGAACGAGCAGCTTGTGGCTCGAACGAGCAGCTGTTCAGGGCTAGTCGATCAGTTTGACTCTTCACATTCTTCTACTGTTTTGGTGCGTTTATTAGGTGTAATTACTTAGTTAATTACTTGTTTATTTGCTGAATTATTATCATACTTATGAGTATGTTAATTATGTTAATTATGTGAGTTACTTTGTGTTTAATGGTGATAAATGTGACTCTATGAATGACACTCACCTTGGCCTATAAAAGGGAGTATCATTCATAGAGATGAAGCACCACAAACACACATATTGATAGGTCTTAAGCATTGTATGAATCTTGTGGGTGTTCTACTTTAGCTTAAGCTTTTGAGAGGTTCTTAAGAAGTTGTTCTTAAGACTTGGGGAGGTTTATTATACTTGAATTGTTGAGTTCATTATAATAAACTACAATTTGAGGGGGAGGTATCCAAGATACCTCATAAACACTTGTGTCTTTCATTTTGCTCTTATTTTCATTGTGTTTACTTGTTAAGAACCTTGCTTGGCACCGTTCCTTTCAGAGGTGTTCAAAACAAATTTGATAATGCGAAATTTATCCGACCTTATAACTAAATCCGATTTGACCCGACTTAAATAATGATTTACAATTATATAAACAGCTGCTCTTGCACGAGACAACCTCATAATGAGACCGTCAATTTGGGCTGATTCAATTCGCGCGTGTAACAATTTGGGCTTTTTTTAATTTTCTGGACATTTTTCAATTTTAATCAAAGGTATCAATTTTGACCTTAAAGTATTAATTTTCAAAAATGATACTTCTAAGGTCAAAATTGATAAATGCCCAGAAAATAAAAATGTTGCTACACGAGCGACTTGGACCGGCCCAAATTGAGGTCTCATAATGAAACCGTCTCGTCTAAGTTTTTATGTTATATAAATATATACATATAAACGCAAAAAAACGATTTCAAACCGAATCAAAACACTTTACCAGAAATCAACCCGGGCACTGATTAAACACCTTATACCTATGCGGCTATGCCCAACCAAAAGGTTACCCTCTTGCCATCTATACGGTTCTACCAACACTAAACTTTGGCAACGAAAAGCAAAAGCAGAATTACCAAGAAACTTGAAAGAAGTTGGGAATATCATAAACTTACCCAAATCCGGTAAACCCTAAATACCGTGATTGCCCACTTCTTACACTGAATTCGATTCACAGTCAGCTTCGGGTATCATTCTCTTGTTTAATCGCTATATTCTCATCGAGATTCATGTAGATTGATAAGATTAAATTTTTTAGCATCATCTGTTTTTCATGTCATATTTACATTAATTTTGTTGCTGATTAGTTCTTGTTTGTTCCATGAAGATTTATAAGTAGTATTTACAAGCAAAGATATATTCTTAGCCGAAATTTGGACTCGTAATTGTTACTTTTCATTATTATGCACTAAATGATGGTGATTTTGATGTTTATTAGTTTTCTTAGCAATTAGCATTTGCTTGAGCTTAATTTTGTTTTGGTATGAATATCGTTTTTTTGGATCATTCAAGTTCAATAATTCATGTTGTTGATGATATTGGTACTTAATGGTATCATATGGTAAGCTCCATTTTGAAAAAAGATGAACAGTTTGGATTTTGTTTATGCGAATGCCATGTCTGTAAGTGTGAATTTAATATTGTTTTACCCCTTGGTAACTGAAGTTCAGGAAAAATGGGGATCATAGAAAGGATTAAGGAAATCGAAGCTGAGATGGCTCGGACGCAGAAGAATAAAGCCACAGGTGAATAAACTTTTGAGCCACTCTAGTCTCATTTTGAGGCAATTTTATGTAACGTATTAATGTGCTTGTATCTTCTGTTGTTTTTTATTGTTCAATTTTGTTTAGCTTGTTATTATCTATGTCCCACCATCCTCATAAATTGATTCATGAACATATCCAAAAAGGATTACAGGGAAGTTTTGAGTAGCGTTCCTTGACATAGTGTGTTTTTGATGATCATGGCTGGTAGATGTCAGAAACGGAGAAAAAGGAGACAAGGGAGAAGGAAGGCAGGGATGGGAAGAGGACTCATATGTTCCTTCCCAGTTATTCTAATAAGACAAACATTTTTTTAATTCGAAGAGGAAAGAAAATGGATGTCTATTCTCTTTCCCTTTCTTCATTCCGCCATTTCACGTCCAAACAAGGACAATTGAACTTCTCGCTCATTGTTCCTAGTTTTGTAAATCAGCACACTGCAAAGGGATAATTGACATAAATTTTGATTCTATGTGGTGTTGTGTTAATACTGTTTACATAATGTTCTGCTTTTCAGAGTATCATTTGGGTCAACTCAAAGCAAAAATAGCAAAACTCAGGACACAGCTATTAGAGCCTCCAAAAGTAAGTTTCTGAGACTTCCTTCTCTTTTTCTCCCTTGGAAAATTTGGGAATCGAAATATCCTGTAAAATAATCTGTTCAAATTTTCTAGTTATATTGTGAGTTTTCCTATGACTTATATTAGGACTGGTTTCCTACTTTCCTGAAATTCAACAGACCTCCTATTTTCTTCTTTTTTTTTTTCATTTTTTTTTTTTCATTTGAAATAACATATATGAATGAATTTTGTTTCATAAATTCTTAGTCTTACGTTTTTTTATTTTTAAATGTTGTTTTGTTCTTTTATATAAGCCCAAGGTGACATGATGTCTTACCAGTTATGACTGTTACACACTTGCACTACCAATAAATTTTGCTGTATTGGTTATTTTCTTCTTTTTTTATATATGGTTGGGGTATGTGGACATGAGGAATTTTATTCAAACTAACTTGTCTTTAAGTACCATATATTTTGAAAGAGGCATATGAAACTTTATGTGTCAGTTCATCTTGAAGATCTGATTGTAAATTTTTGGCTCTTCTGCAAGCCTGCTGCTTCACTTAAGCTTTTCTCATTTGCGTACCGACATATATTATCTCCTTATTTTGATTGAGTTGTTATTGAACAAGGGACTGCTAGTTTGTCAAGATCTCTACTTGTATTTTTTCTATAATGTAATTATTGCTTTGAAGATTTTTAGATGCGATGTTTTTTTATTTTATTTTATTGGTCTATACCTTGCAAATTGTCTGTTATAGAGTTTCTTTGCATTTGTTTTTAATTGTTATTTGAACTATGTATCAGGGTTCTAGTGGTGGAGGGGACGGTTTTGAAGTTACAAAGTTTGGGCATGGACGTGTTGCGCTTATTGGATTTCCTAGGTTTGTGATTTTCACTACCTGTAGGCTTTTAAATAATGATGATTTCTAGCTTCTCTAAAACCATAGAAATGGCTGAATTATCTTCAGTTAAAATATAGTAGATTGTAGGATGAAAAATCAAATAATTTGTCATTGTTGTATGTGATAGGCTGTGGCAGCCAATTATGTAGCATACAATTTAAATACACACTTCTATAGAAGAAGCATATCATACAAATACTCGTAGTATGCTCACTACACATTCTTGCTGCAGTGTGGGAAAGTCTACCCTCCTAACAACACTTACTGGAACTCATTCAGAAGCTGCCTCATATGAGTTTACGACACTTACCTGCATCCCTGGTATAATACATTATAATGATACTAAGATTCAACTGCTTGATCTTCCTGGAATTATTGAGGGTGCTTCTGAAGGGAAGGGACGTGGGCGACAGGTAGATTTTGGCTGTAAACATGACCGCACTGATATTTTATTAATTTTAAAATGTGGTATTTCTGTTCTGAAATTTGTCTTTTGATCATGCTTCCTATTTACTGCTATATTTTGTTTAGGTCATTGCTGTTGCCAAATCATCAGATCTTGTACTAATGGTACTGGATGCCTCAAAAGTAAGTATTAGATACACTGACTTTCTAATTCTTCCTTTGAGCATGTTTTTCTCGTTATTTTCTTTTTATTGAAATGTTGTCATCATCATTGTTGCATTAAATTTTTGATTGGTGGCTAGCTAGAGGAATTCTTTGATTATCATTGTAGTTGTGTCTAAATAGGTCAACTGAGTTTTATATTGTCATGGCTTTTGCATTTTATGTATATAGTATTTAGAAGCCAGTAATCTCATCTGAAATTATGTCTTCCTATATTTCTGATCAATTTGTCTTCTTAACTGTTTGACAAATGCTTTAGAGTGAAGGGCATCGACAAATTTTGACAAGGGAACTTGAAGCTGTGGGGTTGCGGCTGAACAAGAGACCACCCCAAGTAATATTCTCTCTCAGAAAGCAAGCTTAAGTGAGTTTATTGTAATGTTGATAGTAGAACTTTCGTGCACATTACGGAAAAATCTTGAAATTTTTAATGTTTGCTACCTTTAGTATGGATATCTTTCTTCAACATATCTTGTTTGCGTAATCCGATTTGATATGCTCCCATCTTATTTTGACAACCTCTCTAGCTCCCTTATATGTGTTTGTAGATACTTTAAAATCCTTTTAGATAGGCTCTTTGTCAAAAAATAATATAATTTGATAGCTACATATATATACTTTCTCTGAATTTTGTATGATTTAGATTTGTCACTCTCACATCATTATTAATATGCTTCTTAGGTAATTGTGTTGGAAATTTCTACGTAGGTAGAAAATGCACCTTCCCTTTGCTTACCTACACTTTATATGCCGAGTAGAAATTTTTCAAGGATTTAGAAAATGGTTCTTCTCTCCCTGCTTACTTAACTCTTTTGTATCTACTATCTAGTATCTTCACAGCTCATCTTTTGATAGTGCTCCCCTTTGCTGGAGTATATCTTTCTAGGTGCCAATTTGGATGGATGCTTCATCTTAATCGCTCTTTCTTTTGGTTCTCACTCTGTGCTTCTGACCAGATCTACTTTAAAAAGAAGAAGACTGGAGGAATTTCTTTTAACAGCACATTGCCATTGACTCATGTGGATGAGAAGCTTTGCTATCAGATTCTTCACGAGTACAAGATTCACAATGCGGAGGTATTAGACTCAACTTTACATTTAGTTCCCAGGGAGATTTGTATGGTTTATGTTCATGCTGCATTGCATTTCTATTTAATTTATTATGTAGGTTTCATCAGCCTTTTGGTTTTACTTTTCAATTTGCTCTGCATTATCGTATTATACCGTTATTTAGAGTTTGATGGTGTACCAGTTACAACTTTATAGACATGACTCATGTTCTTAGAATGAAAATTTGTAATATTATAATTTTTCTTGTGACCAATTTTGGAGCTTATTTCTTCTATCAAAACTGGCTGTAGTGCACAGATTAAAGAATTCAGGGTTTCCTCATTAGTGTACTCTATTTTTTTTAAAGAGAGGAAATGATTCTGATGACTTGGCTCCTCTCTCTTCATGTTGCTATTTGAACCATGCTAAAACTGTTGTGTACTTATGGATCACAGAAAAGCATCAAAAAGTGGCCGTCCTTTCTTCTTCTTCTTCTTCTTCTTCTTTTTTTTTTTTTTTTTTTTTTTTTTTTTTTTTTTTGTCGTATCCTTTTGTCTAAAGTTGGTTGCTTTATTGTGTATGGGGTGGGAGCATCTAGGTGAAAATCTGTACTTTAAGGGATATAGATTTATCCTCGAATTTCATATGGGATTTTAAGTTGTAAGTGCCGAACTGCATGGTACATTACATTGAGTGTGCATCTGGTCGCTTTTAGTCATACTCCCAATTTCATGCCAAAGACTTTATGGCTTGATTGGTTGGCGGTAATGGTAAATTTGTGGAGATAGTTGCACCCTTATGTATACATTAATGGAACTCTGTCAGACTGTTACTAAGGATGTGTTTTCTTGACATCACCATCAATGTTCAATGCACCTCTAAAGTGGCAATATACAGTAATGCATAATGATGATGAAAAATAAATATTAGGGGTTGGTCAAAACACTACCAATGAGATTTTGTCTTCTAAATTATACACAATTCTTTATGGTACTGCATCTTTAACCGAGCTGTTGGGTGCACTAGTCATGTCTCCTCTAAATGCTATTAAAAGCGTTGATTGCAGCTTCATTTGTGGTTACTTGTGTGCTGTGTTTGGTGGCGCCACATAAGTATGGAACTTGTGTTCACGCTTAATAGCGTTTGTTGATAATCCATCTTGGTCTCAGTGACAACCTTTTTTACTAGATTAGTGTTGTTAGTCTTAGACCTTAGTGACATTACTCCTTTAGTTTTCTACTTTATTTGCTGATTGTTGATATTAAGAATTTAAGATTTGAATTAGATTCCTTGGTGATCGATGATCGATTTTCAATGCAAGGCTCTGTATTGTTCTCCAGTTGGGTCCATCATGTATATTTTGATCTAGGGTTTTTCTTCGGAAAAGAAGTTGGGTCCATCATGTATATTTTGACCTAGGCCATTGTTGGATTTGGGCAATATACCCAAGCTTTAAACTATCAAGAGTTTCCACTCCATATAGCATAGTGTAAAATAGTGGTTTCGGCCATGGTTGCAGTAATGGTTGTCAAAAGTCAAGTTTCTCTTCTCTACCTTAGTTTCAAAAGGCACAAGTTGCACCAAGGCAACACGCATATAAAGCTCTCAGAGCCTAGATGCAAGGCACGCAACAAAATTGCGAGGTTTTTGTAAATGAGACACTTTTTACTCATAAGCTTGTAAAATAATTTTAAAGCATATTTGATACTTTAATTCAATATGATATTTGCACTAATAATATAGAAGCTTCGAGTTGGATTAATGGGAAAGAGAACTAATCTCCAACCTCTAAATCCTCGTTTCAAACTTTGATACCAACAACATATTATAATAATACTAAAAAGATAGAAGCAAATAATAAAAAAGGAAAAATCCATGATAAATGATAAATTAAAAATTAAAGAGAAAATTGAAAAAAAGAGAAAAAGTATTAAAAGGAATATTGAAAGAAGAAAAAAACCAAAAGAAGGAAGAAGACCAATAATTGAAGAAGTCATAGGAAGAGAAGAAAAAAATGATAGATCCTCAAAATAAAAGAGAAGAAGAGAAAAAGAAAAAAAGGACACCTTGTGGTGGTGGAGACATTGGGAGAAGTAAATCATTGTTTTTCCCATTCTCCTCTCCAAAATCTACAAACAATTCTTCAAAAACCTTAAATTTGCAAAATGGTGATGCGGTTGATATTTTGTACCATGCTTACCTTCCCTATAACAATCAATATCTTGAAGTCAAAATCTTAATCTTTGCAATCATTGTAACAATCAAGTCAGCACATTCAATGCTTATTCCGTTGATAGCATCAATAAACACAAGACTTTTTTAATATTGGCCATAAAAAGAATCGGTAGCAGCAAGTGAATGGATCGGAAAACCCATCAACTTGTTAAAATAAATCAACTATAAAGCATACCCATGAATGATCAGCTTCATAGGTTTGCGTGAAACGTGATGTTTGAGGCTAAGCAAATCAATCACCTTCCCCATTTTAAGATAAATATTCCTTGAAGTCAAAGCGGGTCAACTTGCAAAAGGCACTCATAAGTTAAAGAAAAACTTGTAGGGACCCATGTAGCATATGCTAAAGAATATAGATTTTTGACTGCAAGTCATGATCAAGTCCAAGAAGTGATGAGGGCATTGCATGTCAACTAAACTGTTTAGTGATTTACATCATAAGGTTGGCTCACATAATGTTGTTGGAGTAAATACTAAAGGCTAGTGAAGGTTTTAGGGTAGTGGCTATCCTACAAGTCTAAGTGAACTACATTTACACCCTTTTTGGCTTATACCGTTTCTATTAAAAAACAACTAGTTCATTGTAATTAATAACAACTTGAAGTTATACAAAGAATAGTTTGTAAATAATGATTACTTGAAATGGGGGGAGTTTGATTACTACTTTTATTGGAATCAGGAATAGTTTGAAATTAATTAAACTCATGCAAGATGCTTTGTCATTAAATTTTTAAGGGAAACAGTGCTCGTCTACCTTCCAAACTCAAGCTTTGGAATTTTAAAAGAAAACTTAACCAGTCAATTCCATTGGATGTAGTCATGTAGCCAAGTCCCAACCAGACACCCATGAGGACAGGTTCATCGTTAGAAGACCATTATGCTTAAAAACCTCAGAGTTACACTTCCTTGAAAGCTGTGAATTTCCCATGGGAAAATAGCTAAAGCCTGCTGTACCCTTTAATTTTCTTTCTTACTTGTGTGCTGTGATGACCCCTGATTAGACAACATGGAAAACCAAATTTTTGCCTGTCATGAACGTATTATCAACTCATCAAACCCTCACCAGTGTGTTTGCCAACTCAGCATCTTCTCCAGTGACTTTAGTTTGAATAATTGTGATGTTCTTGTTGCATTAACATTATCACTGCGCATTTAATAGAAATTCAATTCATTATTGTAGTAAATTTATTATGTAAAGTTGCCCATAATGCTTACAATCAAGGGTCAATACAAAACAATCTCTTTGTTCTCCAAGGGTAATGTTGCATACATCTGACTGTTCTAACCTTGCCTAGACAAGAGCCAATTTGCATTAGGGTAATGACATGATGTTCATGATGTATCAATAACATCATCTATGCTATCTGCTATGTAACTCTTAAGTAAATTGATAGGAAATCGATAATATAAGTTTTTATTTTACTTTTCTTTTACTATATGGAGATTAGCAGGAAGTTAGAGGTAAATAAGATGTGTATGTCAAGGTGAATGAGTGGAATCCTCTAGGACAAAACTCGAAATGGAAACATATGTAATGAGTTGCAGATGTTGAAGGAAAAATGAAAATTTCATTTACGTTGATTTGTTCATATACGAAGATTGAAAAATGTGCGAGCTAGAAAAGTGAAAGATTGGGAATTGAAGAAGTTTAGAAAACCAAGAGGTGGGCCGAAAATAACCTGGATAAAAGAGTGAAAAATGACACAAAGAATATGAAATTGAAGGATTGTATGCTTATAGACATGAATGTATGGCGGAGGACAATATAAGTGGATTATCATTGGAATTGATTTAGTAGCCGTTGACAAGTATTAGACACGGCTGAAAAAAGTATAATATTATTAGTAATGATCTTTCACATTAATTTGATTTGTTTCACGTAGTCAACCTCATATGTTGGGATCAAAGCTCTGACATTTGTTGTATTTCACTCTTTTTTTATTTCAAATAATCTTGTAAAATTTGAATTATAAGTTTCTACCAAACACAAGGTTCCTAGTGTGGGGATCTAGGTATCAGTCATTCTAAACCTCATTGGTTTGATATAAAACCCATAATTGACATATAAAGGTTAGGCATTATTTAATCTTTGGCAAGTTCATGTTGGAGCTTGCATGAGTATGACTGCACGTGTGTTTTTGACCTCCAATTTTCAATTTATTTTCCTGCAGGTTTTATTTCGCGAGGATGCAACAGTAGATGATCTGATTGATGTGATTGAAGGGAACCGTAAATACATAAAATGTGTTTATGTATACAACAAGATAGATGTTGTTGGTATTGATGATGTTGACAGGCTAGCAAGACTCCCAAATTCTATTGTCATTAGTGCCAACCTCAGGGTAATCTTCGGCCTCCATGAAATTAAAATTCAAACTTCAAAGTATTGCTATGCGCCTTTGCTGCTTTGCATGGGGTAGTCACTTACAGTTGAAATATAATAGACTATGTAGGGTAGTAGACAGGAGCAAACCTCTCTTCTACTATGAACAAAAGTAGAGTAAAATAGCAAGCAATTTGCGGCCTTTTTGAATTTCCCCAAACATTTATAATTGACTTTTAAAATTTTCTGCAGTTTTAAGTGTTTGGTCGAGATACAATTATTTAATTGATTGCAATAGAGCATATATTACCTTATTGGATTGCCCGCTTTACTAAATTGCATTGCTTGAACAGCTGAATCTAGATAGATTGTTGGCAAGGATGTGGCAGGAGATGGGATTAGTTAGAGTTTATACAAAGCCTCAGGGTCAGCAACCTGATTTTTCTGAGCCCGTTGTTCTTTCTGTGGTATGTCATATCGAGTCATATTAAGTTTTGTTCCCGGCTTCCCTTATGCCTTTAGATCTGTTTTTTTATATCCAAATTACTCCCATCTTTATTGTCCTGTGCATGTCTTTGTGTATCCAGGATCGAGGTGGTTGCACAGTCGAGGACTTTTGCAATCATATTCATAGAACGCTAGTGAAGGACTTGAAGTATGCACTTGTTTGGGGCACAAGTGCTAGGCATTATCCGCAACATTGTGGACTCTCACATGCCCTTCAGGATGAGGACGTCGTCCAAATTGTCAAAAAGAAGGTGGGTTTGCTGTTATTTTAATACTTTACTTTTGGATGAATACATTGGGCTTGTCTTTTGCATGCCTGCTCTACATGAGAGGAGAATGCGTTGGTGCAAGTTTCCGACAACCCATGTTCCTATCTTTTTAGCTTATATACATGAAAGTGGAAAGACTACCTTCAAACTTATATATCTTCGTACACGTGTTTTCCAGGAGAAAGAGGAGGGGGGGAGAGGACGGTTCAAATCGCATACAAATGCAGTGGCTAGAATATCAGATCGAGAAAAGAAGGCACCATTGAAAACATAGACTCAAGGGTGGACGATTTTGTGCTTTCTCAATGTGCATCAGGCGTTTTTGTCGTCGTCACTTAATATGGCTCATACTTTCTATAATTGAGTTTTTCACATCAACTGTGGATTTAGCCCCATTGCTACATATTTCTTCAACAACCTTTTTTACCTACAGTACTTGTAGCTTATTCCATCTAATCACTCATTTTCGAAACATGCAATGATCGGAATGTACAATTTTGGCTTTCTAGTGGCTTACAAGAGTTCGGTTCCAGTTCACATGTTGGTCATACTCTAAATTACCAAAGAGTGCAAGATGTTGCTTCATACTCATTCTTTAATTCTCCCCTGACTTTCGAGCTTTATTATTAAATAATGGAGATGAGAATGTTTGGCTATCGAGATTTTGAACGTAGAATTTAGCAATGCTCCCTTGATCGCTACATGTCAGTATAAACTCTCGTATCTAGGCGATACAGGAGTATACTCCATTTTTTTCGCCGAACTGTTTTGTAAAAAATTTTTATTGAGGAAAGGATACTTTCATGCAAAAGGAAAATGGAGGATTGATTATCTTGTAGGTTAGAATCAAGAGTATCAAGACCCTTTCACAAGAGTTATGCTAATATAAACAAAAGAAAGAGAAATTGGATGATAATTTTTGTTTACTTAAGATTTATATTTTAGTGTAAATAAAAAAACACGCAAACTTAATCAATCGTGTGAAGTCATAAAAGAGTATTATTTCTCGATTTCTCATTACAAACAAAATCAATATATTACCAAATCGAACCGAAATAATAGAGAAATTGGATGATGATCGGTCCTATCACTTCACCCACAAAAAGTATACCAACACACAACCCATGGTCATTAGGCTTATACAAACTAATTACTTACATACTCTACAAGTTGTAGAATAGGTATGCATACATTTTCTTTAAACAAATCCATTTGAAATACAGATACAAGTATATAGTAATCTCATCATCTTGGCCCACCTAAGCATGGTTAGGTGAAGGGTTGGGAGGTGTAGGAGCAGAAGCCACTTTCCGGCCACGCTCAGACCGTGCACTTTCAGCAAACTTAACACTCCGATCATGCATCCCTTTACTCTGTTCCGCGGTTGTGTATTCCGCAACATAATAAGCCTCTTCAGACGCATTCTTAGAAGGAGGAAGGAACATACTTCCCCATTGTGGGAAGTGCACTAATGTAACTGGTAGTGTACAAGCAATAGCCATCACACCCATGAATGTAAGACCCTTTTCGGTACTCATACGCCCTGACGAGAAGAATATGAATTGAGTTAAAGCCGCGCCTACATTTCCTCCTGCACCAGTTAGACCCGAGATGATCCCTAGGGAACGTCGAGAGATGAAGGGAACGACACCAAATGTGGCCCCACAAGCGGCTTGAGCTCCTAGGGAGAATAGGATTAGTGCTACAATAGCTGTGATGAGGTCATTGGCTAAACCTAACCATACACAGAAAAGACCACCCAATGTTTGGAGGATCCATAGGGTCCATAGACGGCCTCTCATACCGAAGTAACGAGCGCTGTAGTCTGAGGCTAGACCTCCTAATGGACGGGAGAAGAAGTTTGCTAACCCAAAACTTGCTGCTATGATTCCTGCTGTGTGCAACTTCAGATTGAATCTGTTCACATGAACATTATTAAGTATTAAGTTTTATTCATTTGACAGGCTCTTAACTTTATCATTATTAGATCCTTTCGTAATTTCATTTAAAAAAGTGGCGACATAATAAAAATGGTAGCGATATTTAAAAAGCAAGTAATTTTAATGCACATGGTATGTTATTCTTATAAAAGAGGTCGAGGAAGACCTAAAAAAACGTGGGAGGAACAAATTAGAAATGACTTCGATGAGTTCCACACTTGCACCTCTCGAAGGATCGTGAGTCTCATTAGTGTTTTTTTAAGTCATTTTTTGTTTACTTTTAGTTTGGTTAGTATTTTCTTCCTAGATGCTGCATCCAGATGTTTTGTGCTTTCAGCCTTCTGTATTCTGTTTTATTTTGCTGGCTTTTCCTTTATAAGGGCTCATATGCCAGGGGATACTCGAGTTTAGGAGTTCCCTTTGACCACGTCACTCATCGTGCAGTGATCATGAGGGTATTGGTCTGTCTTCTTTCCCACCCCCTCAGACCCTACTTTGACGAGATTCATTGAGATGATGACGATGAGTATGTTATTCTAATAGCAAGTGTTGTATAAACAAATGAATGTTGACTTAGCATCCTATCTCAGGGTGGTGGAATCTTGGGGAATATTTGGAATCAAGAATGATTCTAAGATTTGGACAATTATTATAGTTTGTAACTCAACATATAGAAAAGGACTTGCACATCTACCTACCATGGCGAAGTCAAGAAAAAGATATTTAATTATCTCAAAATTAACCAAATTAAAAAAGTCAACTCAGGCAGTAATTAGTTGGATCTGAATCTTCTAGCTAGATTCATTGGATCCATGTCAGATTCTTTTTTTATTCACCTTAGTAGATAACTTAAAACTTGAGATTCCTTAGCCATAACTATTTATTATTATTATGTTACTTAATTTGTAATTAACATAATTAAAACTAATAACTAGCTAAGTAACTGGCTTAATTAAGAAAAGTCATGTTACTAACAGCTTTGCAACTATTAATAATCTATTATTGTCCAACTTCAAGAAAATTCTTTTCAAAACATTTTAAACCCTAAATTCCTCCCAAAGAATCACTTGGGTCTTAGAAGTGTTAAACCCTCTTTTAGTTATCCGTTTTTTACTGATTGAAATTGATTTTTACTAATTGAAATGATGTTTAGTAATAGAAACTAATTTTTTTACTGATCGTAACTGATTTTTTGTTTTAAATCATAATCGAGTTCTACTGATTAAAACTGATTTTACTAATTGTAACTGATTTTTACTCATTACTGAATATCTGTTATTACCCATATGTGAGTTGGCCTAAGTCAAAAAAGGAAAGAGAATGTCTATTTTATAAAATTAAAGTGTAACATCTTTTCTCCTTCGTGTTTGGATTTCGAGGCTCATTTCTTTCTTTTTTTTTTTGTTTTTTTGAAAAATTTTCGAGGCCCATTTCTTAAATTATAGAATAGGTAAAGTAGTAAATAAATAATAAGTTAGTAAATACCTGTCAAAAAAGTATTCTGCAATAACATTATCGGTAGTCAACTCCACACCCAAGGAGTAGCCATACAGAAGCACAAAGATCCATGTCCGGTAGTTGGTGACGGCATACCAAAGCACCTACATCACATAATCATGTACAACACTTATTTACTTAATTCATATACTACATAGAGTACTTCTATATAATGATGTATTATATGTTTTACTTTTACATATAGTTATTTTTTTTATAAGATTTTTAGTATAATAATTTATAATTTATGGTGGAATAATATAAGTATTTATAGGCCTTTTTATATGTCCACAGTATTTATTGAAAGCATTTATTAAAGAATTTTTTTTCTTCAAATTTTAACTATGTTTATACTTAAAGATATAAAACTTGTAAAGACATAATATTAGAATTTATAACATATTATAGGGCTTAAACTAACGGTTTATGTTTTTAATTGACTTGGTTCCTTAACATGGTATCAGAGCAAGTATTTTATATATATATATATATATATATATATATATATATACTATATTATATAAAAGTATTAGGATTACCTTAGAAACCTTGTCCTTAGCAACCTCACCCCTCTTTTGTAGGGCACCAAGATTACCATCAGGCAAGTCTTGACCACGGGTAAGGACCAAAATACCCATAATAATATGAAGTATTCCAGGAATAAAGAAGGCAATCCTCCAAGCTATAAATTTAGTAGCTCCAATTCTTACAATTATTTCATAGACCACAGGCATAAGAAGTTGGGTAGCACCTCCTCCGGCGTTACCCCAACCTGCTGCTGTTCCATTAACAAGTCCAATAATCCGTCCATTAAACATGGTACTCATCCAATACTGGCACGACACGAAAGTCGCTAAACAAAACCCTATCATAAACCTGACAGCCACGTACCCTGATGCATTTTCAATCAACGACATGCAAAAGACTGCAGGGGCGATCAACATGACTAGAAACGCACATGCGTACCTAGGCCCCATGAGGTCACAAAGTGTCCCCATGACAAGCCTAGAGAAGACACTTCCTGATACAGAAGCGACTCCTGCATTACCTATGTCTGTTTTGGTTAGGTTTAAGTTGTCCCTTATAATAGGAACTAGGGGTGCAGCTGCAAAGGTAGATATAAAACACGTACAAAATGATATCCAACTTAAATGGAAAGTTGTCATATGGGGTGCAGCTAAGGAAAGAAGGTTAAATTTTATAGCCTTGTGCTCTGAATCCACTGGTAGAGCAAATTTGGCTGTACGGTCCACTGGGACCTCAGATGGGGAGACGGAGAAGGCATAAGATTGTTCCTTACCCGTCACCCCATGCATTGAACTTCCGGGTTCAGTACCAGCCATAATAATTTTTTTTAACTTTTTTTTTTGAAAGTAAAAAGAGAAGTATTTTTTTTGGTGAGAAGTTCCTACAACTATTGCATGGCTATATATAGAGAAGTTAACATTGACATTGTGGAAGTTATAAAGAAGCCCAAGGAGAAGGTAATAAGGCAATAAGGCAATAAGATAATTAGATAAATAATAAAAAAGAATTGGCCTTTTAGAAAATTGAAAAAATAAAGATGTTATTAAAAGGTTTACAAGGTCAAAAGACAGTATCAAAAACGATGGAATCCGTTTGGAGGAATCTAAAAGAATATACTACTTGGCCAATTGGGATTTCATCATGTATTGTAAACAAATGATTTGTACGGGATTTGTGCACGGATTAATTCGCTTGGTACATGTACATACGTAAGCGTATAGAGAAAGTTTTTTTTTTTTTTTTTCTTTTGAATAATCGTTTAGAGGAGTTTTATTGGGTGGGTAGAGTTGAAATACTTCCTCCGTTCCATAATACTTGCTACATATTCCATTTTGGGAAATTTCTTATTACTTGCTACATTTCCTTATTTGGTAACAAACCAATCATTTAAAGTTACACCTACTCCTACTTTTATCCTACTCTATATCTAATTATTCCTATTTTTCTTTTTCATTTTTCAATAAATAATATTAAAAAATTTCAAAAAGCAACTTTTCACCTATTGCTAATCATTGCATAGTTACTCCTTAGTATTTGTGCCCATGCAACGGTAGCAACTAAATAAGAACGGAGGAAGTATTGTATAATCTCTCTTAGACTATATAAGATGTAATCTGAATCTCAACTATTGATTTAAACTTTTAATTTAAACGGTTAATTTTGAGACAACTAGATTTTGGATTGGGTTAGTTTCGTGTTTTGGGTCCCGTTTATAATAAATTAAAATAATAATTTTATTTTTAAATAGAAAATTTTTATAATTTAGGATAAAAATCTGTTAAATATTAGTTTAAAAAATTATATTAAATAATATTTTTAGATTATTATGTTGACTTGAACCACATACCTAAAAGGCTAAAACTTCATTTTTACTACTTTATAATCAATTTTGTAATAATCAATCGGCCCTTATTTACGATAGGATGCGGGTTCAGACCTGTGTAGCTTTGTGTATGCATATAAGTATAATGAGTTAAAGTAGACAAACAGTAGAATATTTAAAAGAAAGTGCCGTAGTTATTTTTAAAAATAGAAATTGAACAAATTTATTAGAATAAAGAAATATATAGTTTTGCTATGCCTTTTAGAGACATTTTTATAACGTGTTATGTTTGGCAAGTAACGCACACATAAAGACGAAATAGCGAGAGCAGTACCAAATTCTACTTCTCTACTTAATTCCCTTTATTTTGAATTTCTTTTTCTAAATTAAGTTAGTAATTTCTTCGTTCTAGAATATTTGCTACATAAAGATTATTAATATTATTGATTATTTTATTTTATTTTATATATTACGGTTAATGTGTAAATAGTCAAGTGAGATCATATTTGAATAGTCTATATCGCATACTTTCATAATATTAATTTTGTGTAATTTCCTAATGTACATAGTTCAATATATAAATAATCAGAATAATACAACAATTTACGTAAAATGTCAATATTAATTTTTTGTAATTTCCTGATGTACATAGCTCAATATATTTGACAGTCCATATAATGAAACGGAAAAAAATACTCATACTCTCTCCTATTCAGCCTAAATGTCTCATTTAGTTTTTCACATTTGCCGAGGCAACATTTTAACCCTTAATATCTCAAATAATCCTAAATAAAAATATTATAAAAATTTGATATTAATAATCCTTGTATTGAGACGAATCAAACAAGATCCCACATTTCTATGTCTTAACTTATAAATTAAGAGTAAAACACAATTAAGAGTGATGAGTAAATAGTGCCAAAAAAAATATCTCATTTAGGCTGAATAGGACTCTAGGAGGTAGTATCATGAATATGTCATCATGTTTAATTTTTCTAGGCTACTAGGTTTAGGACGTCGTTGTCATTTGTTAATGATAAACACTAGTGGGATCTCCATACAAAGTCAATGAAGATCCAGTTGGGCAATATGACGTTATCTATTAATCCTTCGGTTACAATTTATTACTTGCACTTTAAATACCTTTTATAATTTTGATTAAATTACAACGAATAAATTGAAACGATAAAATACAGAATAATTTAATTATAATAAAGTCTAGCTACCCTATCAGACATAATGAATAATAACCAAGTTATATTGATAAGCTAAGTGGATCGATACTTCCTTCGTTCGGAAATACTTGCTATATTTCGATTATGGGCACTATTCATTGTTTAAATTTATTTTTATATATTGCGGCTATTGTGTAAGTAAAAACATAATCAAGTGGGATTTTGTTTAAATCATCTAATCGCATACTATCATAATATTTATTTTTTATAATTTTTAAATGTGTACAATTCAATATACAAATTAACAAAATAACATATTAAATTGTATAAAAATAAAATTAAATGTAGCAACTATAATGCGATGTAGAAACTATTCAAGCAAAGTTACCATTAACCAATTCAAATGACGTTTGACTAGCCTAAATAATCGTTGACCATTACTAATTACTTTTGACATTCATTGGCCATCCCTAATCACCTAGGACTTTCCTCATTAAAAATGGTATCCTTGTGTTTTAGCACTTTAACGTCGTTTATGATATCCTAATAAATTGTGTTTAGATAATCAGTATAATGATCTCAAAAATGAACATATCATGAGAATCTAATTTCTTAATTCGACGGGAGAACAAATACCACTTATTTAAATCAAATTTTAAATTTGATTATCACTTAGCTATTTCTTCTCCGGTTGACATTGTTATAAGAAAATATGCGTATCTCATATCTTTATTTTAAAAAATATTATTGGTTACGTTCAAACAAAATAAAAGAATCCCACTAGTCTGCTAGACATGATCATTGAAGTACATACATAATTAAGAAGTATATATATTAATTAATACTCCATTATAATTAACATAAATGTTTAAATGAGACGATCTCGTGATAAGAACGATTATATTATACTGATCTATGTATATTTAATATGTTAAAATAATTATTTATAATTTTAAAATATTCAATTAAAAAATAAATTAATTATATGAATTTGTGAGTTGTATTATTAAACCAATTAAAGTTCCTTTTAAACGAAGGAACCCTTTGCATATGATATATTTGTAGGAATTCAAAGAAGCATTATTAAATTAAATAAATGGATTTAAAAAGTCAGAAGAGCGACAATTTAATGAAAATAAATCCAATACGCCGCACCTAATAATATAGAATACTAATATCATTATTTGGTTGTGTTTTGAATGATGCCAAAAGATGAAAGGACAATCAATTTCGTTCGCGGAACCTCGTATCTACAAGTACAACTCCCAACTAGTTGACCTACTTGAGTAACAATATGGTGAAAAACTGAAGATTAAAATACAATCGAAATTACACATAGTGAGCTTACTTGCCAATTCTTTTATTATATATATATATATATATATATATATATATATATATATATATATATATATATATATATATATATATATATATATATATATATATATATATATAGATAACATCATTTTTATCTGGTTAATTTTAAATTCGTTCAATTTTAAATTGGATCATTTGCAATTCTGGGTTTGAGTTGTTTTACGAGCCATGATTTCAATTTTTGTTATGATCATTACGATAGTTAGTATCAACAAAAATCATAATATAAAACTAAATATAAAATTGAAAAAATGAATCAAAATTGTTGGATTTGAATTTTTGTTTTAGTTATTTGTGTAGTTATATTCGAATCACAGGTTAATATTTTTCGCATCATATTAAAACTCACTAATATATGGGCAGAATTCGGGTCAATTTAAGACTGAATCAAAATTTTACAAATCCAAATATAAGGATTAAAAATCATATAATGATTCTCAATTATAACTCTGATATCTTTAACTTTTACATTAAAAAAATTTAAGGAATACTTGAAATTAAAAATTTTGTTTTTAAGTTATTCACTTTTGAAAATTCTACTACCTTTGAATAGGATTTAGGACTGTCCGTGTTTGATTAGGAACTAAAATAAGCCCAAACTAGCAAATATGGTAAAAAAAAGTTTCTAGACTGGACCAAACGTTTTAGACATCAAATTATTAGAACATACCATTACAAAACATATTGGTTAGGTTTGATTTATGATTTTTAGTTTTTATATTTTATTTTTTCACTCACAATAATAATTGTTATTATCCTCGGATTATTCAAGAAAAAATGAGAATCTTAATTGTAAATTCCATATATTACGAGCTCTGATTGAATCATAACGTCAAATTAATTCTATCTCTCAATTCTATCTCCCAGAAGAATTCACATAGAACTACGCCATATTCTTCTTGAACTATAGTCGAGAAACATGTCTTTAGTATTGAAACGAATCAACTAACCATTAGGAAGTGATTCAAGAATTAAACCTTCATCAATCCATTTTTATTCTTTCATTTCAAGTAGAAACCCCTTTAATCAAAAATATGCGAACTAAAATTAGAATTAATTTGGTGTATGATGTAAATTAAGTTAATTTCTTATTAGTCTAAACGTGAGTTGAGAGGGTGACTAATTATGCCTTTAAACATTAATCAACTAAAAGTACATGCGTTGAGATTGAGAGAACTAAATTTGATCTTCATCAATGATGTGTCCATTATGAAATTCATGTGCAATGGTGGAGATATCTAATAAAACTTTAGATGTCTTTATATTGTCATTTACCTTGTAGACCTTTATGGTATTAAATGATTGAAATTTTAATGAAAAGTTAGTATAATTTTAGTAGGAATGTCTCTTTTTTCAGACAATTCATTCTAATGCATTAACATTTGAAAATGTAATATTATGTGGTAATGGAAAACTGTTTAAAGTTTCATTACCAGGAGAATGGCATGGTACAAAATACAAACCATAAAAATTTACAATGCAAATCATTCTCATTACCAACGTTTAGTATCAATAAACAAACAGATCGCTATTATTTTGCTATTACTCATTCGAGTCGTTTATTGGAGATAACATACTTTTCTGGTAATCTTGATGTCAAGCAACCCCATCATTCTAGTGACAAGGTTCATCTATTGATTCAAGTCTATTAATTTGTATAATTCGCTCTTCCATTGGCTCTGTAGAGGGAAATGTTCCCTAATACATGGAAACAAACAAATAAGAAAATCCAAGTTAGAGATAATTATGTATGCAATAAGCATTGCTTAGCCCTTGAAGAAAAAACATGAGACACTCAATGAACTCAAATGCCTTAAAATAGTGAATAGTCTAAGAGGAGGATATTGCGTATGATGATGAAGATCTTAATTGTTTGATAGATGCATTGTGCACATATATTATCTGTTTAATTTTAATAGTTACACTTCAACCTTTTAGGTAAGAGCTTTTTATAAAAGGTGTAACTGTTAAAACAAAACGTTATAACTTTTATATATATATATATATATATATATATATATATATATATATATATATATATAGGGGTAGGATCAAGTGAAAACACTTAAAGTGGTGAAAACTGAAAACCAGACCGAGGTATACATATTGTAGCAAAAGGGGTACATATTATCTTATAAGGTGTACATATTTTTTGTGAAGAAAAAAGTTCATATTATTTACAAAAATGCCATCAGAATATGTATCCCTTTTAAGCATATATGTACACTGTTTAGCATATGTCTAATTATTTACAAAACTGCCACCCAAATATGTACTCTATTTGACATTTTATGTACCCCTGTTTTCAATTTTCACCATTTTAGTGGTTTTCACATGATCCAAACCCTATATATATATATATATATATATATATATATATATATATATATATATATATATATATATATATATGCTCAAGTCTACAACTTCTTACCTTTGAATCTGATTTTCGGCAAAATCGATCTCAGCAATTACAATTTTTTGTTCATGCTCTGCAGAAGCTTTTACCTCCCCACTCTGCCATTCAGAAACAGAATACTGATTTAATTTTCAAATTAATATACCAAAGTCATGAGAGAAACTGCTTGACCGTTATTTAAATATATTTGTGTTAAATTGAAAAGAGTGAAGCCTTACTGGGCCAACAATCATAGAATGACCCCATATGGTGTAAGGTCCAGCAGAATCTCGGCATGGCGAGCAAACAGCAATAAACAGCTACAGTATAAACCACAATCATCATTGTCATTATCACCCCCTTCTACATCAAATGGTATACATATAGGGAGGTTGGAAAAATAGTTCTGGTACCTGGTTATCAACTGCTCTGAAAATAAAAAAGGAAATCAAAGAAATGGAAAGTTTATAAAAGTTGAGAAAAAAAGACAGAATATCTCAAATAACTCATGTTGTAAATCCCTTCTAACCATTGAGGCGATCAAACCCTAAATTCACATAGGTACAGTCTGACTACGTTATACTGAACTCTTTTGATAAGACACTCATCGACGAAGGAAATTACCTTATAACATCGAATTATCGAAGGAAATTCACTTTATAAAAGTCTGATCCTTGATTACTTTTAGACACCTAAAACCTCTGAATAGTTGTATAGTGATAAGATCTAGAGTTTCTGGTATGTTGATCCAACTTAGCAAACACAAGATCTATGTCAAGCAATAACCCTCAAGTGTTTCAATAGAGGAAATTGATTTCACACTATTAAGTTCATGTGAGCGTCCATTAAAATCGAGACAGGACAAGACTGGATATTTTCAACCGTTATTTTATTCTTCTCCTTTAGATCCTTCAGTTGAAGGATGATGACAAAATGTTTTTGTCATTTCAAATTGTACCATATCAGACCCCACAATGAGCATGAAATCAAGTACAAGTATATGATGACACTTATACCTTGGTCACCAAATTACTACTCCATATATGCACTAGAATTGCTTTTGCTTGAAGCCATAGGAAAAAACAACGTCATCAAACTTTTGATACCATTTCTTTGATACTTGTTTAAACCCATACAAGGACTTCAACGATTTACAAGACTGATTTTATTTCTCATCCAAGAAAAACCATGTTAAAATAACCCATTCCTATCCCATACATCAAACTATAGCAACACTTTGGAATACAGGTTATCAAAATACAAACAATCCCATTTGTAGAGTATTATTGGAAATGCTCAGTAGCTAAAATCTTTCCAGTTCAAAAGCTGGTTATTGGTGTGGCAAAAAAGATTTTACCTGGCTTTTGTTTCGAGTTCCCAAAGCATCTGTCCAGTGCTCATGTTGAAGGCTCCAGGATAAATGATCATGTTTGCACCTGGCACAGGATTTGATGATATTGAATCTAAGAATCTTGCAGGGACAAAGTAATACCAGCAAATCAAGCTGTAAAAGATAATAAATCAACCTTTTGCTCTGTATAACATGGCAAGTTCTGGAAAGCGGATGTCATGGCAGATACCAATCCCAATGCATCCTATTTCTGCATTTGATAACATTTGATGTTTATTTACTTGTTTTATATTTGATGATTAATGGTGCATTAACATCACTCTTCTCTCATATTGCATGTTGAGTGTAAAAGATTTAGTAGTAGCAGATCAATAATTTCAAGGATTAAGATACAAATTTCAAAAATAGACAAAGATTTGTTGCCTTTAACTTTCTAGATTAATTATATATGAACCAGATTCAAATTTGCTGTCTTTACTATACTATACGGCATTTAGCAAAAGTCCAACCAAGTGATGGCCACATTTTTTTGGTACAATTATAATCCTAAGATCAAATTGATCAAAATGTTGTTGAGTGTACATCCCAAGTCCCACATCGAAAAAATAAGAAAGTGTTGATAAGTATTTAAGTAATCCAACTCCAAATTAATATGAGGCCTTTTAAGAAGGTGCCCAACAACAAAACCGTGCGTGCTCAAGCCCAAAGCAGTCAATATCATACTAATATCACTTATTGCTGGTGGGCTTAACAGATGTAAACTCCACCTTTTCAATTGTAATATCAAACACTATATATGAATGGAACTTATAGTGTATTCACATATCTAGGTCAAAGGGTTCTCAGTGTGAAGAGATATGACAATGTGTACAATTTATTTTGGGACTCTAACTATCAGCTTAACCTTTTCAATTGTAATATCAAACACTATATATGAATGGAACTTAAAGTGTACTCACATATCTAGGTCAAAGGGTTCTCAGTGTGAAGAGATATGACAATGAGTACAATTTATTTTGGGACTCTAACTATCAGCTTAACCTTTTAGCTGAAATGGTTCCTAGACACTTAGTTCCTACTTCAATAATACCTGTATCCACAACAATAGGTGTGTGCCCTGCATTGAATGAGTTCGATTCCATAAACGAAGCACCTCCAGACTCATAATAGTCAAATAAATGTAACTGCAAAAAATACAATCAAAACCAAAAGAATTTCCCTCTTTCAATAAGAAATGGTTTAATCACATTCTGATTCCTTTTAAACCAAAGAGCATACTTTACTATACTTCGCTTTGAGCTGTCCATCTGGTCCAAACACACAACATGTGTTATACATTTGACCATTTCTCTTCTCTGGAACTGATCCTCCTACTATTGTGATCTCACGACTACTAGCAACTTCGGACATCATTTGATAAGCTGGTGATGACTTATCTTTATCAAGCTCCTCACCACATTTTATAAAGTATTCGTTTGAGTAGGGGCACACCCACATTTCCTATTTATAATGTACTTATCAGCAAAGCAATACAATACGGTATCATCAACATAGATTATCAAGATACATATCAACTATTAGTAAAGATAACTTTTGCAAAGTATTCCTTGCAGCTCATAACTACTCTATGAAACATTTACAGCCTTTCTTTAGCGAATCCTTACAAGATAAAGAAGAACGTCAACCATTCATATGTTGTAAGCATTAAGCGAATGAATTTTAGATATGCAAGAGAAGAAATCATTTCATTTGTTGAAAACAGTATGGTTGTAGGAATGCAAATTCAGCACAACAAAGGCAAAGCTTTTTAAAAAGTTTATTTCTCCTTGGAATCTAAAGCCTATCTTAATATCAAGAGCCACATTCTTGTAACAGAGAAGCTCAAATGAGTAAGTGGTGAGCTAATCCAAGTAAGGAGTCAAGAGGCAATGCAGAACATTGCTTGTGTTAGACGAGCAGCAAGCAATACTGAACAACCAAAGGCTGAATCGCACGAACAAGAGCAAAGACTTAGAGGGAATATTTGGTTCTAATGCACCGGCAGAACTTTGTGCTTTACACCAAGCGCACGTTAAGAAGTTAGGAAACTATTCTATAGATTACAAGGAGATTCCTAGAGAACAAAGGAAAGCATATGGAAGAGTGTGAAAACATAACTAAGTTAAAAGCAGGAAAGAAAAAGGAAAAGAAAAGAAAGAGTGAGAGTTATTGTAAGCAAAACAAAGGTGTTTGGGTTTCTAAGCAAACATTATGAGAGTGTTACAGTAAGATTGTATATAATGGGGTGTTTGGTTGGAGAAATTTGGGGAAAGGGATTTAGAATTTAACAAATTGAAGTCCCAAATCCTTGTTTGTTGACAAGGAAGTTGAATAGGGAAGCAACACAAATTTGATAAAAATTTCTATGAAAAATGTTTTCAAAGGGCAGGAATTGAAGCCCCAAAGTCTCATCTGAAATCTCAACTAATAATGTCATGATCTCCAATCTCATATGCCAAACACCCACTAATTGTAATTGTGTATAATTACACGATGTCATATTTTGCATCTTGGAATTCAGTTCCAAATGTTGCATTCGTGTAACTACTATGTTTGGCAAATCTGAAATTTGGAAATGTGGCATTGGACCAATTCAATCAGAGTCTATTGACAATGTAAAATGAGCCATAATATCAAAATTTGAAAATTATATGCACATAAGTATCATTTACAATTTATGAATATGAAAACCAAAGTTGAACTCTCCATTTTCAAATGAACTCCTCGTTGCCAAACACTACCAAAAAGAATTCAAATCCTTTATTGGTGAATGGTCTCAAAGATACATATAAAGCACATGAGTCGTATGTGCATTGCATCGCGTGCTTGTTAATCAGTGTTGTGTTGGCTTGTTATCAAGCATTCTCGTTATTTATAGTTGCCCCTTGTGCGCAATTCCACAACATGTATTAAAACCACAAAATTTGGACTTTAAAAAACTATCACACTTAGCAATTTAGTGAAAGATAATCCGCCTCTAAAACTAAGATTTGTAGGTTCAAGTCTCATCCCCTTCCATCTTCAAAATAGCCGATACTCGACAATCCAGGTAATATGCAGTTTAATTCACCTTTTCTGAACATTAGGTTTACAAATTTCTCTTCCAAAAGAAATACTTACAGGTAAAACAACAAGCTTGGCACCGAGATTAGCAGCTTCCTCCAGCATTGTTCGAGCATTAACCAAATTGTTAGCTTTATCATTAGTCACCATTAATTGGCAGAGAGCTATTTTAAACTGCAATATTAATCAGAATTCAGAAAATCAAATTACTGCAAAAGATTATAGTAAGGGTAAAAATGGAGGATTGTTGTTCGAAAATTTGGAATTCGATTAACCATAGCAGAATAAGCATACCTTAGATATACGAGGTTCTGAACCCTTTCTTGGACTGATTTGTGATGCTACGGATGATTCCATGAGTGAATCTTGTGCTTCGCTTCTCACTTTTTTTCGCTTGTCACTTAATCAACCATAGAACTTACTCTAGACGGAAAATTTGATCCAGATCTGCTCCTTCTAAATCTTCTATGTGTGAAGAAAAGGTTTGAAGAATCTTTGACCCAACCTCGAACGCAGTGATTTCCATTTTCTTAAGAATTTCTAGTAGTAGTGTTTCTTATGCTTTGGGTGAACAAATGATCCGTATCCGCTTCAAATGTAAATTTTGAACTATTCAATTCACCTATCATTTTGTATGTATATTTTATTAGAGAGATTACCTAAAATAAATTAACTTTTTAGTAATTCTTTAACAATAATTTTAATTTTTGATTAAATATGAGTAATTCTAGTTATATGAGGATTGAGGTGTTTGCTAAGATTACATCAAGATAAATAATATTTATTGACCGTTATGTGGAAGTTTGAGTTATCACGGTTTTTGCATGTGATACCACAATGTACTTTAGAGCATCTTCTATGGTGACCCAAAAAAAGGTCATCAGTCTATTTTATAAGTTTTCTCTCTCATAAAAGTTTATCTTATAACATAATCTTATTAACAATGACCTAATCTAAAAGATCATCGATATCTTCTTTCTCTTACTTTTAATCAACCCCACTATATACTTTCTCTCCCTTAATTTATTTAATGTTTATCTTAATTTTTTTAGAATAAAATAATTAATTTCTTATTAATTAAAAATTTTTAATCTTTTAATAAAGCTATTTTTTGATAAATATAAATTTATAGACATAAATAATAATAAATGAAATTCTTTAAATTCAAATAAAAATTACAATGCACACATAAAAAATAAACATACAAATTAAAATACTAATAAATACTAATTAATTCCCAAGTTTTTTGGGGGGGATTATTTAAATTCATGTTTTTTTTTTGGATTTTTAACATTATTTTGGTGTTTTTAACAAAAAAAATTAGTAGGAAAATAAGAAGAAATATAGAAAATTGGTTAATTTGAAATTAAATCAAAATATATCAATATGGGTCTCATTTTATTAATCTCGAAAAAATATGACCGTTGGTATAACTTTTTTTAAAAAAAGTTAATTTATTATGAAAATAGTCGTTAATTACATTAAACAACTATTTTCTGGCAGCCAATCAGACCGTGACATGTAGCGGCAGCAGCTGCAGCGTGTCAGCATCAGAAGGTTGGCAATTTCCTCTGCCCAATCACACAGCGACATGTGGAATTTTTTTTTAAAAAAGAAGGTGACCGTTCACATGAAGAGGTCACCTATTGACCTATTTGCCCAACTTTTTTCCCAACCTTCTATTATTAGGTTACCATTATAATGATTTTTGTCATATAGTTTGGTCATATGACTTCTAAAAACGTCATCATAATAGATGCTCTTAAGTCTTATTTCTCTCATGCATTCTTTTTAATTCTCAAATAAATTTATAAATTCTAAAGAGTGATCGATAAAACATAGTCACTAAATAACAAGAAATCTAAAAATCAATTGTAAAAATTTTAGAATCATCATAAAAGTCCAACTTTTGTGCTATATTACTCACACTATAGTGGATGTCGACCTTCATAGATTCAATATAAATTTAAGAATAAAATGATAAAATTCTCAAATATTAATTATATATAGCAATTGGAAAATTATTTCCAATTTGGCACAAATTGCAATAACCAAACTCCTTGACTTCATAGTAACATAAACAAAATTATGATTTATGTATATATATAAGCATGTATAATTTAACAAGTATTACATAGAAAACTCATAACAAAAAACAAAAATATGTATTACATCAAATAACATAAAATTTACCCTCGGAGTTCAGCATACATTAGTTGAACTCCGGTAAATTAAAGAAAAAGAACTTATTATCACGCATTGTTAGGACTTTGCGTAGGCGGAGTTGGAGCAGATACCACTTTCCTTCCCCGCTCAGAGCGAGCGCTTTCCGCAAATTTAACACTCCCTTCATGCATTCCCTTTCTCTTCTCATCATCATTATACTCAGACACATAATACCCCTCTTCATTAGCAGTCTTAGAAGGAGGCAAAAACATACTCCCCCATTGTGGGAAATGAACCAAAGCCACAGGCAAAGTACACGCAATAGTCATAATCCCCATATAAGTCAAACCCTCATGGGTACTAAAAGTATCCGTTGTGAAGAAAATGAATTGGGTTAACCCAGACCCGATATTGCCCCCAGCTCCGGTTAGACCCGAGATGATACCGAGAGAACGTCTAGAGATGAAGGGGACGATTCCGAAAGTGGCCCCACAGGCGGCTTGAGCTCCTAAGGAGAAGAGGACTAGGGCTACGATTGCGACGGGGAGGGTTTTGGCTAGTCCGAGCCAGACGCAGAAGAGGCCTCCGGCGGTTTGGAAGATCCATAGGGTCCAAAGACGGCCTCGCATGCCGAAGTAACGGGCGCTCCAGTCGGAGGCTAAGCCTCCGAAGGGACGGGAGAATAGATTGGCCATTCCGAAACTTGCGGCGATTACTCCTGCTGTGTGTAGTTTTAGGTTAAACCTGCACCGTTGAAATAATATAAAGTTAAATAAAAAAATATGGTAATAACTTATAATGACTAATTATTAATTTATTATCAATTAATTAATAATTAATAAATACAATTTTAAATGATATGTTTAAGGCTTATAGTATATATGCTAGGAGAATGTCTTAGTAAATAACGGTTATTTGTGAGTTAACAAATCATATTTATATGGTATGATTTGATAGGTAGAGTGTTTTGTTATTTTAATTAATTTATCTTTTTTTGTTTTGTTTATTTTATTATTATCCCTTTTTGTCTTTTTGTAATGATCTACAGAATACGGTGATTGATTAGGAACTTTTGTACATACTTGTGAATTTAAGATTGGCTCAAATTTTGTGTTAGACAAATCAAGTAATTCAGATTTGGATATTTGAGCAAATTTCACGCTTATTAAAAAATAGTTAAAGTTGAAAGGTTGACTATTTAGATTTTGTTAATATTTCAAATACAAATTAACAAAATTTGTAAAATAAATTGAAAATATGAAATGTAAAAATATTATGACCCACTTGATTTTAAATTTTTGTCTAATTATTATGACTTATTTTGAGGATCCTTATAGTTAAGGTTTTACTAGTATATAAAGTTAAAACTACCTAATTTATATATTAAAAATCTATCTTTTGGAATTAAAAAAATTTAATAATATCCTTAAATATTACTATTCCTTATAATTTATGATATCTATGTAATTGAGAGGGATACTCCTAGAAGTTGAATGTATCAGCTCTATATTGTCTTGTTCCAGATCAGATAGGACAAAATATACGTGCAGAATCTTCAATCTTGTGACTTGGGCCTTAGTATTTGGAATTATTTAATACAAGTACTAATTCCCATTAATCAAAGTGTCATCTGAAAGATACTTATAGTTATCTTACTATTTAATTATTTATTATTACTTATTAATTATGGATTATTAATTAGAATCAGGATTCTCGCATCTAAGATGAAGTCAAACAACACAACTGGCGTAATGAATAGTACATAACATCACATGTACGTATCGTAATTTTCGTGGAAACAACATTCTATAATTTTTTATTTTTTAAATAACTTCTTTTTTATGAGACTGTTTCACCGTGAGATTATCCATATAAGAGGGTTATTATGCTAAATGTTTTTTTAGGCTGTTTAACATATGTATGAGACATGTCTCATGATGAAATCGTCTCATAAAAAAATTTGTGTTTATTAAATGCCATCGAAAATATATTGGAGTGATATTTCTTTTCTAACTCTTATAATTAAAATTTTAAAATTCTTTGATCAAAATTATCTGATTTTTTTATTAAAGTGGAACAAATAAATATAATTCGAGGGAATCTAAAATTTAAACCATTATTAATACTCCGATTTTAATCGTCTAATATGCATTTAAGAATTTTATATGATTATAAAGTACAAAAAATTTTCATGCAAAATATGTTTTAAAATCCAAATTTTGTTTATTTTTTAAAATAACAATTGATGAATTAGAAGAGTTATTTTTCACAAGAATAGAGAGTGATTAATTGCGGAATCAAAAAAAAAAAAATAATTAAAATGAAATTTAAATATGCAAAATATATTACCTGTCAAAGAAGTATTCAGCAATGACGTTATCGGTTGTCAACTCCACACCCAAAGAGTAGCCATATAGAAGTACAAAGATCCATGTACGGTAGTTGGAGATTGCATACCAAAGTACCTAAATTATACAATCATATCATCCATAATTAGACAAAACATACATTAGAATATATTTTTCCAACGTAAAAATCTAAGTTAATGATGGTAATTTTTAAATCACTATGAAAACAAAAGAAAACCTAATAAAATAATCAAAATTATATATATATAAAAAAAAAGCATGGACCTATGTATACCTTACACTTATGTGTGATATATCAGATTGTAAATCGCAGTTATTTACCTAGCAAATTAACCTCTCTTAAAAAAAAGCTAGATAAATAATAATTTTTCTTGGATTTTTTATAAGTCTTTAACTTTTGGTCAAACAATGTAATAAAAATTGTTTAGTAAATATTCTTAAGTCAAAATAAAAAAGTTACCATAAGCAATTTTTAATGGTTTATAGCTTTTTGACCTACTTTTTGCTTAATAAACTAAATATTTCCTAAAGTGCCAGCATAAAAAATTGGATTAAAGTCTGATATATCAGTCAACCAGCCAACAACGTGAGCTAAAAGTGATTTGCTAGCAAAGATGATAATTGGTTTTTATTGAAATAATTAATCAAAAGAATAAATACATTACCTTAGAGAATTTATCCTTGGCAACTTCACCTTTCTTTTGCAAAGTACCAAGATTACCATCCGGCAAATCTTGACCAAGAGTAAGCACCAAAATCCCCATAATAATATGCAACAATCCCGGCAAAAAGAAAGCAATTCTCCAAGCAATAAAAGGTGTAGCCCCTGCTTTTTTAATAATCTCATACACAATAGGCATCAAAAGTTGTGTAGCCCCTCCTCCCACATTCCCCCACCCAGCAGCCGTACCATTCACAAACCCAATAATCTTACCATTAAACATCGTACTCATCCAATACTGACACGACACAAACGTAGCCAAACAAAACCCGATCATAAACCTAACCGCAACATACCCAGATGCGTCACTGATCAACGACATACAGAACACTGTTGGGGCAGTCAACATAACAAGAAATGCACAAGCGTATCTGGGACCCATCAAGTCACAAAGTGTACCCATTACGAGCCTAGAGAATACACTTCCTGAGACAGACGCAACAGATGCATTTCCTATGTCTCGTTTGGTAAGGTCAAGATTGTCCCTTATGATTGGGACTAAGGGTGCAGCTGCAAATGTGGATATGTAACACGTACAAAATGATATCCAACTAAGATGGAATGTGGTCATATGTGGTTTTGCCAAAGAGAAGATCTTGAGTTTTGTGGCTTTGTGCTCTGAGTCAACTGGTAGAGCAAATTTTGCTGCAGGGTCTACGGGAACTGTGGATGGGGATACCGAAAAGGCGAACGTTTGTTCCCTTCCGGTTACCCCATGCATAGAGCTTCCTGGTTCACCCGCCATAGATTTTTGTTTTTTATAGCGTTAAATTCTATTAAGACTTCTGAAAAATTAAATTAAGTTTAGAAATTTTAATTTTTTGTGTTGTTTTGGTTGTTGAGGACATGTACCCTAGACATGGGTTTATATAGGGAATTAAAGTTGACATTTTAAAAGGTGATAATGATGCCAATGGGGATTCCAAAAGGTGTATTACGTATGAGATTATATTTTAATGGAAGATTATGGAAAAAAGTTGGGTTGAAGGGTTATTATGAAAATAAAAAAATAAATAATTGTAGGGTTTACAAAGTCAGAAGAATAATTAACGAAAAGAAATTGAATCCTCTTCACCGCATATGGAATATACTTGTAATGGGGACCTTATCAGTATTTGAAAAGATAAGATACCTCTTTGGGATCCCTTCTAGCTAATTACTGCATTTTTTTCATTTTTATTTCCCACTTGGGGTAAAAATTATTGCTTTAGATTTTATAATGATAGTAGTATATATTAATTAATCGAAGCAAATTCGCAAAAAATAATTAAAATATTGTGGAGTCCGGATTTCAGTACAGTTTTGTGCATTAATTTGAACAATATAAAATAATTCCCACTAGTTATAATATGACCATTTGCATAACATATGTTGGAAGTTACTTCCTCCGTTTCGAAATACTTACTACATTTTGTTTTTGGGCATTATTTATCGTTTAAGCTTATTTTATATATTGCGTCTAATATGTAAGTAATAATATATTTAAATGAGATCATGTTTGAATCGTCTAGTCGCATACTTTCATAATATAAACTTTTTATAATTAAATGTGTATAATTCGATATAAAAATGAACAAAACAGTACATTAAATTGCGTAAAAAAGTTAACTGTAGCAAGTATTATGGAACGGAGGACGTATATAAGATTGAGGGTGAAGATGTACAATTATTTAGTTGAAATTTTTGCGATATTTAAATTTGAAAGAAATGAAAAATTAACCATCTTTTATTTTCAACCATATGCTCTAACTAATTATCGACTATTTTCTAATCAGTTGTCTGATCGGTGGTTAGTAGCTGACTTTATTATTTAATTTTAATCATTTTATAAAACTTCAAAAAAAATTTCAATTTTTTTATTTTAATTATGTTCTGAATTTTTTCGCAACCAATACAATACGATTAATACAAAACTAATACAATTTATAAATAATATATACTAATGTATATGACTAATAGTATTATTTCCGTGGTATAATCCTTGTTTTTTTTTTTGAGTTATGGTATGATCCTTGTTTAATCAACACTATGAAAAGATCTTGTTCTTGAACATTGGTTTTAAACACTTATGTTGTTTGAAATCATATAATTAGTTTTAGGCGTAATTAATTTTTTTTTTTTTTTTTACATTTAGCCCGAAATATGGCCGGTGTTTGAATGTTAAGATGAGAGTAAGACATTATAATATACTATATACTCATATGAAGTATGTATTTTTTTGAAAGCTTCCTATTAATTCATTGATAAAAATCTCATAATACGACATATACAACAAAGTAATAATTAATCAAATACATAAAATTATATCAAACAAAATTCTATATATATATAGAAATAGTCAAGATCATTACAAAAGAAATCGAACACTGAAGTCTTCCCTCTATCACATCGTTGTTTAATACAGTTTTCTCTGAAGGGTTTTATTTTGAATCTGGTATGGCTTCGAAATAGGGATAAATTTAATGCTATTGACTGTCATAGCCTAACTGACCCCGTAATGACTTTGTATACTATTTTACCATAAAATTGATAATAAAACTTCAAACTCTCACTGTGAGATTAGAGACTTTAAGATCCAATATATGAATTAGTAAAGGATTTATTTTATTTATTTTTTTAAAAAAATAGTAAATATTAGTTATTATTATTATTATTATTATTATTATTATTATTATTATTATTATTATTATTATTATTATTATTATTATTATTATTATTAGTATTAGTATTGATGATTATTTGCTGACGTTTTGTACGGCTGTTTGGCACAATTAAATTAAGGCAGAAGAAGCGTTCGGAATATTTTGACCGTACCAGCTTGTACCCAACTGCCTACACCTGTTTAATGAAAGCTAACTACTAGTACTCTCTTTTATAAGAGAAAATTTTCAACCAGTTTGGTTGTTGGTCATGTTAAAATAATTTATATGATTATAATGGGAGTAGATTTTTATGAAAAATTTGATATTATTTCATTGGTAATGAACTTTTAATTATTTGAGACTTATTAATTACCAGCTAACATCACATTTTTCTATGGTAACAGATCAAAATGAATTTTGTAAAGAAATTGAGATGATGATTGAAAGAAAACAAACATGACTATTTAACTTGTCTAGAATTTTCCTACAAAAATCATATACTAGTTTTCATTTACTATTCTTACCATTAAATACATACGGCCGAACGTGTCTTTCATTCTATACATTTTGATTTGTCTCATTTAATATATAATAATTTTGCAATATTTTTAATATGTCCTTAAAAATTTATTTACTCATCATTTTCACAATTAATTTATACCGTTCAATTAACTAAAAAAAAAAAGAAATTTATACCGTTCAATTAACTAAAAACTTATAAATATCACTAGATCTAATTTTTTAATGTCTTTTTCACGAGGAGATAGAATAGATGGTTACATATAAAAGGACAAAAGAAATAAGTACTAACTCGTCCGTCATCATTAATCAAATGTGTTAGGAGCGGATGATGCTTCATCAAATAAGAGTACGTATTTGTATTTCTTCAAGTAATATCTATTTGATAAATCTTTATAAAAATAAAAAATTGAATTTTTTTAGATATGCTAACGATATTATTCTATTAAATAATAAAATAGATATTTTCTTTTAAAAAATAAGGATCAATCTCCAACAACAGCCACCAACTTTAGTCATTTTCATTTAAACAACCGCGAACTTCGTTTATCCCCAACAACAGCCACCAACTTACAAAATGTGACATCGAAACAGCCACTTTACCGGATGACCTGCTAATTGACCCTTGACCATGCATAATGACCTTTGACTTTCCCTTAATTTCACTAATTAAACCTAATTACCCAATTATCCCTAATTAAACCCTTTTTCCCCAACCTTTCTCTAACCCACCTCAATCACCTCCATTTCTCCCCTTCACCACCACCACCACCACCAAAACCCCTTGAAAACCCTCTTTCTTCCACAATCTAGCTCGCACATAACCCCTCGAAAATTTCAAAAGGCAGTTTTTGCATTCTTTTGAGCTCATTGCCATTTTTATTTTCTTCAACCTAATTTTCAGAAGGCTCTTTCTTCTTACTTAGCAATTGGATGAAGACCCACCAAACTAATTTCTTCAATTTCAAAATAGTACCAATTGGATGAAGACCCACCAAACTAATTGAGTAGAGATTGGAGATTAAACAATGCATGATTTTCCTTCATCGCCATTAACATTGAAATTGAGATTGAACTTCTTCCACATAGTTGAATTACAAATGAAAGTGTTCTTAACTCAGGAGTCAGGATCCAAAAACGAAAATGTCACAAATAAATTCAAACACATCAAAAACCCTAATTGAAACAACCCCCGTGTTTAAATTATGCGAAAATCAGAGATCGAAATCCACAATTAAAGATGCGAAAATTGTGAATTCCATGATTGTACAAACCTGAAAAAAGTGTGCTTAACGATGATGAATTGATTACTGCTGCGATGAAGCTTAAGAATTCAATCAGAAACTTTCGAGGGGTTATGTTCGAGCTGGATTGTGGAAGAAAGAGGATTTTTGAGGGGTTTTAGTGGTGGTGGTGAAGGGGAGAAATGGAGGTGATTGAGATGGGTTAGAGAAAGGTTGGGGAAGAAGGGTTTAATTAGGGATAATTGGGTAATTAGGTTTAATTAGTGAAATTAAGGGAAAGTCAAAGGTCATTATGCATGGTCAAGAGTCAATTAGCAGGTCATCCGGTAAAGCGGCTGTTTCGATGTCACATTTTGTAAGTTGGTGGCTGTTGTTGGGGATAAACGAAGTTTGCGGTTGTTTAAATGAAAATGACTAAAGTTGGTGGCTGTTGTTGGGGATTGATCCAAAAAATAATAAATAAATCAAATGACCTAAAATAAAAAATGAGAACATCGAACATAAAGAGAAATAGTATATGGACAAACTTGATGACTAGCTCCTTAGCAAAAAGCCAAAAATGAACTTCCTATTCAGCTTAAAAAGTCAACCTTCGTTTGCATTTGAGTGAAGGTCTCATAATCTATGAATTTTGATTTATGAAGAGTTTTTGTACTTATATGAATTATTAAGCATTAGCTGTATGTAAAGGTAAAGATAAATGACATTTTCAGTATCCGGCGCAAGGCAAGGTCTTAATAGAGATTTTCTTTTTCTTGAAAGATGCAGATAAATCATACCCATACCCCCAATGAGGGAGTAAAGAGAGATGTGCGCAATCAAGAAACACCCCAATTGATTTTTTTTATTTATATAATTTATGAAATTATAAATAAAAAAATTATAACAAGTTTATTGTAATGACTGTCATGCATAATAATAATACGTTAATTGATTGGCATAAACCATTTTGACTATGATTCTAAACTTATTTATTATTTTATGATTATCAAATTGATTTAACTTAAGACTTTTTTTGGATCTAACTCAAAATTTAATATATGATTGAAAATAAGACTTAACTGAAAAATATTGACCTAAAACTCAAAAATAATTTAATTAAGGTTTAATTAAATTTAATGTTAGTCTGTAAAAATCACTTTCAAATTAAAGAAATATTATAATTTTTAATAATAAATTTGATTTCTATTGAAATGATTTTTACATGTTCTCAAATGTTGCATTTATTTAGAACATGAGGAGGAATCAAAGATAATAATAATGAGTAATAAAATTCATAAGATTATGTTTTAATGAACTAATGATTATATATTGTTGAATGTGGATAAAATAATTAATTTTCAATTGAAAAAAAAATTACGGATCGAAATTTCATTGAAGATATCTTTTGCACAGAATTAGAAACTATTTTTAGAGAACATAATTTTTCAGTATAGTGTATTATATAAAGGAATGAAAAGGCTATGAAAAACAGTTAGAATCGAATGCAAGTTTTACTTGAGGAAATCAAGGTAATATACATTCTAACTAAGATAATACGTGATTATTTAAAAAATATATATAATTTCTTAAATTTATTGTGTTTTGATTAATTTAAAATTTTGAATTATTGGGTTTTTAAATAAGAGTTCAGTACATTGTTCAAAAAATTGGAACAACTATAAATGACAAGGCAACGATGATGATCTCAATAATTAATAAAATTAGTTTGGACTTTATCAAATATGTTGTGTTCATGATTTTAATACAGCTTATATGAAGTATAAGTTGAGCAACGTACTTATCAACAATCAATTATTTATTACATGATATTGTTAACTCATTACTCACAATTTGCAACACGACAAGTCAAAACTTATGGACCCACGGAATCGTAATATCTGGAAGGGAACATGGAAAGTACTTCTTGGCATAAGTACACATATAAATAAAAATAAATATCAAGAATATAAGTAAAGGTAAAGTACACTTTCAGTATTTTGTATAAGACAAATTTTGGGTATGGTTTTTCTTTTTTCTAAAAAATGCGGACAAATCATACTCATTCGCCCCAAGTAGTGAGTAAAAAGAGATGCATACAGCCAACAAACCCACCAATTGATACCTGCGCCCAGTAAAGATTGAACCTCAAACCTTTTGCTACACATGCAGATGCTCTATCCATTGAGCCACAAGTATTTGGTATCAAGAATATAAGTGAAAATAGTAAAAAAAAAAAATATATTCATTCTATTTCAATGACTTTGTTCCATCTTTTCATTTGTGCGTCTCACTCATTTTGTCTCAATTTCTTATTTGTTAGGTTATTTTTGAAATATTACCCTTACTTTATCTTACTTTTAAGTGAAACCCTCCCTCTTTCTTGTCCATTACTAATAGTTTAACAAATTATATACCACTTCATAGTTGTCCCCTGTATTTTCTTAAACTTTGTGCCCCATATAAAATAACAAAGCCATTAAAATGAGAAGAGTATATTTTATGGAAAAACTAATACAAAAAGAAACATTTTGGGGTTTCAATCTTGTGTTCTAGTTTATTTCTGTGTATTCAATCAATAATACTGATGTAGTTTATATACGCAAGAGCTACTTAGGGTTGCCTAAAATTAAAATGATTACATAATATTAAGTTTTCCTAATTACATTATTCCTAATATAATTTTTTCTATATTCTAACAAAAACTTGGTGGAATATGTGAATAAAATATATATATATATATATATATATATATATATATATATATATATATATATATATATATATATATATATATATATATATATATATATATATATATATATATATATATATATATATATATATATATATATATATATATATATATATATATATATATATATATATATAAATTAAGTATATAAATGAAAATTAATGAAAAAGCATGAATTATGATAATAATAAAAATTAATAAATTTAATGAGATAAATAGAATTAATTATAAGAACTAGAACCTAGGTCACATATATCCTCTTTTTTTTGTCCTAAATGTTAATTGTGAAAATGTAAAATTAGTGTATTTTTATGAGCAAACTTTTGTATGATTCTCTACATTTATAAGTACACCTACTATAAATTAAAGCTAATTTTTTAGGATGAATGAAGTTTTTAATTAGAATTGTGTCGATTTTTTTGGACTAGGGTTGAAATTATATAGAATTGACTAATTAACAAATAAAAATACATAGATAAAAAGAGACCCTAAAATAGGGTGAAAAAAATCATTTTTACTACACATACACTTAGTTTTTTACACTTCATATGTTTCTATATGCAAATTTTATATAGGACTCTCGCAGGTAATTTTATAGTAGTTGACTTTTAAAGTCAACCACCACAATCATGCAATCTCAACCGTTTATTATTCTAAAATTAAATCTAAGTCATTTGATGTTTATAAATTAAAATATGATTAAAATACAAAAAAATATATCAATAACAAACAACTTCCAAATCAATTATTTTTGACTTTAATTCGTAAATATTTTAAGTAAACATAAATAATCTCAAATTAACTTAATATTAAGTTTTTTTAGATTTTTTATAATTCATTTTAATACTCCCACAACTAATTAATTCCATTTCTAAACACCAAAACACATTAATATTGGTAACTTGCAATAATGGATAGTCTTGTGCAAATTGTTGTGTAATAAAGTAATTTGTGCTTATCAAACACATGCAGCAACACATAGATTCATTATAAAGTCAACGTTTATACTCTTTTAGTAATGCAATTTTTATTTTTATTTGCTTTTTCCCGAAGGAGTATATACTTTTCAATTCATGTGTCGACATTTTGCCTATTTATTGGACTTCTTTTTATAATTAATAAATTGCCGTTCATATACTCCGGAATACCGTTGACCGAATAACCCAAAACCATTGGATAGTTGGATTTTAAAAAAAATAGATATAATATGAGTTGACCAAAAGTGATAATGATCCTTTTGAAAACTACCCTCTTCTGCTTATCATGTAAAAAATACTCATTATTTGGTTTTGTTTCTTCACAAGGATTAGGACCGTACCTATTATTAGTGGTCATAATAATAATAATAATAATTAGCCCAATTGATATATAATGAGTTCTTAGTTTGACTTTTTCCAATAAGCGATCATCTTTGTTAGAGTATATAACATATTATGGTATCAGAGTCAACGTGGCAAGAGATCACGAGTTTCAAAATATATTAAACTAATATACATTTTAAAATATATTGTATACTCTATCAGAATTTAACATACGATTTTACTTCAATTATTCCGCAACAAACTTATTTTTGGTCAATTTATCATGAATCCAAGTTTGATGATGAATCCGTTTGTTTCCGTTTGTTTGGCCAATTATATTATGGTTTGACGTGCATTGATTCAATTGGGTTTATAGACTTTATACTTCCTCCGTTTCGAAATACTTGCTAAATTTTGTTTTTGAGCATTATTTATCGTTTAAGCTTATTTTATATATTGTGGCTAATATGTAAGTAATAATATAGTCAAGTGAAATCTTGTTTGAATCATCTAATCGCACGCATACTTTCATAATATATAAACTTTTTATAATTTTTAAACGTGTATAATTCGACATATAAATGAATAAAATACTACATTAAATTATGTTAAAAAGTTAAATGTAACAAATATTATGAAAGGGAGGAAGTATTAACAAAATGTATTTTCTTACAAAAGAATCTATTAGTTACAACCAAAACCAATTGCTAAACCATGTGAAAGAGAAATGCTCCCTTCATCACTTCCTATGTGTTCTAATTTTTTTTTGCACCAATGTCGTCAATGCACTTAAACTTTATACTCTATATTTTCTGACATAAAAGTATTAACAATCTTTATTGAGACGAACTAATTGAAATTTCACTTGACTATATTTTAACTTGTACATAAAGAATAAAAGGCATATTTTGACTAATTAATAAATACTGGTTGGAGTATATATATGTGATTCAATACTTTGAAATAGCACAAACTAACACATAAGCATGTACAAAAATTTATATTAATAATAATAATAATAATAATATTAATAATAAGGAACGTAAAAGTCTTCACTAAACAAGTGGTATGCAAATTGCTTAAGTGAGCTAATTGAAGAATTAACCTCAAAAGCCCATGTCTTAACTAGCTTTATGCTTTTTCTAAGAGTTGGGAGGCTAAAATTGACTTGTGGATCTTCATGATGCAACCCGAAACACCAAAATTCTACGATATATTTTTGTATTCTAGTGGGATATTCATTTTTAATTTATTATATTTTGTATTGTTTGAATGAAACTATGTGATAAATGATCAAATTTTATGTAAAATAACCTAAATTATATGCATAAAATAGTGGCATCGACTATTATTATTTTTTACATTGATTTCTCTTTTAACAAATTAGATTCAAACAACTCATTTACGTTTATTGATTATTGATAGGATATACTGAGCATTATTTTCATTTAAAGTGGAAACTTTAAGCTTAAGTGTAAGAGAGTATACATCGCATGTCAGAAGGAAAGTGTCCATAAACTCATAATTTGCAAGTAGCTAAGTTTTATGACAAAAGTCTTGTATGGATCGGTTCATATTATTCTCGTGCACACCAATTTAGAAAACTAATTATCAAAATAGTAAGTATTTTTATTTGACGAGTATAATCAATTACAATTATTAGAAAATTCTTGCTTTTATTAAATTGATACGCATTAATAAGTCGGCAATATAAGCTTTTTTGTCTTATGCTAACATACTATAATATTTTGTTGATGACAATTGACATTGACAAATGTCGTATCTTGCGCCCTTTTGCTAATACGAACAGTTGCTGCGGTCATAGTACGGGAAACCATCGTACAACTTGTACTGATGCATAACTTTTATTAGTTCTCCATTTTTATATTCATACCAAATATTTTTATTTTAATTATTAATAAATTCAGTTTAGTAATAATTATAGTTGATTTTATAATTAAAATAAATTTAAGGGTATTTAAGTAATTTGGATACAAATAGTGAATGGAATTAAGTTTTCACGAACAATGAAGCTAACAATGGAAGGGAAATGCTTTGAATACGTGTAAAGTGTTTAATCGCATAACCACTCTTAACTCCTAATTATTCCTTCTTTATGGTGAGTTTTTTTTTAAGTATACGAAAGACATATAGAAGGGGACTTTTTGATCGTATTCTCGTTGTGGGTATGAGATGTTGTCTTTCTTTCCTCCCTAAATCCTGACCATAATTTTCTATGGGCGGGATACACTGAATATAATGATGATGAAAGACACATAGAAGGGGAGGGATAGTTTAAGAAGCAAAGTGAATGAAATTAGGATCTAATTTGAAAAAGGTTATGCTTGTTCTAAGCTAATTGAAATTTTTTACAATGAGTCTTATATAGACTTAAGTCAATTTGTGGAAAAAGAATATTTAAGAATATCATTATGATTAAAGTCTGTATAATTGTAAATATCTCTATTGCTATCCAAAAGGCCAAGATCATGGGTGCTGAAACAAGAAATTTGACTAAATTCAAAATAGTGTTAAATTAATGACAATTAATAATTGAGCATCTTAGTTTACACAATTTTTTATATGACACGATATTACCATGAGATGCACTCTATACATAAGTTAAATAGTCCAACTAGTGCAAATAGTTAAATAGTTCCATCGAGAGAAGGTGTCTCACAAAAGTAGACAATTTCACCGTGTGACGAGTCCATACAAGCAACTAATTGCTAAAAGAACTTTTAAAAAATAATAAAATCTGGATTCACACTTGTATAGGAAGCATTTTTTAAAAAGGTTTGGAATAATCCAATAAAAATCGTCTCAGATCCAATAAAGACCGTCTCACAATGAGACGAGCTAAGTAAATAACAATTAGTCTCTTTGAGAGACATCTCTAGGCCCAACACATTAAAACTTAATGTCTGCTTACTGTATTCTTAATACTTATTCACAATATCTTAAATGCCTACTTTATTATTTTTATGCCTACTTATAATATTTCAAAAATTATATATTTGACCAACCCAATTAGAAATTGTCTCTTAAAGAGACAGTCTTTCACAAGAATTCGAACAAAGAATTAGTGTACACATAATATAAAGGCCTTTAAGTATCATGGTGGATCATGTTAAGGCCCAATAGCTTCCTTTCTCTGCGACAAATTTTTGGCAATTACAGGTTTTTACTTGGACCCCAGACCCAACCAAGCTCTAAACCATAAAAACACCTATTTTAAGATCACAATTTCTTGTATGAGACGGTCTCATTAAGAGATATGTCTCATATATGGGTTAAATAGTTCAATAATAGAAAGTTTTAGATTATGGGCTTCTTCTTTGAGATTATTATCTGATCACCGTGAGACGACCTTACACAAGACAGGTTGTTTTAAGATTTAAAATGTTCATTCTAACGTTTAAAACCTCTACTTCAAATCTCAACCTTTCCTATTCAAACCTGTAACCCGTCATAATGTCCATTCCCAGACTTAAAATTCTACTTCAAGTCTTAACCCTCCTTCACCAATGACTCAAATTGTCTACTGCAAGACTTAAAGTTATTACCCTTTGATTTTAAAATCGTCAATTTCAAAGAATAAAATGTCTATTAGGTATAAAATGCTCATTTCAAGCTTTAAAATGTCAACTTAGAAAAATCCAACGTAAATAAATTTACAATTATTCCAAAAAATAAAATAAAATATTTAATTGTGGGCAGGGCTAAGCAAGTAGCACGTATAAGGCGGTCACAAGAGACTTCATGCTTATATGAGATCGTCTCCTTTTGAGATAGATCTTTATATCGGAACTAAAAAATTGAGTATTTTAATTGATATTATAATAATATTTAAAGTAAATTTTTAATTACATCATCCTTTAATGAGAGTATGAGGCCATATTAAATGCAGCTAGTCTCTTAAGAGACCGTCTTTCCGATAGATGTCTCTTAGGCCCAATTTATTAAAATTTATTGCTTATATTTACTCTATATTTTCTCTAATAGGAGTTTTGTGTTTTTGATAAGTCTCCACAACGGATCAATAAGAATAACTATGGAAAAACCTATTTAAATTTAATGGGTTGGATTATGTTTGTTTTGACCCATTGCACAAATCTTCTTTCGACTCTGTGCAACACGCATGGAACTTGCACCACTAGTAAAATAAAAACGTAATTTTTAAATGAGATGGTTTTATAGTGGGATTATTTTTATAGGAATGACTCAAATATATTTAATGTGTTAAAGTGATCACTTATAAGTTTAAAGTAATCAATTTTAGAAATAGACTAACAGTATGGATGTATTGCTCTTATAATGTGACGGTCTTATATAAAACAAGCTGATATAACAATGTCAAAATCGATTTCGCGTTCATGTATAATCGGGTAATTTGTTTTAATTTAACCGTTAATGCTTTGGTTTTGGGTTGACTCAAAGGGTTCAAAGTGTTTTTGACTTTTTTTTTTTAGTTTCAGCCCATCTTGTATGAGATTATAAGCTAAGAATTTTTATTATTGGGCTATTTAATCCAATTATGAGGCATGTCTAACGGTGATACCGTCTCATACGTGTTTCGGTTTTTCTAGAAAATATTCTTACCTCTTATACACACACACATATGAAGAAGTTCCGGTGAAAACCATCCTTATATGAGAACCATGAAAATCAATCTGCTTTACAAGTGTTACTTTTTACTAAAAATGTGTTACGTTTAGGCAAAAAGGTGTTATTGTTTTTTATGATACTATTAGGCATAAAAGTGTTATTTAAAGAAAAAAATTCTAAAAAAACTCATAAAAAGGTGTTACTTTTTACATAAAAATGTATTACTTTTCGTAAAAACACGTGTTACATTATAATATTTTTGTTTTTTTAAAAAAAAATATTATTTTCTGAAAGTAATACTTTTTATGCTAAAAAGTAACAACTTTTTTTTAAAACAAAAGGAACATTTTTTGTCCAAAAGTAACACATTTTTTGTAAAAAAGCAACAAATTTTTATTAAGGAGTTTGATTCTCACGGTTCTTGTATAAGCTTGGTTCTCACTAGAACTTAACCCCATATATATATATATATATATATATATATATATATATATATATATATATATATATATATATATATATATATATATATATATATATATATATATATATATATATATATATATATATATATATATATATATATATATATATATATATATATATATATATATATATATATATATATATATATGTATATGTTAGCTTTTTACATCTAAAAAAAGTCATATTTACATTTTTCTGGTCCCTGTATAAAATATTTCAAACAAGGAGTATATACTAAACAGTATGATTAGAAGGCATTGATATCAAATTTGAAAGTCAATGTAATTATTCGAAGACCATACTAATACTGCATGATTATTACGATGCTGTTATTATTACTGTTGCATGCCTAACTTAACTGTAAAATCCTACTCCCCTTACATATAGAATTATAGAGTATAGACTATATGAACATATGACTGATGACTGATGCCTGATAAGTTTGAAAGATAAATAATATTTAAATAACCGTATAATGTAGCGATTTAATAACCAATAAAGTAATAATTTATTATAATTTATACGCCTCCTCTTATATATTCTACTATATGATATAGTAGAATATATATAAGAGGAGGTGCATGAAATATAATTATTACTTTATTCGTTATTAACTTGCTACATTACAGTTATTGAAATATTATTTATCTTTCAAACCTATCAGTTATCATATTCTTATATGTAATACGATTAATGTGTAAAAAAATTTTTTTGCACGCTTCCTCCTTTATGATTATGGGTTGCCGGCTTGTTATTTTTCTTCTCTACTAAGACCCTGATTATAGTTTTTATGCGCGAGATAGACTAGATTTGGTGATGATGATAATAGAGTTTTGTTTGATTCGTCTAATCAAATATTTTTTTCAAAATATTATGTTTTATAATTTTTAAGCATACGAAGTGATCAAAATAAAACAAAAGATTATGTGAAAATTAGTCAAATATAACAAATATAATGAAACGAAAAAAAAGTATAAACTTAAGAAATAGAGAGATAAGGATGACCCTCAATAACTCCTCTTAGTTTCCATGTTGAACAACTGAAAAGGAAAGTTAGATGTATGAGTCATGTATATACATTGGAATTGGATACGCAATTATTTAGGGGTAGGGGACCTTTCAAATGGTGGTCGGTTTATAGACTATTAATTCACTCTATTGACCTATCCATCTCATTAGCTCACTTCTTTAACCTACAATTAGGGCAACTATTAAGGAAGCTTTGAACAACAAATTAGGTCTCGTCAACATAGTTAATCCTTGCTTATATATCTCAAAGTAAATCTTTTTTACAACTTATTTATATTTTTTTATTTTAGTTTATCTCAATTTATTAATAAATAAAACATAGTCATACACGCATAGTCATAATCATAGTCATCAACTCATTATTCCACACAAGTCAGGGATTGACTAAAGTATTTGACAAACGATACTAAAACTCCCTTCGAGGAGAGGGCAAAAAGAAAGTGTGCATCCAATTTATAATTATAACGTTAACATATGAACATTAAATATATTGATATTCAAATACGACCTATTATAATCCAATTGAAGAATTTTCAGAAATTAATTTGATTTTAGAAGATATGATTGATAAAAAAAAGATATATATGATTGATTCTTTTAGGTGAATTCGAAAATTGGAATTCTGCATTTGATGTCTTTGATCTTAAATTCAGTGATTCTTGAATGTGTGTGGGAGAAAACATCAAAAATTGAATTCAAATAAAAGTTTTGTGTTTTGAAAATGTGTAATTTATTGCGGAAATAAATTATACTACAAATGTTAAAATATATCCTTACGTAATTTATGCTAAGGACTATAGGAATTCAAATTTCAGAATTTCCACCAAAGGCCAAGTTGGTTCCATAATTTGACGTGTTTAAAATAGATTTAATGATCTGATATTTATCCAACTTCAGTTTGTAATTGAATCTGACTTGACTTGTAGGAGTGAAAATTCAGTTAATTTGCGGTTTGGTTTTTTTCATAAAACCATACCTAACAAAATTTACGTCGGTTTTTGATTTTCATCCAAAAAACCTAACTAAATAAATTCGGTTTAGACTTTTTTCAGTTTCATCCAAACCAAATTTTCAAAGAAAAGAATATCTAAATTGCGAATTGAATTAGATTACTAAAATTATAAAGCAAAAATATTTTAAATCATTAGCAAAATTGGAATGACAAAATGAAATTGTAAATTATTGAATTAAGGTATATTATTATTATAAAAAAGCTTATTACATCTTTTTTTAGTGTTGCCAATTAAAATCTTTTATTTGCATTCAAGTTGCAAAATTCACTTAATAAGTTGTACTTCTTTTGTTGTTTTAAACTTGATCAGTTACTTTTCCACAAATCTAAAAGGATGCCCCTAGTTAGCCCTGAGATTTAAGAGGCTTAGGCAAAAAATAAATTTATGAGTCCTAAGTATAAAAATATATATTTATATTTATAAAATTTATAATATCAAAAAATATTACACATTAATAATAGAGCTCGATGTTATCCGCTTTTTCTTTGATAATCATGTATTTATAATGCAATAACTAATAATAAATAAGCTGGAAACAATTATCATTAATAGCACATTAGCTTAGTGGTCAAATGCACAATTTAATCTTAAAAGGTTTCAAATTTAATGCATATATAATATAATATTATATATGAAGGCAAAATTTGTCTACTTTTCCGTGAGCCCTGAGCACAGATTCTTTTTACCCTTGCCTAGAACTGACCCTGCCATCTAATGAATGTTTTCAATTCTTAATATATCTCTCTTGTACAAATCAAAACAATTACGAAAAATAAAATTAATAAATTTTAAACCGAGATGATTAAAAAAAATCAGATTACACATGCAGAGCTCACAAATGATAAGAAATTATTAATGAGCGGCCAAAAAAAGACTGTAATGGTTGAATGCATAAACAGTTTACCAATGAATATGTTGAAATGACTCAGGGTTTATCACCAGCTGGTTTATGTCATATCCATCAAATTTCCAAATACCGCATTTGGGTCAAATCTTAGGTTTCTAATCAAAACCATTTATCCACATGGAGTATATACTATATACCATCATTGATTATAGCTAGGGTTATCAATGGACTCTATAGATGCCCAATTCCTTTTGCCGTCCTTGCAATTTGATTTGATTGAATTTTGGGTGGATGGAATTGAACTTAATTTGGGTTAATTTTGAGTCAATTGTGGTCAAAGTCGATTATTGTTAGAATTTTGCGGGACGTAGTTAGTTAACAAGTGTGTTAAGTTTGATTCATATTTTGCTCGTTTGATCGAAGTATGAGTTACTAAGGGTTATAATATAACTGTATTGTAGATAAATAGCTAAATACTCCTATTAATTTGATTTAATCTTTTCTTGATTACAGAGTAGCTAGACGGAACTCACGGAAGAAAGAAAATCACCAAGTCAGAACCCAACCTAAGATCTTTGCCTAAAGAAAGTGGTACTGACATACTCAAACTATGAATATCTAATTTTTTATTTATTTTTGTTTCATGTTGGATAGATCACTAATACTATTTTTAAAAGAAAAATTCAAAAATCTTAGCAGCAGTACTTATAAACAATAAACAAATAATTTTTTAGATTTACAATATATAATTTTTGGTTACATACGAGTTTATAATATGAGTTAATGTCGATCATTTATCATTCAATTTAAGTCTGATGCATAGGTTATTTAAGTCATTAAACTCTTGAGTATATAAATTCAAAAGATTAGCAAATTATTATTAGTTTATCTGAAAAGTAAGTAATTTTGATCTTTTTTGAGCCGAGAAACTTTTTTACCGCGCTCTTTTTTATAAGTATGAGTTGTCGCTTTTCTTCCCTCCTCGGACCCTAATCATAGTTTTTTATGGACGGTATACACTGAGTATGATGATGATGATTAACCAATTAAAAAACATAATCTCACCAATAATTACCCATCAAAATTTTGCATTTGTTCTAAATCTTTATGTTTTCCCATTAAGGTTTGAACACCGTACTTTGGGAGAAGAGAAGCATTGTTGTATGAATGGTAATAATAATGTTTTTATGATTAAAAGTTTATTTTAAACATATTCTTTTGGTCCCTTATTCCCAAATTTTCATTTAAATTCCATTCCTAGTAAACTTCTTTATCAACAAGGAAACAAAATGTGATGTAACATTTATGAGAATGCGTAGCATAGATCCAATCATAAAATAGTAAAATAAAGCTGGTAGGGAATGTAAGATGTTCAAAAGGTAAGACAATTATCTAAAAAAAAAGGTTAGACAATATACATTGATAAAAACCACATCACTATTCCCATACTTTTAATGAATTTATCACATTTTTCCAATATAATATATGAAAATTTGACATTAATAATCTAACCTTTCATTCATCCGTTATGAATAATCCCATCTTTTGATTATTTTCAACCTTTGTGATAAATTTGCCCACAACATACCGTATTACTAATTAATAATGGGTAATAATAGGGTATGTTGCTAGCAAACTAAGATAAAGGTTGAATTATTCACAGCGAACTAAGGGCAAATGTTGAATTATTAGAAAATAATCAAAACGTGGATTATTCACAACGTATGAGAAAAAGGTTGAATTATTAATGTCAATTTTTTCCAATAATATATCATTTCTTACACTTAAATTGCTATAATTTACATACTGCATTACTATTTTTAGCAAAAGATATCTATGTAAATATTCGTTCATTCTAAATTAGTTGCAACATTACCAAAAATAACACTATTCATTCATCACTCTTATTTTTGATTAGTTTTTAATTTATAGGTTAGAACTTAGAATATAGTCAAGTGAGATTTTGTTTGATTTGTCTCATTGCAAATATTGTTAACATCAAATTTTATAATTTTTATTATTCATACTTAGATATATTAAAATTGAATCAGTGCACTAGACTGCGTGAAAAGACAAATACTGCAAGTAAAATATATATCTTTTGCCTCTACTTTTTAGTATACCAATTTTTTAACTATTATATAACGGGTAAAATAAAACAAAGAAAAACTCAAAAAATTTAAATCATAATACACTTAACGTTTTTATTTTTATGTCAAAAGCAAATGAGACTAATTCATCAAAACTGAGACTACAAGTCTTTAATTTTTTTTTTTCTTTTTATTGTGGTTGTTCCCTATCTTACATGGTAGAGTTTAATTCAAAGATGACCATACTTGAATTCGTAAAAAGAAAAAGAAAAAAGAAAAAAGCTGAAAATAAGTGTAAACAAAACAGTCCCTAGGATGATGGATGATGGATCCAAGTTGGAGAATCTCTAAATCATCTTGGGATCGCCAAAATTCTCTTTAACCTTTCTCTTTTCATTTCTCCCCAAACATCTACTTTTTTTTTTTATTTTCCTTTTTAGCTTTTACTAAAGTTGCTTCACTCTATTATATTCCTTCTTCCAAATTTACCCATTCACGTTCTATATTTGAATTTATTTAATGTAATTAAATTTGAATAATAATGTATCCACAAATAATGCAACATTAACACTATTGAAGAACTAACATGGAAAATTAATCAGTAAAAAAGCAACACAAAAGAATATATTAATGTGGTTCGACCAATTTTAATTACGGTCGCTAACACCTAGCTTAGATGTTTAATTAATGAAATTGAAGGATTCTCAAAGCTTTTAAGATGGTGTACAATAATTGCTTGTAGTTACGAAAAAAGGATAAATTGATTAGGATTACAATTAAGGTGTTGAATAGAGATTAAGTCTGTTTTAAATGCTGACTTAATTGCTATCTGCTAATCTTGTAAACAAAGACAAGTCGCTTCATGATAAATCAGAAGTAAAGCCAACTCGACTTTTAGTTCTAGACCATGTTTAACAATTTTCCTTTAACTCTTTAAATAGGCCATTATTATCATACCTAGTGTATCTCGCCCATATATAACTTTGTGCATGATCTAAGGAGGAAAAAAAGGTGAAAACTCATATCCATAGTAGACCAAAAAATTCCTCTACTACCTCTTTAAGTAGTCCACTACAGTAATCTCATTTATATGTACTATGCTTATCCTCAATATATCAAGATGTCCAAATAAAAATCAAAGAGGACTCAAACCACACATAATTTCAACAAAAAATTAAAATCATTAATTAAATACAGATGATTCAGATACTATTGTGCTCGTTCAACCTCAGGGGCGCTCATTTTGGTAAAGGAATGCACTTCTTCGGATGTATATACTCCGAATCATTTTAGTTGTTCCATTTTCTTATTTGACAAAATCATATCAATTGTCTCATTTCCTATTTTGTCTATCTTTTTTACCTAAATATCCCACTTTTTCAATTCCCAATAATCAACTACCACCTTTTTAATTAGTTTAATCAATTAAAATACCCAACTACCACCTATTTAATGGACCCCACACTACCCTTAATAACCATGAAAACTCAAATGGGACATTTAAAATGATTCGGAAGGAGTATTTCATTACTTTAACTGATGTTTAGGTCAATTATGGGGTACGATAGAAGGGAATGAAGAACGCATGCAAAATCTGTATAAATAATGGGCATGCTTAAGTACACCAATAAATTTCAAAAATTATACTCTCTTATTTCTCTTAATATATGTTCATATGAAAAATTTTGCAAACCTTTTATATTATTTTTTTGATTTTCTAATCTTCTCATACACATAATAGTTTAGTTTACATACTTTGTACTAAGCATGTATAGGGATTACTTATAACTATTTAATGGAATTATAAATATAATCTTTAATTTAAAGATTACCTATTTGTATTACTTATAATAGAATTATTTACTAAAAAAAAGTATCATATCATATCATATCATATATATTACTATAAAAGAACTGAAAAATTTCATATGACGATTTTATAGAATTTTGTCAAATGTGGGATTTTATAGGTTAAAATTTTATTGTGTGATACTCAAAAGATTTATTACATTAATTATGATTTAAATATTAAAGGAAAGTTTAAAAAAAATTCATTAGATCAAATCATAGGATCATACAATCACACAATCATATCATATATAATGCCATAAAAAAAAATTCCAAATGACGATTTTGCATAGTTTTGCCAAGTAGAGCATTTTTATAGGTTCAAGTACAATAATATCAAAAAAAAATTATACAATACTATAAAAAAACTGAAAAAAAATTTAATATGACAACTTTATTGAGGTTTACCAAATATAACATTTTCATAAGTTAAAATATGATTACGTGATATGCAAAAGATTTTTATTACCTTAAATATGATTTAAGTAATAAAGGTAAGTTTTCAAAGAATTTATTAGATCAAATCACACAATTATACAATTAATCACACGATCATACAATGCTATAAAAAATTGAAAAATTCCAAATGATGATCTTGTAGAGTTTTTCCAAATAGAGCATCTTTGCAGGTTCAAATGCAATGTTATAAAAGAATTGAAAATCCCACATGGCGGTTCTATAGAGTTTTGCCAAATGCAACATTTTTTTTGAATGCAAATGTAGCATTATTTTTAAAGTTTATATGATTAATTACATTCATTATGATTTAAGTATTAAAAGGTAAGTTCAAAAAAATTTATTAGATCAAATCATACTCATATAGTTACTATAAAAGTTTAAAAAACATACCAAATGACGATTTTATAGAAATTTGCCAAATAGACCATTTTTACACGTTAAAATGTGATTGTTTGATAATCAAAAGATTTTGTTACATTAATTATGATTTTAAGTATTAAAGTTAAGTTTTTAAAAGGATGTTACTAGATCAAATCATACGCACAATCATATACAATAATATAAAATAATAGATTAATTGCAAATGACAATTTTATAGAGCTTTGTCATATGAAAGCAATTTTACAAGTTAAATTTTTGATTGAAGGACATTCAAATCATGTTCATTATAATATGTAATTACATCTTTCTTTAAAATTTTATTTAAAGGTATTTTCATACTTTGTCCATTACACAAGTTTGTATACTAGTATAAGTATATTTATAACACAAATTCTTACTTGAGACCATCTTTACAAGAGACGCGTCTCAAATGGGTCGGCCCATTATTTAAACAGAAGATTTAGTATCAGAATTATACAATCATATCATACAATACTATAAAAGTCTTGGAAAATTCCAAGTGTCATCATTTAAAAAGGCATGGAAATATTTATCAAATTCAGAATCTAGTATTTTTGTTTAAGTTTAAAGCTAAATTAGGTAGAGTATTTGCACGTTATACTTTAACAATTCTATTTGGTTAAGTTAGAATATAATATGTTCAATTGAATGAAAAAAGAAAAGTTATGTATCACGTAAATAATTAAAATAAACATTAATAATTATGTTTTGATTTAAAAAATCATAAATTTGGTAAATTTAAGAACGATAGTATACAGTACTTAAATTATTATTTGAAATTGTTTTTATATATATTTCGTACTAACATATTCGTACATTGCACGAGTTTCTATAGTAGTTTAAGATATCTAAACACTACGTAACCATGGCAATTCAGAGGGTAACATTGTAATTATGCCAACCATAATTTGTTGTCTGTACAGAAATTGAACAGTATCATTTGATTGTAACAGTCCCACTCCCCACTAATACTCTCCTGTTATTACTTATTAGGAGATCAGTGGTCACAACATTGCTATATCCACAGGGGGCAACCATAATTAAGAGGGATACCCCATTTTTATTTTCTCATTTTTATTTCTTTTCTTTTTATTTTCCATAAATTGAGTACACACGTGTGCATGCCAAACATGTATGAGACATGTTGGCCATTATAATACGTGTGGTTCTCTTTCAATGTATGGTCGATTAATTAATTATTATATACATATTTAAGTGTTTGCATGAGGTTTAGCAATCAATCCTTGTAAGCATGCTTGCAAATTTCCCATGGTGTTTTTATGTGGAGGACCAAATATGATGGTTCATAGAAGTGCATTCATCATTATCATATCAAGTTATATGTCATTTCAAGTATATATCGTTTATATAAGCTGATGTGCTTAGAGTTAGGTGATGTTTGAATAATGTCTGATTTTATCTTATAGAATTAGGTGACGTTTGAATGATGTCAGATTATACCTTATAACTCGAAAAATATGACTGTATACATGATTTTAGAATTCTTCTAATTGGGAAGGTCGTGAATGATTTCTCGACCTATGTAACAGGTCGGGCTAAAGCCCATTGGAGACCCGAATTTGACCCTTGAATGTGAGGGCAGCTTTAATTAAGTTGGCCCTTTATTCACACAAATGGAGCAGAGTAAAAATGGACTGATGTATATTATAGTTAATACTAAATAGTTGAATTACAATTGACAAAAGTAAGTAATGAAATTATAGGTCTTTAATCAATCTAACAAGTTTATTTCGATCAAAAATCAAAAGAACAGAATGATAAACGAGTTGGACTCCGTAAGAGGGGGCCAAGGGAGTCTAACTCGCTTGAGCCTGTCTTATAAAGTCCGCAATCCAATTCTACCCATTTGAATTTGAGTTTACCTGACTCATATCCGACCCATTGCATAGTTTTTATAATTTCAAGTCTTTTTTATTCAATTTTTTATTTTCATATATTTAATTGTAATATGTCAAAATTGATGAAATACTTCATCTCATTTTTAATAGTTGCTACATTTCTATTTTTCACGCTATCCAATACACGATTTTACTCTATAATATCTCTAATTTCATATGATAAAAATTCTAAAAAGTTAATATTAAGAAAAATGCACATTAAGACAAATCAAACAAAATTTCATTTAACTATGTTTTACATTATACATAGAGAAAAATATATCAAATAGAATCAATTGACAAACAATAATTATTACAGAAACTGTAACGGCTAATAAAAAAATCCATAGGATTTATTAGTAAGTGTAGCTATCCTCAAGGAAACAAAAATTTAGTACGGATAAGTATTCATTTAAGTAATGAGTGTGATGTTCAAATAGTTAGAAAGAGCACAATATATAGTACCCATGTTCTAGTCCAAGGGTATGGATACCCTTACCTTTGATATGTGAATGTGTTAAAATCCAACATTACCATGTGAAGATGGTTTCAATTTCGAGACAAATTAACGCATAAAAGTCCCACTAAGATGTCAAAATATACTACTTGTTAAGTTACTTTCAATTCCTGTTAGAAATGTGACTTTAATTTTATAAAAACATATAAAATAAAGTTACAAGTTTGTAGTAGAAAATCAAATACATATGACAAGTTCAAACCGTTGCTTAACATACACCAAATGTAGTTTACATCATCGGGAATCACCATATATCGAACAAAGTAACAAGAAGATTTTGTTGGATCTTGATATAAATTCTAGGCGAGATGCTCTTTCCTAAAACATCATTTCCTCCCTACTACGGTGCTTGGGAATCAACCGGAAATATGTTTTGAGATACAAAGAATTACACCAATTTCCTAGCACAAGGATATTGGAATGACATAAAAGTAACTTAAATGGTAAGAAATATGGAAATACACAATCAAGGATTACATGTTCTTGATTGAAATGCATAAGAGAAGAAAATCAGAAAAATGGATGTTCTAGATCCCTAAAACAACACACAAGCATTCTATATTTATAGAATAGCTCATACCACTTCATGAAACAAAGTGTTGATTCATGAAGCATTAGGTTGATCCGTGAAACATGAGATCGATTCACGAACTCATGTCGCCTTTCACTCAACCCTTACATCCCAAATAACATGGCTAAAAGTAACCATAATAACTGTAGGAAGTTATTATATAACCATCAAAACAAACCAGAACAAAGCACGAAAAATTCCGGAAAAATCAAGCTACTCGCGGGCCGCGAGTTTGGTCACGGGCCGCGACCAACAGGTGAATTTTGTCCAGAAACTTTTCTTGCTTATTTCGCAAGCCGCGAACCAAATCACGAGCCGTGACTTACATGTTTATAGTAAAACATATAATTTCCAACCTTGGGATATACTTAATTAATTTAATTAAATTATTTATTTAATTTAATTAATTAAATCATTTCCGATGTCCACTATACACTCTAAATTCCAACAATTCCCACTATCATCATCATACTTGTTAATCATCAAATGTGACTTAAGATTTTCTATCTTCATTTTTTGTCTTTACTTAGACTAGTGTCTTAATCATTTTCTCCATCAAGAACCTCATAATTGATAACATTTTTCTATATAGGTCGAAATTAATAATTGAGTATATTTTAACTTATATAAATTAAAAATAAAATATGGATTAAGAATGACAGATATGAATTATGTTAAAAGAATGAGACGCAAAAGCTTAGATGCAATTAGGAATTTGTTTTTATAATCATGATGTGCATAGGTTAAAAGTATGTAATTAACAATTTTTCCCAATGCAGGGCTCTTTTACCTCATAAGGGTAAAAATGGACCACTTTCTTCCAGTCCTCCTTAAAAAGGGGTACGAATATGGATTGTTTGTCACCTTAGCTCATCCAGACCCTACCCTGAGCGGGATATCGGGTATTGATGATGATGATTACAATCTTGAATTTCCAAGAACAAAGGTTGATTGCCTTGGTTGAAGGTTCAAAACTGAAAACAAATTTAGGAAAATCAATGCATGAATATGATATTACAACTTACAACATAAATAATCGACACAAAAATTTAACATGGTTCACCTAATATGAGTTATGTCCCCTAGGCATTGATGGCTTTTATCATCAATTGATGAAAAATAATGAGTTTCAATAACTTTAAATAAGAATTATAATGGAGAATTCAAAACGATATATAGGTTAAAATCTCTCTAAAAGTAGGCTAAAGAATAAAGGGTTTAGATCATGCGAGATGAATATATAATTACATTTGATTTTTTAATCAATTTAGGATTGAATAATGAATATATAATTACAAGAAAGAAAATAATTTAGAATAAGTGAAAATAAGTCCAGTTCATTCTGTATGAGATCGTTTATCTATGACACGGACCTATATAATTAATTAACTTCTTTAATTGATTACTTTAAAATTATAACATAATAAATATAAATAAGTCAGCCTAATAGAGAGTTATTGTACATCAAGGATATAATCAAATACTTGACCACGCTTAATACTAAGTGATGAAGGGAAAGAGTAAAAAACAGCAAAAGCAAAATCTAAATCTAAATTATTACAATCAGATATATTATTTTAAAAAAACTAAACTAGTCCAATTCAAATGAATGATCGTCGTAATAACATTTTGATTTTAAAAACATATGTAATCAAATGCTCCTCATAACACTTTAAGAATATCAATATTAAATCTTCAAAAATTGAAATGACACTTATTTTGGAACAAATGTTGTAAGGTTGTAAGGTACATGAAGTATTATAGTAGTATTTGGGTAAAATAGTATTAAATGTGCGAGTAAACTATTCAAATAAATGTGACCCAACATGCGCCCTTATTGATGGGCAAAGTTTATAAGGACAGTACCAAATTGTGAAGGGTATACAATTGGTATTTCTTGTATATCTCAGGTTTAAGCTATTATGTCTTTAATGGAATAGCCATATATAGGTATTGTTGCATTCCTTATACAGTGCGCTTATATATATCTTGGACTAGAGTCAGCGTGATAAGAGGTTACTGATTGGACTTCAACCACTTTTTATTTAAAGTGGAAGATTTAATGCCATGTATAAGGAATGTCCGTTTTACATCCACACCTCTAGCTAGAGGTGTTCAAAACAGACCCGATGATCCGATAGACACCCGACTTTATAACCGAACCCGATTTGACCCAACTTAAAATGGATCTACAATTATGTAAAATTAAAATCCAATGTGAATACAAAGCCCGATTTTGAACCGACCCGAAACTCTTACCCGAAATCAACCCGATGACCCGAGTGAACACCTCTACTTCTAACCCAAAAGGCTCTCGTGTGAGGGAGCGTTTTTGAATATATAACATATTCTAGAGCCTCAGCCATCAACTTAAGCTTTTAGTTGAGTTGGTTCATGATTGATTGACACTGTTTTGTTGAAATAATTCATAATTTATTAAAAAGTTGAAATTATTGTAAAAAAAATCATTAAAATATCAAATTCTTATCGGTAATATTTCTTATTTTTTTTATACCAACCACCCTTAAATAGCCAATCCCCAACGGTTAGAATTATTAGGCCGTGACAATTCGTCACATAATCTCACCGTGGCCCACTCGTAGGGACACGGGACACCCGTGGGCTCGGGCCCACAAACCCACGAGTCAAGAACGTTGACTTGCACATACACTCGGTGAGGTTCATTGTTTCCCAAAACCATATGGCAATAGAAGGATTAGCTCATCAAGTATATATGCAAGTCCACAACCCACTTTTTTATCGATGTGGGATCTTGTCTCACATGTGAAATATTTCCAACAAGAATCAATTATTCAAACAGCCCCTTGATTAAAAATAGTTTTAAAAGTGTCAATCAAACACTCTAATGAAATCATTATAACAAAAAAATTTAATTGAGTTAAACAAAATCATTTGGTCCTAATTATGAAGGAATTAGACCGCTTAATGTAAGATCACTATCCCGTTAATAGCTAGAAACTACGATCAGGGCCTATAGAGGAAGGAAGGCGATAACTCATACCCATAGAGAAAAGTGCAGCTAAAGAGTCTCTAGACTTGAAAAAGATGCACAGATATATCATCAGAATAAAACCTCAGTATTAAAAAATATAGATAAATAAAATACATATAAAATAAATATAAATAACTAGATAAAAGTGATTAAAAAATATGTGAAAAAGGCAGAGTAAAAAACAAAACACCAAATAATTTACATAAAACTATCAATAATCTAAAATATAAATACGACATCTTTAATTAATCCTATCTCTAATCAATATGAAAATACCGCCAATAGTATAAAATTGCACCAATGCTCTTGAAAAACCAAAAAGAATTGGCCAAGAAGTCGCAACCGGTGCGTATAGTCACACATTGCGATTGTACTTCCGCCCGCCTTCCCATTATTTTTATTTTTAAAAATTTATAATCAAAATCACCGTGATTTGCAAATAATAAATAGACAAAAAATTAATAATATACTAAACAAAATCAAAAAGATGAATTAAACAACAAATTTCTCACCCAATCAAATCCTACCACATAAGGGTAATTTATTAACCTCATAAATAACCGTTATTTACTAAGACTTTCTCTGTTTTTGTCCGTTATAAAAAATTTTAACACACATTCATAAATTCCAACAATAACTTACAAATGTAAGTTTTATTATTTTATAAAAATAAGAACGCTTTATTAAGGGGAGTGAAGGGTTAGGTTTATAATGTTGAGTGTAATAAATTTTGAAATGAATGTTTAGTAAACTTAGGCAATAAAGTCACATGTGTTTGAGACTAAAACTATTCTTGTACTTCAAACACTCATGATCAAACAGAAAAACTAAGTATAATCGAATTTGTAAAATTTTGACTTCAAATTAAACACCCTAAAACACATATCTTGCTCAGTTAAGTAAAATTAAAGGTCTGTTCTAGTAATCTAGTGCACATAATTTCATGACAATGCACTTTCCGGAATATTTTTGCTAAACTAAGCTCTGATGGTTACTCACTTAGGTAAAAAAAAAAAAAAAAACACAAATTATTGTGAGAGACGGTCTCTCAAAAGTAAGCATCTATATTTCTCTAGTAATTGCATTCCTCATTGAAGAATCATTATGAACATAAATTAAAATTATATTTTACTAGAGAGTTGAATATAGTTCGTAAATTTTTCTTTAGGAACCATATATAACAGCTAATAGTTATAGATTTTTTGAAAAGTAAAATAGATAAAACAAATCGATTGTATACAATGTTATACCACTAACGGTTACTCTTTCCCTAAGGCTAGTCAACCTATAGAATTTTAATTCCACACCTCTTTACATTCTACTTCCTTCGTTCAATAATACTTGCTACATTTTGTTTTGAAACACTATTCATCGTTTAAGCTTATTTTATATATGACGGCTAATATGTAAGTAATAATACAGTCAAGTGGGATTCTGTTTGAATCGTCTAATATATCGCATACTTTCATAATATAAACTTTTTATAAACTTTAAACATGTATAATTGGACATATAGATGAACAAAATAATACACTAAATTGCGTAAAAAAGTTAAATATAGCAAGTATTATCGAACGGAGGAAGTATTCACAATAAAATCTTTCATTTTTTTATTCGTACGAAAAAACATATTTAAGGTTTAATCAAAACCGAAAAGATGTTAACATGATTACGCATTGCATGGAATGTAATTAAGAACCACAAATTAAATATAAGTCAAATGTTGCAACTACAATCCACACCTAGCTAGCTAGCTTAATATGGTGGTCACACCCCTATTATTATTATTATTATTATTATTATTATTATTATTATTATTATTATTATTATTATTATTATTATTATTATTATTATTATTATTATTATTATTATTATTATTATTATTATTATTAACTATTAATCCACACGATCATCACGCTAAGCCTGTCCACTTTGTTACCTATCACCAACTATATATTGTACGAAAGTCTTAATATATAACATCAAAGTTCATATTTCAATATTCATTAATAATAACTTAACAACCTTAATTTGACCATTTTTAAAGCTAAGCTAAGATGATTGAGTATATTTTAATTCCATAAGACAACAACATCTTATTCGCATTGTCATTAAGTGGCTCTCATTAGAATTAAGTTTATAAGGCTAGATGTACGCAAGGATCTGCTAAGATGAAGAAAATAGACTAAGATGGTTTGGGCATGTGCAAAGAAAGCCTTTAGAGGCTCCCGTCAGAAGGATATAGACCTTTATTGTGGAGGGTAAAAGAAGTCGAGGAAGACCAAAGAAAACGTGGGTTGAGCAGATTAAGGACGCCAGATCCACATTACAAACTAGTTTTTGTCCCTTTAGGCTCTCTTCTTTGGGGGTAAAATTGACCGTTTTCCTCTAGTATTTCCTTCCAAAGGAGTACGGGTACGGATTGTCCGTCACATTCCCTCACCCAGACCCTGTTTTCGAGCGGGATATTAGGTTGATGATGATGATGATGATGATGATGATGATGATGTACGCAAGGACCGAGCAAAAATTGACAAATTTTTTAAGGCCCGGTGCAATTTTAAAAATTATGATATATTATAAGAACTTTGTATCTTTAAACACATACTATATACCCCAAATTTAATATTGAGGACACAAATTTTTCGAGGCCTTGTGCGGTCGAACATGTTAAACATGCTCAAAATCGTACCTCCCCTAAATGTATGCAACTTTGTATTAGTGGTAACACTAACAAAGAGGTTATTTTCCAATGGATTCTTGGTAACAAATATACTACATGACATCACAAAAATACTCCCTGTATCCCACTAAATTTGCATTTTTGCCATTTTATGTCCCACTTAATTTGCATCATTTCTATTTTATGATAATGATCCACCACTTTTTTTATTTACATCCATACATTTTAACTCTCTTTTATATTCATCTTCACAATTCATTCCAACTCTTTATTTATTAATATTATCTATTTTTCTCAAAAACACCCTCACTTTCTCTTTGATTCAATTCTAGTCAGCAGAAGGAGTAAAAAATAACAAATGATTAATTATATTTAAATTAATAAAAATAAATTAGAGTAGGCTAGCTAAGCCTATATCTTGGCTATAAAGTAGCAACTAAACTTAGCTACACATCACTTAGGCTCCTTTTTCCACCTTAGCTTTTGCTCTAAGTTCAATTAAGTTCCCTACCCCTAAATTAAAGCATGCCATAAAGTACTAAATTGCAGTTAGAAATGTGTACATTATGATAATTAGCATATCACCATGTTATGATTTAGTGGTCCTAAACTCCTACTAAACAATCACTATTAAGTGCTAAAAAGAATAACACAAGATTTTAATGGTCCTCTCCTTTGATTATTTTTTAAGGATACTGTGATACCCCAGATTTAGATTGAAAAGGAATTGATAGACTACTCATATCAACAAGGTGCATCTTCTTTTCTAGGGAGCCCATTTGCTAAGAACTCCACAGTTAAGCGTGCTTGGTGGGGAGCAATCTTAGGATGGGTGACCTCCTGGGAAGTTTTCCTAGGTGCGCACGAGTGAGGCCAAAGTGCGTTGGAAAGACTTGTGTTGGTCTGTGGGGCTAGTCTACAGTCTCCATGAGTAGTCACCGGCGATCCGAGGGGCCGGGGTGTTACAGATACACTTAGCTTGTAGGGTTCTTCATATATAATTTTATTATTTTTTCCATGTTCTTATAGAATCATTTTATGATTGCAATAAGATAAAAATATATCTTTGTTTTCTCTAAATATTTTTCATAGTTAAAGACCATTGCAATATGTAATTTAAATATTAGCCACTTATTTTCTAAATAATACTTCTTAGCAATGTAAATGTATCTATTAAACTTAAAGAGAGATAATTTAATTAAAACTTCTAAAAATTATTGTACGTCCTACATGTAGATTAGCTTACAAGGTCACTCATCGTAATTCTATATGAATTATATTAACCAAGATATCGCAACTTGTTTAAGTATTTTTTAAGAAAAAAAAATGAAACTTAAATGTTTTCTAAGCCTGAATCCATAAGATTTAAATCCATTATTAAACTTATATATCAATTTCAATGGTTGCCCACATATATATATAGATTTATCTTCTCCATTTTATTCTAATTTTCTATCATATCATTTTGCAAATCTAGATCATTCAAATCTTTTCCATTTACGTTTTTTAAGTCGATCATCTTCGATCCCTCTAAAAGTTTTCCAAGTTTCAACTTTCTATCTTTCGTTCAGAATTTCTAATACCTTGTCTTTACATATGTCTAAATATCTTTTATATTTTCCACAATAGTTGCAATTCCCCATTGTTTTTTAAAATTTTATTTCGAGTTCTATCCTTTAAGTTATGCTTAGACAAGCATAATAAATTTATAATCTTGATTGCTTTGTTGTGATTTTGCTTGTCGATTGGAAAGGTACACTTAATCAATCTATGTTTTAAGCTTATTAATATACTTGGCTAACTTCAATCTAAAGTTATTATGGTAAGATAAATATTTTCCGTACAAATGTAACAATAATAAATCTATAATAATGATTGTTTGGATATATATCAAAATTTACATTTATATTTTTTATAAAATAAATATATCTGTCTTGTACTTGTATTTCTGTGCATGTGATTCTATAAACTTTTTGGTAAATAACATCAACTCTTACGTGACTCTAGACTATGAAATCTAACGGGCGACCGTGACTTTCTTTACATTATTTTCTACTTCATCCGAATCAATTTAGTTGTCACATTTTCTTATTTAGCAAATTTATATTAATTGTCATATTTTTCTTTTTATCAATCTTTATTTTACCTAAATACTTTATGTTCACACAAGTTAAGACGAGATTAACCCCACTTTTACTACTTACAGTACTCCAACTACTACATTTACAATTAATTTAATCAATTAAAAAATCTCAACTACTATCTTTTTAATAGACCCCACACCACCCTTATTAACTGTGCCTAAGTAAATTGGACAACTAAATTAATTTGGAGGGAGTAATATTTTTTAATTCATATTCAAATCGTATGATTAAATATTAATTTATTATTAAGTTATATAACCATGTAATTTACTAAATTTTATCTTTCGTAATCATAATCATAATCATAGTCATAGCTATCAATTCAATATCTCACTTGAAAACGGAGTCTTGATAAGAAAAAGTAACAAACAATCCATACCATTATCCCTCTAAAAAGAAGGCCAGTGAATAATTGTGATCATTTATGCTCTAAATAGAGAGAGCCCTGCAATAAAAAGGATTTGAATGATGTAGGCAACAAAATCAATCATATGGACACGTACTCTCTTTGTTTCATAGTCATAGCTATCAATTCATTTATTTTTATTATTATAAATGAATCAAACTTAATTTACCTTTTCTTTACTCATCCACATATTTTTTTCATTTTTCTATTTCCCCACAAAATATAAATTTTACTCATTTTTATCTCTTTTTCAGTTTTCTAAAATTTTATTCTTATAGCAAATATCAGAAAACGGAGAGTGTAATCAAATGGTAGTTGCAATCACTTTTTAAACTTGATGTTCTATATAGCCAACCAAAATTGACATCAATCAAAAAAAACTTATTGATACAAATTTATTATTATAATAATTTTACAAATAAATGATTCACTAAATTAGAGACGATTAATGACAAGCAAAGATCTCCCTAGTGGATCTTGTGTCTAGTGCTTTCCAGACCATGACATTTTTCTCCTTTTTTAATTTTTTTTTACCTTATAATTGTATGTTCTAACTAATTAACTGTTACTGTCCTTTTATACCAACAATGTTTTTGCCATCTAGCTAGCAATTATATTATAATAATATATATATAATTATGTACTTTAAATATTATTAGATTTAATCCAACATCAAGACTTCTTTTTCATTCAACAGAAGACAATGGATTTGGTTGTACATATAATCTCCCTTTTTATGTTGCTTGGCATATGGAGAGAATCAAAGACCATAATTTGGATGGGTCATGGGTCTCTTCAAATGTAAAAAGTGATATCCAGCTGGTATAACAGTCTTGTATAAACTTGGTCTATATTTAGGGTTTACCAACTTATTAATAATAATAAATATCTCTTAATTACTTGATTAAGTTTGTACAAGACTTTCTGTTACCTAGCTATTATACTCTATTTCTTTCAACAATAATGCAAAATTTAAGAATGGACAACATTGATATATATCTAATATGCCCCTACAAATAAGCTACAAAGAATTTATATAAGTATGAATGAATTGGTGTAACCTAATTTGACGAATGTCGATAAAATTTAAATTAAATTCTTTGTGATGAAAAGAAATAATTTATCATTTTTCATTTTGTGGATATGAAATAAATCAAAATTCTTTATATGAAAACCTAAAACATTATATTAATAAATTTTATTTGATATTTTTTATATTTTAATAAAATATTTGATAAAATTAGAGAATTACTCACACAAGTTTTTGATATTTTTATATTTTAATAATATATTGGATAAAACAATAATTGGATTTTAATTTTATTTTAATCATATAATATATATATATATATATATATATATATATATATATATATATATATATATATATATATATATATATATATATATATATATATATATATATATATATATATATATATATATATATATATATAATCGGATATATTATTACTTATGTAATGCTTATGAGTTACAACAAGACTAATTGCTTTGATTATTTAATTAAGGAATAATTACATAAAAAAAATTTGTATTAATTGTAAAAACATGGGCTTTAATTGAAACTATATATTTTCCTTGAAAAATGATAAAAGAAAAGTAGAATAAAAAGAAAAAGAGATTGAGAGATAGCTAACTTTGCATGGGATTAGTGAGCCAATACTTTTGACCATAGTTGCATTGGTGAACCAACCCCCAAACAACACCCACAAAATTTGTTCAAGTATTTATATATGGTCATCCTATTCCTATTGGCCATATCCCAATCTTAAGCTACTTGTAGTATAATAGGGCCCTACATAATGTTATACTTCTACCCAAATAAATTAAAGTATCATTTCAAATTTCTCTTTTATTAATTTTTTCCTTTTTCTTCTTTTTTTTTTTAATTTTTTTATGATCACTTTTTTATAAATAAAATAAACACATGAATGAAAGGAAGAATATAAATGTAACAGTAAATGGGGAAGGTTTAAAAGACTTTTTCCCAGGTTAATCTATCAAACTACTTTTATGATCATCAATCATACTTTTTCTGGTGTGTGAACATGATCAAGAATCTCTAGTTACTTCTTCTTTACTCCCTCTCAAGCTTGCTTCTTCCTCCTTTATATAAATGACCCCATTTTCCCCTCCTTTGTTAACTTTAGATTTTACTTAGTTTGATCAAAATGTTACTCCTATTAAATATTAAACAAAATAATAAAAAGAGCTCTGATTTGTGCGGGATAATTAGTTAATAAATATGAATGTATGACTATGATTGGTTCTTTGACATGGTATCAGAAGTCAGCGTGATAAGAAGTCATTGGCTGTAACCTCAAAACACTCATCATTTCAAGTAGAATATCAAGCGCTGGGTATGAGGAGGACTTGTGTTGCATCAACATTTCTAACCCAAAGGACTCTTGCGTGAGAAGACGTGTTAGATTATATAATATATTCTGGGACCTCAATAATCTACTTTAGCTTTTGGTTGAGTTGGTTCTTTGACACTATTATATATAAATAAAAGAAATATTAACTTTTGTTGTTTTAAATCTTTTTCTTTTACAAGTTTAGCACCAAATTTTATGGTACAAAGTAGGAATATTGTAGAGAAGAAGTAAGTAGTACTATGTATTCTTTTCTTGTGGTTAGTTTTAGGTTGGCTTATACTTTAGGCTATGGTGTAATGTGTATGTGGCTATTAATTCCAAATAAGTTGACCTTTTTAACTTGTTAGTGGGAAATTGAATATGATAAAGAATAATCTCATAGAAAGATCAAAAAATAAAAAATAAAAAAAAAGACAAGCTAAGAATCTAATTTGAGTTGATTAACATGTCCTCAAAAATTACAATATATTTCGAAAATCTAAACAGTTCCGAGAGTAATTATGTATACGCATAATACTACTGAAAATTAAAATTTTTTCTTTTCCACTAAAAAGTAAATAAAATAAAATAAAAACAGAGTAAAATTATAAGATTAAAAACAAATAGAGTACAATATCACTAATCATCATATATATAGTTAGTCACATCAAAAAAACTCATTTCAAAATATAATTTTTATAATTTTTCAAGAATATAATTCATTATTTTCCTATAAATTATTGAATATTAAAACTAATTTTTTCTGAGTAATCATAATATAATACAAATACATGAAAACTTTTTGAATTATATAGTACTTTCTCACATATATAAAAAACAACACACATTTTTAAATTTTCAAATATTTGAAAACAATAAAAAAAAATCTCAAAAACTACCACCCATTTACCCATAGTTTGCATCATAACTATCAATTTTTCAAAAGTAAAAAAGGCCCCCACATTATTTACTACTCCATCAAGAAAACAAGACCCACATGTAAGAAAAACTATGCAATCTATAGAGTAATAACCATAGATATAAAACCAAGAATCCAATGAAACACTCAATAGTAAACATAGTAGTTAGAAGAAATTAATTCATGATATTACAAAAAAGTATTAATTGATAATTAGCACAAAAAATCTTACTAATAACACTATATTAACGTAATTAACAACATATTTATATATCCAATTAACATATATCATAATAATACTCCTACTAATAATAATAAAAATGAGATTAATTAATTAATTAATAATAAGTAATAGCCATTAACCACCCCACAAAATTACAAAATAAACCCATTAGCAATAGCTCTATTAGTATCAACATGAGTAGTTTCATACACCGGTAATTCTTCATGATAATACCTTCTATCACCCCCAATTTCTAATTCAAAAAGATCAGAACTACAACAACTAACATCATCATCTTCTTCTTCCTCATCTTCAACCTCAAAGCGTCGCAAATTATTGTTAACGTCGCTTTGATATTTTCTTCCATGATAATTCTTTAACAGTTCCTTTGCAACCTCCTCTACTCTTCTATGTTTCTCCATTATCTCAACTTTTAATTCTTGTTTGTAATCTTGATCGATTTTGTATTCTTTGTCGGCGGAAATTACGGTATTAACTGGACAAAATCTTACTGACCGTCTCTCGAACCTTCCGGCGGACGACGGCGTTTTACTGAGGCATGAACGGGAGTATGAAGATGCTGTTGACGGTGTTGACGTGCAGAATTTCTGACCGTTGGATGAGGAAATTGAGGATGAGATCTTCGGTTTTTTGGATGCGTTTGAGTTGAATAACGAGTTGAGAAAACTCGCGAGTTTTCCACCTGGTGAAATCGGTTGTTTCACTTTTTTTAAATCGCCGTAAAGCTTCAACGCTCTTTTTTGAAGATTTCCTTCTTTGTTCTTCTTCGCCGGAATTTCATCGGAGTAATTATTATTATTATTATAATTATTATTCCTCTGAAATAATTCCTGATGATTTACCGACGTTTTTATAGGTTTTAATGTGAAACTCTTGGATTTCGATTTTGAAGATCCGTAAAAGGAATCAGTATCCGAAGAAGAAAATCCACCAATTCCAGAGCTAGAATCAGAGGAGCTAGAAGAAGAAGATGAATTAAACTTAACAGTAGAATTATTATTCAGAGCAGCCATTGAATTTCTTCGAAGCTTAATAATCTTCTCATTGTTGTTATTACCTTCAATCCATTGATCTAAAACATATCGATTAACTCTGAATCTATCATGATCTTCAATTTTGGTTTCCCTCTCCATATAACAACTATTACTCTTATTCATCATCTTCAATGACTTCCTATGATTGTTATTATTAGTAGTATCAACCTCATTTTCATCAAAAGAACGATAAATCTCTTCGAGAAGAGAAGAAGAGAAGGAAGAAGAAGGATAATTGTAATGATGGCGGTGATGTTGTTGATGATCAACGAGAGAAGATCTTCTGCTATTGCTCATTGTTTTTTGCATCAAAGTGTGTAAAAATTGATTGATGAAGGTGAAATTAAGAGTGGGAAAATGGATGGGTGTTGGGGGGAGGAAGAAAGGAAATGAGTAAAACTGTTTGTGATTGGGAGTACAAATGATAATTGAGTGTTGGGGTTGGGGTTGGGTGTAGGAAGAGAGAAGAGACAGTAATGAAAGCCTGATTCCACGCTAAAGATGGAGATAATTTTGGAGAGAATGTGAATGGGAATTGATAGTTAGAGAGAGAAAGAGAGACAAAGAGTATAAGAGATTATTATGAGTGTGAATGAGTGTATGAAGATAGTCGGCTCTTATAAAGGCAGTATTACCTTGTTGTTGTATACGCGGGTACATATAGTTTTAATTATTTATCTTTTTTTCTTTAACCATTTATTTTTGGGAAAAATTTTCTAAAATAATCCATCATATTCGTGATTTTCTTATAATAATCTCATCTATTGATTAACCATTAATAATATCAACTTTGAGGGATACCTGGTGACCGTTGACTTGCTATAGCAAGTTTTATCTTTTTATAAAAAATAATAAATTAAAATAAAATGTTGAAAAAAGTGTTGAAAAATATTCAAAAATTTTTTTGTTTTTTTTTTACTATTTAGAATTTTTTATGTAAATTTCAAAAATTTTCTTTAATTTTAAATTAATTTTCATTTATTTTTTTTATGAATTATCTACTATAACAGGTCATTGGGTTACCTAATTAAGTTTACTCTAGGCAAATACCCCTTAAAGTTGAGATTATTCATGGTTAATCAATAGGTGGGATTATTGTAGGAAAATCACGAATAGATTGGATTATTCTAGGTAAATTTTCCATATTTTTATCATCTATTTGTAATTTTTGCAAGCTTCTTTCTTTGATGACCCTTCTTGAGTCGATGTACGCTTTAACCGCACTTTCCTCTATGGATATGAGTTGTTATCATTTTTCCCTCCTTAGATACCGATTATAATTTTTATAAGTGAGATACACTGGCCATGATGATGATTATATTTGTAATTTTTTATTCTCTAATTATAATTTTCATTTACATCAAATTTCACCTAACATATTAGGTTCTGAAAAGAACAGAGATCATTTTTTTTTTCTACAATGTACTTCACTATGTAACTAAGAAAAATAGATGGCGTTTTGTTAGCATGGAATTCAATGGAATTCAAATTTAAAGTTTCAATCTGAAATATTTTGTTAACATGGAATCAAATTTAATTTTTGAATTTTATTAATGCTTGTATGGAAATTATAGCAGAATTTCAAATCTTGAATTCTAAAAGAAAATGTCATTTTAGAATTTATTGATTCACATATTTAAAAATAGCTTCAACTCACTTGAAATGATATTAGTATAGTGAAAGAAATTTAAACAAAACTTTGCATAATAAATTTTAAAAATATATACAAATAAGTGTTTATATATGTGGCCAATTGTTTTAAAATTTGTGGGTTGTGGCACATGAACAAATATAAGAGTTATATTATTATATTTTCCAAATTATTTTGAGACTCAATGTATACCTTGTCCTTCATAGAGTAGAAATAGTACTCTTCCTCAAATTTCGTCATGTGGCCCCAAATTTGAATTATTTTAATTCTTACAAATAGAAATAAAATAGAAAATACACCCATAAGTAAAAAAAATCAATTTCATAGTGAATAAAACATACACAACTATATCAATGGTATCAATGGTATGTTGGATACTTCGGTTTAACGATAAAAAAATTTCATTTACAAGTTAAAATTACATTAATATAATATCACTCAACTTTATCTCACGCTATCAAGCTCATATTTTTTACTTTATATATATTAACCTTCACTCATTATTGGATACATATTTAGGCTTATATATAGTCCACCAAAATAGTAAAAAAAACCCTAGCACAACAATACATGTCCCGAAAGAAATCAACAATCGAAAAACAGTTAGAAGGCCTTGACACAATGTGCTCGTTTGAGCTCACTATCAGAGTGCTATTAATGTTTATTGTTGCACGATGCGCTATTCAAGCACTCAATACCTTGTTCAAAGCGGCCCTAATATAAGCCCCTCTTTGATTTCTTGATGCACCAAATTGATACCACTCTTTCCCTCTTTCGATCCATTCTCATTATCCTCCACATCCATGTATGCCATTATTGTATACTTTTATGACCCATATAATAAAAGTGAAGTAATTTATACCAAAGGTATTCAAAACAGGTCCGATGACCGAACATTTAACCCGACTGTAAAAACTAATGTGTTAGCTACAAATTCAGTTTTAAACTAACTTCAAATATTTAATCCGAAACTAACCCAATAATCTAAATTAACCCATAGAGAACTTTTAGATTGAAAAATTGGTAAAATGGTAAAATTGGAACTTTAATAATAGAATAATGGAGTAACAAACAAAAAATATTCCCAATTGGGACTGCTTTTCCATCATTTATAGTATTGCTGAAATACTAACTCTCCAATTCTGTAAGCATTCAAGTGTCAGAAGGTATTATTGCTCACAAGTAATTCTCCATCATCAATTTCTTTCTTTTTATCTCAAAATAGATCATACGTTTATGCTATTATTGGCTACGGAAATTAGTTAATAGCTTGTAATTAGTAGTATCTCTGTCCCCAGTAGACTATATTTATCTAGTGTTTGGAAATTAGTATTTCCTTTTTAATTATAAATTTTTAATTATGAAATTATAAATGAAGAATTTGAGAATGATAAGATTTGGATTGTCATTCATAAATTTCAACTTTAACTACTTTAAAAACAATGATAGAATTTTGATCCAAATTTTTGATTTGTCAGACAATAAATTTGAGCCGATTCTCAATTTCCAAATGAAATCATTGTTTTCAATTGTAAACATTAAATTATTTTGTATTTAATAGAAAGTTGAAGAATAAGAGAAAAAAACAAATAAATAATAATAATATAATAATAATAATAATAATAATAATAATAATAATAATAATAATAATAATAATAATAATAATAATAATAAGTACTTAAAATGAAGAGGAATAATAAATTTGTGAATGACTCATTAACTTATTTTTTTCCACAAAACTCTAATGAGTAAAAATACAAATATCCAACAAATCTGTAAATATTCATTCACTAATATCGAGCAAGATATTTTACATGATAAACTATAAGTATCCTCTACCATGATATATACTCCGAATCAGTTTAGATGTCTCATTTTCTTATTTGGCAAAATCATACCAATTGTCTCATTTCCTTTTTTGTCTATCCTTTTTTTTTACCTAAATACCCCCACTTTTCTAATTCTCAATATCCAACTACCACTTTTACAATTAATTTAATCAATTAAAATATCCAACAACCACCTTTTTAATGGACCCCACTCAACTCTTAAAATCCGTGAAATCCCAAATAATTAAATTAAAATGAGAATCAGATCTTTTTTCTTAAAGCAAGTTTTACAAAATTCTGAAATTGATTCTTATCTGATCATCTCATATCTTCAGCCTATCATGTCTTAAATAAAGTAATTATTTGATAAATGTTAAAAAGAAAATGATACATACAATCCTTAGGGTTGTATATAAGAAAAAATCTTGTATTTAATTTATAATTTAATATTATTTTTGTTTTGTAAACATAAGCAATCATACTAAATTATTTTACCATATTCTTTCTTGGGAAGGTTAAATGATTATATTAAATATTAATTATTATTTTCCAATTTCTATATTAGATTACTTAGAATAATCCAACATTTTCATGATTTTCCTACATTAATCCCACATTTCCACTTATTGATTAACCATGAATAATCTTAACTTTATGGGGTATTTGCCTAGAGTAAACTTGGGTAACCCCATGACTTGCTATAGTAGTTAACTCGCCAGAAAAGTAAACTGAAAATTAATTTAAAATTATATAAAAATCTAAAAAATTAACTTAAAAAATTCTAAATAAAAAAAAGAATCAAAAAAAAAACTTGTTGTAAAAAGTTATCATTTTACCGGTTTTACTCTAGGAAAATGCCCCTCAAAATTGGGATTATTCATGGTTAATCAATAGGTTGGATTATTATAGGAAAATCATATATAGGTTTTTTTTGAAAAAAAAAATCATATATAAGTTGGATTATTCTAAATAATTTTTCCAAATTTAAAATTATTAAAGAACAAAAACAGCTTCAATTACTCCCTCCGAATCATTTTAGATGTCCAATTTCCTTATTTGGCAAAATCATATCAATTATTCAATTTCCTTTTTTGTCTATCTTTTTTTACCTAAATACCCCCACTTTTCCAATCCCCAATACCCCACTACCACCTTTGCAATTAATTTAATCAATTAAAATACCCAACTACCACCTTTTTAATGGACCTTACTCAACCCTTAAATCTGTAAAATCCCAAATAGAACATCTAAAATGATTCGGAGGGAGTATTACCCAAGTAAAAATAATGAAGATGGTAAAAAAAAGGAAGAATAGATGCTTAGCTGGAGAGTGAAGGGGGGGAGACAAGTAGGGAAGTATTAATGGCAATCCAATTAAGTTATCTTTTGCACTTATTATTCACATGATAAGACCATTTCTATTTTCTTACCTTTCCCTAAATTCAAAATTTGTTATTTCTTGCCTTTTTTTGTTGTTTTAGTTAAGTGGGATGGATAATTATTGGGTGCTTATAAATCCTAATATCGTTCTAGAAACAAACACACAGCAGCTTTGCTGTTCTGGTTAGTTTTACAGGAGACACAACAATACGACTATGCAGGATCTAACAGTTTTGTTCCATTTCTTTACATGTTTATTAATTTAGTATTTTTATAAATTAAAAAAATTACTACCCCTATTATTTTTTGGAAAATTTATCTAGAATAATCCAACTTATTCATGATTTATCTATATAATAATCTCACGTATTGTTTAATCATGAATAATCCCAACTTTAAGAGGTATTTGCCTAGAGTAAACTTGAGTAACCAGATGACTTGCTATAATAGGTAACTCACAAAAAAAATAATAATTAATTTAAAATTAGATAAAAATTTAGAAAATTCACAAAATAATTCTAATAATAAAAAAATCACAGATTTTTTTTAAACAATTTTTTAACATTTTTTTTGACATTTTATTTTAATTTATCTTTTTTTTCAACAAAACTTGCTATAGCAAGTCATTCGGTTACCGGGTTTACTCTAAGAAAATACCCCTCAAAGTTAGGATTATTCGTGGTTAATCAATAGGTGAAATTATTATAGGAAAATCACAAATATGTTGGATTATTCTAGGTAATTTTTCCTTATTTTTTTTAACCTTGGAACTTGTCAATGCACTTAATACTGATAGAAATCGTATATGACTTATTTTTATAAGATATCGTTTTTCAATGAGATAATTTTAAAATAAAAAACTCATATGCTAATAATTTGTATTACTTGTTCTATGTTCAACCTATGTAATAAATCAAACAAGAAAGTTACTTAAAAAAAAAAGAAAGCCAAGAAAGATTTTTTCTAGACAATGTGTATAAAGATTTTTTGTTGCGAAATAATAAATTAATATTTTTTAGAAATTTTGGTTTTGTGACACATTAATACTCCCTCCTATTCACCACAAGTGTCCCATTTGCTTTATACACTCTATCTAATGCACTTATTCAATCCTTAATATCTCTAATTGTGCATAATTAAAAATTATGGAAAGTTGATATAAAAAATCCTTGCATTGAGACGAATCAAACAAGATCTCACTTGACTATATTTTAACTTATAAATTAATAATAAAATGCAAATTAAGAGTAAAAGATGAATAGTACCAAAAAGCAAATGGGACACTTGTGGAGAATAGTAGGGAGTATTAACTTTCACCATAGAATATTGACCTTTTTTTGTTATTGAAATCAAAGTTTTGAAGAACTGAAGGCCAATGTTATTCCCTAAAACTTAAAAAAAGCTTTTATTTAGTTATCACTCTAATTTGATAATATTTTTCTACAAGGATAAAATTTAACCAAATCAAAAATATGAGTAAAATTGAATTTAAGTGTGATATAAAGATCATGTAAGAGCAATATTTAAATCAGATGAAAAATAGTAACAGCAACTGAGTCGTAGCCAGGCCATCGCCTCATTTTCTTAATTTGGGGGCATTCAAATGTCCAGTTTTCAGTTAGCGTCCATCAAAATTGCGTCCACCATCGCAAGCTGTCGCTAGGACCATTTTTGCCAATTTAGCGACCAAAAGTCGATCATAAGTATCGTCGCCATTTTGTTATTTATTTATAATGTTCAATGTTCAAATGAGATTTAAAAAAAAGAAAGTCTTTATTTAAAACAAAAATAGAATACTTAAATTAAATCAAATTTCTACAATGTTGAAAATTCAATTTCTGAGCCAAAAAGGTAAGTCCTAGCTACTAGGAGTCTAGGACTACTATTTAGTTCAAAAGTTTGTGAAATAAAAAAGAAAAAGAGAGTGATAAAGTAAATCAAATTCTCTTCGAAAGGTACATTTTTCCGTTTAATGTCTCTCTTTATATTGCCTTGTCAATAAGTATATTACCTGTATATTTGGAAAAATACAGTACAACTTTGAATACACAAAAATCAAATTAATTTACATAGAAGTATATTTGGAGCTTAGAAGTTAGAACTTATAGATGTACAAGTTCTTAGTTTTAGACTTATTTTAGAGGAGAGCCGTCTTGGAAAATTTGGAGGCCCTATGTTAAATTTTTTATGTGTCTTATTTATAGTAAATATAATACTCCCTCAAAGACCTCTCTACATATTTTATCAATAAATTTAACATTTTTTTTGAACAACTTTTTTATACATGGGAGAAAGAGGGGCCCTTTGCGGTCGATCACCTCGCACACCCTCAAAGACCCCTCTGTTTTGGAGTACATATTCTGGAGAAAATAGAAGGGATCAACAAGATTTGTATTATATATACTTTTAGTAATTATTATTTATCCACACTAATTTGATAGGAAATTGAATTAAACTTATTAAAGAGATGTGTTTTAATTTGTATTATATATTTGATAGGCCGTCCGATGCACGGCTTTATTGAAATTTCTGACATATTTGTATAAATTAAGATTTTATAATATTTTAATAAATAAAATTAATAAGATTTTTTGTATAATTGAAAAAAAAAGAAATAAAATACATGGTTTTCTAGTACAATAAATAACATAAGTATATAACCTAAAAAGTACTAAAAATTAATCAATATGGATAATATTATAGTCATAATTACAAAGTAGTAAAGTCAAAGATTTAAATATTAGACATAATAACAATGACATCATCATTGTGTTTTAGAGGGAAAACTTTTATTAACGCTGTGATACGTAAGCAATTTTAAAAAGTGATAATGTCATCCGCGCTTTGTTTTAGTAATAGTTATAGATTTATATACCATAATAATAACTTGAGGCCATTCGAAGAACGATTTGAGTTATGATTTTTTGAAAATTTACATTGAAAAAAAAACAATCACCCAATCATGTTCAAGCACTTCGAATTTGTTGTAAAATATATGATTTATGAATAAGAAAAAGACAGACTTTAAGATGTCGCCTAATCAAGTGGCTCATACTGTCTTTCTTTATGCTGCTGCTAGGTTAGAGGATGATAGGAGGTATAACCTTAATGTTTGGTCTTTTTTTTTTTTGTTGTTGTTTGTTGTTGGGTTTGGCTTGTAGTGTTTGGTAGCCGCTTCCCTTTCATGTTTTAAGAAGTGTTTTTCTTTTATAGCCTAGATTGTAAAAGATTTTTTTTGGAGTTAATATAATATATATTTCTTTTTTATTGCCAAAAAAAATGAGAAAAAGACAATACTAATTATAAAGCTTACGAGTTTTTTATATTTGCATTTCTTTGTGTATGTTTTCAAATTAAATTTGATACTTTTAATGTTAAAATTGAATTTTATTTCTTTAAAATCTGGGAGACCGAACATTGTTATTTTTCAATTTTCAGCTTTTGGGTCGTTTGATATTGACTGTCTCAATATAAAACCGTCACGTCCAAGTTTTTTTTGTGTTTTTGATAGGTCAAGTTGGTTAATTTCTGAATTAAATGGGTGTGTTTTTAAAAAACGAGTCCATCAAGAAAATAAATAAGTTGGATCCGACTTTTAACGGGTCAGCTTCATATTACATGGGAAATTTCCCAATAGTACTGTTGATGATTATCCCTTAGCAGTTAGCACTTGACAAACTCAAGTATTTTACAATTGCAACTCTAAATGTTTATTAACACCATTAGAATATTATGTAGTATGATGATTAGATAAAAAAAAATTTTAATATAGAGGCGAGTGGGAGGGTCAGACATGCTATTACTCAGCCCAATCCTTAAAGGTTTTTATTTTACCTAACTGGACTCGTCCCGGCCCCATAAACATTTCTTATTGGAACTCGCTCATTCTTTATGTTTAATCCAAAAAATTCATGCTCTTGAAAGGGTTGTATCTTTTCAAGAAAAGATGTAATGCCCCAATATTATGAAGCAAGTAATGAACCATTTTGTCAATACATAAAATAACACATCTGTGCGCAAAAAATATGATGAAATCAAAAAATGTACTCATGCCAACTAACTTCAATTAGTGATCTCAGTCATTTTTCGTGTTACTAATTATTGATCTCATATTATGTTTTTTCCTAAAAACATGATCGTGAAGAATATAAATATTATATGTAAATCCAATTTATTTCATGATTCTATATAGCCTTTGATCATGAAGAAAACAAATGATTTTTACCAATTATTGGATTATTCATCAAAATCAAAACCAACCTTAAGGACAAAAATTGGCTTGATTCTATCTTTATTGTTCTTTGATCAAGTAATTGGCTTAATAATTTATTTTCATATTCCCAAAAAAAAAAAACAATTGTTATAATAAACAATTGAGCATATAAACAAGAACGTAACACAAGGCATAAAAATTCCCAAATGATCGGGAAGCCAAAGTTGCAAAATTAGATGCAAATATTGGAACTTTCAAGTATTATACTTTTTCTATTATTCTCAAACCAATATGTATATTGTAATTATTATAAGAGAAAAAATATAGTTATTTATTAGATTTTCTTTTATTTATCTTATCGTATATTTTTATAATATTAAATTTTTATATTTATTATTTACAAATTTAATATATAAATAATCTGACAAATATATTCAGCTATGTAAAAAGATATTTAAGATCAAATAAAAAATAATTAAGAAAGTATTATCTTTATTTAAAGTGGCATTTCTTGAACTACTAAATATCTTTGAAGAATTGCCGTTACAAGCTAAGCATCTTTTTGATCACTAAATCTATAAAAAGATCAAAGCAAGTGAATTGCTAAAGGACACAACAAGTACTAATTTATGACTTCGAAATACTAATATTAGGGCCTCCAACTAATGGAAAAAATTACTTATTTTCTCTAATTTCAATTATTTCCATTTATTTTGTAGGAGATTTCAGACTAAAGATACTAGTCAAAATTAATGATTAAAGTTTTATGATATACTCCCTCCGTTCTTTTTTGATTGTCCTATTTGAAGATTTCACACAAATTAAGAAAAGTGGAATCTTTGTAGATAATCATGAGTATTATTTTATTAAGAAAGGTGGAATCTTTGTAGATAGTGGGTATTATTTTATTAAATTAGTGGTGTGAATTAATAATTGTATTGGTATTATGAGAGAGAAATGAGGGTTAAATGAGGGATAAAGAGAGTATATGGAAGATAGAACTTTCCAAAATAGGAAAGTATTCTAAATAGGACAAACTTATGAAACTGCTCGTTATAATAATGTGGACAAACATAAAAGAACAGAGGGAGTATACTTTATACCCTGTGATCACGCCACACTCACACTAAATTACTTTGGGTATGAATATGAACCTAAATTTTTATGAGAGACAGAGATCATCTTTAAATGAGCCGGCTCATAAAGAAAATGTTGAGTAAGACTAGGCATTAAACTTTGATGGACTAGGCCTAAGAGATGTCTTTCAAATAGACGTTCTCTCAAGAGACCAGTTGAAATAAGGTAAGAGATCAACTGAAATATGAATGCTAAACATGTCATCCACATATATATATGGTGTAAAATAATATTCCATTTGACTAAAGAGTAGATGAGATTCCAATTCGAATTGCGACCTTTTTATGCCTTGAGCTCTGATACTTGTTAAAGAACTAACTCAACTAAAAGGTTAAATTAATGATTGAAATCTAAAAATATGTTTTATACTTTATTAACTAAATATAAAACATATATATTATAAGGTTTCAACTATTAAATTTCTTGACATAGTAAACTAATAACAATTTTGTTAATTACAAATAAAATTTGTTTATGTGTGTGTACATAAAATGGCGTGTTGTTCTATAGACTAGATTTACTAACAAATGATTTTCTAACGAACTTTTTTTTAAATAAACAACTAAGAAAAGAAAATCTTAGGGTGTCCTTATTTCTCATGATTCACATTAGAAGTTCCCTAGCTCATTAATCCAATTATTTAACTTTATACTATTTTCTTTTAGCAAAATATTTTCAATATATTTTCTTTTATTTATATTTAATTGACGTGCTTATTATTTTTTTGTCCCTTTTAATATTATCCGTATAGTTTAATTACTTTCTCAATTTGGAAACCGTAAAAAATCATAATTAGGTTATTGGTAGGTGTTGCTCAAATAGTATTAATGTAAACTAGTCTTATTAGGCTTTTAAACTAAACAAAGGCAAATGATGAGATTAGTTTAATAGATTAATTAGTAGTAGTAAAAAAGTCCAAAACGAGTGTAATTAATTAGTTTAATTAATTAATTAAAGCCACTTGAATTAGTTGTGTGTGCGCATGTGCATGTTAGAAAAAAAGGGAAGAATTTTGTGTGTTGGTGGGCTAGTCTTAATATGCATAATAATGATTGCACTCGTGGCTCGTTTTACTTTTTCTAGAGTGAGAAACAAAAAATTAAATTAAAGATTGGATCCCTTCTACTTGTAGGTTTAGCTACCAAGAATAAATTAAATTTTATTTTTATAAAGTAAGATTTGGTTTTCCTTATTGATTGATTGATTTAGGAAAAGGATTACAACAAATCAAAAAGTGGAATTCATGGACCAAATTATAATTGAGTATCCTCATACTTTCTCCTTAGTTCTGAAATACTCGCTATATTTGATTTACGAATTTTGTTTATTGTTTGAGCTTATTTTATAGTATATAACGACTAATGTGTAAGAAGAAATATAGTCAAGTGGCCGGGATCTTGTTTGGATCGTCTAATTGCATACGTTCATAATATTTAATTTTTATAATTTTAGCTAAGTGTAGTTTAAGATATTATTGATCAAAATTGTAGATTGAATTGCGTAAAAAAGTGAAATGTAGCAAGTATTATGGAACGGAAGAAGTAGTAGTTAATTAGATTAGTTACTACTCTTCATTTACATTATATTGATTTTGTATGAGAAATGACTATTAACTAGAATATTTAGCTAAAGCTATTAATTGGGTTGAAAGCTGAAAATTATTTATTATTTATTATCTGTTTATTACAAATAAAGTAAGTTAAAAGCCAAAACAAAAGGTTAGCTTTTTTGTTGGCTTAAAAGTTAAAACTTTAATATCGTTTATTAGACATCTTTTCTGTTATATTTGTCAACCAAAAAAATAAAATTCAAAACCAAAAGCCAAAAGTTGCAAAACACTTCATTATTGTTAAATTTGTTTTATCATATCAATATTAAAATAATAGTTTTAAAAAATAAATAATAATAATAATAATAATAATAATAATAATAATATAATAATAATAATAATAATAATAATAATAATAATAATAATAATAACAATAACAATAATAATAACAATAATAATAATAATAATAATAATAATAATAATAATAATAATAGTAATAAATAATAATAATCTTTAAATAGATTTCATGCTTTTTTGATCTTTTCTATTCCTTCCCCAATCCCCACCCCCTTCTTCGTCCCTTCAAATTCACGTTAGATATAATGATGGCAACTTTATTTCTATTAATTTTTATGCATATAATATATAATTAATTAATCATATATAAGTATAAAATTATTTGATTTAGATTATATAATTGTAATATAGCTAGTTTGAGGAAGTATACTATGACACTTCTCTGCTTCCTTTTACAGTTAGTAATATTTTTGTACCAAATTAAAGCTAGTTATGTACGTTCGCATACTATATGTTTAAATTTTTCTATATATTTTCAGACCTTTTTAAATAAAAAGGTATAATTTTGTTTACGCATTAGGCCTAGGGTAAAAGGTTTCTTAGCAAGGGTTTTGAATTATTTACTATGCAATTAATTAAATAGGTAAAATTAAAAAAAATTCAACAGGAAATTTCTTCTTTTAAGGAATGTTTTATTATTCTGTAAACAATTTTCCAAGCTCGCTAATATAAAATAGTATGAGGGTTCTACTCTTCTTGTATGTAGAGATTTCTCTTAATTTTGCAAAATATAAAAACGCTATTTTGAAATAATTTACTTTTTAGAGAAATCTAACCTGATTTACTAAACCTTTAATTGAAAATAATTTTTTAAAAAACTGTAAAGATAATTTTTGCAACTTTACATTTTTAAAAGTTAAAATTATGAAATATAATATATTGCAAATATATATGGTCTTACATAATCTTCGTTCTACTCTCTAATTCAATAAAAACAAAAAGATTACAAGTGATAAAAGTTAGCACAAGCATGAAGTATATGTATATTATCTATTATTGACATGTGTCATTGTTTCCAAGGGCTTTGTATCATAGATTAAAAATAAAAATCATGATAAATAATACTCTTTATTCACGTTTACATATCAAAAATTAAACTTTTAAATGTGAAGCTAGCTAGCCTTAAAAAAGAAAAGGCTCCTCTCATTACAACCCTTTTATCCTAATATAAATCATCCCACTATATATGCATAGTTTAGCTAGGTTGAGTGTAACCTAATTTCTTTCATTAATTTCACCCAAAAGTGACCCTTTATTATCAATTGCCACTAGTAGAATTATCATCATTTGCTACTACACAAATGTGCTTATTTGCTGTTCAATTTGGAAATGCGACAAATGGAGGGGCAGCAAATAACCAAAAGCTTTTTTCTGTTATTTAAAGAACCACAGCAAATAAAAATTATCACGTGCGAAGAGAATCAGAGTTAAAAGGGCAAATAGCAGTGTAAGGTTTTTCAATTGAGAGAAAAAAAGAGGGTGAAGTGAGTAACTTGTATTATAGTTTTTATTTTGCTATTGTTCGATAAAAAAACAAAAATAAGATTTTTTATTTGCTGTTAATGTTAAAAATAGTAGCAAAAAAAATTTTAATGCTGTGAATTGTCAAAACAGTAGCAATAATTACATTATTTGCTATGTTTGAGATTTAAGTAGCAAATAGATAGCAGCAAACTAGATTTATTCTACTAGTGTGCTTTTATAAAGTATTGTATAGATTTGGTACATATTATTTAGGTGTATATCAATTAAATAATACTAGTCAGTATTTTCCCATACAACATGTCACAATCAATTGCAAGTAGTTTAAATCGAAGATAATACCTTTTAAGATTATAACACACTAAAATAGAATGGATCAAATCTATACAAACTTCCTCTTGCTTCTAAATGCTAATTAAACTACTTGTATACAAAAATTATTTTGTAAATCACATTATTAATTCGTCACGAGTGTTGTATAAAACTTTATGATAAAATTTGATATAAAAATTAAAAATTACCAACACGAAAATTTAGAGTCTTGTCATAGTTAGAGCATATATTACCCTTTTTAAAAGAAATCTAAATTTGATTCTCACTAAATCCTCTCATCTCCTATGTTATAACTCAAAAAATGGTTTTAGTTTCTTACTCCTTTTTTTAATGAGAAAGTGAATCATAATTTCAATTAATATAGCCCTCACTCAAACCCCTAAGCCTAACCAATTAAAGAGCAAGGAAAATGGAAGTACTTCTTAAGCTAAGGTAAAGACTAAAGAGTAATTAAAGAGTAGACATTACACTTGAAACACCATCATCATTATATAAAGTATATCCTGCTCATAGACAAACTACGATTAGAGTTTGAGAAGGGAAAATAGAGGACAACTCATATCCATATAAAAAAAATATGATCATTATACTTGAAACACCCTAATAAGAAAACAACTCCCACTTTAATATGCATAAAGTGCATAAAATCTTTTTTTTTTTTGATGAAAAAGTGCATGAAAATATTGATTACTAATAAGAAGACAAGTATATAAGTAGCACGTATGTTTTGTCTAAACATGATTCATTTTCATCCCAATCACAAAAAAAGCCAATTTGATTCATACAAATCCGTGACGTACGTCCATTATATAAGTAACCAAATCCCAAATGCATTTTCTTCCTATGAAGCGACTCAACTAACTACAACTACTTGATCATGCATGCACTAAGTCAAATCCTAATTAAGTGGAGCTTTTAATATACTCTTTATATTGAGTATAAAGTATTTATATTATTTATTAATTACTCTTAAATTATATCATGTAGTCATGTGAGATTTTGTTTGATTCGTATCAATATAAAGATCTTAATAATATAAATTTATTATAGTTTTAAATTATGCACAAAATTATAAATAGAAGAGAGTATACGTGATGGCTTCCTGCATGTGGAGCAGAAGGTTTGGGTTCGACCGTTATTGGCCGCAGGTATCAGTTGGGGGGTTTTTTGACTACACGCATCTCTCTTTACTTCCTCCGTGAGGAAAGAGTATGATTTGTCTGCATCTTTCAGGAAAAAGAAAATCTCCACCCAAGCCCTATCTTGTGCGAGATATTAAAAATGTCCTTTATACTAGATGGCTTCCATTAAGTAAATATATATATATATATATATATATATATATATATATATATATATATATTTAAGGCGAAATGTAACATCTATTGATTGATTTTTAGGCTCTAAATTTGTTACTCATATGAAATGATGTTTTAGCATACCCACCTAAATAATTAAGAGAAACTAGACACCAATAAGCTCTTGTGTCCATGCCTTTCATCATTTCATGCTTAGAAATTTTCCCTTAGCTTATTAGTTGATATATATATTCTTTAGTTGGAAAATTGGTTGGATGGTGAAGTACTTGATTTCTTGCTAATAGTTAAGTTGTTCTTGGATGTATTGAAATCATTACTCTATATGATTCTTTCTAAATTGGTTACATGGCTAACTAAATTTTTTGTAATAATAGAGTTTGCATTAATAGTTTTTTGTGTAATTATTATCTTTAGATAAGAGCTATTCTTATACTTATAATCAATATTTGGGTTGTTCCATTTTGATATTTGACTTACAATATATGAATTGAACATAATAAGAAACTACTTAATTAATATATAGGTCTATTTGCAAAAAACTATCTTATGTATTTTTGTTTTGCATAAAGCTACCTAATGAAATATATTTTTTATGCAAATAACTACCACTTAACGGAAAACATTAATTGACAGTTAAGTTTAAGGCCGGTTTGACCAATTAAAAAGGTTGAATTGTCCATGTGGCAGTATCTTATTGATCCTCGTATTTTTAAATATTTAAAAATTAAAACACATAAATTAAAAAAAAAAAATAAAACGGATGTCTATTTGCAAAAACTATTTTATGAATTTTTTTACCTATCATAATGATATTTTTTCAGACTAAATGACGTTGCGATTATCCTTATAGGATAACTCTTTGGAAATCCGGTAGAAACAAGTACTTATTCGCCTATTTCCCGACACGTAAACCGAAAAAGATATTCAACGTTATTTTTACCCATCAAAAAACAGATTTCATAATTATTTTATGAGATAAATCTTTTGAAAACCCGGTCGAAATAAGTACTTTGCTTATTTTCCGATATGCGTCGGAAAAATATGTCTAACGTCACTTTTACCCATCATTATGATTTTTTTTCAACAAATGAACGTCGCAATTGTTCTTATGAGGTAACTCTTTCGAAAATAAGTACTTAATCCAACCGCATTTTCGAAAGATTATTTCATAAGGACAATCGCCCCATAAATAACTTAACCTCTCAAATTGATTAAATTATCAACTTTAACGGTCCTAATATTTTTCTTTCAGTGATATTCATTTGCAGGAAAATATATATGTACCCAACCAGGACGAATGGAGTGTGAAACTCATGAAATTATACACGTCTATCATCCCTAATCCAACAGTTAATCTCTCATTCTCTCTCAAGTGTAATCCCTAGACCCTCACCCTCTCTTCTACTTTTTGAATTTTCAATTTAGGGTGTTTAGTTGTTAGTGTTGTTCTCCAATTCAATCAAAAATGTGATAAATTCTTGTGAGAGACGATTTTTTTGAGAGACCATTTCTAATTGGGCCAACCTATCATATATTTTTCAAAATATTATAAGTAGGCATTAAGAATTATGTAAGTCGACATTTAATATATTGAAAGTAAGCATCAAGGATAATATAAGTAGGTATTAAGAATACGGTAAGAAGACATTAATCATTAATGGGCTAGACTTGAGATACGTCTCTAAAAAGACCATTTCTCAAGAGTCTAGCTGAAAATCTAATCCTTAATCCTCAACATTTATTACTATATTTTGAAAACTTAAAATGGATAAGATTAATATCAAAAAAAAAATACTAAATAAGAGTGAAATAAGCTTATTTCCAGCGCCCTATAGCACCAGAGCTCAGGCTCGATACTATTCGTAGTTATTAACTGCGAACAGAGGGTTTAACAAGTCAAAAAAAAAAAGCAAACAGGTTGTTTCCAATTAGTAAGTGCGAACAACATGTTTGACTTTTTTGACCAGCTACCCTTTGTTCGCAGTTAGTAATTGCGAACAGATGGTTGCCCCTGTTTGACCAGGTTTTCTGTTGTTCGCACTTAGTAACACTACAACATAATTTACATTTAGTGGGATATATTTAGGGACATTTAATTAAAATGTCGCTATTTCAAATTTCTTATAGTGTATATAGAGGATTTAGTGGCATTTCTTAGACCCTTTAGCAGCATATTAAAAAGTCACACTAAAGCTTTTAGCGACATAGAATCTAGTAACATTTCTCACAAATGCCACAATAGACTATAGTGACAATTACATATGCCACTAAAGACCAAATTAAGTGTCGCTAAATCACTTTATAGTGGAACTAAAAATAAAAATCAATAATTATTACACTAAAGATATGAATCAGTGGCATTTTTTAATACCACTAAATACATTGTCGCAAAAAGCTAAATTTGATATAGTGTTAGTGGGAACAACTTAGTTGACTTTATTTGACCAGTTTGCCATTGTTCGCATTTACTAACTACGAACAGTACCGAACTTAAAAGACGCTTAAGTTAATTTTACTCTTATTTTATGCTTTTTTATAATTAATCTTATCTATTTTAAATTTTTCCATACTTTGATAGTTATCTCTTCTTATTATGAAAAAATGCACCGTGACGAAGGCGAAAAAGAAAAATGGTTGGAAGCCCATAAAAGTAGATTTAATTAAGAAACAGCAGGGCCCATTTATAAATGTAAAAACCATCACATATTCACATTTCGTTTTCTTTGATTTGGCCCATACTCTCGTGTGGCACGTGAACCACTAATCCTTTTGTCAGGTCTCACACGTGGATATGCTGTTCACTCTCTCTCATCCCTCTTTAATTTCATCCCACTTTTAAATTTTGTTCAAATCTCAATTCAATTCAATCAACCTAATTTTAAATTTGTTCAAATTTTTGGTTACATATTAATAATACAATCCCCTCTATATGAGACCGTCTTACGCTGAAACAACCTCAAAACAAAAATTTCATAAGTAAAAACTTTCTGTTATTATTGACTTATTTGACCCTAATATAAGACTTATTTCACAGTGACGTTGATGCCGTCTCAAAAAAGAATGTGTTTGTGTAAAATTTATTTTATTTTTTTGATGTTTTCAGTGTAGATTCAACATTTTAACGAATATCATCAGTTGACTATTAGTTTAACACTTTGACTAGCACGCCTGTGGCACGTGATTACTTAAAAGGTAGTCATTTGCATTATTGCATCATTTTAAAGTTTTATATAATTTTAAGTATTGTTATAACTACTGCACCTTTTATTTTGACTTGATATTCAGATTTTACTATACTTTGTACTACATACTTCAACTGAAATATCATCTGATTTTACTACATTTTAATTTTTAATAGTAGTTTATATGATTTCTTTAAATTCATCAAAACTTAATTATTCTCAATTTAACCCAATAACATATTTTTCCACCCACTTAATGTTAGTGTTTCACACATAGTACATTAGTAAAGCAACCTTGACACCTTATTATCTAACGCCACCACCTTATTACTATTCACTCATTTCACGAAAATGATGTTGCATCTTTATTTAAATCATGATTGATTGCATAACACTTTTTTTGTTTCTTTTAATAATTACGATTGATTGCTATATTACATACTTACATGCATTTCACATAGATTAAATATCATTTATTTTGATTGTTTGTAAAAAAAAAATATATGGCATAATTAGAGAGTCGGCCTTAAGCAAGGACAAGACATGCATACGCTCAGGGCCTCCCAAAATTTTAGTTTTCAATTAACGCTAAGATTCGAACTTTTCTATGCATACACTTAAAAACCTAGGGCCGGTCCTGCATAGTTAAAACACACACTTTACTCTCTTGTTTCTAATAAAGTTGATCTTGTTACTTGTAACATAAATAAGATATGTATATTTTATTATTTTTTAACCCCTTAACAAATGTACACCGTATAAAAAGTAGTTTTGAGAGTAAATTGTTAGTTGTATGAGCATTGAGTATGTATAAAGTGTTCGACACAAGCAGGTTTTTAATTATTATAGATAAAATATTTTTAAAATTTAATTCTAATAACTGTAATTTTATTTGACCAAGTTCAAAAAGCTAATATCATTAACTTTTAAAAAAATAAAAAAAAAAATTTAAATAGTTGTCTAATACTTTTTTTTTTGACTTATAGTTGTCTAATACTATTATTTACATTACAATCATATTGACTAAAGTCAAACCAATAACAATGATGTAAAATGATATATTAAATATGTCTTGATTTGTTTTATACTTCAATAGATCAACAATGTGTATATACTATTCTATATAGCCAAATCAGGGCATGCAAATCTTCATCTTTTCATAAACAAAATCTATATCCTTATGTTGCTTTCTTTTTTTAAAAAAAAAAAAAATCTAAAACACTACAACATAATTTAGAGATATTTAATTTAAATATTACTACTTTAAAATTCTAATGGTAAATATATAGTGAATTTTGCAACATTTATTAGATTCTTTAGTAGCATAATAAAAAATTATACTAAAGTTTTTCGCGACTTAGAATTTAGTGACATTTCTCATAAGTTCCACTATAGACTATTGTAGTAATTACATATGCCACTAAAGGTCAATAAATTGTCACGAAATTAATTTATATCAGAAGTTATATCAAAAACTAACAATTATTACACTAAAAATTTAAATCTATGTCATTTTTTTGATGCCTCTAAATCCAATATCGCGAAAATTTTAAATTTGTTATAGTGAGATACTTATGTTTAAATTTTAAGAAAATGCAAGTCGGTGTACAAAAATAATGTTGGGAATTAATCTTATGGGATACAAACAAATAATGAAACTTTCTAAATATACTTACTTCGTTCTTTTTTGTTCTTTTCAAATGGGAATGAAAAGAATAAAAGAGAACATATGGAGTAACATAATAATTTTATTAATATACACAATTATTCCTTTTATTTTTCGTTTATGTTAAAACTTAGAGAGAATGAAGGGAAATGTAGAATGAGTAAAAGTTGAAGATAGAAAGTTTTTACTCAAAGGTATGTTTTCTTACTTGGTGAATTTGCATATTTACAAGCAGTTCTACCTACAATGTATTAATTAATGACATGTTTGAAAACGATGATTTCATTTGGAAATTTGGAATTGACTCAAATTTATTGTTTGACATATCAAAAATTCCCAAATTTGAATTTGGATTAAATTATACTCCCTCCGTTCCTTTATGTTCTTCCACCTTACTATAACGGGTAGTTTCAAAAGTTCTTCCACTTTAGAATACTTTCTATTTTTGGAAAGTTTTCATCTCACTTTTACCCCTTAAAACCCCACTTTCTTTACTTCACACTACTATTTAATTATTTTCTCTCTCATACTTTCAATACAATCATTACTTCACATTACTATTTAATTATTTTTTCCTCTCATAAGTTCAATACAATCATTACTTTCCACTACTATATAATTAAAATAATACCCACTACTACCAAAGATTCTATTTTTCTTAATATTTGTGAAAAACTCAAATAGGAAGAACAAATAGGAACGGAGGGAGTACTATTGTTTTTAAAGTAGTTAAAGTTGAGAATTTAAAAATGACTACCCAAACATTATCATTCTCAAATTCTTTATTTATGATTTCATAATTAAAATTCAAAATGTAAAATGAAATACTTATTTCCAAACACTACATAAATACATTTATATTAGAGTAAATGCATCAATTACCTTTCACATTATATTTCAACACTGACACAAATTATATAGTAATTGTACCATGCAATTTTTACTAGTGTTAGATTAGAATTTCCAAACCCATTTGCTTTGTCTTCATTCATTTAATATCCAACACTTGTATGTTGTAAATTGTATATAATAATAATATTAGAATGATATGTACTTAGTAGCATTAAATAAAATGATATTATGATTAAACTTGTAATAAAGATGGCACTGATATATGAAATAAGATGATCCTGCTTTTTCCAACACAAAAAAGAAGTGTGTTTACACAGAAAAGTGACCAGTCTTAAGCTTAGAACAGCAAGGTGGCAACTCTGTTCCTCAGCCTGGAACTGCTAACTCTACAGACAACTCACTACTCTTAAGCCTGGAATCTGGATCATTAACAACAACAAGGTGCTTCCTCACTCCTCATTCCTGAGGTTGGAATTGCATGACATAAATTTCACCACATACATAAATTTGTCCGTATCTTTCAGAAAAAAAAAAAAAAATCTCATCGGAGTCTGCCTAATGTGAGATACTAGAAGTTTTAAAATAAATGAATTTATTGTCTCTTTTCATGTATTTTCAAATATTCACATATTTCTTAACATCACCTGATACCTCAAATAATTTAACAGGTGCTCTTTTGAGAGACCGTCTTTTGTAAAGACGACTCTCAAAAGTTCAGCCCAAATCTATATTTAGAGTTGTAACAATATATATTTAGAATTGAACTGCGCTTTTGAGAACCGTCTTTATAATAGACGGTCTCAAGTAAGAATTTGTGATAATTTAAAGAGACAAAGTAATACTCATTTTTTAATTTATTTATTAAATAAAACACAAAATTTGGACGAGACCGTTGCGAGTTAAGACAAAGTGGGGGCCAAGCCATTTCACACGCATGTAACATTTTAATTTTCTGGGTATTTGTCAATTTTGACATTAAAGAGATCAATTTTAAAATTAATACCTTAAAGGTCAAAATTTTTAAAAAGTCAAAATTGATACATTTAAGATCAAAATCAAAAAATTGCTAGAAAATTGAAAAAAGGCCCATGGTGTAACATGTCCAAATTAGACTGATCCAAATTAATGATTTCATTATGAGATCATCCCTCCTAAGACAAGTTGTAACTAAAAAAACTAGTAAAAACTTTATGCATATATGTAACGCTGGATTACATAGACTTATACCACATGTGATATACTCCCTCCATCCATGAAAATCGCTCAATGGCATGAGCAAAAACTCATGAGTAAAATAAATTTAAGCAAATTTGATAAAAGGAACTAAAATATAAAGTGAAGCAAAAAGTCTAAAATATAAAGTAATTGTAAAAAATTTTATATAAAAAAAGTAAATATACGGTCAAAGAGGTAAAATAAACAAGATATATAGTATATACCCTTTATCCCGTTATATTTACACCTTAAAACTCAAATATATAAATTTTTTAAGTTTTATGATACAAACTCAAAAGAACAGAGAAAATATTTACGGATGTGGGAGAATCTATAAGGATAATGTAAAGAAAATAAAAAACGTAGTGAAATTGAGAAAACATAATAATGGGAAGGTCAGAAAGCAAAAAGGAAAAGCAAGCAAGCAAAGTGGAGGTGCAATCCTAAGTGACAATTCCTGTTTCTTGGGATCTTCAAACAAACTGCCGTATCTTTTGCCGGCTACATTCCCCCTTTAACGTACACTGTTTGTGTTAAAGTTACACCCAACTGCTTTTCCTATCCCTAACTTACTGTTTTCTGTATTCACTTACATTTTCCCACGAAATAGAATCTTTCGGAAAATAGTTTATTGGGTAATTACAGCTTATTTTGATACAAATAGAGGGTTCGGCAATCAAACCATCAAATGCTAATATTTGGTAAACTACCTGTTTGAAACAAGTGACTGTTATGAATAAGTCGTTTTTGAACAAATTGTAGAGATAGGTTCAAAATCAACTGGTCAAACCAGTCAAATCAGCCATTGTAATCAGTTATCAGTTAGTAACACCTTATCATTTCGAATGCGTTAACAAAATGTTAAGTTTCTGTAAGGGCAGATCGACTGTACCAAGTTCCGACATGTTTCATTAGCACGATAATCAAAATATAGAGAAGAGAGCGAGATGAACACATATATTCTATTAAATAAAAATTGAAGAGTTGGGTTTCATAATATAACAAGAAAATTGGAAACCTGTACCTAAATAATCCATTCACAACAGAAGCAAGAAGTGCATGGATATTGGATATGGATTAGTTTCTTAGAAGTTTGCTGTCCAATTGAGATGATGGCTGAGTTGAGGCTGCTGGTAGGTGCCTACTTGTGCACCCGGAGTCGGTGGAGCGACACCAACACCAATGTTACCACTCGCAATATGATGAGCGTTTGGCATTCCAGCAGGTTGAGGAGGATACATTCCCGTAAATTGCATTTGGGATGATGGTGTTACTCCAGAACCATTGAAAGAGGCATGCCCTGTGTGCGACTGTAAATAGGCGGCAGGGTGTGCTGTTTGCCCTTGCATGTTGAAATATGGAGTTGATTGCATCCCGGGGATTTCCCGGTGGTTTTGAATCCAAACTTCTGAAGTTTCGGCCTGAAAATAAGAATAATGAAAGATAAGGATATGTAACGAAGGTATATATAACAATTAGTAACCTTTAATTTTCCAGAATCGAATTCTAGAATTCTTGTCATCTTATCTGAAACTGTACGATGAACATTTCTCCGATGGTAAAACAAAAAACTTCTACATCCCAATGTCAAGTGGAACCCGCCTTAGGAAGGTTTGGGTGTGAAAAACATTCCATTAGCCGGTTTCCATTAAGTAACTCCCACATAGGTAGGGTTTGAGAAGTTGAATGTACCAAATTTTACCCTTAAATAACAAAAAGGTTGTTTTCGATTCATCTTAATAGCAAACAAAACAAGATAGCATCCTGATCACATGGGGAAGGTAAAAACGAAAAAACAAAAATGAACCAAAGCAACAAAAAAAGAATTGCATTCACGGTAAACAGTATATTTAGTCATACTTTGACTGGCATACTCGAAAAGATGTGTACTTGTCACAGCGGCAGCTATTAGAGGGTAAAATACATGAATTGTGGGTTTGGCCAAAAATGAAGCGTGTTAACAGGAATACTAACTCCATACGATGTGAAAGTGTCAAGCAAAAATCCCAACACGGTCACTTCATCGGTGAGATCTGCGGAGGTACTTTAAAACTTTCTACAAGACATACTAAGAGTGATGAAATTGACGATAAAATTAATAAGGAAAATCAAACTACCTGTGGATTTGGAACGTAAAGGTTGTTATCTTTGTACTTGAGACGGGATGAATCATCAATGCCCGTAGGTCCACCAACCACTCCTGGAGCATTAATGGCATAACCAGAAGGATTTGCCAAATTGCCAAAGCCAGCAGGACTGCCAACAGGGAATGGTTTAAACTGTTGAACTCCATACTTGAGACTGTTTGCTGGGAGATGGGAACTACCACCAGGCATCAAAACATAACTACTTCCATTAGAGAGGTGAGGATAGCCCGGGTTACCGGAAAACCCAGGAACCATTGGAGGAACATAGACTGGAGGAATTAACTGGCGATATTGCATGGCGTAATGTGAAACATGGACTGGGGGATACATCTGAGCCATAGGAGCCTGCTGCTGCTGCATTATTCCTACAGAAGATGTGACGACATTGTTGGCAGCTTGTGAAGATATAACCTGTAATTGGAAGAGCTCAAGTTTAATAGGCTTATAAAATGAACAGGAATCCAAATTTGAAGCGCAGCATGCTGCTTTCACGATAAATGCATCGCCCAAAACATCAAAAAGCATTGGATCAAATTAGCAAAGAGAAGGCATTCCCCAGTACTTTATCCACATGATCTAATTTCTTATCTCCCTCGGACTGCATACTGCAACAATATTATCCTACAACTTTACTCTAACACAATGATAATGAGTAGTTCCTTGCAGAAAGGCAATAAGCTTTCTTAAATAAGAGCAGATGAATCAACATCAAAATATTTCCTTTTTGCAATAGCCTCACAACCGTGACAACCCAAGTAAAAAGGCCGGGATGCTAAAGAAAAGAAATCAACCATGACATAGATCTCCGACAAACTCAACGGACACACGTCTACTTCACCAGAAGAAAAAAAATTCACAGAAGTCTTTCAAGTAAAAGTTTACCTCCTGGGGAGACGGCAGGCCAGATCCGCGTACGGCATCATCAACAGAAGGCCTAAAGTATGATATGTCATAAACTGCTTGCTGATCATATGCCTGCATGCAAACATTAGAATTACTGAGTAAATGCAAACAATTGAAATCACTATGTATATGCCACAATGAACCAGAAAAATACAAACCCCTTGAAGTGTAACATAAAAAAGGTATGGATGCATATCAAGCATCAAGTATCAATAATAATTTACTAACTTTTTAGTCATTAATTAATTATTTTGTACTTTTGTTTATCAACAAAATGTATGAGTAACTATAACATAAGTGATCGTAATAATTAAAGTTAATGAGTATTAATAAAAAATTTAACGGAGAGACAGATAACGTTGTAAAGTGAAATAACGGTGAAATAGTTGGGGTTACACGTTTTGACTGTTAAAATTCATTCACCATCATATAACGGGATTTGACATCACGACAACTCTCAAACAAGTTACATAACGGGCATTACGTAACGTAATGGGGGAGTTGTTATTCCATGGTTCCAACTTCCAACCATAATTTAAAAACAAGGTTGCATCGTATTGCATCGGCCGCGCTGTAAAGGTTTTCAAAATAAACAAACTGATATTTTTCGTGTTGTGAAGGTGCAAAAAAATTGTGTTTTGAGCCGTATCAAGGGATAGCTTATGCTTTCAACCGATATTTAGGCATTATAATAACCGCACCACTCCTGTTACCGCATCAACGTTCCATTATCGCGATCGCGACCATTAATGTATTTTACACAATGGTTCCAACCACAATTTTTCAATTGAAAAATAATGGAAGTCATATCTGAAATGCAAGTTCATTACAGTTTATAATCCTCTCAAACTGGGCAGAGGTCCATGTTTCACTCTGATATCAAGGCCAGACATAAAAATCTTCCCTGCCTCAGCCCAGAGATTAGGAAAAAATATATAGTTCGTTCTTTCTAAATAGTTGCAACATCTCCATTTTTGGGAGATATTAGGACCAAAATTACCATTTTAAGTAATCTAAACCCACATAATCTCCCACTTTTTTTCTCTACCCACATGCTCAAATTTTCTTCTCACAATCCAATTAGCCTCACTCGATGTTTCCTCATTTTTCTTAAGATAAACAGCAAGAATTATCCTAGCATTAGTCCACAAAAAAAAAACAATAATAAAAACAGGTGCACCGTGTCTTAAAATGTCAATGTGATACAATAAGGCAACAAACAATGTCAAAAAAGACAATAGAAGCAAATGAAACATACGGAAAAGTTGGGTAGTTCAGCAGCCTCCTGTTGCTGTTGTGAGTCTGAAGCAGCCAGAGTTGGACTGTTGTGGACTAAACCCATATCACTGAACTCATCTGTGTTGGAAATTCCACATGAATCCTTTTTTTCAGGCGACTGATTTTCCGATGATCCACCTGATGGGCTACTAGATTCAGAATTGTGAACTTGATCTTCAACAGAACTTGTTTGCTGGTTGCTGCATTACAAAGCCGAAAAGGTCATGCAACCAAGTTTGTTAACAACTTAACATGGCATACAAGAAGCAGTAGGCACAAGACAATAAAATGAACATATTATGAGCATAGAATTATCAGGCCATTAATTTCCATACTGGTGTAGCACTTGCATTCTATTCAAATTTTCTTAAATAAAAAACTTAAAGAGTACAGGATTTTCCAAACAACCAATTTTCAACAGAAACACATGTCTTCTAAGGAGCTTTGCTATTATTCAACTAAATCACCTAAAGATTAAAATTACTACTTTTGAACATCAAAGCAAAAATAATAGTATATATCTTCATAAAATAATATAACAACAGCATGCAACCAACCTATGAGATGGCTCCATTGATTCCTCAATTTCATCAACTGCTTCAAAATTGGAATCAGGGTTCTCAATGTCATCTGATTCTACACCAAAAGTTCCAAATGTCAGCCTACAACGGTCATTCTCAGGAACCCGAATGTGCTTGGCTATGATGACATTTTGACTATCCTGGATGTTTACTTGCGACAACTTATCCTTTAACTGATCTGCTTCTCTCTCATCATTCTTAGAATTATCAGCCTGTTGGGAAACAGATTTCACAGGTGATCCAATTACACCTGGACTTGAAACACTGGCTTTCTGGTTTGTCTTTGGCTTCCATTCTTTACCAGGCAAGGCACCTACACCATAACACAGAGAATCTCAAAGATGTATACTCCATCACTATAAGCAATATATATTTCTATGTTATGAAATAGAAATAAAACACAAGAATGTAAATATAATTATATCTTACGACATGCAACATCTAAATTTTGGGTATCTTCTAGCTACATTACTTGGTAACTAGACGAGATACATGTCCAAGCATCCGACTCGGATATTTTGTAAAACCATTCATGTATTTTGGATCAAAATGAAGTGTTGAAGAGTCATACAATTGTTTGAGTGTCAAGCACTACTTTAGTCCCTTGTCTCGTACGCAGAGTTCTATAATATATACCTACCCTCCAATGTTAAACTCAAGTAAAAGAATTTCTTGCAGGCCATTTGCTCCCTATCTTTGGCTCCGGAAATGACTACTTCACCATCTCAGTGTCTAGAATAGCAACATCACTCCTTATCCCAACAAACAGGATTAACTAGCACCCTTGAATTGACAACAATCATTCAGTTGGCCTAGCCTCCTCAATCAATTGTGAACAAGGACAAAATTTATTTTGGGTGTGCTTTGACTTTTGATACCTCAAGAGTTTGGGTAAGAATGAGGTACAAATTTATATCTCATGTTTAAGTAAACAAATGAAAATGATGGTCAAATTTCAAAATAAACTACATTGTATTAGTTCTTTTTACAATTGAGAAATTAAAAAGAGGTTAATTCAAAAGAAACTTAAATAAGTAAATACAAATTACTACTGAACAATCCTACTCCTAAAATGCCTAGATTCTACTTCTGTACAATGTGGTTTTAGTCACTCTTTTCATACCAATTGCAATTTGTATCAATGTTCTCCATCCCAAAAGTCATATACATTTGGATAAACTTAAATCCTTATAATTGAAGACTCTGGAGCAGAAACAAAATGCAAAAAAATGGGGTTCCTGTCGCGTCAACATTTACGAAATGGGTTTGGCAGTATGCAAATGGTTTCAACATCACAGCTTCTATTTCAATCATGTTAAGCTTAGAAGCATGTAGACTACATGTGTTATGGTGATGCGAGCAATGTTTTGAATAGCAATAACAATGCCAAGGGCATAATCCCTACAACTCAGAACAAGCATCTAAGAGTAAACACAGATAAACTAGCTATCGTAAAGTTTTTTAAGATAAAGAACCCAATGTCAAAAAGAAACATTTAGAATGTGACAATAATCATGCAAGGAGAGCCCGAATTCCCTTCAAAAAGCAACAATAAATTTCTCTCAAGAAAAAGAGGATAAACTATAAATTTTCCATGGTTAGAAACTGCAGTTTCTTTATACGTCTATCATCTGTTGTTTTTGGAAATTAATAATCTCAAAAAATGCAAAAAATTCAGCATCAACAGCGTAGCTTCTTACAGTTTACAGAAATTGATAACAGATTGTAAACAGAAAAAATAAGGTTATAGTCACTAATCTGAGGGAAACACAACACAGCCTTAGTGCAAGACATAGCTTAGATCACCTTGAAAAGGTTTTGAGCTTAGTGCGGCCAAAATACAGGCCGCAAAAGTGACAATATCACCAGCACTACACGCAAAAGCCATTGTGTAACCGTTACCGTGAGCGAAACCTCATTTTTCCACTATGATTACAGCTGTGGCAATTTCTTTCTCCCAAGAAAGAGAAGAATGAATTACTTTACTACAAACATGATTAAAAAAATGCTATTTTGAAAATGCTCAATATGTGACAAATGGCAAATATACCGCTCTCACAAAGGGCAGTTGCTACATGTTGAAATTCAAAATTTGCCTGTATATCCATGGTTTTAGGCCAACTAGGTGCTTTTGAGGGAATCAATAAGAGGAAACTTTGTAAGGTTAAATTTGCCTAGCAATTCTTTGGATTTAAAGCTAGATGAAATGATAGAATTTTCAGAAGATTGACATATGATTGTCAGGCTCTAGTAGAGAGGCCTACTTTGTGCAACACTGCGAATTTTTTTAGAGTTCATTTTCTAATGTTTGGTCGATGTATCAGCAGCAAAGTGAGCTGAAAAAGATGACAGCACAACATTGTTCACAATGCTAAGCAGAAAGGAAATATACCTTTCTGATGAGTAACAGATTGCTGATGCATTCTAGTACCAAAGTGAGTGCTTGATCTGCTTCCAGTAGAACTGACCACAGCAGATTCTACAGCAGTGGCGTGAGTTAAATCATTTCGAGAGACAACACATGTCTGTTGAAAAGATTCTGTTTTAGATGGGTTACTCAAGTGTAGATTATTTATTGAACCTTGCTGTAGAGACTGCTTTGAATTACTATCTGAAGACTGTCGACGACTGCCAACAACCCCAACCTCGCGCCTTATAACACTAATAGCCGCTGGAGATCTAGAATCAGGAGAAGGAACATGCACTGGATCTGAAGCAGAAGCATAAACACCTACAGCATTGGATGATACATTGCTACCAGCTTGGGAGTACAAGTTGTTTGACTTCATCACAGTGTCATGGGATTCAGAGCCCATAACAGCTGATTTCTTCTCATAATAACCATTTCGAGCATCAGAATGAGAGTCCCGAGCCACTTTAGGTCGAAAATTACGCACCCCATTAGGCTTTTGATAAGATCGACTGCCCCAATGTCTTTGGTTGTTAGGAGCCACAGATGAACTACCACAGAATAGAAATTTTGTAAGCACATCACAGAACAGATAATCCCAGAAACAAAACAATGATAATAATTTGCAGCATGGCCTATGAAATGCAAAATAAATGTTGCCTTATAACGTACAGGCAAGTTGCAAAGGTTTTCAATTTCACTAAATACAAACTACTCGCATTGAAAAGGTGTAAAGAAACTGGTGAGGCTCTTTAAAGGGTATCACATGGTCTTGGGCTGCAGTCTTGTTTTTGCACTATGGCAAAACAACCGTGACCATAACAGCTATTCACAACCAAAACAGCATTTTGCACAATGTATTGGATTAATTGACAGCTGATCATTCAACTATGATCACTCAACCGCTATATTTATATATTTCTCAAAAGGATATCAAAAAGGCCAATTGAGAAATGAACTATCACATTCTCATTTGTGGGACAATACTCTGAACTTTAATACACGTGAACTGTGATAAGAGTAAAAGATGTCAACACATATTTATAAAATAGAAAATAAAAAAGTCGAACACATATGCAAGAAAAACAAATGTCAACTAGAAGTCATAGAAAATGGCAAACAATACGGTTTACTATCTTTCACTGAGGATTAAGTATAAGAGAATCTGAATGATCAGTTATAATAAGTCTTTAAAGCATTTATTACAAAACATAACCATCTAATAGGCAGAAGTAGTTAGTTCTCCAGAACCTGCTAAATTCAAAGTGTAACAATGATGATAAAAAATATATATACCTCTTCTCAGAAATATTATTGAGCTGCTGAACATTGTCCAATGATGAAACATGAGTGGAAGACTTAGCTTCTCTATCAGAATTCTGATTAACTCTGTTGTCTCGCACAACACGAAACTCCCGACTTATTCCAGAATCTAAAAATAAAAAGCATAAATCAATAAGGACAAAAAGAGGACTACCTGCAATACTGTACTGATACCACAAAAGGCATCCTAGAAGACACTTAGAAAATTTATAAAAGAAAGTAGGAATTTAACCAATAACGTAACTAAAGATAAATAGATAATAAACAAAGATACTTAAGGAAATTTAAAATGGAACATAAAGATCGGAGAAACCAGAACAAGGGCTACTTGTCGACTTGTAGAGCATATGGATTCTAAGGTTTTAGCTTCAACATTATCATTTAAGAACAAATGCCCAAATTTATCATATTTGCAGGATGACAGAATATATCATTCAGAGATAAAAGTAAACTATATAAAAAAAAAAACCAAATTGGTCAAGTTTGTGGTATCAGAGATAAACGTAAAATATATCTATTTGTTATCCACCATCAGAAAGAAACACATCATCGAAACAATTCAATGCAGTATTGTGATCTTTATAATAGTAAAAAACTAAAATCAGTGTTTCTATTTTTATAAGCATAGAATCATAATTGTTCCTATAATGGTTACATGCGACAAATTGAAAAGAGGGTAAAAAACCTAGAAAACACGAAGTGTCTTTCAAAAGTTTGATTACCATGTACAGAATTTCTTTTGTAACTCCCTCTGCGAACATTGCGATCAGAAACATATGGTTTCAACCTTTGACCTATATTTTCAGCATGATTCCTCTGCTCAAAGTGATTGGTATAATCTACATTCTGGAATACACCACAGATTGGTCATAGAAACAAAAAAGTTGTGGACTGAAATTAAAGCATGATCATACATGAAAAAGAAAAGGATAATCAACTAGCATCCCAAAAATATCAAGTCACAGATTCTATTTAAATAGAACCCATCAATGAGATTTTTTACACTTTTGTCCAGTAAAACATGAATCAATCCAACTCCATCACAATATTTGCAATCGTTGAATTAACAGCACCACACAGCAGAATAAATTGCAAAGAGAAGTATATATTGGTATTTATCTCAAGCTAGAGTTAGAAATACTTGCATAACTCAACCTTGATACCATTTATAAGTATCACCACCATTACTTGTTACTTGTTAAATATGATCAGTTGTGATATATTTCAGAAGTTTGAAAGATGATGTGGACCTGGGGATCAACAACGACAAAGCTGCGTCAGCAGCTTGGTGTTTAGCAAAATCAAATCGAGCAACACATTGGAGCAGCAACAGGAATACAGATAGTTTCTTTATAAATTTACAATAGAAACAAAATGAAGGTTACATTTAGTATAACAAGAAAATTACCTCTTTTTTCTTATCTCGTCTCCTCTTCACTTCGTGAAAGGGATCTGACAGATCAAAAACATCAAATTAGTATGCTTTTGATTGTAGATTTAATAATGACAAAAATAACAACCAACTTCTACAAACCTTTATACTAGCACACTGCAGCTCACCAACGATAAAGTAAAACCCTTCATCTTAGTATATTCCTAGGTTTTAAAGCAAACACTTACCAGCAGAATGCTGAATAAACACATCAAAACTCTTCTCAAAACTCTAATCACAGTAAAATAACAAACTCACACAAAGAATACATACACTTAAGAGTAGTGACATCCCAAATCAAGAGGGAAACTATGAAACAACCACAGATTGCCCTCCCCCAAGAATTTAAGTGTGCTAATGCAACTAAAAGACTTCCATACATATTTGTAAGTCTAATAATTGTTATTCGATGTCTCTGACACAATGTTTTGGCTTCACCTAACTAAGGATAAACCACTACTCACTAGAAAATGCTACTATACAATAGTTGGCTCACTCCATCATTCAAAAAGTTTGGCTGACCTAAAATCAAATCATTGAAACAATATAACAATCATACAGAAGTCACATTACAAAACCATTTAATCCCTCAAATTGCCTAATACAATGTAATATAGACGCTTACTGAGGACTTCAAATTCAACAAAAGTTGCCTCAATTATCTGTCTCTCTCTGGGCCTAATCCACAATACAAACATAGGTGAGCTTCACAAATTGAGCTTTACCTATGCATACGTGTAAAACAACCCGATCACTATTCTTATATGTTAGTCATTTGCACCCTCAGTTTTTCTACCAAAAGTTTGGCACAAAGATGAAGTAGTTTAATTCATATTCATCATCATACTTGGTATATTCCGCTCGTAAAACTATGACCAGGGTCGGGGAGAAAAAAATAGCAAATCACAACCATAATAAAGGATGTGATCGAAGAGTCTATCAGCTCAAGACGCAAAGAAAAGCAGAGCAAGACGAGACAAAATACAGTACACGACAAGACAATGTCATGATGCAAGATAAAAATTAAGGCTAATAACATGACAAAAGACATATGAAAGCACTCACAAAGGCCAAAACAATAGCAAGGCATATCTAAAATAGGTGTAGACATTGGTGACTATCCTAAGTCAAGGACACAAATACTACGTCTCCAACAATTTCTATCCCTAGCCAAGTCATGTCATTCAAATTGCTCCACCCGTGTCTTTTAGTCTACCGCGGTTTCTCTTTCCATAAACCATGGTGTTTTCCAACCTTCTCGCAAGTCCGTTGGTGGAATTTCCTTCCCACAAGTCTAAACTATCTCAATCTACTTTTATGCATCTTTGCTGAGATTAGTGCAACAACTAGTCTCTCAAAAAGTTTAGATTGGGTGAATGATAGATGAAAATTATTAAGGTGATGGGTGACATTTCCTTATAAGAAACCATATCAAACCAAGTAAGATGGATTATAGAGAAGGTAGCAAACTCAAAGGGTGAAAAGGAGTATAAGTTAAAACAATTTTATAATCCTAATAAACACATACAGTGTCTCAACTCTCAATCATCCAAGACAACAAAAAATCATCAAAATAAAAACTTAAAACGTAATAATTACCTTGAAACATCTAACACCTTTTAACATGCACTTCAAAATCTCTACCTCAAACTTATAAAGTCCAGTTAGCTAGCTAACATAAACAATGGGAGCGATTTGGCTTTCATTTCAAAACAATTAACAACAAAACAAACAAAATCCCACAAAAATACCCAGAATACAGAAACAAAATTACAATTAATAAAACCCAAATAACAAATTAAATTTGAAAAAAATTCACCTTGATTTAGGAGTTTCTGAGCAGTTTCATTGGGGTCCATATTACTTTCTTGAAGGATACTGTATATTTCAGAATCAGGATGATTACCCACAATTTCTTTGATGGATTGAATAATTTCCCTAACTTTAGCTGTAAAAGTTTGAGTCCCACCTTCACTCTTCAAAGCAACCATCTTTTTTTGAGATTAAAACAGAAAAAAAAAAACGCAAAAAAAATCCCGAAAATAATGTTGTAAGAAAGGACGAAGAACAGTCAAACCCTAAAACAAAGAGATATGGAAGCTAGAAATTAGGGTTTGCATTAGAGGCGTGAATGAAGGTTGAAATATGAGAGAGAAAAAAAGAGGGAGATGGAAGTTTTTTGGGGGAGAAATTAGAGAGATAACAAGAGTTTCAAGGGTTTTGAATTTGTTTTTCCACCCACATGAAGACTAATTAGGAAGTCTTTTTCTTTTCTTTTTCTTTTTCATTTAATTTTATTTAAATTTTTGTTTTGCACCATTTTTGAAGTTGGTTCTCTCTCTTTTGGGTTAATGGGTTCTAATATGGAGGTATTTGGGCTAAGTATTTGGTTTAGGTTTCTTTTGTTTTGACCTAAGTCTGGTAAGATCGAGTCGAGAATAAATCTTGTATGAAAATGTTTTATGAAAATTTGAAGAAAGTAAGTTTATTATCAAATAAATTTTCAAAATAAGTTTCGAGAAATTTTTTTCCAAGATATGAGTCTTTATGCCAAAGCTGAAGTTAAGTATTTGTTCGCGATTACTAACAATGAACATAAAAATTGGTCAAAAAAGGTAAAATGTTTTGTTCTCTGTTACTAATAGCAAACAAAAGAAAGATGATGTCTTCACATTTAACATGACAAAAAAGAAGCAAATTTTTGTTCGCTCTTATCAATAACGAACAAACATATGAAACTTTTTAGTATGACATCTTAAAGTTGTTTGATTTCCTTTATTCGTTGTTCGAAATCATGCTAAAAAGGTATGACCTTAAGCTCAAACATGAGATGTTTATTTAAGAATTAAAACTTTCTAACGCTTATTTTAAGATTTTTTTTCAAATATTTTATTTAATGTTTCACTGTTTCATTATTTGTTTTCGAGTATTTTCGTTTTAATTATAACAAGAACAATACAACTCCATCTAAATGGTAGGAGTATCTCGCAATTGGAAGATGTGACATGAATTATTTGTACTATTTGCATATAGTCATCTTAAAACAAAATAAAACCTATCTTTTTTTTCAAAACTCGCTATATGTTAAGCCAATTTATATTGAGTTAGTGACGGATCTAGATATTATATTAAGTGGGCTTAAAAAGATCGAGTTCGAGTCAATGTCCAATAACCAAACTAATCGCAATTAGTAATGCCCACTATTTAATTGGTCAATTAATGTTCAATCGTTGAATAATTTAAGTTAAATTTGAATTTGGGCTAACAATTAATTTGTTGGAGAGGATTAGTATTTTATATTTGTCTACTAAACATAATGTATCCGAGACAAAAAAATTTATAGTCCATCAAACATTTATACTAATTCAAGTTGATTGATATATGTCACTTAGAGCTGTTTAAAATTAACTTGACTAACTGAAATTGAGTACGCTTTAATCTATATGTACTCAACAATCGAAATTAAAACAACCCAAGTTATTATATTTGAGAAGCACTCAAGTAATCAATTGGGCACCTCTAATTAAACCACCTAGATTCCTCTTGAAGTTATCTATATATCAAGTAAGTTCAATGCGATCGTTCTTTTCTTTTCTTTACACAGTACAAATTTTCAAGAGTTGAAAGAATCAAGTGGACTCAAATAACCTCATAAGCTCATTTGTGCGCTACTATTCTATTGAGTCATTGCTTTAATAAAACCTTAAAAGCAGTATAATAATTATTTTATTAAAAAAGTATTTTTTTTAATAATAAAATATATAAAATATACTATATTTTTCTTTTTTTTATAAGACCCTTTTGTTAAAACCTTAAAACACGTCTATAGACCATTTTGACATGTCTATTTGCAAAAGCATAATATACATATTCACATGTTTTTTCTAAGAACATGATTGCATTTTCAATTAGAAAAAAATCCTGATTTTACACACTTTAGGCCTCAAAATTAAAGCAAACGTAAAGTTTACGAGAAAACCCTACAATATCATCTAATTTTATACAACTTACTTTCATTCAACAAATGGTCCACACGTATGTTAAGAGCGACTAAATCAACTTATTTTACACGCATCATGTAAAACAGAAAAGATAAATATAATGCATAGATGTCAGATGACAATTTAAAAAAGAGTGTGGGTTAAGACCAAAAATAAAAATATAAAAACAAACTAAAATGAAAAATACAGCAAACTCATAATAAGCGTTTATTCAGGCTACTGAAAAGAATATCACATTTAGCTGCATTGTAAGCTTGTTAAAGGTTCATGATTTGTTTCATAAAGTATGCACATGGAAGAAGATGATTCAGGAACATGCATAAAAGTAACGGAAGGTTTTAAGTGACGATTTGAAAGCGTATACAAACAACTTCTCAAATCGAGTTTTGGTTACTCTAAATCGAGCTACTTCACATTTTTACATGTCTATTCATGCCAAAAATCTTTCGACTTCTGTATCCACTGAGCTCGGTTCATTAACGTCTTCCTACGTAATACTCCGACCAAACTTCCAACTACATTAAAATTCTATATATAGATTTCTATATATAAACTCAAGGTGAAATAGAAAACTTTTGTTGTATGTGTGTCCGATATTCGCCATCACGGTGTGTTCGATGTTTGTCGTTGTGTTGCTTTGTCGATTAAACCTCGTGTAGCTACAAGGAAATAGAAAAACTAGTCCTAACTGAAACCCATCAAGCCAAAGAGCAACTCACATCACAAGTATTGTTCCTGGATCCTGGCCTTGTTCTCTTCCCACCACACTCTTGCGTGCATTTCACCAAATCTTTCCCGACTGCATGACGAACGGAATTGAATTAAGTGTCGAAATAGATTTTGAGTCAAATTAAGCAAATCTAAAGTCTTGATGCAATGAAAATTACCAAGGCTATGATCATGATGCCACAGAACTAATGCACTATATTCCACAAGACTAAGTTAACTGATGTGCTAGCCCGCAATTTGAGCCCTTATCCGGCCCATTTAGAAGGGTTTTGCAAGGGTCGGACTGAAAACCGACTCAATTATAATAAAAACAAAATGGGCGGTAAAAGGGCCTTTGTAAATAGCATAATTGATGGATAGTTTAATTATTATAAATGATGATGCTAATGGGGATTATTAAAGTATCTACAAGTTATTTATTATTAATTAATCAATCGGAAATATAATAATTTTTAGTAATAAAAATGGGCCGGGCCCATGTGAACCCAGCCCATTTATTCATTGAACACCCTTAAGAGAGGCTAATCCATCAGTTTTTCATACTAGTTCAAAAGTTCCATTGAGTTGATGGTCTTTACTCTCTGATAATGTAAGGCAAAGGTGCAAACACATAGAAGTTGATAAAATGCATTAAAATCAGTAAAAGCTCACCTGAATCTGACACGCCGAAGCTCGCGAGCTCCATTAGGCAATGCTCTGATAGTAATGTATACCCCAGGTTCATCCTGCTCAACCCATTCAGTGTCGACATCGCTGGCATTACTGGCAGAGAGTTCACCCGAGTGATCTACCTCTCTCGACAGGCTGCTCCTAGCAGAGGCATCAATTGATGATGTCTCGGTTTTTGAAGCACTAATGTTTGAAAGCTTAGGAGTTGAAGTAAGTCCACACGACTCATAGTATTGCCGAGCTGCATGCTGATCGATAGAATCTGATGAAGAATATGCTAACCCAGTTGGGCGATGGAAGTTTCGAGGTAAACGTTCCTTGCTCAAAGGTGGTGTGGCAGGACTGCCCTGAGCAGATCCAAGTTTTGAGTGCTACAAAAATGTCAAAACACTAACAGATATCAAAATCTATAATGCCAAAGCTTTAATATGTTATGGGGTCAAGTACAACAACCGAAACTAGTCAATGCCGTAAATCATTGTTGAACAATAGTTTTAGAGTATATACATATCTCAAAGGCCTTAACTATCAGCTTAAGCTTTTGAATGAATTAATTCCTTGACATGATATCTAAAGCCTATGTCACGGAAGGCCACAGGTTCGAGTCTCATCCACCCCTCATTTCGAAGCGGAATATTTCGCTTCGGGTATATCATCTGTGCTGCATCCACATTTCTAGCCTAAAGGCTTTCGTGTGAGGGGGCGTGTTAGAGTATATAACATATCTCGGGGCCTCAACCATTAGCTTAAGCTTTTGGTTGACTTGGTTCCTTGACAATTACAAGTATGTTTCCTATTGAATATTTCATCCTTTTGACCGGCTAATAAAATTCCGTCTTGGATAGGTACAAGTAATGAGGCTTCACTCTTACCTCATCTTCGGATCTAGAAGGGGTTCCTGATGGAACACCTTGTTGATTGAATTTCTGAACATTGTACAGTTCCATGACCTTGTCATAGTTCTCTGCCCACCATCGTTGCGCTTGCCATTTGTTAAAAAGCTCGCGGCTGAAACAACAAAAAATCAACTTGGCATGGAGATAGAATGGCAGTGATACCGAACAAGAAAACAATTAACAATACTTCATTGAGAAGCATAACATTCAATAGTCACCTGTCATGTCTAAGCTCACCATTTTTTTAAAAGCAGCAAGAAAAGAACATAAACAATAGGACACATACCAATCAACTACGCGCTGGACTTCTTACCATGATCGTGGGCTAAATATTTTGTTGACTTACATAGGGTGGATGGGTAGAAGATAACTACTATGAAACCTCGCTAACAAGTGCAATAATGCTAAATGTAGTACACCTATAACGTTTGTGGTCTTGTGGATAATATGACAATCTAGGAATCAAATGCAAGATCTCCGATCTTATTGAACAAGATTTTAGCGAGAAGCCAAAATTACTCGGGGAAATTCTCACAAGTGCATGTTTTATCGACAAGAGTCTTGAAAGAGCCCAAGACAACAATATACATAGAAGTACAATACATGAAAAATTCGCTAATCTAATCAACGCTCTAAAAATTACATTTATCCAAAGTCATGTATCAACCGGAAAGAAAAAAAAGAAGTTTTAGAGTAGTCAGCTAGTCCATAGTCGAAGCACAGTAAACTCTAGGCATCTTGAATACATTCCTCCAACGATCCGACCCTCCAAGAAGAACTCAAAAGAAGAAAATAAAACTGCATATAAAGAAGCTCCTAGAAGAGGTGCATATTGCCAAGTGACAAAGGAACCAAGAATAAAGGGTTTACAGGAAAAAGCAAAGAGTCCATAACACATAAAATGCAATAAGGCAAGAGAACACTTTAACAACATGTTAAAGACCACTTACTAGCTTAGACAAAAAGGCCCACAAATGCCCTGTTTTGTGGTTAAAATTAAGCATCATTTTCCACATCCCTACTCATAATTATTTCATAACCCACTGACTAGAGGTATTATTAACTGAGAGAATACAAAACATGATGAGACCATATATTCTCTAATCAATACACTAATACTAGTCACTAGTGAGAGTCTCATCCACTTGTTAAGAAACCAGAACGAAACAGGAATGAGCACCATGAAATCACACATAAGTCAAGCAAATAGGATTACAGGTGTTGAAAAATAACCCACATGTAATCCCACATCGAAGAATTGGAGAAATGTTGGCTAACATATATATATAATTGATGGGCTACTCCTCCTAATACCAATTGGTTTTAGCGTGGAACCTCTTCAGGTTTGTGTACAGCCAACTCTCTTCTTTACGTTGGTCTTGTGTACAAGCCTAAATTTATCAACACGACCATCAAACAACCACCAAATATTTCAACCATCGTTAACCTCAGGAATATAGCAATACGAAAACCCGAAAACTAAGCATCAACATCAATCATACCTCTCAAATGATACACCAAGATTCATCAACCTTTAATTAATATAGCCATAATCATTTTTCCTTTACTTATCCTCTAACATAGTTCCAAATTTGATTATAAAATCAAGCAATTCAATATTCCACAAAAGAAATGACATCTTAATAGTTGAAATTTGTATTTACATGATCCAAAACCTCAGAATTTCCGGTGACTTGTCTAACTACAAAGTAACAAGTCAAATCATGGATAACCCATAAACTTGTATATTAGAGAAAAGTACATTTTAGCGCATAGTATTAGCCAATAATGTTAAATTAGGCTGGATTTAACAAATATGCTGACATTCACAATAAGTCCAGTTCAATTTAACAAATAAACAGACAATACCAAATAGTGTAGCTAGCAACCATCAAATATCCAAACAAATGCAGATCAAAATCAAACAAAAAGCACAAACAAACAATCTAAAACCAAGAAAAGAACATACAAGTAGAAATTATACCTAAAGCGAATTCGCTTAAGATCATTACCACCTTGAGGCATGGAAACAAAAGTGATAAGAACACCAGGCTCCACTTGAGCAACCCATTCTTTAGGTTCATCTTCTTCCATGAACACCACAGACTCTGACCTCCCACTCAATGAAACCGGTGTCGTTTCGCCACTCGAAAACCCCATTCCTACTCCCTTAATCACAACCCTTCCATCTAATTCCTTTCCCCAAGCTTTAGCTGTTGAATCTGCCCTTTGATACCCACAATGGAATCTTCCAGAAGATCCAAACCCTCCATTTGATTCCTCATAACTCTTCCTATTATCATTCTTCCCTCCAGCACAAGGCTTACAATTCTTGTATGCTCCTGATGCCCTCAATGCCATCCCCTTAATCTGCCATTTATTACAAATTTACCAATCAAACTAATCAATAACCTTCCATTTACCAATTTAAATGGGTACTTTTCCATTTTTCTAATCCATACATTATAAAAATAGCAACTTACTTGAGTAGTAAGGGTTTTGATGGGTTGTTTTTTGCTGGGTGTAGCAACCACAGCATCATCATCTTCTTCCCTTTGCTGTTGAGTACTCAAAGATCCACCATTCAATTGCTTTGAACAAGCTATACAAGTCAACATCTGGGTGTTGTATCTAACCTCAAAACAATGCAGGAAAAAAACAAAAAAACAAAAAAAACCAAACTTTTTTTTTTCAAATTAATGGGTTTGTTTCAATTAAGGATTAGTCACATCACTACATCAATATTGTTAAGATTTAAACGGAAAGAAAAAGTAAGAAAGATTGCAACTTTCATTCAAAACTAACATTAATGACATGAATTTGACAGAATATGAATGGTATTATCATGATTATACAATAATAATAGTTTTAGATCGAAGAAAAATATGGGTTTTTTTGGGTTTGTTTGTTTGAAGAGAAAGATGATTAAGAGTAAAAATGGAGGGGATTGAGGAAGAGTGAGAGAAGAGAAATGCAGTGAATTAGTAGTGTCAAAGAAAGAAGAATTTGGTGTTGAGATATTGAGATTCCCCACACTTTAGAGTTTAGAGTTTTGGCACACTCTCTTAGTGAAATGTGGAGATTTGAGAGAAGTTGCTTAGACAACTTGGACTCACTTGGGTACCAACGTCTACTAATATCTTGGTCATTGTGGCACTATTATAAATTTATTATTTAATTAATTAATATTTTTATTAATCAAACTTCTAGTTATTTGTTGGTGAAATATTGAATTTTTTAAAGAAAATAATACATAAAATCATAACTGCCCGTTTAGTAGGCAGTAATAAACTGCGTTAATTGGAATGAAAATTAGTGTAATTTTGGTTGAAAAATCTTTTGGCTACCTTGATTGTTATGCTTGACAGTTTTCAATTATCTTATTTTTATTCATAAAATTCATTCCAATGCATTACCATTAGGAGAGGTGGTAATTTGTAAACAAAAAAATTTTTTGATTAAAATTCCATTACAATTGGAATGACGTGAAACTTTTGATGAAATTTTACGCTGTAAATCATTCTCATTATCACCATTTAGTACCACTAATCAAACGGGTAGTAAGAGTTGTATATAAGAAAAAAATCTTGTATTTTTTTAAAATGTAATAATCTTAATTATTTTAGCATTTGTTTTTTTTTTTTTTAAAAATTTAAATTTAATTATGTAAAATATTGATTGTTTTTAATTTGTACAATGGATTTTCTTAAAAATTTAAAATTATTGATAATAAATAAAAATTTATTACTCCCCCCGATCTTTTTGTTCTTATTTGAAATACGGGAAGAAACCAAGAATAGTACTAATGAAAGATAATATTTTATTAAAAGTCATTATTAATTGAATTAAATAATGATGCTTGAATCATACAAAAGAGTGAAATGTGTTAGTAAAAATGTAAATATATGATGGCCTTTTGGTTAAATACTCCATACACTAGGGGTGTTAGACAAATAAGGTTATTTATTATCATACACGATAACAAAAGGAAATGGAATAAAATCATACGACATACTCTCAAATGGCCGGAATCAACGACTACCATTTAGTATTGGCAAATCCAGCTAATTTTCGTGCCTTCAAGTGATGACACTTATAAAATTTTTTAAAAAATAAAACTTTAAAAAGTGGTGATTGAAATCAAACTTAAAACCAACATATACAGATGATTTGGCCCCAAAAATTTTTTAGCAAGAGAAATAAAATTAATATTTAAGAAGATGATATGAGAGGACAAAATGTTCATCAATAATTACCTGTATATTAAAAAAGAAAAAAGATTGTTTAAGTGATAATCAGTTAACAAATAAGTTATTTAAAGTTAAATCTATTAAACTTTTGACTAAAGTTAAATACTTCTATGTACTTCGTATAATCCAAATCACTTATAAGTTACAACTTACAATGTCTTCCGTTTTTGAAATTTTCACAATATTTGCTACATTACCTGTTTGACAAAAAATAATTATAAAATTTTCTATTTACCCCTACTTTATTCTCATTTAATATATATCATTAACTTTTTAGTTTTTACCTACCGCTTTATAGTATAGGATATTATAGACATTATGCATTTGACAATAACATTTCTTAATACTTATACCAAAAGACAATGTTGCAAGTAAATTAGGACGAAGGAAGTAAGTACTCCCTTCGTCCCATTTAATTTGCAGCATTTTCTATTTTAGTCCGTCCCACTTGATTTGCATTATTTCTATTTTTGGACTATAGCCCACCATTTTCTTTTAATCTCATCCATACATTTTTACTCTCATTTAATTTCAACCACACAATTCATTCTCTCTCTTCATTTATTACCATTATTTACTTTTTTCTTAAAAGTCAATAATTTTTTCTTTGATTCAAACTATATGGGACCGAGAAAGTAATAAATATAGTCCTAAGATAGTCATGAGTGTGACATGGAAGGGAAATGCATATGGTGTACGTGAAGCAAATTAATCCAAATAATAATCTGAATTGGCCCCACAGAAATACAAAAGTTTCCAGGAATCCATAAACCATAATAATGGTATTGCTGCTATGTCTATGGCTAAACTCCCAGTCCCAGATGATGATTGAACATACAAATTAATAGGAAAAAGCTATACAAAAGGAAAAGAAAAGGAAAAGGTCTAGACCTTGTTGTACATCCATTTTGGTCCCTTATATTGTGTGTTAAAATGATCAGGCCCATCTTGTATGAGATCGTCTCATTAGTAAAAAACATAAAAAAAAAATAATGATAACTAAAATCACACTTATACAGAAAGTGTCTTTTTAATAGTTTGGGCCTATCCAATTGACGTTGTCTCACGATTAGACGGCTTCAACAGAGTATTAGTGAAAATGATCGCTTGTAATTAGAGAAGTAGACTAATTATATAGATTCGTCTTATTATGAGGCGGTTTCATACAAGACGAGTTGTAATACTCCCTTTAAGTTTAAACCTTAATATATTATTATATAATTGTTATTATTAATTTCATGGCATGCATCATTTTTTGCCTCAATTTCTGGATTCTTGTTATTCTTCTCTTAACCTAATCCACCATTTTTGTTTGTGGTCCTTGAAAAGATTGATTTTTAAAATTAATACTCAATTTGAGTATTTGACTATTTCTACAATAATATTAGTGAGTATATCAGTATATGTATTCGTATGGATGACGTACGTATAAATATTCAAAATTAATCTTGAGTAATACTCCCTCCGGTCCAGTTTACTTGTCCCATTTGGCCAAATACGGATTTTAAGAAAGTAGTGGGGTCCATTTAAAAATATGGTACTCCCTCCGTTTCCAAATGTTCTTCTCATATTTTTTACACAGTTTTCAAAGTAAATTTCAAGCTTAAATATCTCTAAATACACATCATAAAAAATTATAAAAAATATATAATAAAAAAGTATACATTAAGACGAATCTAACGAGATCTCACATGAATTTATTTTATCATCTATATATGTCTTAAAAATCTTAATCAAATTTCTCTTTCCAAAGTAGAATATTCTAAATGAGAAAAACATTAGGAAACAGAGGGAGTAGTTGTGTATTTTAATTAATTAAATTAATTGTAAAGGTGGTAGTGGATTATTGAGAATTGAAAAAGTGGGGGTGTTTAGGTAAAAAAAGGATAGCCAAAAAAGAAAATGGGACAAGTAATGAGGAATTGCCAAAAAAGAAAATGGGACAAGTAATAAGGAATTGCCAAAATAGAAAATGAGACAAGTAAACTGGAACGGAGGGAGTATTAAATTGAAAAATTATGAATAATTACATGTTACTCAACTTATTTGATGGTTAACTATCATCCTTAATTTTATTTATTAAAAAAAAACTATCATCCTTTTTAATTTTGTTTACCATGAATATGGTTTTTTTTGTTGATCAAGTAACTTTATACAGATTATAGGTAGTTTATTCTTATCATGTTAGCTTGTATATACTTTCTCCGTTCTGATTTACTTGCTATCATTGCATGGGTACAAAGATTAAGAAGTTACTGTGCAATGATGAGTAATAGGTGGAAAGCTGCTTTTTTGAAATTTTTTATATTATTTGTTGAAAAATGAAAAAGAAAAATAGGAGTAATAAGATATAGAGTATGATAAAAATAGGAGTAGATATAACTTTAAATGATAGGTTTTTTACTAAAAAGGAAATATAGCAAGTAATATGAAATTTCCCAATTAAATGGAAAATATAGCAGCAAGTATTATGGAACGGAGGAAGTATACTACTGTACTAAATTAACATTATTAGCCCAATGTTGTACATGGCAACAAGTTAATTATTTGAGTTTGTTACTTTCGTTGTTCTATTATACATGTTACATTTCACTTTTTATGCAATTCAATAAATTATTTTATTGAATTATTATGCATAAATAAAAATTATAAACAAAATTAACATCATAAAAATATGAAATTAGACAATTCAAGCAAAATTATAGTTAACAACAATATCAATAATATAACAAGTATTCCCGAACAGAACAAGTATAAAGTAAGCATTTAGATGTTGAGTTGTGACAACTCACAAAAAATATATAAGAAAAAATGGAAATGATCGGATCCATGGATGGATTGTTTTATTGGATGGTCCCAATTGGGTTGGATCATCTCTATTCTTTTAAAGCTAGAAGTATTAGCTAGGGAAAGAGCAAGTTGTATTTCTAGGCTATGTCAGCTTTTGATGAGGAGTTTGCCATGTGCTTTTACTTTTTCATTTGGATGAAGCTTTATTTACTATACATGTCTAATTATATATAATAATTTTTTATTAGGATGATTTATCACACATTATTATTATATCTAATATATTTCGTTTATAGTCAAATTATGATTAGGGTTTGGGGAGGAAAGATAGACGACAGCTCATACCTATATAGGAGAGTGCGGTCAGAGAGTTCCTCGGCTCTAAAGGGTCTTCAAAGGGATGGTTTATCGCACATCGACGAATTAAAGATGATGTGCACACTTTATAAGTTGTTGAAGTCGTTCCTTTGATTGTCGTATTATATGGTTTTGGATGGTATCACATTGACTTAAAGAGTGCGTGCACCTCGTATTTTTCGATTTTATGCTGACATCCACAATAAGTTCAGCTTAATTTAACATTTTTGTCTCTTTAAGTCAAATTTATATATAAAAACTTTTTGAATCCTACTATAAAAAAATAGAAAAGACGACGGAGAGAGTATTGAATTAAAGTCTCCAACAATGGGATTATGTGGCCATTGGATTATTTTAGTATATGTTTGACTTTCACTAATTATTTTTCGTCTATTATTAATTTGTTCTTTTGAATTTATCTCCTTTAATTATTTTATATTAGTGTTTTTATTCATTTTAAAACATATGAAGGGAGTTCTATTTTTGGTATAGCAATTCGAGCCACAAATTTGCTACATCATATAAAAAATTGTAGTATTTATTTTGAATTCTGTGCTATAAAAAACTTAAATGGATAATGGAAATCATTTTGAAAAATAAATTAAATTACATATCATTAATATAAAAGTTGCACATACTATTATTGGTTAAACAATATTCGATAGAAATTGCACCAAAACTCATTAATTCTTAATATGATAAATAAAATTAAAATCGCATGTTTTAGATATCGGATATCCAATTCAACTGCATGATTTGCATCGAATATCCGATTATGCTCACCCCTACCTCTTCCCCTGAGGCTGCAATATATTATTATATAATAAATTTGTAGAATGTTACAATTTTAGGGACACTATTTGAAAAGAGAATTTGATGGAGCTACTACATGATTGAGAATGTAGAACTAAAAACAATAAAAAGAAGCCCCGCCAAAATGATCCAAAACGAACTAAGTAGTAAGTACTTTACTCCATAAAGATGAAAAGAACAAAAAAGAAAAAGAATGTAAGAAACAAAAGAGTTGCACGATGTTAAAATGATTACCTCCTCCCTCTAGAACCTGGATTTCGCTCTAAAGTGTGCTTGTACTTGCTCTATAACTTCTTCAGATGTTAAACCAGCCCCGATGATCCAATATTCACCCGACTTTATAATTAAATCCAATTTGAAAATGAATTTACAATTGACAATTATATTAAACTAATGTGGACCCTACATACGATTTTAAACAGATCCGAAATACCTGATCTGAAATCAACTCGATGACCTGAATGAACACCAACATAACATCACAAATTCTTACTTGAGACCGTCCTTTGTAAAGATGGCTCTCAAAAGCCCAGTCATATTCTACAATGTATATTGTTACAACTTTAAATATAAATTTGGGCTGGAATTTTAAGAGTCGTCTTTACAAAAGACGGTCTCTCAAAAAAGCACCTAATATAACATATCCTTGGATTAAGTTTTCAATTGAATTTTCTTGGTTAGCGATGAATAATTTCATAATTATGTTTAACAAATTCAATATTTATCACAAATTTGAAAAAGGATTTTATATTATGTTTTAACAAAATTCATCCAAAATTATATTAACTTTAAGCTTTTATATCAAAACAAAAAAGATGTTATTGAAATATCATACATTAATAATTAATATGAAAATTAACACTAATTTACATTAAAGGTTGAATGAGAGTTACTTTTAAATGCTTTTATTAAAAATTTGAGCCCATATAAAAAGAAACTATTATTTTCTTTTTCTTTACCTTACAAAATACTCATGTTACTATATATTAGCTTCTTTTTACCATGAAACATGGTAAAGTTAGAGAATAAAGAGTTGGGCATCTATTAAGGATTATATTTAATCTACTTTCTATCTTCTTTTAGTTTTGCCTTAACAAGTAAAAGTTTGCATTATTAATTTGAATAAAAGTGTAGATTAGAAAAAAAAATTAATTTCATTGAAAGAATACGTGGACGAAATTTAAGGGAAAAAAAATATTTGTAGATTAAATTAGATGAAAAGAAAAGGAAAAATTACCCAGAATAATACGACATTTCACCTATTTTCCAAGAATAATACGAACTTTCAATTAACCACCAATAATACGAACTTTGACATGTATTTTCCAATGGTATACCTTACCTGTTTACAACCGGTTCTACAGGTCAAATTATGACCGTTGCTTCTCACAACATGTTGAGGAAGACCAAAAAAGGCTGTGCAGACATGTTCCTCAACATGTTGTGAGAAGCAACGGTCATAATTTGACCTGTAGAACCGGTTGTAAACAGGTAAAGTATACCACTGGAAAATACATGTCAAAGTTCGTATTATTGGTGGTTAATTGAAAGTTCGTATTATTCGTGGGAAATAGGTGAAAGGTCGTATTATTCTGGGTAAATTTTCCAAAAGAAAAAACAAGATCATAACCAAAAACTTAAATGTTACAACACTAAAAGGCAGTTCAAAAAAAGTGTAACAAATTTAAAGGGTTTAAAAGACTTATCAGAGTAACTTTAATTTTGCTACACAATACACAAAAAGTATTGATTTAGATTTTTCCTCAATTTATGAAAATAAAAGGAACATGTTATTTAAAATGACGAATTTTCAAATAAGGGGGCCTCACGGTGAGACCATCTCTATTGAGTTGGCCCGATGTAAATTGGTAACGAAGTGATAATTTATAACCTTAAAATGATCACTTATAGTATTAAAATGTCTAATCATAACTTTAACGTAGAGTCTTAAAGTGATCAAGTTCAAGTAATTATTTTTAAAGTGATCACTTACAACCTTAACGTGATCGATTAGAAAAAGGAGAAATTGTAAAAAATAAATCAATTTTACTTGATCCACTGAAAATAAACTCAAAATTGTTTTTTTTTTTTAAATAAATCCACTTATATAATTGTTGAAATAACCCAACTGTTGTGCTTACAAAAAAGCTTTGAAGATGGTTATAAACAATAAGTTGATTTATTCTTAGCATATATAGTTCATACCTACTTAGGCTTATTCAAACTTCATTATTAGCTTTTTCATAATCTTAATATAAAGTTCTCAGCTTTAACTTGTTCTTGTCTAGTTAATTAGTTGTTGTGTCGGATAAATCTATTAATCTATTATCTATTATCTATTAATCTATTAATCTATTAACATATAAAAAACGCGTAACTAATACCCTTGGCTTACTGTTCATCATTGTCTCACGGGATGAACAGTGATGAACAGTAATACCTTGCTTAACCTCGCTGATAATCCCGCCTCCCCTATTACTCTACTTCCTACTCCTACTGCCTACTTTCTTTTTCATCTCTATCTCTTCTCCAACTCTATCTACATTTATTCTCTATCTCTATCTATCTGCATCTATATCTCTTCTTCTATCTCTTATCTCTATCTTTTCTACATTTTCCTGCGGTTTGGGGTTTCTGATTTGTCGTCTCTATGAATTCTTCAGCAGTGCTTCACCTTCTTCCAGGTTAGTTCTTCAATCTTTCCAAATTCATGTTAATTTCAGTCCGTAATTGCTTATTTTGTTCGTTTTAATAGTTTTTGTTGATTTTTGCTTTGATTTGATTTGATTTTGTCAGTACAAATGGAGTTTGGATTTGATATTACACCGTAAATTTTGCTTATTTTGTTCGTTTTAATAGTTTTTGTTGATTTTTGCTTTGATTTGATTTGATTTTGTCAGTACAAATGGAGTTTGGATTTGATATTACACCGTAATTTGTATGAATTGCGTTTTTTTACAATTTGAATTTCAGTTTTTGTTGCTGTTATGGATTTTGGTTTGCTCGATTTGCACTGTTATTGATTTTCTGAGCAGATTATCCTCTTCGACGATCGTGTTTTTAGTTTAGAATTTAAAAACCTTGCCAGTTGCCAATTGTAATTAATTTCGGAAATTTATTTTTTGACACAAAGATTGAAACCCAATGTCCTTATTATGTTCCTATATAGTTATTGACTGAAAGGAGCAACAATTGGTTCTAAGAAACTTTGAATTGAAATGCTCTACAAATTCAGAAGTCTTCTACATTTGAGATCTGTGAGTTTTTGTCGCGCAAGTATTGGGTAAGTTTTGTTTAGCTTTCTTCAATTTCAGGGTTTTTGATTGTGTTTAGTAATTTGATTGGTTTTGGAATGAATTGAGCTGAAATGGTGGATAATTTCGTTTGGTAATTTTGGCTTTGATTGCATAGTTTGCTGGTATGGCTATTGTGTTACCAATTTATGTATGAATTTTAATATGTAAATTTATGAGATTGTTTTTGTTGCTTGATTCTGGGTTTACTTAGGGTTAGATTCATCAATCATGACATTGGTGCCCGTGGCTTTAATTGATGGTAATGTTTGCTTAAAGATCGGAGATTTTCAGTCGATGATAGTATAAGGCTTTTTTTAGTAGAAACATCAAATTACAAACATGTACTCCTATTAGCTGACCCAATTTTTTGGGATTAAGGCGCACTGTTCTTGTGTCGACAAACATATACTAATTGATTACAAGACACATGAATAGTGAAAAAGCTAAAAGGAGTTTACAATTCACATGTCTTGATTTCGGTTTGCTTACCAATTTGCTAATAGGTGTTCATTTCTTCAACCCAATGACTGAAATTTTGCTCCAAGTGGTCGATTAAAGGTGATTGTCACCACACTACTATTTTGTGTATAGACCCTGGATTTTGGTTTTTGATATCAGTCTCACTAGAAACAATAACCCAGTTATTTGACGGGAAGAATTTCTTCAAGAACCCGTATGGAGTTGGAATGTCAGAGGATGCATATGCTTGTTGAAATGCAGGTTCAGCTTGAGAAGATTAAGCGTGCTAAGAGATCCGACTCTAATGGTTAGTTTCTTCTTTCTATTTTCAATTTTACTGGTATTTTTGTTTGTTTCTCTTGTTCATGAATTGTTAATTACTTAATTTTGCTCCATAGTGATGTTTTTTTTACTAAACTAATGGATTGCTGATGAGGTAAAAATGTGTTTGATTGCTTTAAAGAATTGTGGACGGTATGTTTTTGGTGTCTTTGAATGATTGTTTTGTAGTTTTTGATTTGAATGGTTTGAGGTGATCAGCTTTACTATTGATTTGTTAATTGTCAAGTCTTGTTTTTGTTGAAATATATTGGTATTAGAAATATGTAGAGAGTACTTCTTGCTCATTTAAATCCACGATTTAAATTAGCTATGCTATAATATAGGTGAAGTAGCAATTTGAAGTTTGCTACCATACTATCTCTCGATTATCACTAATAAGGTAAGGTTGCATATATTCGACCTCCTTTTAATGGTGCTTAGTGGGAGACTAGGAGTCGTATAATAACATTGTGTTAATGAAATGCATAAAATGTATGTACATTGTAATTTACACAATTGAAGTTTTAGTGGCATGACTTGTATTTGATTGAATAAACTACAGTGTGGAATGAAGTTGTAATGCCTTGTGCGTTTCTGCAAGTTGTTAGAAATAAATTTACGTGGCATGATATGGTACGAACAATGCTATGTTTTATGTTTGGCTTTGACTTGTTATTAGAGATATTTAGGGCATAATGGATGCTGCTTTGTGAGAATATTATGGGGATATATATATGTGTTAAGAGTATTAAGACTCTTGTAAGTGGTGTAATTCAGTATCAATAAAATCATATTCATTCATTCCCCTTCTGTTAAAGGTGATTAATTTTGTGTCTAAAGGTTTAGTCGAGTTACAGCTGATGTGGTTGTTTTCTAGAGTTGACAAAGTTGATGAGGGTTCTTTTATTTATTTTTGGTACATTAAAGTTAAAATGTCATCGACACAAATTATCTATGCCTTTTCTGTTCAATTTCAGGGTTTTTGATTGTGTTTAGTAATTTGATTGGTTTTGGAATGAATTGAGCTGAAATGGTGGATAATTTCGTTTGGTAATTTTGGCTTTGATTGCATAGTTTGCTGGTATGGCTTTTGTGTTACCAATTTATGTATGAATTTTAATATGTAAATTTATGAGATTGTTTTTGTTGCTTGGTTCTGGGTTTACTTAGGGTTAGATTCATCAATCATGACATTGGTGCCCGTGGCTTTAATTGATGGTAATGTTTGCTTAAAGATCGGAGATTTTCAGTCGATGATAGTATAAGGCTTTTTTTAGTAGAAACATCAAATTACAAACATGTACTCCTATTAGCTGACCCAATTTTTTGGGATTAAGGCGCACTGTTCTTGTGTCGACAAACATATACTAATTGATTACAAGACACATGAATAGTGAAAAAGCTAAAAGGAGTTTACAATTCACATGTCTTGATTTCAGTTTGCTTACCAATTTGCTAATAGGTGTTCATTTCTTCAACCCAATGACTGAAATTTTGCTCCAAGTGGTCGATTAAAGGTGATTGTCACCACACTACTATTTTGTGTATAGACCCTGGATTTTGGTTTTTGATATCAGTCTCACTAGAAACAATAACCCAGTTATTTGACGGGAAGAATTTCTTAAAGAACCCATCAAAAAGAAAGGATTTGAATAGTTTATATGTGATTGTTACTGAATATGAACAAGTAGGTGTTCATTTCTTCAACCCAATGACTGAAATTTTGCTCCAAGTGGTCGATTAAAGGTGATTGTCACCACACTACTATTTTGTGTATAGACCCTAGATTTTGGTTTTTGATATCAGTCTCACTAGAAACAATAACCCAGTTATTTGACGGGAAGAATTTCTTAAAGAACCCATCAAAAAGAAAGGATTTGAATAGTTTATATGTGATTGTTACTGAATTCTATGAACAAGTGACTCTTTAGTTAGAAAATTATGATGATTTTGAAAGATTGTTTGAAAAATAGGATTTTTAGATGGTTGAAGATAAACAAATTACGTGACCGTAAGAATTTCTTCAAGAATCCATCGAAAAGATAGTATATGAGTGACTCTTCAATTAGAAAAGTATGAAGATTTTGAAAGATTACTTGAAAAGACCATCAAAAGATAGTACTTAAAAGAGTTTTCACTTTTCAGCATTTTTATGCGTTAATGATCAATTGTTTATTGTCGATATTTTCTCTCATTAGTTAATAGTTTATGTAATTGGTCTGAATTCTATGATGAAGACACTCTTTAGATAGAAAATTGAGAAGATGTTAAAGTTTCAGTTATGGTTGAATATAGATGTGTACAAGGTGCCGAGTCATTCTGGGTTAGGGCAACTTCTTAATAGGCCGGCCCATGCCGTCTCCCTCGCCCCATCTGTTTCAATTACTTTTTATTTAATCATAATTAGGTCTCATTCACTGCTAAAAAATGTTTTGTTCTACTCATGTCATAAGTGCGACTGGGACGCAAACCTCATAGAGTAGCTTTAGATTGAAAAACATGAATTAGTATAAAAGCTTGTAATTCTGTTTATAGTAAGAAAAAGTGTTATCATTCTTCCTCTGGCTACTGATATTCATTGAAGTTTTTTGTTTTTTTTGGGGTTTCTAAATTGCTAAATGAGGTTAGTGCACCCTAACCGTAAGTGAAGCAAGGTCTCTTATGCTTGTGACAGCGTTGAACCCAGTGTGTTTTTATTAATCCCTTCAATCGTGATTGTTATTTATGTACAAATATGCTTTGCTGACCAGTTGTGTTCATCTTTCAGAAAAAATTGGCTACGACAACGCTGCTGCAGTTGCCAAGCAAGCACACAAAGATTGAAACCCAATGTCCTTATTATGTTCCTATATAGTTATTGACTGAAAGGAGCAACAATTGGTTCTAAGAAACTTTGAATTGAAATGCTCTACAAATTCAGAAGTCTTCTACATTTGAGATCTGTGAGTTTTTGTCGCGCAAGTATTGGGTAAGTTTTGTTTAGCTTTCTTCAATTTCAGGGTTTTTGATTGTGTTTAGTAATTTGATTGGTTTTGGAATGAATTGAGCTGAAATGGTGGATAATTTCGTTTGGTAATTTTGGCTTTGATTGCATAGTTTGCTGGTATGGCTTTTGTGTTACCAATTTATGTATGAATTTTAATATGTAAATTTATGAGATTGTTTTTGTTGCTTGATTCTGGGTTTACTTAGGGTTAGATTCATCAATCATGACATTGGTGCCCGTGGCTTTAATTGATGGTAATGTTTGCTTAAAGATCGGAGATTTTCAGTCGATGATAGTATAAGGCTTTTTTTAGTAGAAACATCAAATTACAAACATGTACTCCTATTAGCTGACCCAATTTTTTGGGATTAAGGCGCACTGTTCTTGTGTCGACAAACATATACTAATTGATTACAAGACACATGAATAGTGAAAAAGCTAAAAGGAGTTTACAATTCACATGTCTTGATTTCGGTTTGCTTACCAATTTGCTAATAGGTGTTCATTTCTTCAACCCAATGACTGAAATTTTGCTCTAAGTGGTCGATTAAAGGTGATTGTCACCACACTACTATTTTGTGTATAGACCCTGGATTTTGGTTTTTGATATCAGTCTCACTAGAAACAATAACCCAGTTATTTGACGGGAAGAATTTCTTAAAGAACCCATCAAAAAGAAAGGATTTGAATAGTTTATATGTGATTGTTACTGAATTCTATGAACAAGTAGGTGTTCATTTCTTCAACCCAATGACTGAAATTTTGCTCCAAGTGGTCGATTAAAGGTGATTGTCACCACACTACTATTTTGTGTATAGACCCTGGATTTTGGTTTTTGATATCAGTCTCACTAGAAACAATAACCCAGTTATTTGACGGGAAGAATTTCTTAAAGAACCCATCAAAAAGAAAGGATTTGAATAGTTTATATGTGATTGTTACTGAATTCTATGAACAAGTGACTCTTTAGTTAGAAAATTATGATGATTTTGAAAGATTGTTTGAAAAATAGGATTTTTAGATGGTTGAAGATAAACAAATTACGTGACCGTAAGAATTTCTTCAAGAATCCATCGAAAAGATAGTATATGAGTGACTCTTCAATTAGAAAAGTATGAAGATTTTGAAAGATTACTTGAAAATTTGGATTTTTAGATGGTTGAATATTACCCAATTATTTGAGAGGGAGATTTTCTGGAAAAGACCATCAACAGATAGTACTTAAAAGAGTTTTCACTTTTCAGCATTTTTATGCGTTAATGATCAATTGTTTAATGTTGATATTTTCTCTCATTAGTTAATAGTTTATGTAATTGGTCTGAATTCTATGATGAAGACACTCTTTAGATAGAAAATTGAGAAGATGTTAAAGTTTCAGTTATGGTTGAATATAGATGTGTACAAGGTGCCGAGTCATCCTGAGTTAGGGCAACTTCTTAATAGGCCGGCCCATGCCGTCTCCCTCGCCCCATCTGTTTCAATTATTTTTTATTTAATCATAATTAGGTCTCATTCACTGCTAAAAAATGTTTTGTTCTAATCATGTCATAAGTGCGACTGGGACGCAAACCTCATAGAGTAGCTTTAGATTGAAAAACATGAATTAGTATAAAAGCTTGTAATTCTGTTTATAGTAAGAAAAAGTGTTATCATTCTTCCTCTGGCTACTGATATTCATTGAAGTTTTTTGTTTTTTTTGGGGTTTCTAAATTGCTAAATGAGGTTAGTGCACCCTAACCGTAAGTGAAGCAAGGTCTCTTATGCTTGTGACAGCGTTGAACCCAGTGTGTTTTTATTAATCCCTTCAATCGTGATTGTTATTTATGTACAAATATGCTTTGCTGACCAGTTGTGTTCATCTTTCAGAAAAAATTGGCTACGACAACGCTGCTGCAGTTGCCAAGCAAGCACACAAAGAGGGAACAACATTGAAGGTGAATTCATTTTTCTAGACTTCCTCTTTGGTTCTCCTTTTTGTCATTGACTATGTTTCATATTTATGGTGAGTTATGATTTTTCTATTAATTGAAACCCAATGTCCTTATTATGTTCCTATATAGTTATTGACTGAAAGGAGCAACAATTGGTTCTAAGAAACTTTGCATTGAAATGCTCTACAAATTCAGAAGTCTTCTACATTTGAGATCATATCTTATATTTAGTAGATTTTGATACCAGTCTAGCTTTACATTACGGGGTTGTCTACCATTTGATAATTAATGTTTGTTTTGAAGATCTAATGAGGAAATACAGGGAAATTTTGCTGCCAATCATTTTTGTAAAAATCAAATTTTGTGCTTCTTCATGTCACATTCTCAAGATAGAGTGGTTTTTATAATTTGGTTGTTATTGGAAATTTGAAGATTTGTGGTGTATTGATTCATTTAATTGTACTTGTAGACTTCGTTGGGAACTTGGGTGTGTAAATTTGAGCACTAGACTTAATTGGCTGAATCAAAAGGTAGCAGTCTTGAGCAGTAGACGGTGGTAAATTTTGCCAAAAAATTATTGTTGATTTTTTACGTTATTTTATCTTCTTGTTTGATCTTGAGTTTGTGCTTTGAGCTTGTTATTCAAAAATTTGCGATCCTGATTTGGATTTTTGGTTGCTTGATTTTTATTAATTTTATATGCTCTTTTTTTTCCAGGCAGTTTTCTTCTGGTTTGTCTAACTTTTTCTTTTTGATGATCTTTTTTCGTTGGATTTGGGATTACTTCTATTTTTTGCTTGTGCCGAAGTAGTTTTGCCGTGTTTTTGGATTTGAATTAATTTTAAGCTTTCTTTATATTTGAGATTAGTTGTTTTGGTATTTTTATTTTGTTTGGTATTTTTAGTTTACCTTAGTTTCAGTTGCCAAATCTTGGTTTGAATTTTAGATTGGGATTGAATTATGTTTCCGCTTTGACATAAATGTCGTATTTGATATCTTTGTGGCAAGGTTTAGTTTTTAGAGTAAAGGGTATACTAATATCTAATTATGTTTCCGTGGGTCTAGCAATCCCATGTCGAGTTTATCTTTTTGCTAACTTTTACTGATTTTAGGAATTTTTTATCATATTTTCGGTGCGTGCGGGCAAATCCATTAGTACAAATGAGTAGGTATTGTAGGCTTACATTACATTCGGGTGAGTTTCTTTTACTATAATATATTTTCTAGCATGAGACTATGTACTTCCAACTTCCAAGCAAGATTGCGACTTACTTTTTGTGTTTACTAATATATTTCAACAACAACAACGTCAGAGCGTTAATGATTTTTGGTTTAGGATCATGGTATGTGACCAAGTTTTACTGAACTGGTTTTTATTAACCTACTGCTCACCCTCCTCTATGCGGTCTTGGGACCTACAATAAGCAATAAGCACTCCTAGGTGGAGCTGTAACCAAGATACGTCATTGATTATAAACATTTCTGTTTGTGATGCCTATATTTAGTAATTAAGATGACAACTATTCAATTGACTGGTTTGCCTGTTAAGCTCTTGGTTTCCCTATTGAGAATTGACCTTAGCTAAGATAATTTTTTAGAAGGATGTTCACCAAGTGAGCTCTGTGTTTCACAGCAACTGTTTTTGAATGGAATCTGGATTAGAATTGGCGTATGGAATTATTAATTATTTTATCTACTGAAAGATAGGTTTGAGTTGAACATGTAAAATGCCAAAATTTGAGTTTTTCAAGTCTTGATTAAACAGTCATGCAATCCTTTGTTTGCCTGTGACTTTAATCTGCTTTTTTCCGTTAAAGCTAATATAGGGTTTTGCAGTTGTGGACAAGTTCAGACTTGTTCATTTCTGGATGTGGCGGCTCCAAATGGTTTATTTGGACTTGGGATGGATAACATATCAGTACCCAGCATATTATCTAGGGAGGGCTTTATAGTAGATTCCTTCTCCATGTGCTTTAGGCTTGATGGAGTAGGAAGGATTAACTTTGGTGATAAAGGTGGCCCTGATCAGACACAAACTCCATTCAATGTGAATCCATTACGGTAAGGGGTAATTTCCCATATACTTGAAGCTGATCTTGTGAATATTAATTTATCATGGTAAATTGTTCCTTGTCTGTTGTCACTGACTTAACCCATGATTATATGTAATCTTTTTATTTTCCTTTTGTCAGCCCGAGCTATAACATAAATGTAACACAAATTCGAGTGAGAACTGCACTCAATGATGTGGATTTTACTGCCCTTTTTGATTCTGGGACATCATTTACTAATCTTGTTGACCCTGCTTATACGAAACTTGCGGTAAATGTATATTAAATTTGTGAACTTAATATATATTAAGGGTGTAACCAATTCATGATTTATATTTCAACCCAGGTGGGAAGCTTAATTTTACTAATAACCTTGCTTGAAAATAAGTGAACTTAATGATTCACTTATCTTCTCTACTAATAACAATTTCCTTTCTTCTGCATGCAGAGTGAACTTGTATATTATCTTGCTGTGGTCAGGAATAAAGAACTCAGTATTATCGGACGTAAGACAGCTGTTTCAGCTCTTGGTTTTGACTTCCTTTTGATAGCTTTTAGGATTAATACATATGACTATAGCTTTCCAATTGTATATTAAATTTGTTGATGTAAATGTGATTTTAGTTAGACCAACAACATTGTAAATTTGTAAATATACATCATGAAATTATTTCTTCAAATAAATTTAATACAATTTCAATTTCACTTAACTAAACTATAAAATTAATACAATTCAACATAGGTACGGTTAATTAATCAGTTTAAACCTAAAATAATTCTACTTTTTAAATAGATTTCTTAGGGGTTTGCGTGATATGTTTAAGGTACTTTATACAAATTATATGTAATCATGAAATTTTTATTTACAATTGAATTATTTGGTTTATCGAACAACCTTGTATCCTTTGCACCTTTGTAACAAATAAACAGTCTAATATATTTTCATTCGTGTTATTAGTACAAAATCCGTTAATGTAGCTTGCGGGATCGTAATTTTCATTCATATTATTAAATGTATAAAATAGGAGTACAAAATTCGATTGTGTAGCTTAGGCAATATTGTTGATAGAAATGTATAAAATGGGATTACAAAACTCGATAGTGTAGCTTGGGGGACCGCGTGCGTAGCACGCGGCCCCACACTAGTATACACAAAAGTTTGTGAGGACCTATATTTTTTTATATTATAAGGTCTTAACGAGTTCATCATCATCTTATTCAGTGTATCCCGCTCATAGAAAAATATAGATAGGGTCTAGGGAGGGAAGGACGGCTGCAACTCATACCCATAAAAGAGAGCGCGACTAAAAGAGTCTCCCGGCTCGAGAAAGATAAAGAGAAGTATCTGCACGGAAAAGATAAATTATATGCATATAAATTAAATAAGTAAGTAAAAACAATTAAAAAATAAAATTGAAAACAATAATACTAATAATAAAAATAGAACCGAGAAAAGCAAGAGGAAAAGAACACCAATAAGTAATCTAAGAGGAAATCAGTAGTCTAAAATATAGATAGACGCCTTAACGAGTTATCAAAACTAAATCACAAATTCTTAAATGAGACAGTTTCAAGATGAGATCATTTTTATTGGACTGATCCATGTACATTTATGTGTTAAAGTGATCACTTATAACCTTAAAATGATCACTAACTATTTTAAAGTATTTAATTTTTATAGTTTTAAAGTGATCACGTATAATTTTAAGTGATCATATTCAATCGTAAAGTGATCACTTAAAAAAAATGCTATATTAGTTCGTCTCATGGTAAGCAAGGACGGGCATAATCTTGGACCATAAGGGTGAACTTTGCGGTTCATGTAATTAGAAATGAGGCCATTGTACTATACATTAAAAGTAAAAAAACTTATATATATATATATATATATATATATATATATATATATATGTATATATATATATATATATATATATATATATATATATATATATATATATATATATATATATATATATATATATATATATATATATATATATATATATATATATATATATATATATATATATATATATATATATATATATATATATATATATATATATATTTCGTTATAAGAATTTGAATGTTGGAAATTTTCATATATTTATTCAGTCAATTAGTATAAAGTGTTAGAATATTGTTGCTAGTCGAAAATGTTTAAATAATTTATATGAATGGTCAAACATTGTATAATATATTTAGAAAGATTTAGGAAAAAAAATTATTTCGGACCCAAATCAAGATCCTAGACTCATAAGGTCCTAAGCGTCTGGGTCCAGGTCCAAAATTTTCAAACCTAATAGATCTGGGTTCGGATCTAAATCCATTAAAAAAATAGGTTCTGGATCTGGGTCTAGCTAGACTTAACACAGATCCAAATATACCCATTCCTAATGGTAAGACGGTTTTATACAAGAAGATCATAAACTAAATTAGAAGTGATGAAAAATAACATAAACTATTCAATATTTAATTTGAGGCCTATTAGTTTGTAGCCTAATGGATTCCAGTTTTTTAATGCTCCTAATCAACGCTGGATTTCATTTTAATTATTTAATCAGGGAAGATAATTGTGCAATTAAATGGGGAAGATGATTAGCAACGAATATTTTGTAGAAAAAAATTAAGGAACCCAACCATATAAATTAAACCAAAAAAAAAATTGAAATTTTATCTGGTAACAGGTAAGTGAACAATGTTCCTGGGATAATTATCGGAGGTAATTAAAAGTTGGGAAATTTCCGGAAAATTGATAAGTTGGATTAGAGGTATTAATGCTCAATATCGGGTTAGTTTCAAATAGGAGTCATTCAGTTTAGTTGGATTTCAAATCGGCTAATTTTAAGTTGCATGCCGCAACGGGTCATACTCCGGTCAAATCAAAGATTAGTTATGAGTTGATTTAAGCTCAAGTTGTCATTGGTCAATAATTAATTCGGTTTTTCAGGTCACAAATCAAGTTCAAAATGTATTTTTCAAATAAGAGTCGGTTACGAACTTCTACCGATTAGGTGATCAATATCGCATTGAGTTGATAGTCGATTTTTTAATTGATGTATGCTTATTTAGTTACGAAAGACAATTACCAACTGTTTTATCGGATGCGTCAGATCAATTTATTTTGATCGTTACAATTGAAGACATTGACATAATTGTTTATCATTAATACTTACTTTTCAAATTGATTTTATAACAATGTTGGGTTTCAAATTAAAAACAAAAAACAACAAAGTATGGCTAAAAATGAAAAATTGTTAAAAAAATCTAATAATTTATCAAAAATTACTGGCAATGTTAGCGATTTTCAATTGAAAAACATAATGATTGTTGCTTCTATATTTATAATTCACTTTTATTAAAAGTATTTGCAAAATATTGTTTTTTTTAAAAAAAAAAAACTATTTTGTTTAAATTGTATATTGTACTAGTTGAACAAGTTAAATTAGTAGCACATTGCCACCCAAATAAATAAAGCATATAATGGGCAGATTCTTTGTATTTTCTTTTCATCAAATTAAAGTACAATATTGTATGTGTGAATTAACCTTTTGAATATTCATTTCTTACATATTTTACCTTTGTAATAAAACTATAACCAAAGCAATATAATATTCCTAATATTAGAAACACTATATATACTAATTAAAATTTATGACTTAACATTCATTCCACCTACAAAATTCTTAGTTGTTCATTATTTATTTTCAAATAAAGGTTTTAAACAAATACAAATATAAATAAACTTCAAAGAGATTTCGATCCCTACACATTAATTTGAAGACGATATATAGGTTTGCTACTCATCATTTTAATATTATCTCATCTTTTTCTATTTTTCTTTTTGCTAACTAATTAATTTAAGCTTATTATACTAATATTTTGAGGCTTACTTTATTGTTTTGCTTGCATGGTTGTATACTTGTATAATTGCTTTAATTAGTTTTTTTTTTATTTATCTTACAAAATTTGTGCCTTTGTGCCAAAGGGCAATTTAACTAATTAATATAAGCTTATACTACTCTAGTCGTAAAATGTTTTTTCTTTCACCCTTATAGTAAGTAAGTAACCATCTAAAGAAAGACTCTTTCACGCTTTGATTCCCTTTTGCTTGTAAGGATTCTCTTACCTTAGCCTTAATCAAAAAATAATTTGTTATAATCCTAATAATTTTAACCTCTGGCCTTTTTTTTAATGAGATACTCTTGTAAGTGACCATCTCTCGATGAGACAACCTCAAATAAGAACCTCATATTTTAATTAATATATGTATTAAATAGACTATTTTTAACCCATGTATGAGGTGCTTTTCACGGTAAAATCGTCTCATCCAACATTTTGCGTTTCAACGACCACATGTTCCTTTTATTATTATAATAAAATAGGAAAAATTGCCTAGAATAATCCAACTTATTCGTAATTTTCCTATAATAATCCCAGCATTGATTAACCATGAATAATCTCAACTTTGAGGTGTATTTTCCTATAGCAAACCCGATGATCGGATGACTTGCTATAGCAAGTTTTATTGTTTTAAAAAAAAAGATAAATTAAAATAAAATGTCGAAAAAAATTATCAAAAAAATTAATGTTTTTTCCTATTGATTAGAATTTTTTATGTAAATTTTCAAAATTTTTCCATAATTTTAAATTAATTTTTAGTTTACTTTTTTTGGTGAATTACCTATTATAGCAGGTCATCGGGCTACCCAAGTTTATCTAGGCAAATTTTCCAATTTTTTAAGAAATAAAATAAGGCAATTAATTGTTGGTTTTATTAAAAAAATACATAGCAATTAAAAATTTAAAATTTTTAGGCTTTTAATTACCAACTTTCTATAGTTGATTAAAATCACCCTTAATTAATAGAAAAATTAATTTTATGTTTTAATTAAAATAACTAGACACTAAACTAACTAGACACTTTATATCCCCAAATTTTTAGGAAATAAAATAGGGATTTTAATAATTAAAAGCCTACAAATTAGCCTTAAATTCAAAAAATAGCAAATAGCAATTAATTTTTTTTTTTGAAAGAAGCAATTAAAATTTTAGTTTTATAATTATGTTGTTAATAACAGCGAATAAAGAAGCTTGATCAAAATCTTTTTTTACCAAGCTTTTTTGTTCGTTGTTACTAACAACAAACAAACCCGAACTTGTGCTATGGAAAAAAGTGTTTACTTTAGGAATAATTTTCAAAAGTTGTCTATTATACGACTTTTACATATATATTTTTTTCTTATTTATTTCAAATTTTCTCATAATTTGTACATGTAAAAACTATTATTGTGGTCCCCTCTTAATTTATAGACAAACACTTTTTTCATCATGGTCCCCTTTTTGTCTTAATATTTGTGCAAACAGTCTCTTGAAGGACCATCTCTCAAAGAGACGTATATCAAGCTCAACCCATTAAAGATTAATGTCTATTTACCGTATTTTTAATGCCTACTTATATTATTCTTAATGCTTACTTACCGTATTTTTAATGCCTACTTTCAATATTTTAAATATTATTCTTAATGCTTACTTACAATATTGTAAAAAAATACAATAGACCGACCTAATTAGAGATGATCTCTCAAAGATACCGTTTCTCACTAAAAATTGATGTTGTGCAATTTCCCAATAGAGCATATTTTCTGAAATGGAGGGAATCATATATCATATACATATTATAATCCATGATCTCCTATGCCACGCGTCATCCTATGAATAATTTATAATTTATGATTACTCCTAAAGTAAGATTTTTCAACTTCTTCAGTTATTACATCCAATGAATAATTTGTAATTTATGACTACTCCTTAAGTAAGATTTTTCAACTTTTTCATATATTACACCTCAATAATAAAAATAATAATAATAATAAAATAATAATAATAATAATAATAATAATAATAATAATAATAATAATAATGATAATAATAATAATAATTATTATTATTATTAGTAAAATTATTATTATCATTATTATTATTATTATTATTATTATTATTATTATTATTATGACTGTAGACTTACCTAATTCATAAAGTATAGTAAACCAATTTGTCGATTGTGACGGTAGACTTACCTAATTAAAGTAAGTTAAACTCTAAATACAAAGCCATTCATATTAAACTTTTTCATTCATTCGATTATGTATTCTTTTAAAATTGTAAATCTATTAATTACAAAAATATCATGTTATTATAGTTTAAGTAATTTTTTAATATGTGAATAATTTGTAATTTATGATTACTCCTTAAGTAAGATTTTTCAACTTCTTCAGTTATTACATCCTATGAATAATTTGTATATGACTACTCCTTAAGTAAAAATTTTTCAACTTTTTCAGTTATTACACCTCAATAATAATAACAATAAGAATAGCAATAACAATAACAATAACAATAATAATGATAATACTAATTAATGACTGTAGACTTACCTAATTCATAAAGTATAGTAAACCAATTTGCCGATTGTGATGGCAGACTTACCTAATTAAAGTAAGTTAAACTCTTAATACAAAGCCATTCATAATAAACTTTTTCATTCATTCGATTATATTCTTTTAAAATTGTAAATCTATTAATTACAAATATATCATGTTATTATAGTTTAAGTAATTTTTTAACATGAAATATATTATTACAACTTCTTCAGTTATTACACTTCAATACTTACATTATTAATTAACATAAGACTTTCTTTACCGTTGCAGTATGCAATATAATAGTGTAAAAACTTAATCTCCATAATTCAACAAAAGATTTGAATGCTTTGATACTACTTGGAACCTTTGATATGTTTTCAACAATCATTAAAGTCTTTTATTTCATAACCAAGCCTACCATCGTTAAAATAAATAAAAAATTTAACATTCATCAACAAATTTAAATTAAGAATAAACTTTCATCTAATATAAAAAATTACACAACTTGTGCATAGCACAGGTAAACACCTAGTATAACATATTTATCCATATTCCAATTAATGTTATTTAGCTTAACAAATGACAATTAGACACTAAAAAGGATTGGAAGTGTTGTGTAAATAACGGTTATTTGTGATCCTTATGTGGTAGGATTTAATAGGTTGAGAGTTTTATTATTTTAATATACTTTTTTGATTTGTGTTTGTTTATTTATTATTATAAATTTTGTCTTTTAATAGTAATTTACAAATCATTATTGGTGTTATATTGTAGGCAGCCATTGATAGATACAGGAGGTTGGATTAAAACATAATCGAAAATGGCAGACACTGTTATTAATCTTGCAACCGATAAGGTGTTGGGTCCAATCTTGGCTTTATTAATGGATTACACAATCAAACGCATTAGATACATAAAAGAGTACCGGAAGATTGCAAACGAGCTAAAAGAAACTGTACAAAAACTGAAAGATAGTAAAGATGGTTTCCAAGTAAAAGTGCAGAATGACGAAATCGAAAAAGAAGGAGAAATTACACCAACAGCTAAGGCTTGGATTGATAAGGTTGATAAAATGTTGAAAAACAACGAACTTGAAAAGGAGGCAGATGAGATCGTGAACAATAAGGATGATCAGTGTTGTTCCGGGTGCTGCCATGGTAGTTTGGACAGGCGTTTTATATTCGGAAAAAAGGCGAGTGAAAAGCTTGTAGAAATTAAAAAGTTGCTTGATCCACCTCCTCCGCCGTTTACTAATAAAGTATTAGGTGATCGAGTTAAGCAAAGACTGGAGGATTTGCGTAGCCGAAAATGGAATTCAAGAGAAACACTAAAGAACAATCTGATAATGAAGGTGCTAGATGGGCAAGTACTTGATCATGTTGGACTTTGGGGTGACATAGGTGTAGGTAAAACGACATTGGTAAAAGAAATTAAGAAAGAAAAGCAAGTGAAAGAAAGATTCCAAAAAATAGTGATGGTGTATATGGGAGAATCTCCGAATTTGAAAGATATTCAGAATAAGATCGCTGAGGAGATTGGAGCGAAGTTGGATGACAAGGATAAGAATGAGAAAAACGCGGTAGTTTTGGAAAACCATATACGAAACAAAAAGGAAAATATACTGATAATATTGGACAATCTTTGGGCCAAAGTAGATTTGAACGAATTGGGAACTGGCAGAAACAATGAATACTGCAAGCATTTGATAGTAACCAGGTCAGAAAATGTGTGCAAATTAATGGACATACAACCAGATAACATGTTACCCATGGAGCTCATGACTCAAGATGAAGCTATAGGTTTTTTCTGGAATGCTGTTTATGAAAAAAAGAGGAAGAACAGAATGGTTGATCAGATCACAACTTACGCGTATATATCTCTAGCAGAAAAACTGATTGTAAACAATTGTGGACGCGTCCCAAATGTAGTTGCAGCGTTAGCTAATTATCTTGCTAATTTAGAGATCGGAAAATGGAAAAAGTTGAATAATGAATTAAGCAATGACATGACCCCAGAAGAGAAGAAAACAAAGATTTTGGATAAAAATTACAACCTTTCTAAAACTCATGAGAAAGAAAAACAAACGTTTTCCTCGCTTGGATGTGTGTTTCAACCAGAAACAAGCATACCAATCTACGAATGGATGAGATATGCCATCGGATTAGACTTGTTTCAAAATGTCGATAGCCTTAGTGAAGCCATGTCCAAAGCTGATACTTGGATTCAAGATATGATTTCATCATCTTTGCTAGAAGAGGAAGATAAAGGCTTTATGGGAGGCTTGGGCCATGTTACAATCCCCCGTCAAGTTCGTGACCAACTAAAAAATACATCACTCGGTACATCCCTTTTTTTAATCAAAATTTTAGAATTTTGCTTGGCTTTTGATGGTGCATTTAATCAAACAAAGTATAAATGATTAGAATTATTTTTGTTTTCAGATGGGAAGATAGAATTGTTAGATGACATTCGTCGATGGACTGATTTGGAAACAACTAGCAAGTCGAAGTACAATGCTATCTCGTTGTGGTCTGGTCGTAATCATGGGCGTATTAGTGGAAAAGAGTTCATCAATCTTGAAGTGTTGATTCTAGATAGAAGTTACCCTGAAGATCATTTTGAAGATAATTTCTTTAAAGGAATGACAAATCTGAAGGTTTTAGTACTAAAGAAAATGAATTTCAAGAAGCAGTTACCAATGTCATTGAGTAGTTTGAATAATCTTAGGTTGTTGCATTTGGAAGATTGTGAACTGGGAGAAGATACTAGCTTGATTGGTGAGTTAGTTAACCTTGTTGTTCTTAGTTTTCGAAAATCGAAGATGAAAAATTTTCCAGCAAATGAAATAAGGAGGTTGAGCAAACTTCGTGTGCTCGATTTGTACGAGTGTAATATTGCCTCCAACGGAATCCCAGCTAATGTGCTGGAAAATCTGGCTAAATTGGAAGGATTTCATGGTTATAATATTAAAGGAAGTGATTGGGATGATCTCACACAAGAAAGAAACAAGGATTCGGAGGATCAGAAGGACAAGAATGCAAGCCTCGAGGAATTGAATACGTTGGATGAGTTGAATTTACTCGAGATCAAAGTACCACACCTTCATCAGTTGCCTAAAAATAAGAAGTTCGTCCAAAAACTTCAACATTTTTATATATTTGTGGGTAAGGGGGATGAAGAAGTAAACCCAATATCAGCAAAAGGATTCTCTCGGATTTTGAGGTTTGGAAACTTAGAGAATGGGAAGAAAGCTACTAAATACGAGTGTGTGCAGCATCTGCTAGCCAAAACTGATTTATTAAGCTTAGAGGAGATGAAGGATACAGACTTTTTTGTACAGAAGAAAGAGACTAAAGCCGACACTCCTAAAATAGCAATTGATGTAGCTGAATACACAAATTTGAATGTTCTAAAAATGTACGGGTGCGATGAGATGAAGGGTTTTGCAGCTAAACCTCTCAAGGCACCCAACTTGACTGAAATAGAAGTGATCAAGTGTAACAATTTGAACTTCCTTTTTATAGAGCATAAAAAGGATAGCAGAGAATATAATTCCTTTCCTTTATTAAACAAGTTGGTACTTAAGAAATTGGGAAAACTGGGTTGTATATCATCCCCTGACACCACTGGCAATGAAGCCTTTGCTGCTTTGTTCGACGGAAAGGTATTTACTCCTTATTTCTAACTAACTATTAACACTTCTAGGGGTTGTTTGAATTGATCTTTTAGTTAGACTTTTGGCTTTCGGGTTATTGGTTGGTCAAAAAGCACAAAAGAATATATAGTAAATGACTTTTCACCATTGCAGGTAATATGTCCCTTGTTAGAGACATTGGAACTGGTTAAATGCAGCCAAATTATGCAAATTTGGAGTAATTCTAGTCTTGAAACTTCCTCATGGACACAAAGATTCAAACCTAGCTTGAAGCATTTGAAGGAAGTAACCATTCAGGACTGTCAAAAACTCCAGCATGTTTGCTCACTCGCCATAGCTGCTGCATTTGACAAACTGAAAAGGCTGGAAATTAAGTCTTGTTCATTATTGAAGACGGTGATAAAGGATGATGAAAACGATTATAAAGACAACACTGATTCTAATGATAACATTAGAATTTTTCCAGCACTAGAAGAACTTATCCTTGCCGACTGCAACAATATCAAAGCTTTTTTCTCACAAGAAAAATCTCATGGAAATCGAACCTTTGAATTACCTTCTTTGGAAAAGTTAAGAATTCAAGAATGTCCCGAGATGAAATCTTTCTCATCCATTGAAATCAAAACACCCAAATTATGGTGGCTTACAGTTGAACCTTGCACCCATCCTAAGAAAGAGATTAAAAATATTGATGAATTCTTGAAGAAACAAAATATCAAACCAAGGTTTGTATTCTATACTACACTTTTGTTTTCAATTTTTTCATCATCATACCCAATATATTCCGCTCATAGAAGTTATATCTTAGTGAAAATTGGTGTCTCCAATATTATAAAACTTATACTTGTTTTGATAGCAATTTAAAAAGGAGAGGAGAGGAGAGGAAACAAAAGAAAGGGAAGGTATAAAAGAGAAATAGCATTTAGCTTCCAAATATTTCAACATTTGAAGGGAATTAATCTCTTCAAATTCATTCCTATAAATCCCTCAGCTTCAAAGTTGGTATCCTAACAAAGAAAAGTATATCCCTCTAAGTAAATAACGTACGTTTATCGAATGTGTTTTGAGTTTTATATATGTCTTGAAAGAATTAAGAAATTATAGCATTAAGAAGAAAAAGGTTTTCCCCTTTAACTTTAACCCTATTGATTACGATAAGAAAAATTACAATTTCTTTATTTGAGTAAAAACCATATCCATATGTTTTTGTTGGATCAGAAAGTCGAATGAAGAATCAAGCGAAACGGATGATGATGGAACCAATGATTTGGGCAAGAAATCAGTTGGATGCGCCAACTTTACATGCTTTGGCGACAAGGTGAAAGAGCCTAACAAGAAAAAAAGAAAATGAAGGACATCACATTAAGGAAAAGACTGAATGGCAAAGGGAATTATCTTCTTTGTTTTTTTTTATTTGAATTTAAACCTTTTAAAAGAATAAGGATTTCATTTATATTATAATTTGCTTGATTTTCAGTTGTGTCCTTGTAATAAAGGGATGCTTAAAGTGTCTTTAAGTTTGATATGTTCGTATGGTTTTTATTTCTATATCACTTGTAAATGTTCAATAAGACTTGTTATCAAATTTCAATTAACTTTTTATAGAATTGATTGAATAATTTAAGACATGTAGTCCAATGCTCTAGTACATATCATAACTATTTGAAAAAATTGATTTTGTTCCGTTTAATTTTGACCTTTCCTCCATTTTTAGGTTGAACTTGAAAAATTATAAAGATGGATAAAACTTTGGAATCATTTTATTTCTAGTAAACAATTTTACACCAAAAATTAGGTTATAATAAAGAATTAAGAGATTGTTATTAAATCAAAATTTAATAAAACTAATTTTTACATAAAATTCAATTAGAATCTCCCTCCCATGCAGGGTGTTGGAAATATGGGCTTATTCAAGGTCTTCAGAAAATCTTCTTCTGATTACAATCATTAAACCATTTTAGTAATAATGATACGCATAACATTTGTATATGAAAAATGCGTTTAGAGTTGTGTTTAGCATGTGATTGATAAGGAAAGGTATGGTGTGACAAGAACTTGTCGTTGCATGAAGAAAGTTATTTCCCGACTATCCCACGTGTAAATAGAAGGGACTTTTCCAAGGTTAATACACTCACAAAAAGCAATGTACACTCACTACTTGAGGTGTGAAGTAAATACCACTCTTGCACAAGTGAATAAAAAAAGATGAAAAATTAAAAATTATATGTTTCCAAATGAATGGAACATCATCTATTTATAGGGCTTTTCAAACAACTCTTTTTCAACCTTCATATACATGGTCAATGAATATAAATGTATTTTTTTTATTAAGATTAAATAAATCCTTAATGAAAAAAGAGTTGTTGGAGAATGCTTTAAATGGCCATTTATCCAACAATCCCTTATAAATGCAATTTAAGAAAATACTTGTGCAACAGAAAGCTTTTACATATAGCCACTAAGTGGACTAAGCCTTAAACTTATTGTTTAGTGAAAGGAGGAAACAATTCACAAGCCCTTGTGAGTTGTGACTGAACTAAGTCTTGAACTCCAATAACTCTTGATCAAACAAGTGAACTAAGTCTTGAACTTGTAAGATTTGAATAGAGATCTCAAATCACAATGCCTTGCCTAGAGAGGTACCAACTCCGCTTAAATTATATGGTGCATTATTATGGCCTATGCACCTACCTTGATTTTCATGAGCGCTCTAGTGGAATATAGCTTGAAATTCCACATAGGAGGTGGCCAACCCCCACACTCACATAGGTGGATCGTCTCAGGTAGCACACCACAAAATACTATAAAATTCATTAAGAGCCTTATGGCTCATCCCTTAATATAGAACAATACTAATAGTTCGCCAAGATTCGTTATCGAAACTAAATAGTTTGGAAAATTCGAGTCTGCCAAATGATTCCAATAGGACAATTCAAGTCTGCTCTCTAACTCCTAAGGAATGATCTTTATTATTATTATTCAAAAAGACAAATCATTATTACAAGGGATGACTCTATATAGCCTAATCCCCCACAAGACACTTCAAAAATAACAACTAATCTATTAACAAAATACAAAGACTAATGGATATGAAATGACGATAATGCCCTTGGACCCCTTGGACCCGAGTCATCACAATATGCCAACAAATGCCATAGGGATAGGTGAAATGTCTGCTCATCCACATTTGGGTTTTAGCACTATCCTCCTCGACACATCAAGAACCACTCCTCTTGATAATCCTTTTTAAAAATGTATGTATGGTATTCACATTTTCTATTTAAGGACATTAAGTTTACTTAACGGAAAAAATGTGAACAATGTCACGCTTGTAATTAGCTCGAAAAGTTAGGGGTACCATTGAAATGAAAAAACACAGGGGTACCATAAATAAAGTGCTAACACAGAAAACCATTAATAATTTCCTTAATTAAAAATATGCATGCATGTAACATATAGAGATAGGTCACTTTACACTCATGATTATCCATTCATATCTTCAAATCCCTCCATTTTCCCACTTATCCAAACAAAAGATTACTCATCTTTCTAAATCTTCCCCTTCCTTCCTTTCATTGCTCTACATCCAAACAAAGTGTAATAGAGCCTCTCCTCTTTTCGTTTTTCCTTCCACGACCATTATAGTTAAATTACTAAAAACAAAGGCAAAATTTCAACAACACCGACTCTTTCCCTATCTCACTTCTCCTGTAGGGCCGGCCCTACGTTTTTAGGGGCCGGGGGAGATGATTTATGGGCCCTAATCTATTGTATACATAGAAAAATTCAAATCTTAATACTAATTGAAAATTAAAATTTTTGGGGCTCTGGACGTAGGCACACCTTGCCCTTGTTTTAGGCCGGCCTTGCAGTGCTATTGTATTGTTACATTGATGGAGTGATCAGGATATTAGATTTTTCTTACGTTTTTTGTAACTTCTGCTAAAATGGTAAACAACTCCAAGATTATTTTTTAATTGCTTTTAGTTTATATAATCATATACCATCAGATATCATAAAAAGACCAATTAAATTAAGAGGTCTTTTGGTTGACATAGAAATTAAATTCTTATGGGAAGTTGTAATTCATTGGAATTTACTTATTTTGTCAATTTCCTAGGAATTACTTAAAATTATTTGTTTGACAATAGGTATTTTCATTTCCTTGAAAGTAATTTTCCATGAGTGGTTTGGTTAACAAGGTGATAGAGGTGGAAAATAAAGTAGTTACTTGGAAAATGATGGTTACACCGAATATTAGAGCATATTATTATAATTTCACTTAAAATAATACATGGAAATTGTTGATTACCAAGGGGAATAAGGAGAATATGTTAATCTAATTCCTATGTATCATAGCATTAACTTCCCTTATTTAACAATTCCTAAAAATTTGAGATTAAATTTGAGATTACTTTGCAACCAAACAAATGAGTAAAATACAGAGGGTAACCAAAAAAGGCTCTTAATCAACACTAAATACAGAAAGAAGAAAATTAATCTTCAGAGAATAGGAGGCAACACAAAGGCCATTAGATTTTATAAAATCAACACAAAGAATTTGATTTTGGTGATTTGTTATGAAAAACGCAAGAAAGATAACAAAATATGTAAACAATTTCATCACAACTAAGAGCAAAATCAATTTTTAATTACACAAATCAGAACCACCATTTACATCAAATATTAGAACTTTTATAAGCATAATTAAGGGTTTTAGAGCTCGATACCATTAAATTAAAATACATTGAAAATCATACTAGAGTGGGAATGTACCTTGAATGAGGTTGGAAGATCCGGGAACACGGGAGAGTCAGGCGCTCGCTGCTCGGCGTCGGCGTCGGCGTCGGCAATGGGCTGGCGTGTGGCGTCAGATTGGCTTCGGCGTCAAGAGGGCGGCTAGTGAAAAGTTGAGCATTTGGTTATTAACTTATTATCATTGAAACGGAGAGAATTCGGTTACGAAGATAGCAAGAAAATGAAAGTTTTTAAAATCGGAAAAATTGATATATAATTCAACCTTTCATCCATCCGCTATGAATAATCTCATCTTTGAATTATTTTTTAATAATCCAACTTTTATGATAAATTTGCCCACAATATACTCTATTACTAATAATAGGTAATAATAGGGTATGCTGCTAGCAAACTAAACTAAAGATTGGATTATTAGAAAATAATCAAAAGGTTGGATTATTCACAGTGGATGCGCAAAAAGTTGGATTATTAATGTCAATTTTTCCTTTAAAATTTGGAAAATTATCGACATTATCTCTATTTACTATTAGTGTCAATTTGTCTACGGTGAATAATTTTTATTATTGATTATTTTTAAATTATTTAATATTTGTATATAATTCTTATAACATTTTTTTTCACATTTTAACCTGTTAGCGAAGAAGTATAAGGGAGAAGAAAAAAGTGAGTGTAAGAGAGTAACCACTAATTGGTACCTTACCTACACTAGCTGGTTAAAATGTGAAAATTTAACCATCACCGGAAATTTTTTGTTTGGGCCTGTGGTTGGGGTGTACATATGTCGTTGAAAATTTCTTTCAATATTCCTTCAAATGGCTTCCAAATCTTTGAATGTTTACATCTTAGTTCTTTTTCTTCTATTTTTGATCCAATTTCTAACATGGGATTTTCATGCTAGAAAACTCTAATTTTACCCGCAATATTTCTGTACTTTTTTCATTGAAAACGTTAAAGAACTTGCATTTTCAATGTAAAAAGGTATGAACGTTTTCATATAGAAAAGTACAAGTTTTTGAATTTTGAGGCATGGAAATGCTAAGCTAAGAGTTTGATAAAGAAAAAAAATCACTTTCTATTTAGGACTATCTTTACAACCAATTTTTTTTTGATTGAAAATAATAATATCAAAAATAGAATCAATATATTATAATATATTGAATATTGTATATTAGTTAAAAAAATACTTAATAACGATAATTTAAAATTGATAATGATAAATTTATACTTAATATTTGAATATTTAAAGCTCCATGTATTGCATGGGTCTAAACTATTAGGTTATAAAAAAGAATTATGAGATTGTTAATAAATCAAAATTTAATAAAACTAATTTTTACATAAAATTCAATTAGAATCTCCCTCCCATGCAGGGTGTTGGAAATATGGGCTTATTCGAGGTCTTCTGAAAATCTTCTTCTGATTACAATTATTAGCCCATATTATTAATAATTAGGGGTGTTCATAACCGGGTACCCGGAAAGCCGGGTACCCGGTTAGCCGGGTACCTATTTTTGCGGCCCGTGTACCGGATACCCTTTTATTTTTTTTTGTGATTTTTCAAATTTAATTATTATTTATAAAATCGAATTCCGATTAAATATTAGGCTATATTTAGGCCATTTTTTTCCATTTCGTATTAATCAAGCTTGAATTATAGATTTTAAAATTACTATTATAATTTTTTAACTCAAAAACAATATATAATTCGACATCAAAGGCGTAAATATACTATATATTTTACCATCAAACACTAAAATACTAAATTACTAATAGAAGAGTCCACTCAAATCTCAAATTACTAATAGGCGTAAATAAACTATACTAAATACTAAAATACTAAACACTAAAATACTAAATTACTGATTCTAAAAAAAAAAAAAAAAAAACTAAATTACTAATAAACTATATTTGAGATTTGAGTGAGAAAATAAGAATGGGTAAGAAAAGAACAAGAGAGGAGGAGTAGGACGGCGCACAGTGTGAGGATTGAGGAAGGACAGTGAGTGAAAATAAACCCTAATTGAAAAAATACTATATATATTAAAAAAAGTTAACGGGTATTCGGGTACCCGGATCATTTAATTGCCGGCCCATGACCCGACCCGGTTAAGACGGGTCGGGTACCCGACCCGTGACTTTCAAAATTTTTTGAATTTTGACCCGCCAATAAGGAGCCGGGTCAGCGGGTCGGCGGGTCGGGTCGGGCGGGTCGGGAAATCTTGAACACCCCTAATAATAATGATACGCATAACATTTGTATATGAAAAATGCATTTAGAGTTGTGTTTAGCATGTGTTTGATAAGAAAAGGTATGGAGAGACACGAATTTGTCGTTGCATTAAGAAAGTTATTTCCCGAATATCCCAAGTGACAATAGAAGGGACTTTCCCAAGGTTCACACACCCACCAAAAGCAATGTACAAGTGTGAAGTAAGTACCACGCCCTTACACAAATGAATAGAAAAAAATATGAAAAATTAAAAATTGTATATTTCCAAATGAATGAAACATCATCTATTTATAGGACTTTTCTAACAACTCTTTTTCAACCTTTATATACACGGTCAATGAATATAAATGTATTTTTTTTTATTAAAATTAAATAAATCCATAAATGAAAAAAGAGCTCTTGGAGAATGCTTTAAATGGCTATTTATCCAACAATCCCTTATAAATGCAATTTAAGAAAAAATACTTGTGCAAGAGAAAGCTTTGGCACATAGCAACTAATTAAGTGGACTAAGCCTTGAACGTACTTATTGGTTAGTGAAAGGAGAAAACAATTCACAAGCCCTTGTGAGTTGTGAGTGAACTAAGTCTTGAACTCTAATAACTCTTGATCAAACAAGTGAATTAAGTCTTGAACGTGTAAGATTTGAATTGAGACCCTCAAACCACATGCCTTGCCTAGAGAGGTACCAACTCCGCTTAAATTATACTCCCTCCTATTCAAATTAATTGTCCACTTTCCTTATTTGGTAAAGTCTCTTTACTAGTCCACTTTTTATTTTTGGCAAAACTTTTTACCTAAATACCTCCAACTACCCCAACTTATATTATTTAATAATACCCCACCTACCACCTTTTCAATTATTATAATCACTTAAAATACTCCACTACCACCTTTTCAATTATTATAATCACTTAAAATACCTCCACTACCACCTTTTCAATTATTATAATCACTTAAAATACCCCACTACCACCCCACTACCATTTTTTCTTAAAATCCGGTCCAAACCCCTAGTGGAAAATTAATTTGAATAGGAGGGAGTAATATACGTCCCCAACCCAATTATTATAATCACTTAAATACCCCAAACACCACCTTTACAATTATTATAATCATTTAAAATACCATAATTACCACTTTCTTAATATACGTGCCCAACCCAAACTGGACAATAATTTTGGAGCGGAGGGAGTATATATTGTACCAGTTGAACAAGTTAAAATAGTAGCACATTGCCACCCAAATAAATAAAGCATATAATGGTCAGATTCTTTGTATTTTCTTTTGATCAAATTAAAGTACAATATTGTATGTGTGAATTAACCTTTTGAATATTCATTTCTTACATATTTTACCTTTGTAATAAAACTATAACCAAAGCAATATAATATTCCTAATATTAGAAACACTATATATACTAATTAAAATTTATGACTTAACATTCATTCCACCTATTAAATTCTTAGTTGTTCATTATTTATTTTCAAATAAAGGTTTTAAACAAATACAAATATAAATAAACTCAAAAAGATATCATTCCTACACATTAATTTGAAGATGATATTTATATAAATAGGTTTGCTTCTCACCTCGATCATCATTTAAATATTATGTCATTTTTTTCTATTTTTTTCTTTTTGCTAACTAATTAATATAAGCTTATACTAATATTTTGAGGCTTACTTTATTGTTTTGCTTGCATGGTTGTATACATGTATAATATTGCTTTAATTTGTTTTTTTAGATTCTATCTTACAAAATTGTGCCTTTGTGCCAAATGACAATTTAACTAATTAATATAAGCTTATACTACTCTAGTCGTAAAATGTTTTTTATTTCACACTTATAGTAAGAGTTTGATTTTCACCACCTAAATAAAGACTATTTCGCTCTCTGATTCCCTTTTGCTTGTAAGGATTAACCTTAATCAAATAATAAATTATTATAATCCTAATTTTAACCCCTTGTCTTTTTTTAATGAGATACTCTTGTAAGAGATCATCTCTCGATGAGACACCTCAAATAAGGACCTCATATTTTCATAATATTTGTATTAAAAGGACCATCTTTAACCCATATAGAGGCACTTTTCACGGTAAAATCGTCTCATGCAACATTTTGGGTTTCAAGGACCACATGTTCCTTTTATTATTATAAAAAAATATTGCCATGAAAATATTGAGGTTTGTAGTGGCCTTTTTTACACACATTACACGTAAATGGGTTGATGATAAAGGATAATATAACACTAATTCTTAAATGAGACGGTCTTACGATGAGACCATATTTATTGAGTTGATCCAAAATACACTTTTTGTCTTAAAATGATCACTTATAGCATTAAAGTAATCACTTAAGATTTTAAAGTAATTATTGTTTATAGTCTTAGGATGATTACTTATAACTTAAAAACGATCACTTAATTTCTTAAAGTAATCAATTATAAAAATGGGCTAATTATACAGACATGTCTCATGGTGAAACGATCTCATGCAAGACGAACTGATAATATAATTCCCTTAGATTTCTTCACCATATTCCATTATGATTCAAAATAATAACAATAAAATATTACTTAAAAAGTACAAGAAAACCTTTAAATTATTGTTAATAAACCTCTTAGGGTTAAAATGTTAAGTTGAAACCCATCAAAGAAGTTTAGGAGAATATAGATTTTTCTTTGATGCATGAAATGTTTAATTATACATGTCCTTCTAAATGATTTTCTCAAATTTTTCAATTTTGAATGTCTACTCAAGGGAATATTCCATAGTGGTCGACATTAGCACAATATTTGAAAGTATTGCTTACTTGTAAATGGGCCGGGGCGGGGCTGGTCATTTCAAATGATAAACGGGCCGGGCCGGGTTGAGCCCATTTAAATTTGACCCTCTTTGACCCTTTTTAAAAAGTTCATAGAATAGCTTTTTTTTTATTATACTTTATGGCCCATTAGGTCGACTTACTTATGTATCTAATAATAATATTTTAAAAAATACAAAAAAAGTGATAAATTTTTTTTCCGCAATTAATATTTATAATTATCCGGCCCGACCCTTTACACCAAGGCTCGTTAATGACCCGCCCCATTATTGACCCGACCCGTCAAAATGTGACCCGACCCTTGACCCGTTGGGTCGACCCGCCCCATTGAACACCTCTACTTGTAACCAAATAGTATTATTGATTCATCATTTTTGTTATTTTAAAAAAAATTAAAATCAATTTCTTATTATAAGAAAATGTACAAGTAGCGAATAACAATCTAATTAATTCATAATACCGCTTTCATTACTCTTGTTGAAATATATAACTATTCATCAATTGGTTTTTTGTATGTTTAAAAAGATGGTCAATTTGAATCTAATTTAATTTAAAGATGGTCAATTTGAATCTAATTTAATTTATCCCAATGAAGAATTTCATTGTATTAACTTTTTATACATTCAAATTATGCACAAATAAAAACGTGAAAGGCATGCTTGTAATATTATTTAAATATTTTTGAGAAATAAAAGTCGAACTAATTATAAAAAGGTTAGACTTTCAAAATTTACCTTTATTTACCTTTATTTGTATAATTTGACTTCTATTTTCGTATAAAATACTTATTTTAAATATCGAAATTCAAATTGGATAGATTGATATATGAAGTAATAAATAGTAGATTCAAATTAAATAATTAATAATCTATGATCTATTTATCTATAATCTATAACTATTACTAAAACAACACTGTTGATGTCATCACTCATTAAAATTACTTACGTGTCACTCTCTCAATAAAAAATTTCTCTCTAAAACTTAAAGATGAGGTCATTGTTATAAATGACTACTATAATATCTTTGACTTTACCAATTTTTAAGTATGACTGATATTATAGAAATATATTTTATTTTATTTTTTTCACGTATTATAAAATATTTATAATGTTTTTTATTAAATGAGTATAGGATATTTTGAGATGATTAAAACATAAAGCAATAAATTTTTTATTTTTTTGTTTATACAAATATGTCAGAAATTTTGATAAGGTCGTGCATCGCACGAACATTATCTAGTTAATAATAAACCAAAAGCTCCATACATATAGTACATAAAATCATAGATTATGAATTTTGTGAATGATCTTGGCCAATTTAAGAGTTAGTATTTGATTTTTATTAATTTTTTTATTATTGTAATTGATCTACAGGCTACTTAATTTGTTATTTTTAGTCATTTCAAAAAAAAAATTGTTGTTTTTAGTATGAAATATGAAATTTGAACAATTGTATAAGTCATTTGATTCGTTAAATTTGGAACCCATAGAGAAAAATACCTGAGAACCGCCCACTGATTTTAAGTTTTAATCCTATGAGGAGTAATTTAGAATATTGCCTTGCAGTTTGATATTTTCAAATTTAGTACATAAAAATTCAAATAAATCATATTTAAAAATACTCATTGCTTTAAATTACAAGATGATGGTATTGTTGGCTTGTATCATTATGTGTTAAGTGGAATTGAAAACAAATGTCTCATTATCGTGCACTCCAATTGTCCTATTTCTATTTTAAATAATAATTTTCAATACATATAAACATCTTTTTGTTGTATACACCTTTATTTCATGGTAGTCTCTTTCTTAATTTGTACACGTGGAAAACTATTATTGTGGTCCCTTCTTAACTTAACATAATGATCCCTTTTTTTGTCATAATATTTGTGCAAATGCCCAATAGGGCATATATTTTGAATTGGAGGGAGTATAACATATGAGCTACTTTTATGAGAGACCGCCTCTCAATGAGACAATCTCAAAACAAGAAGCTCATGCTAATAATTATGTAAGTTGAGCTTTTTAGCCCATTTACAGAGAGTCTCTCACGGGCTTTTGTGATAACGTATTTACCCATAATTCAATTAATGTTATTTAGCTTAACAAATGACAATTAGACGCTAAAAAGAATTAGAAGTGTTGTGTTATGTGTAATGTAGGCCGCCATTGATTGACAAAGGAGCTTGGATGGCAGATAGTGTTATTAATTTTGCAACCGATAAGGTGTTGGGTCCAATCATGGCTTTATTAATGAATTACACAATCAAACGCATTAGATACATAAAAGAGTACCGGAAGATTGCTATCGAGCTAAAAGAAACTGTACAAAAACTGAAAGATAGTAAAGATGATTTCGAATTAAAAGTGCAGAATGACGAAATCGACAAAGAAGAAAAAAGGACAAAAACAGCTCAGGGTTGGCTTGATAAGGTTAATGAAACGTTGAAAAACAACGAACTTGAAGCACTTATAAAGGAGGCGGATGAGATCAAGAACAAAAAGGATGATAAGTGTTGTTCCGGGTGCTGTCATGGTAGTTTGGAGTTGAACAAGCGTTTTACATTCGGGATAAAGGCAAGTGAAAAGCTTGAAGAAATTAGAAAGTTGCTTACTCCACCTACTACTGGACTAACTGAAAAAGTATTAGGTCATCCAGTTAAGCAAAAACTGGAGGAATTGCTTAGCCAAAAATGGAATTCAAGAGAAAAACTAAAGAAAAATCTGATTGCGAAGGTGCTAGATGGGCAAGTACTTCCTCATGTTGGACTTTGTGGGCCCAAAGGTGTAGGTAAAACAACATTGGTAAAAGAAATTAAGCGAGAAAAACAAGTGACAGAAACATTTAAAACAATAGTGATGGTGTTGATGGGAAAATCTCCGATTTTAAAAGACGTTCAGAATAAGATCGCTAAAAGCATTGGAGCAGAGTTGAATGACGAGGACAAGATTGAGCTAAATGCAGTAGCTTTGGAAAACCATATACGAAAAAAAAAGGAAAATATACTGATAATATTGGATGATCTTTGGGCCAAAGAAGATTTGAACAGTTTGGGAACTGGCAGAAACAATGAATACTGCAAGCATTTGATAGTAACCAAGTCAGAAAATGTGTGCAAATTAATGGACATACAAGAAGATAGCATGTTACGCATGGAGCTCATGACTGACGAAGAAGCTATAGGTTTTTTCTGGAATGCTGTTTATGAAACAAAGAGGAAGAACAGAATGGTTGATCAGATCACATCTTACGCGTATATATCTCTAGCAAATAAGCTGATTTTTGAAAATTGTGGAGGCGTCCCAAATGTGGTTGCAGCGTTAGCTAATTATCTAGCTAATTTAGAGATCAGAGATTGGAAAAAGTTGGATGTTGAATTAAGATGTGAAAAGAGCGTAGAAGAGAAGAAACAAAAGATTTTGGATAAAAATTACAACCGTTATAAAACACATGAGAAAGAAAAACAAACGTTTTCCTCGCTTGGATGTGTGTTTCAACCAGAAACAAGCATACCAATATACGAATGGATGAGATATGCCATCGGATTAGACTTGTTTCAAAATGTTGATAGCCTTAGTGAAGCCATGTCCATAGCTGATACTTGGATTCAAGATATGATTTCATCATCTTTGCTAGAAGAGGAAGAAAAAGGCTATATGGGAGGCTTGGGCCACGTTACAATCCCCCGTCATGTTCGTGACCAACTAAAAAAAACATCACTCGGTAAATCCCTTTTTTTAATCAAAATTTTAGAATTTTGCTTGGCTTTTGATGGTACATTTAATCAAACAAAGCATAAATGATTAGAGTTATTATTGTTTTCAGATATAGAATTGTTAGATGACATTCGTCGATGGACTGATTTGGAAACAACTAGCAAGTCGAAGTACAATGTTATCTCGTTGTGGTCTGGTCGTAATCATGGGCATATTAGTGGAAAAGAGTTCATCAATCTTAAAGTGTTGATTCTAGATAGAACTAAAGATGATTTTGAAGATAATTTCTTTGATGGAATGACAAATCTGAAGGTTTTAGTACTTAAGACAATGAAGTTCAAGAAGCAGTTACCAATGTCATTGAGAAGTTTGAAAGATAAACTTACGTTGTTGCATTTGGAAGATTGTGAACTGGGAGAAGATATTAGCTTGATTGGTGAGTTAGTTAACCTTGTTGTTCTTAGTTTTCGAAGCTCGAAGATGAAAAAGTTTCCAGCAAATGAAATAAGGAGGTTGAGCAAACTTCGTGTGCTTGATTTGTACGAGTGTAAGATTGCCTCCAACGGAATCCCAGCTAATGTGCTGAAAACACTGGCTAAATTGGAAGGATTTTACGGTTATGGTATAAATAGAAGTGATTGGGCTGATCTCACACAAAAAACAAACAGGGATTGGAAGGATTTCACGTTTGTATTGAATCGGAAGGACAAGAATGCAAGCCTAGATGAATTAAATAAGTTGGGTCAGTTGAATGTACTCGAGATCGAAGTGCCACACCTTCATCAGTTGCCTAAAAATGAAACGTTCGTCAAAAATCTTCAACATTTTTATATAATGGTGGGTAAGAAGGATGAAAAAGTAGTATCAATATCATCAAAAGGATTCTCTCGGATTATGAGGTTTGGATACTTAGAGAGTTGGATGAAAGCTAATGAATACAAGTGTTTGGAAACTCTGTTAACCAAAACTGATTTATTAAGCTTAGAGGAGATGAAGAATACAGACTTTTTTGTACAGAAGAAAGAGACTAAAGGCGACACTCCTGAAATAAAAATTGATGTAGCTGAATACACAAATTTGAGTGTTCTAAAAATGAACGGGTGCGAAGGGATGAAGGGTTTTGCAGCTAAACCTCTCAAGGCACCCAACTTGACTGACATAGAAGTGATCAAGTGTAACAATTTGAACTTCCTTTTTATAGAGCATAAAACGGATAGCAGAAATGAATATAATTCCTTTCCTTTATTAAAGAAGTTGGTACTTAAGAAATTGGGAAAACTGGGTTGTATATCATCCCCTGACACCCTTGGCAATGAAGCTTTTCCTGCTTTGTTCGATGGAAAGGTATTTACTCCTTATTTCTAACTAACTAGTAACACTTCTAGGGGGTGTTTGATAGCTGGCTTTTGAGTTGATTTTTTAGTTTGGCTTTTAAGCTTATTGGTTGGTAAAAAGCACAAAAGAGTATTTAGTAAATGACTTTTTAACTAGTTGAAAAACCCACTTTTAACCCATACTGAAAAAGCTACTCTGGTTGAATTTTGGTTTGTTGAGAGACCAACTCTAATTGGGCCGGATTATAAGTAGACATTTAAGATACTGAAAATAAGTATTAAGGATACGGTAAGTAAGCATTAAGGATAATGTAAGTAGACATTAATCTTTAACAGGCTAGGCTTGAGATATGTCTCTCAAAATAGAGGTCTCTCAAGATACTAACTGTATTCTTCTAAAACCACCTAATCTTACCAAACATCTCCCAAAACAGTTGCGCTCCCTTAAAACCAAAAAAGCAACTAGCACTTCCAACTAATCAAACAAGCAAACTTAAAAGGCAACGTCTTTTGTCAAACACCCCCTAATCCAACTTTTCGAGTTTTTTAAGTGCATTATTTTTCCAAATTATGTGCTTGTTTACACATTTTGATCAGTTTTTCACCTTTGCAGGTAATATGTCCCTTGTTAGAGACATTGGAACTGGTTAAATGCGGCCAAATTATGCAAATTTGGAGTAAATCTAATCTTGAAACTTCCTTATGGAAACGATTCAAACCTAGCTTGAACAATTTGAAGGACGTTACCATTAAGGACTGTCAAAAACTCCAGCATGTTTGCTCACTCGCCATAGCTGCTGCACTTGTCCACCTGAAAAAGCTGGAAATTAAGTCTTGTTCATTATTGAAGACGGTGATAAAGCCTGATAAAGAAGAAAATACAGACTTCACTCATAGTCATAATGATAACATTAAAATTTTTCCAGCACTAGAAGAACTTACACTTGCCGAGTGCAACCATGTCAAAACTTTTCTCTCACATAAAAATTTTCATGGAAATCAAACCTTTGAATTACCTTCTTTGCAAAAGTTAAGAATTCAAGAATGTCCCAATATGGACGCTTTATCATCCACTGATATCAAAACACCCAATTTATGGTGGCTTACAGTTGAACCTTGCACCCATTCTAAGAAAGAGATTGCAAATGTTAATGGATTCTTGAAGAAACAAAATAAGGAGCCAAGGTTTGTATTCTATACCAACACTTTTGTTTTCAATTTTCTCATCATCATACCCAATATACTCCGCTCATTGAATTATCTTTGTAAAAATTGTAATTGCTGTCTCCAATATTATAAAACTTACACTCGTTTGGATAGCAATTCAAAAAGGAGAGGAGAGGAGAGGAAACAAAAGAAAGGGAGGGTATAAAAGAGAAATAGCAATTTGCTTCCAAATATTTCAACATTTGACGAGACTGAATTGGTTACTAACAAAATCGAGGGAATTAATCTCTTCAAATTCATTCCTTTAAAATCCCTCAGCTCCAAAGTTGGTACCCTAACAAAGAAAAGTATATCCCTCTAAGTTTCTCCTCTTTCTTTTCCTCTAATTCCCTCAATCTAAATAACGTACGTTTATCGAATGTGTTTTGAGTTTTATATATGTCTTGAAAGAAATTTTAGCATTAAGAAGAAAAAAGGTTTTCCCCTTTAACTTTAACCCTATTGATTACGATAAAAAAAATTATAATTTCTTTATTTGAGTAAAAACCATATCCACATGTTTTTGTTGGATCAGAAAGTTGAATGAAAAATCAAGCGAAACTAATGATGTTGCAACCAATGATTTGGGCAAGAAATCAGCTGGATGCGCCAACTTTACATGCTTTGGCGACAAGTTGAAAGAACCTAACGAGAAAAAAAGAGAATGAAGAAGGGCATCACATTAAGGAAAAGACTAAGGATTTAAGTGTTATTATACTTTGTTTTTTATTTGAATTTAAACCTTTTAAAAAAATAAAGATTTCATTTATATTATAATTTGCTTGATTTTCAACAATTTCATTGTCCGTGAGGGAATCAAGCATCAAAGAATAGAGCGAAGATAAAGTAATTAAGATCAAAGAAGTTTGAGTCATCTAGCTAGAAACTATATATCATTAGAATTGCTAAAGAATAAGATTGTGTGTTTATACTATCTTATTGGTTAGCAAACTGATTTTATTTTTAAAAATTTAGTTTCTAGTAAAGTTGGCACAAATACAAAACCTTTTCGATCTTATTCTTGCTTTTGCTTATGGTCATAGCTCTATTTTAAAAGCTTCTTCCTTGTGAGAAACAATAAATAGTTGAAATCAAGCAAAATAAGTATTTGGTTGATTAATAAAGTTGTGTCCTTGTAATAAAGGGATGCTTAAAGTGTCTTTAAGTTTGAAATGTTCGTATGGTTTTTATTTCTATATCACTTGTAAATGTTCAATAAGACTTGTGATCAAATTTCAATAAACTTTTCATAGAATTATTGAATAATTTAAGACATGTAGTTCAATGCTCTAGTACATATCATAACTATTTGAAAAAAGTTGATTTTGTTCCGTTTAATTTTGACCTTTCCTCCATTTTTAGGTTGAACTTGGAAAATTATAAAGATGGATAAAACTTTGGAATCATTTTATTTCTAGTAAACAATTGTACACCTCAAATTAGGTTATAAAAAGGAATTATTGTTAATAAATCAAAATTTAACAAAACTAATTTTTACATAAAATTCAATTAGAAACTCCCTCCCATGCAGGGTGTTGGAAACATAGGCTTATTCAAGGTCTTCTGAAAATCTTCTTATGACTACAATCATTAACCCATATTAGTAATAATGATACACATAACATTTGTATATGAAAAATGTGTTTAGAGTTGTGTTTAGCAAGTGTTTGATAAGGAAAGGTATGGTGTGACATGAACTTGTTGTTGCATTAAGAAAGTTATTTCCCGACTATCCCAAGTGTAAATAGAAGGGACTTTCCCAAGGTTAATACACCCACCAAAAGGAATGTACACTCACTACTTGAGGTGCGAAGTAAATACCACTCTTGCACAAGTGAATAGAAAAAAAGATGAAACATTAAAAATTGTATGTTTCCAAATGAATGAAACATCATCTATTTATAGGGCTTTTCTAACAACTCTTTTTCAACCTTCATATACATGATCAATGAATATAAATGTATTTTTTTTATTAAGATTAAATAAATCCATAAATGAAAAAAGAGTTGTCGGAGAATGCTTTAAATGGTCATTTATCCAACAATCCCTTATAAATGCAATTTAAGAAAAATACTTGTGCAAGAGAAAGCTTTGGCACATAGCAACTAAGTGGACTAAGCCTTGAACTTATTGTTTAGTGAAAGGAGGAGACAATTCACAAGCCCTTGTGAGTTGTGACTGAACTAAGTCGTGAACTGCAATAACTCTTGATCAAACAAGTGAACTAAGTCTTGAACTTGTAAGATTTGAATTGAGACCCTCAAACCACATGCCTTGCCTAGAGAGGTACCAACTCCACTTAAATTATATGGTGCATTTTTATGGCCTATGCACCTACCTTGATTTTCATGAGCACTCTAGTGGAATATAGCCCAAAATTCCACATAGGAGGTGGCTAACCCCCACACTCACATAGGTGGATCGTCTCAGGTAGCACACCACAAAATACTATAAAATTCATTAAGAGCCTAATGACTCATCCCTTAATATAGAGCAATGATTAACAGTCCGCCAAGATTCGTAATCAAAACTAAATAGTTTGGAAAATTCAAGTATGCCCAATGATTCCAATAGGACAATTTGAGTCTGCCCTCTAACTCCTAAAGAATGATATTTATTATTATTATTCAAAAAGACAAATCATTATTACAAGGGATGCTCTATATAGCCTAATCCCCCAAAAGACACTTCAAAAATAACAACTAATTTATTAACAAAATACAAAGACTAATTTATATGAAATGACGATAATGCCCTTGGACCCCTTTGACCCGAGTCATCACACAATGCCAACAAATGTCATAGGGATAGGTGAAATGTCTGCTCATCCACATTTGGGTTTTAGCACTATCCTCCTCGACACATCAAGAACCACTCCTCTTGATAATTTTTTTTGAAAAATGTATGTATGGTTTTCACATTTTCTATTTAAGGACATTAAGTCAACTCAACAGAAAAAATGTAAACAATATCACGCTTAATTAGCTCAAAAAATTAGGGATACCATTGAAATATACATTGATACCATAGATAAAGTGCTATAACACAGAAAACCATTAATAATTTCCCCTTCTAAAATATGCATGCATGTAACATATAGAGATAGGTCACGTTACACTCATGATTATCCATTCATATCTTCAAATCCCTCCATCATCTCACTTGTCCAAACAAAAGATTACTCATCTTTCTAAATCTCCCCCTTCCTTCCTTTCATTTCTCTACATCCAAACAAAGTGTAATAGAACCTCTCCCCTTTTCGTTTTCCCTTCCACGACCATCAGACCATTATAGTTAAATTACTAAAAACAAAGGCAAAATTTCAACAGCACCGACTCTCTCCCTATCTCACTTCTCCTGTAGGGCGGCCCTACGTTTTTAGGGGCCCAGGGCGATGATTTATGGGCCCTAAACTATTGTATACATAGAAAGTTCGAACCTTAATACTAATTGAAAACTAAAATTTTTGAGGGCCTGGGCGTAAACACGTCTTGCCCTTGCTTTGGGCCGGCCCTGCAGTCCTATTGTATTGTTACATTGATGGAGTGATCAGGATATTAGATTTTACTTACGTTTTTTGTAACTTCTGCTAAAATGGGAACCAACTCCAAGATTATTTTTAATTGCTTTTAGTTTCTATAACCATATACCATCAGATATCATAAAAAGACTAATTATACTAATACTATTATCAACATACACTAAATACAGAAAGAAGAAAATTAATCTTCAGAGATTAGGAGGCAACACAAAGGCCTTAGATTTTATAAAATCAACACAAAGAATTTGATTTCTCGCCTAGGCTCATTCAGTACTCCCTCCATGTCCCACTCATTCTCAATCACAAAGATTATTCTGGTGATTTGTTATGAAAAACGCAAGAAAGATAACAAAATATGTAAACAATTTCATCACAACTATGAGCTAAATCAATTTTTAATTACACAAATCAGAATCACCATTTACATCAAATTTTAGAACTTTTATAAGCATAATTTAGGGTTTTAGAGCTCCATACCATTAAATTAAAATACATTGAAAACCATATTGGAGTGGGTATGTACCTTGAATGAGGTTGGAAGAGCCGGGAACACAGCTGCTCGCTGCTCGGCGTCGGCGTTGGCGTTGGCAATGGGCTGGCGTGTGGCGTCAGATTGGCTTCGGCGTCAAGAGGGCGGCTGAGACGGCTAGAGAAAAGTTGAGCATTTGGTTTTTAAAATGAAAGTTTTTAAATTCGGAAAATTATCACATTATCTCTCTTAGTATACATTTTTCCACGTTAATAATTTCTATTATTGATTATTTTTAAATAATTTAATATTTGTATATAATTGTTATAACATCTCTTTTTACATTTAACCTGTTATTATAAGTTACTACCAATAAAGACTAGGGTTAAACCAGCGAAGAAGTATAAGAGAGAAGAAAGAAGTGAGTGTAAGAGTGTAACGACTAATTGGTACCTTACCTACACTAGCCAGTTAAAATGTGAAAATAAGTTTTATCAGCAAATAATATACAAATGTTTAGAAATAATCAATAACATGGATTAATCACACTAAATAGGCAATAGATGAGATTATTGTGGAAAGTTTTATCTTTATAATTTTAACTTTTTTTTAAATAAGAATATTAAAAAATTTTGCCATCACGGGAAATTTTTATCTGATTAAAAGCCTAAGCAAAAGAAGTAAAAGCATAAAAGAGTAAAAAGAAGTCAACAATATGTCGGTGTATGCTATCGTAAAATGACTATAATTTTTTGTTTGGTCCTCTGTTTGGAGTGTACATATGTCATTAGAAATTTCTTTCAATATTCCTTCAAATGGCATTGGTTTTGCGGCATTTTGACTTGTTAGTAAAAGTTATGACCAAAACGATGAACACGTGTCAAAATTTGCTTCCGAATCTTTAAATGTTTGCATTTTTTTTTGGAAAATTTGTCAAGAATAATCCCAACTATCACCCGTTGGCCAGAAATAATCCCAACTATTGATTATTTTTTAATAATCCTAACTATCGATAACGTTTGCTGAAAACAATCCCATTTGGTTTTCAACCGGCTGTAGCAGGTTAAATTAAGTAATTTTACCTAATTTGATAAAGGAAACTTAAAAAAAAAGGTAAAAAAATTACTTAACTAAACTTACTACAGCCGGTTAAAACACAAATGGGACTGTTTTCAGCAAACTTTATCAATAGTTTGGATTATTTAAAAATAATCAATAGTTGGGATTATTTTTGGCCAACGGATGATAGTTGGGATTATTCTTAGCAAATTTTCCTTTTTTTTTCTTTTTTTTTGATCCAACTTCTAACTTGGGATTTTCATGCTAGAAAACTCTAATTTTACCCGCAATATTTCTGTACTTTTTTCATTGAAAACGTTCAAGAACTTGCATTTTCAATGTAAAAAGTAATGAACGTTTTCATATGGAAAAGTACAAGTTTTTGAGGCATGGAAATGCTAAGCTAAGAGTTCGATGAAGAAAAAAAATCACTTTCTATTTATCTTTTTCATTGTGCCGCCACCATTTTCATAAAATTTTCACCTTTACCTTTCCTTTTTGTGCAAAGTCTCTCAACTAACTTATCTCGCTAGATATCATAAAATATTCACCAAAATTTTCTTTTCTTGTAATTTTAGCTTTGAGATATTAAGACTTTGATTTTGTCGCTTGATTTATATAACAAGAACTTGAATGAAACATGTATCTATGGACTAATGATCATGCACATATGAGTACGTAATCAAACCATCGGTAGAGTCGAGAACTAACAATCGTCAAATACTATGTCAATAGCGGTATTAGCTCTTTTGATACATTTTTTATAAAAGGGCACATACACAAATGACAAATCAATAAGTTATAATCATAATAAGATAAGTATTAAACGACCGTATAAGCAACATTGCACAATATGCATTGGATGATAATATATAAGTTGTAACAGTAAGTCTCATGGGAGACGGTCTATTCTATAGACGGAATCCATGAAGCCCAGCCCAAAATATAACATAGTATATTTGGGGTTATAATAAATTATTTGGGGTTATAGAATAGTATATTCGAGGTTATAATACCTTACATTTAGGATTATAACATAATATAATTGATATTATAATAAAAAAAATCAGTTAAGGGAAATGGGCTGGCCCAATTTTGTGGTCTATCCTATAGACCGTCTCTTGTGAGATTTTGTGAAGTTGTAATGTCCATAATCGGAATATTACTGGAGCTGATAGAGGGTTGTAACACTGATCAACATGTGTTAATTCTTCCACTAAAAAAAGTGAAAAATCAGAAAGACTAAAGTTATTGCACGTGTGTCCGGTCAATGGTATTCACTCACCCCCACCACTCGTTTTAGAAGATTGGATATATAGGATCATATGAATATATGATAATAGCTAGTAAAACAAATTTTTGATACAAACAAATGGAGCGATTGATAATTCACAAATTCTTATATGAGACCGTCTTTTGTAAAGACGGCTCTCGAAAGCCAAGTCTAATTCTAAAATATATATTGTTACAACTCTAAATATAGATTTGGGCTGAACTTTTAAGAATCGTTTTTACAAAAAACAATCTCTCAAAAGAGCATCTGTTGATAATTAATTATCTCCGCATTGTCAATCAACTCTATCACTCCACGTCCTTGTAGTATACATTCGGATTATTTGCATTTCTTCAATATTGTTTTCACATGTGTTAATAACATGAATATATTTAGAAAAAATTTAAAAAAATAAAAAAAGAATGTAAGTGAAGTCGTGCATTTCGAGTCCTACATTTTATATAGCTCCACAAGTTTTACTTATATATATATATTATTATGAAATTAATCAAAAATTAATCGGTAAAACTTTTAAATTTATATTTAAAATACTTATAAAAAATTAATATGCGTTGTGTTTATGTTGAACAATCATTAATAATATGAATTTGAATCGTTATAACTTCACTATTAGAGGAAACAAAAGTGAAACTACAAAGAAAAAATGCGACAATAAAATGAAAAAATGCCCATTAATAAGAAAAGTAACTTAACACGTGATTAAGATGGGAGAGATTAAGAGTATTATATTGCCTCCGCCACTCTCATTATAAATTATTTTCTTACAGAGTGCTTTTCTTATTTTGCATTTATAAGAAAAAATTACACATATTTCTAAATCTCCCCCCTTCCTTCCTTTCATTTCTCTACATCCAAACAAAGTGCAATAGAACCTCTCCCCTTCTCGTTTTTCCTTCCACGACCATCAGACCATTATAGTTAAATTACTAAAAACAAAGGCAAAATTTCAACAACACCTACTCTCTCCCTATCTCACTTCTCCTGTAGGGTCGGCCTTACGTTTTTAGGGGCCCTGGGGAGATGATTTATATATGGGCCCTAATCTATTGTATACATAGAAAAGTTCGAACCTTAATACTAATTGAAAACTAAAATTTTTGGGAGCCCTAGACGTAGGCACGTCTTGCCCTTGCTTTGGGCCGGCCCTGCAGTGCTATTGTATTGTTACATTGATGGAGTGATCAGGATATTAGATTTTTCTTACGTTTTTGGTAACCTCTCACCTCTGCTAAAATGGTAACCAACTCCAAGATTATTTTTTAATTGCTTTTAGTTTATACGTGCCCAATTCAAACTGGACAATAATTTTGGAGTGGAGGGAGTATATTGTACTAGTTGAACAAGTTACATTAGTAGCACATTGCCACCCAAATAAATAAAGCATATAATGGGCAGATTCTTTGTATTTTCTTTTGATCAAATTAAAGTACAATATTGTATGTGTGAATTAACCTTTTGAATATTCATTTCTTACATATTTTACCTTTGTAATAAAACTATAACCAAAGCAATATAATATTCCTAATATTAGAAACACTATATATACTAATAAAAAATTTATGCCTTAGCATTCATTCCACCAACAAAATTCTTAATTGTTCATTATTTATTTTCAAATAAAGGTTTTAAACAAATACATATATAAATAAACTTCAAAGAGATTTCGATCCCTACACATTAATTTGAAGACGATATATAGGTTTGCTACTCATCATTTAAATATTAACTCATTTTTTTTCTATTTTATTCTTTTTGCTAACAAATTAATAGGAGTATAAGCTTATACTAATATTTTGAGGCTTACTTTATTGTTTTGCTTGCATGGTTGTGTTATTGCTTTAGTTTGTTTTTTTAGATTTTATCTTACAAAATTGAAAGCTTATACTAGTCTAGTCGTAAAATGATTTTTCTTTAAGGGTTTGATTTCCACCATCTAAATAAAAGATTATTTCGCTCTCTGAATCCCTTTTGCTTGTAAGGATTCTCTTGCTTTAACCTGAATCAAATAATACATTGTTATAACCCTAGTTTTAACCCCTTGCTTTTATTTTAATGAGATATTCTTGTAAGAGATTATCTCTCGATGAAACTACCTTAGATAAAAGTCTTATATTTTCATAATATATGTATTAAATAGACTATTTTTAACCCACATATAAAGCGCTTTTCACGGTTAAATCGTCTCATTTCCGGAACCACATGTTCCTTTTATTATTATAAAAAATAGTGCCATGTAAATAATGAGGTTTGTAGTGGCCTTTTTTAATGGGTTGATGAAAGGATAATATAATTCCCTTAGTTTCTTCACCATATATTCCATAATTAATGAACATCAAATAATAACGGTCCGAGTATCACAATATTTTTTTTTTCAAACTTCCTACATTGTAAATTTTTTTAAAAAAATCTTATCATTAACTTTTTTTTGAGAACAATCTTATCATTAACTTAAGTATTAATAAAATAATAATAAAATATCATCTAAAAAATCATATCTTTATCGTATGACTCTTTATTAATTAATCAGGTATTATTCAAAAAAAAAGTATTGATAAAATATTACCTAAAAAAACAAGAAAACCTTTAAACTATTGTTAAACCTATTAGGATTAAAATGTCAATTTGAAACCCATCAAAAAAGTTTAGGAGAAATATAGATTTTTCTTAGATGCATGAAATGCTTAATTCTAAATTGTCCTTCTAAATGATTTTCTCAAATTCATCAAATTTAAATGTCAACTCAAGAGAATATTCCATAGTGGTCGACATTAGCATAATATTTGAAAGTATTATTAATTCATCATTTTTTGTTATTTTTTAAAAAAATTAATATCTATTTTTTATTATAAGAAAATATACAAGTAGGGAATGAATAACAATTGACGTCAAATAACAATCTAATTAATTCATAATACCACTTTCATTACTCTTGTTGAAATATATAACTATTTATCAATTGGTTTTTTCTATGTATAAAAAGATATAGTCAATTTGAATCTAATTTAATTTGTTCCAATGAATAATTTCATATTATTAACTTTTTATATATTTAAATTATGTACAAATAAAAACATTAAGGGCAAGAGTGCAGGACTTGTATTGAAGGTAAATAATTTTGGGGGAAATAAAAGTCAAACTAATTATAAAAGGGTTACACTTTTAAATTTACCTCTATTTAATTATGTACAAGTGTTCTATTATATGAAAGAAGTCTTAGTAAATAACGGTTATTTCATTTGTGAAATTAACAAATCATCCTTATGTGTTTGGATTTGATAGGCTGAGAGTTATTATTTTAATATACTTTTTTTGATTTGGTTTATTTATTATAATTTTTTTCTTTTAATAGTAACTAGTATATATCCCGTGCAATGCACGAATATGTTAGTTTATTAAGTTATATAAAAATTTTCCTAACCATTACATTGTTTATAATTATATTTTACTAACTAAAACGATTATCAGTAAAATGATTGTATTTCACTAATTAAAACAATTTTTACTAATAAAAATAACTTTTACGAATGCTGATTATTCTTTCCCAAATGAACAGATTAATCTTAAAATATATTAAATTTAAGATTTACTAAATAGAAGCTATTATTGTGTAAACATTATATCAAACTCCCTTTTATAAAATGGATATACAATATATTCATATACAAACACTTTATTTATGGCATGCTCAAAACACATACTTTTATACTTTTTTATCATAATTATTATTGTGAGATTATTCTAGATATGATTTTAATTATTATTTTGTAAATATTAAAGTTAGCTGAAAAACTAAGTTGATGAATTTTTTGACGTTATATAATTTAAGAGTTTTTAATTATAACGTTATTAATAGTTAACTATTTTATATTTTAATTATATTTGTATTATATATACGGTACAGTTAATAGTTTACTCAGTTATTTTACTAAAACCAAAGTTACCGAAAAAAATTCTTAGAAAAGTGTATATATTTAAAAAAAATTAAAGGTTTTACTATTGTTATTGTTCATTAAGAAATAAAGTTTAATTAAAACTAAAAGTTTACATATTTAATTACTTAAAATTTAGGAGAGGAAACATGAGGTATACAAGTGACATGTATTACATTCTTTTGTTGTTTTAGTATGATGCATGCTGATTAAGAAATAAAGTTTAATTAAAACTTAAAGTTTTCATATTTAATTACTTAAAATTTAGGAGGGAAAATATGATGTATAAAAGTGACATGTGTTACATTTTTTTATTATTTTAGTAGAATGATGATTACTTAAAATTTAGGAGAGGAAACATGAGGTATAAAAGTGACATGTGTTACATTCTTTTATTCTTTTATTAGGATGTATGTTGATTAAGAATAAAGTTTAATTAAAGGGTCGCTTGGATTGAGAGTAAATATTTAAGGTAGTAAAAAAGTCAAACTAATGTAACAAAGGTAATTAGATATGCAAATGAAATTATTGAAACAATTGTAATAGAGGTAGAATAAGAGTAGATTAAAAAATATGAATAGAAAAAGAGTTTGATTTCACTCATTTTGATGTAAAGAATTCCTCTACCTCCCCTAAGGTAAATTTATACCCAAAATAAGGGAATTTATTGCTATTTTCTCTATTTTTTTTTATCTTCTAATTCATTCTTCCACCTCTCCTACAATTAAATTTCTTTAATCATCTACCTAACTAACCTTAAATTCCTACTTTGACTTTTATTACCTCTTAAATATTTACTCTCAATCCAAGCGACCCAAAAATTTAAAGTTTCCATATTTAAAAACTTAAAATTTAGGAGGGAAAATATGATGTATAAAAGTGACATGTGTTACATTCTTTTATTATTTTAGTAGAATGATGATGATTTACAAATCACGATTGCTGATTATGAATTACTAGTGTTATTTTGTAGGCAGCCAGTGATAGATACAAGAGCTTGGATTAAAACAACATAATCGAAAATGGCAGACACTGTTATTAATCTTGCAACCGATAAGGTGTTGGGTCCAATCATGGCTGCATTAATGGATTACACAATCAGACGCATTAGATACATAAAAGAGTACCAGAAGATTGCTAACGATCTAAAAGACGCTGTAAAGAAACTGGAAACACAGAAAGCTGACATCGTAGTAGATGTGCAGAATAAGGAAATCGAAGAAGAAGAAATCACAAAAACAGCTCAGGATTGGCTTGATAAGGTTAAAGAAATGTTGGAAAACAACGAACTTAAAGCACTTATAAAGGAGGCGGATGAGATCAAGAACAATACGGATGATCAGTGTTGTTCCGGGTGCTGCCATGGTAGTTTGGACAAGCGTATTACATTCGGAAAAAAGGCGAGTGAAAAGCTTGAAGAAATTAATAAGTTGCTTCCTCCACCTCCTGCACCGTTAACTGCTAAAGTATTAGGTGATCGAGTTAAGCAAAGACTGGAGGATTTGCTTAGCCGAAAATGGAATTCAAGAGAAACACTAAAGAAAAATCTGATAATGAAGGTGCTAGATGGGCAAGTACTTGATCATGTTGGACTTTGGGGTGCCCCAGGTGTAGGTAAAACGACATTGGTAAAAGAAATTAAGCAAGAACAACAAGTGCAAGAAAGATTCCAAAAAAGGGTGATCGTGTTTATGGGAGAATCTCCGAATTTGAAAGACATTCAGAATAAGATCGCTGAGGAGATTGGAGTGAAGTTGGATGACGAGGATAAGAATGAGAAAAACGCGGTAGTTTTGGAAAACCATATACGAAACAAAAAGGAAAATATACTGATAATATTGGACAATCTTTGGGCCAAAGTAGATTTGAACGAATTGGGAACTGGCAGAAACAATGAATACTGCAAGCATTTGATAGTAACCAGGTCAGAAAATGTGTGCAAATTAATGGACATACCAAAAGATAACATGTTATGCATGGAGCTCATGACTGATGACGAAGCTATAGCTTTTTTCTGGAATGTTGTTTATGATAAAAAGAGTAAGAACAGAATGGTTGATCAGATCACATCTTACGCATATATATGTCTAGCAAGAAAACTGATTTTGGAAAATTGTGGAGGCGTCCCAAATGTGGTTGCAGCGTTAGCTAATTATCTTGCTAATTTAGAGATCGGAGAATGGAAAAAGTTGGCTAATGAATTAAGCAAAATGAGCAAAGAAGAGAGGGAAAAAAAGATTTTGCATGTACCGTACGAGCATTCTGAAAAACATGAGGAAGAAAAACAAAAGTTTTTCTCGCTTGGATTAGTGTTTCAACCAGAAACAAGCATACCAATCCATGAATGGATGAGATATGCCATCGGATTAGACTTGATCAAAATTGTCGATAGCCTTAGTGAAGCCATGTCCGAAGCTGATACTTGTATTCATGAAATGATTTCTATGTCTTTGCTAGAAGAGGAAGATAAAGCCTTTATGGGAGGCTTGGGCCATGTTACAATCTCCCGTCAAGCTCGTGACCGACTAAAAGATACATCATTCGGTACATCCCTTTTTTAATCAAAATTTTAGAATTTTGCTTGGCTTTTGATTTGCATTTAATCAAAGAAAGTATAAATGATTAGAATTATTATTGTTTTCAGGTAGTAAGATACAATTGTTAGATGATATTCGTCGATGGTATGATTTGGAAAAAATTAGAAAGGAGAACTACAATGCTATCTCATTGTGGTCTGGTCGTAATCATGGGCGTATTAGTGGAAAAAAGTTCATCAATCTTGAAGTGTTGATTCTAGATAGAAGTTACCCTCAAGATCAATTTGAAGATGATTTCTTTTCTGGAATGACAAATCTGAAGGTTTTAGTACTTAAGAAAATGACTTTCAAGAAGCAGTTACCAATGTCATTGAGTAGTTTGAATAATCTTAGGTTGTTGCATTTGGAAGATTGTGAACTGGGAGAAGATATTAGCTTGATTGGAGACTTGGTTAACCTTGTTGTTCTTAGTTTTCGAAAATCGAAGATGATAAAGTTTCCAGCAAATGAAATAAGGAGGTTGAGCGAACTTCTTGTGCTTGATTTGCATGAATGTAAGATTGCCTCCAACGGAATCCCAGCTAATGTGCTGAAAACACTGGCTAATTTGGAAGGATTTTATGGTTATGGTATTGATGGAAGTGATTGGGCTGATCTCACACAAGAAAGAAATAAGGATTGGAAGAACTTCATGTCAATATTGAATCGGAAGGACAAGAATGCAAGCCTCGATGAACTGAATAAGTTGGATCAGTTGAATGTACTCGAGATCAAAGTACCACACCTTCATCAGTTGCCTGAAAATGATAAGTTCGTCAAAAAACTTCAACATTTTTATATATTTGTGGGTAGGGAGGATCAAGAAGTAGAACCAATATCAGCAAAAGGATTCTCTCGGATTATGAGGTTTGGATACTTAGAGAGTGGGCTGAAAGCTAGTAAATACAAGTGTTTGCAGAATCTGCTAGCCAAAACTGATTTATTAAGCTTAGAGGGGATGAAGATTACGCCCTTTTTTGTACAGCAGAGCGAGACTAAACTCGACACTCCTGAAATAACAATTGATGCAGCTGAATACACAAATTTGGAAGTTCTAAAAATGTACGGGTGCGATGGGATGAAGGGTTTTGCAGCTAAACCTCTCAGGGCACCCAACTTGACTGAAATAGAAGTGATCAAGTGTAACAAATTGAACTTCCTCTTTATAGAGCATATAAAGGATATCAGAGATGAATATAATTCCATTCCTTTATTAAAGAAGTTGGTACTTAAGAAATTGGAAAAACTGGGTTGTATATCATCCCCTGACATCACTGGCAATGAAGCCTTTGCTGCTTTGTTCGATGGAAAGGTACTTACTCCTTATTTCTAACTAACTAGTAACACTTCTAGGGGGTGTTTGAATTGATCTTTTAGTTAGGCTTTTGGCTTTCGGCTTATTGGTTGGTCAAAAAGCACAAAAGAGTATTTAGTAAATGAATTTTCACCATTGCAGGTAATATGTCCCTTGTTAGAGACATTGGAACTGGTTAAATGCGGCCAAATAACCCAAATTTGGAGTAATTCTAGTTTTGAAACTTCCTCATGGACACAAAGATTCAAACCTAGCTTGAAGCATTTGAAGGAAGTAAGCATTAAGGACTGTCAAAAGCTCCAGCATGTTTGCTCACTCGCCATAGCTGCTGCACTTGTCAAACTGAAAAAGCTGGAAATTAGGTCTTGTTCATTATTGAAGGCGGTGATAAAGGCTGATAAAGAAGATTATAAAGACTTCACTCATAATGATAACATTAAAATTTTTCCAGCACTAGAAGAACTTACCCTTTCCGAGTGCTACAATGTCAAAACTTTTCTCTCACATAAAAATTCTCATGGAAATCAAACCTTTGAATTACCTTCTTTGGAAAAGTTAAGAATTCAAGAATGTCCCGATATGAAAATTTTCTCATCCATTGAAATCAAAAGACCCAAATTATGGTGGCTTACAGTTGAACCTTGCACCCATTCTAAGAAAGAGATTGAAAATATTAATGTATTCTTAGAAAATCAAAATAAGGAGCCAAGGTTTGTATTCTATACCTACACTTTTGTTTCAATTTTCTCATCATCATACTAAATATATTCCGCTCATAGAAGTTATATCCAAAATTGGTGTCTCCAATATTATAAAACTTACACTTGTTTGGATAGCAATTTAAAAAGGAGAGGAGAGGAGAGGAAACAAAAGAAAGAGAGGGTATAAAAGAGAAATAGCATTTAGCTTCCAAATATTTCAACATTTAAAGAGACTGATTTAGTTGCTAACAAAGTCAAGGGAATTAATCTCTTCAAATTCATTCCTTTAATCCCTCAGCTTGAAATTTGGTATCCTAACAAAGAAAAGTATATCCCTCTAAGTCTCTCCTCTTTCTTTTCATTCCTTCAATCTAAATAACGTTTATCGAATGTGTTTTGAGTTTTATATATGTCTTGAAAGAAATTATAGCATTAAGAAGAAAAAAGGCTTTCCCCTTTAACCCTATTGATTACGATAAGAAAAATTATAATTTCTTTATTTGAGTAAAAACCATATGTTTTTGTTGGATCAGAAAGTTGAATGAAGAATCAAGCGAAACTGATGATGTTGCATCCAATGATTTGGGCAAGAAATCAGTTGGATGCGCCAACTTCACATGCTTTGGTGACAAGTTGAAAGAGCCCAACAAGAAAAAAAGAAAATGAAAAGGGCATCACATTAAGGAAAAGACTCAATGTGCATAGGGAACTATCTTTACGTGTTATTATACTGTTTTTTTCATGTACATCCTTTTTTATTTGAATTTAAACCTTTTAAAAGAATAAGGATTTCATTTATATTATAATTTGCTTGATTTTAAACAATTTCATTGTCCGTGCAGGAATCAAGCATCAAAGAATAGAGCAAAGAAAAGTAAATAAGATCAAAGAAGTTTGAGTCATCTAGCTAGAAACTTTATATCATTAGAATTGCTAAATAATAAGATTGTGTCCTTATACCATCTTATTGTTTAGCAAACTGATTTTATTTTTAAAAATTTAGTTTCTAGTAAAGTTGGCACAAATACAAAACCTCTTCGATCTTGCTTTTGCTTATGCTCATAGCTCTATTCTAAAAGCTTCTTCCTTGTGAGAAACAATATTCAGTTGAAATTGAGCAAAATAAATATTTGGTTAATCAAGTTGTGTCCTTGTAATAACGGGATGGTTAAAGTGTCTTTAACTTTGATACGTCCGTATGGTTTTTATTTCTGCATCACTTGTAAATGTTTAATAAGACTTGTGATCAAATTTCAATAAAAAATTTATAGAATTGATTGAATAATTTAAGACATGTAGTTGAATGGTTTAGTACATATCATAACTATTCGAAAAAATTGATTTTGTTCCGTTTAAGTTTGACCTTTCCTCCATTTTTAGGTTGAACTTAGAAACTATAAAGATGGATAAAACTTTGGGATCATTTTATTTCTAGTAAACAATTTTACACCATAAGTTAGGTTATAAAAAAGAATTAAGAGATTGTTAATAAATCAAAATTTGATAAAACTAATTTTTACATAAAATTCAATTGGAAACTCCCTCCCATGCAGGAATGCAGGGTGATCACCCTACCCTTACTCTTCCCTTCCCTTAGAATATTCCTCCTTTCCCGTGCAATCTTCATACTTACTCTATTTTTATTTATTTTTAACTCAGCAGTCAACCCCTAACTAATATGTAACTTTTAAAAGAATTGATTAAATATCACAAAATCAAATAAAAATATGAGGTCAAACCGATAAAGTAATAAAATTAAACATAATGTTTGTGGTTCGATTCTTTGTATAGGTTATCGATTACTCTTAAATTTTGCTACGGTTCAATTGACTTTAAATTTTCTCATTTAAAAACATTTCAATTATAACTTGTTTTGATATAATTATTTTGTTAGTGTGTTAGTTATTTGACATCATTATTTTGCCAATATATCGGTCATTTGGCTTCCCTAATTTAAATTTTTGTCTTCCTCCCCCTACCCTTCGTCCTATTTCCCTCCCCTTATAGATTGTCATTAATACTTTGTTTGAATAGAATTTTGAGGGGAAACGAAAGGGGAGGGAAAGAGAGGAAAGGGAGCAAAGGGAAAGAAGAACAAAAGATATTTATTAAGGAAAGAAAATAAGTTATGGAAGGGAAAGAAAAAATCCATCCCTCATTTACATAGAAATTAAGTTAAGAAGGAAAGGATGGGAGGAAAACTAAGAGAAAGAAGATCATGAGTCTTCATCACCCCTTTAATACTTGAACAAGAGTATTGTTGTATATGTTCTTGTAGGCTGTGATAAATTATATGATTTCAAGAATATTTTTAAAAATATACATGCTTGTAACATATAGAGATATGTCACGTTACACTCATGATTATCCATTCATATCTTCAAATCCCTTCATCTTCCCACTTGTTGTCCAAACAAAAAATTACTCATATTTCTAAATCTCTCCCCTTCCTTCCTTTCATTTCTCTACATCCAAACAAAGTGTAATAGAATTTCTCCCCTTTTTGTTTTTCCTTCCACGACCATCAGACCATTATAGTTAAATTACTAAAAACAAAGGCAAAAATTCAACAGCACTGACTCTCTCCTTATCTCACTTCTCCTGTTGTATTGTTATATTGATGGAGTGATCAGAATATTTGATTTTTCTTACATTTTTTGTAAGTTCTGCTAAAATGGTAACCAACTCCAAAATTATTTTTTAATTGCTTTTAGTTTCTATAACCATATGCCATTAGATATCATAAAAAGACTAATTATACTAATACTATCATCAATACTTAAATATCAACACTAAATACAGAAAGATGAAATTTAATCTTCGGTCAGAGAATAAAAGGCAACACAAAGGCCATTAGATTTTATAAAATGAACACAAAGAATTTGATTTCTCGCCTAGGCTCATTCAGTATTCCCTCCGTCCCTTTTGTCGGTTTGTGGCATGTCCCACTCATTCTCATTCACAAAGATTATTTTGATGATTGTTATGAAAAACGCAAGAAAGATAACAAAATATACTCCCTCCGTTTCCTAATGTTCTTCCCATTTAGAATATTCTATTTGGAAAGAGAAATTTGATTAAGATTTTTAAGACATATATAGAAGGCAAATATATCCATGTGAGATCTCGTTAGATTCGTCTTAATGTATACTTTTTTATTATATATTTTTTATAATTTTTTATGATGCGTATTTAGAGATATTTAGGCTCAAAATTTACTTTGAAAACTGTGCAAAAAGTATGGGAAGAACATTTGGAAACGGAGGGAGTATTAAATAACACACTAAGATTTAACGTGGTTCACTAAAAGTGTGTTACCTACATTCAGAGGTAGAGATAATTTTATTAAAAGTGTGGAGAGAAAAGAATACAAACTACAATCAATAGGTTAAGAGAGGTTTATACAAAACCCTTGGAAAGCCTAAACATACTAGTACTCTAAAGAACCTAAACATAATTAGGTTTAGACTGATTCTAAGTTTAGATTGATTATGACCCAAAAACAGAAACAACAATGGTTTCACTCCCTTTCTTTCGATCTTACAATTTCATTCTCACTCTATCTTAACCACTTATTTCTACGGTCCATTTATATTTTGTGTATTTCTTCAACTACAAATCAATTTTTACCCTCCAAATTTAAGGTGTTTTTGGGAAGGGGAGGGGAGTAATGTTCTAAAATTTTGAAATCGTCAATATTTAAAGCAAATTTATAGGTCTAAGAAACTTCAAGGGAGACATAAACAAAGCCCCAGTACTCCAAATTTATAGGTCTACGAATTTTAAACGCTTGTAGATTTTGCAGAGAGCTTCCTTCATCGTTTAAAAACGTACCAAAACAAAACACAAGCCTTCAACAGTCCACTCACACAACAATTAGCAAGAATTCAACTACTAAAGTTTTAGTAAACAAAATTACAATAATTACTTGCATTTTCTTCCATATGAAAACAATATCATCACAACTATGAGCAATATCAATTTTAATTCAACAAATCAAAATCACCAATTACATAAAATTTAAGAAGTTTTATAAGCATAATTTAGGGTTTGGGAGTTCCATACCATTAAATTAAAATAGATTGAAAATCTTATTTGAGAGGATATGTACCTTGAATGGGGTTGGAAGAGCCGGGAACACGGGAGAGTCAGGCGCTCGCTGCTCGGCGTCGGCGTTGGCAATGTGCTGGCGTGTGGCGTCAGATTGGCTTCGGCGTCAAGAGGGCGGCTGAGACGGCTGGAGAAAAGTTGAGCATTTGGTTATTAAATTATTATCATTAATACGGAGAGAAGTCAGTTACGAAGATAGCAAGAAAATGAAAGTTTTTAAAATTTGGAAAATTATAAAAAATAATCCGTTTTAGTGGCTATTTATTGATGTGAATAATTTCAATTATTGATTATTTTTAAATAATTTAATATGTTTATATAAGGAAAAATTAATATTAATGATGCAATCTTTCACTCATCCGCTATGAATAATCCCACCTTTAAATTATTTTCTAATAATCCAACCTTTGTAATAAATTTGCTTACAACATACCATATTACTAATAATTGGTGATAAAAGGGTATGCTGCTAGCATACAAAAATAAAGGTTGGATTATTCACAGCAAACTAAGGGCAAACGTTGAATTATTAAAAAATAATCAAAAAGTTGGATTATTCACAGCGAATAAGCAAAAGGTTAAATTATTAATGTCAATTTTTCCATATATAATTGTTTTTTTTTAGATACCATATATAATTGTTATAACATCTCTTTTCACATTTTAAAAAAAAAATCACTTCTTATCTGTCACTACCTTTTTCATTGTACACTTGATTTATAACAAGAACTTTGAGATATTAAGACTTTGACTTGATTTTATATAACAAGAATTGACTTTGTACACTTGAATTTTATTAACAAGAACTTAAATGAAACATAAGGAGAATTTTTGTGTAAGTATGGACTAATGATCATCCACATATGAGTACGTAATCAAACTATCGGTAGAGTCAAGAACTAACAATCGTTAAATACTATATTGATAGCGTTTTTAGCTCTTTTGATATATTTTTTAAAAGGGCACATACACAAATAACGACCATATAAGCAACATTGCACAATATGCGTTGGATGATATTATATAAGCTGTAATGTCCATAATCAGAATATTACTGAAACTGATAGAGGGGTGTAACATTGATCACCATGTGTTAATTCTTCCACTTAAAAAAATGCAAAATTAGAAAGACTAAAATTATTGCACGTGTGTCGGGTTAATGGTATTCGCTTAATACACCTCAATCACCACTCGTTTTAGAAGATTGGATATTGGATCATATGATAATAGCTAGTAAAACAAATTTTTGATACAAACAAATGGAGCAATTGATTTGTTACAACTTTAAATATAGATTTTGGCTGGACTTTTAAGAATTGTCTTTACAAAAGACAGTCTCTCAAGAATTGTCAATCAACGACTCTATCACTCCACGTACCCTTGTAGTATATATTCGGATTATTTGCATTTCTTCAATATTGTTTTCACATGTGTGAATAACATCAATAATATGAATAAATTTAGAAAAAAATTTAAAAAATAAAAAAAGAAATGTAAGTGAAGTCGTGCATTTCGAGTCCTACATTTTATATAGCTCCACAAGTTTTTCTATTATCAATTTTCTTTTATATATATTATTATGAAATTAATCAAAAATTAATCGATAAAATATTTAAATATATATTTAAAATACTTATAGAAATTCATATGCCTTGTGTTTATGTTGAACATTCATTCATAATATGAATTTTTTTTTTTTGAATAATACCTGATTTATTAATAAAGAGTCATACGACATCTACATCAGAGATAAAAATTAACAAGTACATAACAACTTTAACCAAAGATAATTCAAAGTTAACAAAACTACGATCGTTGTATATGAGATCTGACAATTCTGAACATCCTCTTCTACATCGCTGTTTGAAACAGCCTTCTACGAGGGGGTCTTTCGATCTATTGTAGTCTTGAGATAGAATTGAATTTGATGTAGTTGATAGTAATTGCAATTTTAGTATCTTCTGCATCATCACATGAATCTCTACCCACAAATCAATTACAAACCAAACTTCGTAACTCCAAAGTCTCATGAAGAGAGAGATCAAAACCCAATATATGGGTAGAATGAACCCAATAGATGGGTAGAACAATTCTCCTATAGGGAGAGGACAAATACTTATTCTAATCATATTCTAAAACGCTTAAAACGGACAAGTTTAGGGGCTTACCATCAACCAAAAAGGTTGATGATAGCCCCAAATCAAAAATGGAGGTTAGGTTTTTTTAGTAAGAGATGAGAGAAAATGAGAGGGAAAGGGAGACGGTTATTTCATAATATGAATTTGAAACGTTATAACTTCACTATTTGAGAAAATAAAAGTGAAATTATAAAGAAAGAATGTGACCATATAAAATGAAAAAATGACTATTAATAAGAAAAATAACTAAACACGTGATTAAGATGGGAGAGATTATGAGTATTATATTCCCTTCGCCACTTTCATTATAATTATTTTTTTACAGAGTGCTTTTCTCATTATGCATTATTTTTATTTATTGAAATTATAGATATATTACTTTATTGATGTCATTTAAGTTATACTAGAATAGGGCCGGCACTTGAAATGTTGATCCATTTTGAACAGTTACAAGACTGGTTATACATTTGAGTCATATACAAATTGATACGTATTCAATTTAATTCATGTCATTCAATTTATTTATATACTAGTATAGAAACCTGTGTAATATACGGATATTTTAAATTGTTATTTATAATAAAATTTAATTTACTAAAATAAATAAAAGACATATCTTTTAAAGTTCAGTCAAAGGTTAATTTTAACAGTTATAAGATATCTTAAAAATATTACAGCCTATGTTTAAATTTAATTTAATTATAATTATAATTTTTCAGAAAATGTTTGTCAACTGGATAACTTTATGTCACGCAATCAAATAAAGTCCTGTAAAATCATGACATTTGGAAGAGCACTAAAGAGCTGCCATTTGTCATTATACAGTTCTTTTAATAGTATTTATGATATGATATGATATGATGATTTATGATATGATATGATTATGATTCAATACAATTTTGGTTTAGGTTGATAGATGATTATTATTACCAATACTTTATATAATTATATGAAAAAATTCAAAAAAATTGTTTGATAAGTAATTTTCTATTTTGTTATTTCTTTTAGATAATAATAATAATAATAATAATAACAAAATAATAATAATAATACTATTTTGTCTCTTCGGAGACATCTGATAAAATTGGAACGATACAGAGAAGATTTCCTCGGTTCCACACTGATGCAATTAGGCTTTTCCGAGTTTCCCTGACTTGGTGTATTGGTGTTTTTCTGGTAAATGAAAAAGCTTTTTATTTGCCAAAAAAAAATAATAATAACAACAACATTATTATTATTATTGTCACTAAAAATATTCATTCCTTATAGCCTATTCACTACAACAAATTTAGCTTTTTGCAACATTGGATTTAGCGGCATTAAAAAAATGCCACTGATTTATATTTTTAGTGTAATAATTATTGGTTTTTATTTTATGTTCCACCATAAAGTGATTTAGCGACACTTAATTTGGTCTTTAGTAACATATGTAATTGTCACTATAGCTTACAGTGACATTTGTGAAAAATATCACTAGATCCTATGTCGCTAAAAGCTTTAGTGTGACTTTTTAATATGCTGCTAAAAGACACTAATAAATGTCACTAAATCCTCTATATACACTATAAGAAATTTAAAATAGCGACATTTAAATTAAATGTCGCTAAATATATCCCACTAAAAGCAAATTATGTTGTAGTGATTTAAGTATTTAAATAAAGAAATACCATAGCATTTACATTTTTATATTGGTTGGCCCATTTATAATTATTAATTAAATTATAATAATAAAAAAATAGATTATTTTCAAAAAAAATTCAAATGGAAAAAAAATTATTTTCCCTAAATGAATGTATCATCCTATTATTGTCATGTCGTTATTCTCTCAATAATATAAAATCCCATGCATTACATGATATTAAATATTACTCCGTAGTATATTATTCCTTCTGTTTCTTTTTGTTTTTCCAGTTTACTTTTTGCACAGTTTTCAAAGCAAATTTTAAACCTTAATATTTCTAAATATACAAATAAGACGAATCTAACGAGATCTCACGTCACATGGATATATTTTATCTTCTAAATATGTATCAAAAACATCAATCAAATATCTCTACCCTTAAGGTGGAATATTCAAATGGGAGGGAGGACATTATAGAACGGGGAGGGTATGATTTAAAAAAAATTATTTGTTATCACATTGAAATTTTCATGTTAAAAATATTATGATAAATATACTTTTTTTCCTTTCATCTTTAAGTATATTACCCTTTTGAATTATTTGAAAAGAGAACTCTAGTGTTTTTAACTTTTCTACTAGAATTATATATAATAACTTATGCTATATAATAGAATAAAATCAATTTTACCTTTAATAAATATAGCAATCAAACATCTTAATTATTCCATATGTCAGATCTTTGTAAAAAAATCTCTTTAGCTAATTTTCTTTAATTAATTGTATGATATTTAGTTCAATAAATATAACAATTAATATATTAGTATAGATTTTCGTGCAACGCATGAAAGCTATTTGTATAAAAGTATATATAAATATAAATATTAAATAAATTTTTTTAAAATATATAGTGCTTTTAATTAAAATGATTCGGTTGTTAATATAAGTATATAAGTATTAATTAAAGTTGTTTATATTTTTAAGACAAATGAGTAATTTTCCAACTACATTACCATAATGTTTTTCATCATTATGTATCTTTTGTTTTTGATGAAATATTTTTGAAATTAATATTTCAATGAAAAACCTTATTATTATTTTTTTTTGAATAAGAAAAACCTTATTATTTAACAAATACTTTAAAATAAAAAAGGCAAATACATATTCGAAGAAACTTTAATTAGAAATTTTACATAGTTTTAAGTTTCGAAAATATAATATTTCAAATTAATTTAAAAGAACATATCTAATTGTGATATACTTATCATATATTATGAGGATAAGTTGATGTTAAATCTGATAAGAATTATTATTCCATATGGAAAATCACTATGAAAATGCCGTATATAACTTTAAAGTCTTTTTATTAGATTGTGAAGTATGATGACAAATAATCATTATGAAAATTACAATTTTTTTTATTAGAATATATGATTATAAATTATAATTATAATTTCTATTTTAATTTCATTCACACATTTCAATCTTTCTCTTCCTTTATTTATTTACATTTTCATAAAGATATCTCATTTCTCTATAATGTTATTTCAAATGGAAAACTAACAAATAAGAAATGACTCAATAGTAAAAATTGTCAAATATAAGTCCAAAGGTGAGACCGTGAGAGTATTTGATCATACTTCCTCCATTTTGCATCATTTTATATTTTAGTATGTTCTATATAATTTATATTATTTTTATATTTGGACAATGATTCACCACTTTCTTTTAATCTTATCCATATATTTTAACTTTTTTTAATTTCATCAAACCAATTTATTCTCTTCTTATTTATTACCAATTTCTTAAAATAAACATTATTTCTTTTTAATGCAATTTCAAGACGACAGAGTAGTGTCGGAATGGCGAGGGCCACGAGGTCATAAAAAATTGGGTAGCAAATAAAATTGGTCTTTATACTACATTAGCAGTTGTCGCCTGACCAATTGACTGGCATTTCCACATGTCAATAAATGTCTATGTTAAAAAAAATCTATTTTGTTACTTTCAAAAAAAAATCTATTTTGTATTGTAGAAGAAAAAGTCTTGTACTTCCGCTGTTTGTAATATATTTTTTATTACAAAAATATTTTACTAAGAAATGAAAATTTTAAGTTTTGAGGAAAATGGTTGAAACTGATGGCATTTAAAATGATTAGTCGAGTAAATATGCGTACAATAGCCTTAAAGCTTCGAAATTAACGTTTGTTAATGCTTTTATGTGCAAAAAGGTCACGGTGGACAATTACGTAAATCTCAGGGTTACCGAGTGGATTTTTTTTAAATTTTTGGTTACCATGTGAAAAACCCAAAACCTCAGGGCTACCACGTGAAATTTCCGTAAAAATTTTTTTGAAAATTGTGCAAAAAGTAATGAGAAAGACAAAAAACGAAGGGAATATTATTTACCAACTTAATAATAATAAATATTTTTCAATAATTAAACTTTTTAATTTATTATATAAAATTAATTATTAATTAATACTACAATTTAATATATATAAGTTCATTAGAAATACAAACTTTCTTTCATTTGCCAAGTTTAGAAGTATAAACTCTCTTCAACACCAACTCACTACTCTATCCATAACACAAAATTTAAGTATTATTCCGTTTGATTATGGATATTAAATTATGATAAAATGAATGATGAAGAGTGAATCAAAAAAAATTAGGAAAAAGTGTTAAAAAAATACCTAATAAGCATTTTTTTCATAAAGTACCTGATAAAAAACAAATTGTTTAAAACACCTAACAAAATTTTATCTTCAGTTGACCTTCAAACATAACAGTTGACTGGTCAAAATTGGTTTTTTTTTTTCCGTATCTTCAATTTCTTTTCCAATTTTATTTTTGTCCTCTCCCTCAACTTTTTACTCAAAATTGAAGTTAAATTGAAAAAGAAATTAAAGACGAGGAAATTTTTTTTTCCGATTTTGACTAGTCAACCGTTATACTTAACGATCAACCGAAGAAAAACGTCACTTAGTACTCTCTAGAATAGAAAACATTTTGTTAAATATTTTTTGACAATATTTTTCATTAGATACTTTTTAAAAAATATAAATTATAACTAATTCCTGACAAATTTTCCAAAAAAATTATTCAAAAATTTTCATTTATCATAATTTTTGTATACAAATTTATTGATACTTTCAAAAAAGGTCAAAAGCACTTCTCTTTCTTCTGTTATTCAAATTTGGCCATAACGCATCTACAATCAAGAAACGCAATCTATTCAATTAGCCATTAGGATTTAAGTGTATCTACTGCTCCTTCTTTACCTTGTGTGGGTCCCACTCCTTCATACCCAATCACTATTTCTCTTATCATCCCCATTTACCAATCATAATAATTCCTTATTTTCTGGATTCAAATCCATTTTCCGATTTTACCCACTTCAAATCTCATCTCTCCGATCAAAACCCATAATTTATAATCTGATTTCTAAGTTTCCATCAAAACCCACAATTTAAATATGCAGAATCTTCGCCGGAGAAGACCCGGCGAGCCCGACAGGCCCGTATCTGAACCCGAGAAGGAAGAACAAGAGGAAGGAAGCAGTAGCAAAGACAGAAAAGAGAATAAAATCAAAGAGAAGAAAAAATGGTCATGTATTGATAACTGTTGTTGGTTGATAGGATTTATATGTTCAATGTGGTGGTTACTACTATTTCTATACAAAGCCGTGCCTTCTTCTCTGCCGCAGTATGTTACGGAGGCGATTACCGGGCCGTTGCCGGACCCACCCGGCGAAAAGCTTAGGAAGGAAGGGTTTACGGCGGAGCATCCGGTGGTGTTTGTGCCGGGTATTGTAACTGCTGGTCTTGAACTTTGGGAAGGTAAACCTTGTGCTGATGGTTTGTTTAGGAAGAGACTTTGGGGTGGTACCTTTGGTGAAGTTTATAAAAGGTACTTTTACTACTTTTTTTTTTCCATTTTTTGTTTTATACATAGAAAAAATACTTTAATTTGGAAATTTAAAGACCTCATTTTATGCATAAAACAAATATATTAGCTAATTAGCATATATTGATGTCAATGGAGAAAGAGATTAGTTAAGTTTGCTGACAGAGGTAGTCAGAGTAAATAACGGTGATTTGTATTTATGTGTAAGGATTTAATTATTTTATTGGTATATGTTAGTCAATTTGTGCTGATTTACAAATCACGGGAATTGATTAGAAAATTTTGTGTTGTTTGTTTAGTAGAAGTATTTTGTAAAATCAATTGATTGAGGTTCTTGAATCTTAGTTTTTATCATAATAATATGATGTGTACTCCATGACCCATAATGCTATATTTTGTTATTTTGTACTTTTGTTGATTGATTGGAAAAATGTTTTTGGATTTGGGTTGTCAATAGTCTTATTGGTCATGACTCATGAGTTGTGATGATTGACCTAGTTGTGTGTTATTTAAGAAAGAAAAGGTATTGTTCCAACTTTTATGTCTTAACTTGGACACTTGGTTAAGAATTAAGATTGACCTAGTTGTGTGTACTCCATGCCAATTGGGGGCATTGCTCATTAATAGTGTTCGGAAAATGAAAATGAGAATTGCGAGACTTTTACTTGCGACTGTAGACTTTTAGTTGAGATTTAACCTTAATTATCTACACCCTAAGGACATTTTCCTGGATACTTTAACAAAATATAAGTCTCCTATCTATTGATGTTGAAGTTATTGAAAATGGAGCTCAGAAAAAGGGTCTATTCTTGTTACTCCCTCCGTTTCAGTTTACTTGTCTCATTTCCTTATTTGGCATTATCATACTACTTGTCCCATTTTCTTTTTTGGCTATCCTTTTTTTTTACCTAAATACCCCCACTTTTTCAGTTCCCAATACCCCACTACCACCTTTACAATTAATTTAATCAATTAAAATACCCAACTACCACCTTTTTAATGGACCCCACTCAACCCTTAAAATCCGTGAAAAGTCAAATGGGAGTCAACTGAAACGGAAGGAGTATTAATTAGTTGCTTACATATTTGTCAATATTGCTGTTGTGTAAAAGGGAAGATAGTTATTAGTTAGGAGTATTACTTTAAGAAACCTTTTGGATTTTTCTATTCTTATGGCCAATGCTGCTTTATACTACTATATACACTCTACTTCTAATACAAGTATCAAACATTTACAAAGGATAGGATTCACCAATCGCTTTTATTTCCATTATGTTACTTGAACTTATTTTGGCATAAAAATTAAGATATTTGCATTGTGAGAGACTTTATTATCAACAATATGATGTAAATTCACTAAATATGAATGATTGTGTATATCTTGCTATGTATATGGTGAGTATATTTCACTTGCATAACTTCTTAATCGAGATCCGTGATTATCTTAAGTTTGTTTATAATGATGCATTATTAATGAAAATAAACGATTCAATGAAGATCGACTTTCTTTTGATTGGATTCTTCATCCGACATAACAATGTTATGTATAATTGTTAGAAGTTGTTTTATATTTCAACTTGTTTAGGCACACAATACAACAATGAAGGTCTATAATCACCCACTTTTCACGAACACTTGAAATCATGAACTTTGTAGAAAGTCTTCAACATAAACAATAAGCTTGAGAACATTGGGTGGACAATACATACTCGGAATTTTGATGCAAAAACACAAAACGTAAAGAGTATTATTCTTATGCTTTAATTTCTTTTTAGTGTTCAGATTCAATGTGTTTCACTAACTTACTTGGAAGTTGGAACATAGTATATCAGACGAATATGTTTGTGTTCAAAGATTTCTCAGTAAAGACTGCAAGTTTCTTTTAAAAAATAGTTATTTGTTTGAGAATTTTAAAATGTTGATCTTGGTAGTTTTAGGTATTACCTATGCAAATGATTTGCACACTTTATTTTATTGTTAAGAAATTCACAAATACTCTAAAGTCTATCAAACAAGATCTTGTCTTTTATTGTTAAAGAAATGTAGCATGATATTACATGTTGCCATCTAATTTTATAGTAGAGTTGTAAACTATTTTGAACTAGATGAAATGCTAAGTACCAAACCGCCAAAGGAGTGTTCGGATGAGCATTAGAATTTCTCGGATGAGCTATCTGCGTTAAAGAAGGCTCTTGTGTTGCTAGGATCTCGGATGAGTATAGCATCCGCTTGTAGGAGCGCAAATTAGTAACAAGATTTAGCCGATTGCTTAATTGAGTAGAATATAGTTGAAACGTTTGGAAGCTAGAAATTAACAGGATCATCTTGTGGAGTGATGCTCACTTTTCGTTGCTGAAGTGATTATGCTTGGACGAGCACTTTGGCTGTTCAGACGAGCAAGCTTCGACCAACACGTATTGAGTTTATGATCTTTGAGGATTGTTTTTTCTTATCTTAAGGGGATTTAAGAATGCCTCTTGAAGCTAGAGAAAGAATGTGGTGAAGTGTGAGTACTTGTTGAAGTTCATCAACCTCCAAGAGAAGCTATAGATTAAAGTGAGAATGGAGCACCGCCAAAAGCTTGAAAAACTTTTTTTTTTTTTTTTTTTTTTTTTTTTTTATGTTGAATGAGGGTAACTCAAGATAAGAGCTTATTGAAGCTAAGTTAAGTGCCATAACAATTGTGAATGGAGTTTAAACACGACCGAGGTGGAGAGAGCTAGGAGATTTAAGATATTCTATTGTATGATCAAACATCATGTTAGGCGTTTGATTTTGGTGAGGTGAACGCATAGAGTATTTGTTTGTTGGCGCATTATTGCTTGCTTTTATTTTTATGTCAGCTCTTCTTCCTCTCCTTCCCTTTCCAAATTTCAATATTACAACTCTAAAATATGTTGATTGTTGGCAATGTGGCATAGATTACATAATTTTAGCTGATTTTTGTTTCAAAATTAAAACCTGTGGTTGAAAATGCTCTAAAATTGTTAAATCTAATGACAAGACATACATAAATCATTGATTTAACTGTTCTGATCCTGTCTTGTACAGACCATTATGCTGGGTTGAGCATATGTCGCTCAACAATGAAACTGGACTCGACCCTGATGGTATAAGGGTTAGACCTGTCCCTGGACTTGTTGCTGCAGATTATTTTGCCCCTGGATATTTTGTATGGGCCGTCTTGATCGCCAATTTGGCGCGCATAGGTTACGAGGAGAAGAATATGTATATGGCTTCATATGATTGGAGACTATCTTTCCAAAACACCGAGGTACTTGATCATATTGATTGAACTTGGCTTTGATATCGAGAACCTGTTTTCTTATACCTCATCAAATTCTTCATTGATTACGACTTTTCATTTCGCCCCCTCACATATCTGAAGTGAGCAGGTGAGGGATCATACACTAAGCAGGATAAAAAGCACCATAGAGGTAATGGTAGCAACCAATAATAAGAAGGCTGTCATTGTTCCACATTCTATGGGAGTTTTGTACTTCCTTCATTTTATGAAGTGGGTTGAGGCTCCTGCTCCAATGGGAGGTGGTGGTGGTCCGCACTGGTGCGCCAAACACATTAAAGCCGTGATGAACATTGGTGGACCTTTTCTTGGTGTTCCGAAAGCTGTTCCTGGACTTTTTTCAGCTGAAGCTCGGGACATTGCTGTTGCAAGGTATACAACTACTGATTACAGTTCATACTATTTGCTGAAATTTGTCCATATCACAGTCACATGATTCACTAATCTCCTTGCGAATCGCAAGAAAAAAAGCAAATTATTGTCGGTATTGGGCGATTTTACGGTCGTTTTGAGCGAATCGCGAATCCAAAAAACGAATTAATTGGCGAATCATGTTACACTGGTCTATATCATTGCCATCCATTAGGAAATTTCTGGCTTGTGCTGGTCTAAACTAGGCTCTGCTTGGACTAACTCAACGAAATAGAGCGTTTAAGAATTTTCAATTGGCATTTGTATTGATTTTACTTTCTGTTTGTGTTTGATTGTTAGGGCTATTGCACCAGGGGTTCTGGATAATGATATATTTCATCTGCAAACATTACAGCATGTGATGAGAATGACTCGTACTTGGGATGCGACTATGTCGATGATACCAAGAGGTGGAAACACTATATGGGGTGGTCTTGACTGGTCACCTGAAGAAGGGTATCTTCCAAGTAAGAAAAAGAAGAATGAAAGTGTAACTACCTCTGCAGGAAACACTGAGGATCCTAAACCAAAGAAGGTCTATTATGGGAGGACTATATCATTTGGTAAAGATGTAGCTAATGCATCTTCATCCGACATCCAGAGCCAGAGGATTGATTTCAGGGTATCCAACTTCACCCTCTTTCTGAATTCTAATCATTTAAACAATAGTATTGTTCATTTAAGCACATAAATATGCTTAGTATGCTCACTTTACTAGATTTAAAACGAATGAACTAGCGTCCGCTTTTATGAACTCATAGACCCAAGGATGGCTGGTGGATACGATTTTGCTGCTGGTGGGTACCGTATGAGGTCTTACCTACCCCATAAGGTGCCCTGCCCCTTTCTTAACCGCCCTTTTTCCAAACTTCTAACTGTTGGTGTTTCTAGGGTGCTGTGAAGGGTAGTAATGTTGCAAATACTTCATGTCGGGATGTTTGGACCGAATATAACGACATGGGCGTTGGTGGAATAAAAGCTGTTGCCGACTACAAAGTATATACAGCTGACGACATTGTCGACTTGCTTCATTTTGTCGCTCCAAAGATGATGGCGCGGGGTGATGCTCAGTATTCGTATGGCATTGCTGATGATCCAAATGACCCGAAATATAACCATTTTAGATACTGGTCTAACCCCTTAGAAACCAAGTATTGCTCTTTGCTTATCACATCTATATCATCTATCAAAACTTCTCTTGGTTCTTGATCGATCATCTAACGCTTTCTATTTTAACTCTTAGATTGCCTGATGCACCCGAAATGGAAATCTTTTCTCTTTATGGCGTTGGCATCCCAACCGAACGAGCATATGTGTACCGAGTTGCCCCATCTGCAGACTGTAATATCCCGTTTCAGATAGATATATCAGCAAACGGGGAAGAAGAAAGTAGTTGTTTGAGAGATGGAGTGTTCTTAGTTGACGGAGATGAGACAGTGCCAGTTTTGAGCTCGGGTTTTATGTGTGCGAAAGGTTGGCGTGGGAAAACCAAGTATAATCCTTCAGGCATCCAAACTTACATAAGGGAGTATGATCATGCTCCTCCGTCTAACTTTTTGGAAGGCCGCGGAACTCAGAGTGGCGCGCATGTTGATATCATGGGCAACTTCGCGTTAATAGAAGATATTATGAGAGTAGCTGCCGGACAAAATGGTAAAGACTTGGGAGGAGATCGCGTTTATTCCGACATCTTCAAATGGGCGGAGAAAATTAACTTGAAGTTATAACAAATAAACAAAATGAGGTGAGCCTTATACCTCTTCTTCATTGCTTGTGTGCTGCTAAAGCATGGCTTAGGTGAAGACCGCGTAGGATCTTGTGAATTTGGCGGGCAAAGAACGAGCGAGCGATTGAGCCATATAGTTACTCGTTCGTGCTGTCGATTGTATAGGATATCTTCCATGGGACTACGTCATTTCGGAACCTATTCTTTTCTGGGGTATAACTGTTGTTATCATGTTGGTGTTCTAATGTTATGGCCTAATTAATTGATTGATAAATTTATTTAACATAATAAATGAAATTTCAAACATTGTAATCTTATAGTTATAGCCTTTGTGAAGCTCTTTGGGCAAGAATTGGATGATTGGTTAATTATTGCATTTATGTGAAAGCTGATCGGAATGCATTTGGTACATTCGTACATGTTCATAGTTGTGCAATGGATGCCGAATTTTCGTACGTATGGGTATTGGTTCGTAAAGTGTTTAACTAATAAATACACGTAAAATTATACTCAGACACACATAAAGTTATACATCTAGTCCTCATATAAATAGATCTTATTACGAAATATCGAACTTCTTATAGTCAACCAAATCGTATTCTAAGCTCAATAAATCGTATTCTAAGCTCAATTTGTAAACCGGAAATACTCTCTTAGTTGTATGTAAACGCAAATGTTAGAACGAAGTATTAACATAGTTTTGAATTTTTCATGTAGTAACAAAAGCTTGTGTTTTAACTTTGTACTCTTATTTGAGTTAAACACTTAAACAATGACCTTGTAATTGTTACTCCCTCCGTTCTTTTTTGTTCTTCCCGTTTAGAATATTCTATTTTTGGAGAGAGAAATTTGATTGAGATTTTTACGACATTTATAGATGATAAAATATATCCATATGAGATCTCCTTAGATTCGTCTTAATGTGTACATTTTTATCATATAATTTTTTTATAATTTTTTATAATGCGTATTTAGAGATATTTAGGCTCGAAAGTTCCTTTGAAAACTGTGCAAAAAGTAAATGGGAAGAACAAAAAAGAACGGAGGGAATAGTAAAAATGAATTAATTTTAACCTTATTAGATTTGAAATTTATATGAAAAAAGACTATTAAAAGTTTTAAGAATCTTAAAATTATTGTTTTTTTGTCTTTTTAAATTTGCTATATTTTATAATTTTATAATATCTTATCATTCTCAGATATATATTAAACACATTTTAAATCTTATTTCATCGATACTTTCTTAATTTCATCATTATTATCATAACCATCCCATTAAGTCCTACCCAAATAATACTTTTTTGGCAATTAAGAGGAATATATTAACTCCAAAAAAAACATTTTACAACATAGGCTATAAAAGGAACACTTTTCTAAACACAAAAGGGAAGTAACACCAAACCACAAAGCCAAACAAACAACAAAAACTAGCCAAAACAAACAGGCAAAATCAACAAAAGAAAGCCAACGATAAAATAAGGGTATTTCTACTAGCATCACAATATGATACTTTCTTAATTTATTTGTCTTATTCTGATCAGAATCCTACGAAAAATTAGCTCTATTTTATAACACAAGGAGCATGTCAATAATGTCCTGGTGTTAGAATTAGACCCATCATAATACAATGAAATAATTATTTTCTACCAACATAATCACATGTAAATAATTTGCTTAATGATGAAAAAGAACCAATAATATGATAGAGATCTTGCAATTAAATGTGTGGGAATAAGGATGAAATAGAAGAAGATAAACATATAGGGACAAAACTAGAGTAATCTAACCACAATTTGATTCTATATGAAGTACTCTCTATCTTTTCATGTGCGTGTAATAATAACTCAAAACTCACAATTATTTGTATAATGTCTAACGTTGAATAAGCCATCTCCACCAAGGCACCAAAATTGCAAAGGACAAAACTTAACACATGGAATATTCAAAAAAAAAAAAAAAATAACATATGGAAATCACTCATATACTATCAGATCTGTCAACTACAGATGTTCATTCGAGTTATTAAGTCGATTTTAGATCAATGTGTTTTGAATTGCTTTTGCGATACTCTAGATTTAGCTTGAAAAAGGATTGATAAACTAATCATAATAACAAGGTGCATTTTTTTCATGGGAGCCCGTTTGCTAAAGACTATACAGTTAAGCTGTTTGGTGCGAAGCAATCTTAGGATGGGTGATCTCCTGAGAAGTTTGCCCGGGCGTGCACGAGTGAGGTCAAAGTGCGTTGGAAAGACTTGTGTTGGTCTGTGGGACCAGTCTACAGTCTCCATGAGTAGTCACCAGTGGTCCGTTGGGCCGGTGTTTTACAGTTTTATAATCGACTCTTGTGTCCATATTATTTTTCAAATAATTATAAATTTGTTTTTAAAGTCGGGTGAGAAATCAAGATTAATATTGCTTAATTTTAATTTAAAAATATTTAAGGTTGAATTTGATGTTAACTGTTTACATATTTCAATCTACTTTTTATTACTAATAATTTTTCAAAATTTATTATATTTTTTAAAATAAACAATGTATTATTAGAAAAAACATGTTTAATTAATTATTAATGATAAGTTGAAGAAGCATACATAAAGAAAATAAAGAGAAAATCACTCCCTTGGTTCATATTTGCTATTCTCATTTTTCTAAAATGATATTTTCACAAAATTCTTTTCTTATGATTTTTTTCATTGTGAGACATTTTTTTGACAAAAATAACCTCGCTAGTCCTTATCAAGCAACAATAAGTAGTAATATACTAATAGTTAATAACATCACTAAATTTGATTCTTTCATATTAATGATACATTTTTCCTCATTAGTCCTTATTTTTTTTTAAGAAATAGATTTCAAGCAACAATAATAGTTACTTGTTTTAATTAATAATTACTGTGAACACAAATTTTTTGCCTTAATTTTTTTTTTATTTATTATTATTATTATTATTATTATTATTATTATTTTTTTTTTTTTTTGTCGAAAATTATTATTATTATTATTATTTTTATTATTATTATTATTATTATTATTATTATTATTATTATTATTATTATTATTATTATTATTATTATTATTATTATTATTATTATTATTTTTGTTTTTCATATTTGAGCAAATAGCTAAAAGGAAGCAGAGTTGTTGCTTGGTCGATTTCATGAGAATTGGTCAGGCCAACTTTAAATTATATTATGTATTTAAATTATTAATTTATTAATTAAATGATTAATTAATTTAGATATGATTCCTTTCCCATGAATGTGTCCATTTATCAAGACAAGGGGGGTTATGGTTGCAAATATTTGGACAATAGCTTAATTAGGTTTTAAATAATCAGACCCTCTCTGGAGAGACCGGCTATAGTATAGACGCCTTTCAAAAGAGTCCGACCTTCATTCTCAATAATTAAAAAAAAAAAAATTAAAATTGACGCATGCGGTTGAGCCTCTTTCAAGTTGATGTTATAACCTATTGAAGTTGGTGTTATAACCTATTAAAGTTGGTATTAGGAGTTGGTATTATAACCAATTAAAGTTGGTATTATATCTAGTTGGAGATACCAACTTTAATAGGTTATACTACCAACTCTAACAGGTTATAATACCAACTTTAATAGGTTATTACACCAACTCCAATTAGGATTACACAGCGCATATTTTTTAAAAGTTTTTTTTTTTCTAAGTAATAATGGGCCAACTTTTATTTTTGCTTAATTAATGCAAGTACACCTTTTCTTTAATAGGATTACAAGATTTTAAACTGACTCTACCATGGAATTGCCAGACTGCTGGTTCAAAACCCACAACTTTCATTTTTGCTTAATTAATGCAAGTACACCTTTTCTTTCTCGCGTCCCATGTTTTCGGTTCTCACGCCTGCCGTTTAGCCTTCCATTACCTAACTCACTCCCAATACCTGAATTTTCAATTCTCAATCTCTTTAATTTCTTCACCATTTTTCTATCCAATTACCTCACTCCTAATACCTTGATTCTATTTTTAAGTTACATAGTACTTCATTTCTAATTAATTTCTTCTCCTTTTAGTAAGATTGACTTGCTTTTTTTATCATTAAGGATGTAATGCCAATGGGTATTAATTATTTTTGCTAAATGTTGATATATAATTTGAATTTAAATTACTGGTATTAGATTGATTAGATTTATAATTTAATGAATATTTTTCTATTTTTAATCTTACAATTTGTAATTTTTGTTAATTATTTATTTTGTTTATTGTGAAAATTGACAGCGTACGAAATATGTTAACTTTTGGGGTTTAAAATAATCATCAATCTTTATAAATATAAAAGGCCTCAATTTTAAATAAACTATAAAAAATAAATAGGGCGCCAAGCCGCCAATATTCTTAGCTCTGCCCCTGCAAAGTCGCATGCTCGATGGGTCGTCGACCCTTCGATCTCCAAGCCTCCAAGAAAAAGACAAAGGAAACAAGTAAAAATTTAATCATTGAATTATTAACAAGTAAAAACTAGTGTTTTAACAAGTAAAAATTTTAATTTTAACATTTAAAATGACATGTTTTTTATTATACAATTAAAAATAAGTATTTTAATTTAATTATAGAATTATTTAATCTATTAATTATACCTTCTTAAATTAAAATTTGTGTAAAAAAATTAAAGTAGTGCGTGGAATTGCAAAATGCAAAGTAATCAACCCAATATGTCCGTACAATTGTTTGAAAGATGGATTGTACTGCCAGTACTGGTTGAGCTTATAGGGTCAATTTGACCTTTGTCTTTTGTGGCCTCATACTTAAATGTTGTGACTGAATTGGTAAATGATAGAGACAACATTTGTTTTGAATTTTGACATCCTCAAACTCAGGGGCGGCTCAAGGTAGTAACCACCAATCATCCGAGATCTCGATAGATTCGTCTAAATGGATACTCCCTTCGTCCTGATGAGTTAGTAGGGAAGAGAAAATGGGTGAATATTAAGTAAGTGATAATAAATGAAGAGAGAGAATGAATTGTGTGGATGAAATCAAAAGAGAGTTCAAATGTATAGATGAGATTAAAAGAAAGTGGTGGGCCATTATCCAAAAATAGAAATGTTGCAAATCAAGTGGGACGGACCCAAATGAAAAATGCTGTAATTTCAATGAGACAGAGGGAGTATATCTTTTGTTATGCATTTTTTGTAATGCTTAATAGTTAATATATTAAAACCTAAAATTTACTTTGAAAACCATGCAAAAAGTAAACTGGAAAAACAAAAAAGAACAAAGAAAGTTAAATTTGTTTACGCAGAAATAGTATAAGGATGAAAATAGCAAAGGAGTATTTTTCAATAACCGTACTTGATTTACTTGTCGAGTGGAAAAATATATCATACTTTTAAGATTGGTACATTCTAAAATAGTATAGATCAAATCCATACAAAACTTTTTGTTTAATTACTCGCTTGTTCTAGAGGAACTGTCAGATTTTAGTTTGCTCTTTTAACTTTTTAACATTTTTATTTTAAGTTGTATCTCATTAATTTAATCACGTTTTTAATATTATCTTTGTTTATTACAATTGGATGCGAGTATTTAAGAACATATGTATTTTATCTACACATATTCACTCATTTTCTAGCATACTTCCTCCATTCCCTAAAGAAGTTTCCATTTTCTATTTTAGGGTGTTCTATTTGTTGTTTACATAAAAAAATTTTCCAATTATATCACAAATTTGGACAAAAATAACCTTACTCATTCTCATTTTAATATTTTAATACTCCCTCCTATTCACAAGTTTTGTCCACTTTACATTTTGCACACATGCCGAGGCAACATTTTAATCTTTAATATCTTTAATTGTGTATAATTAAAAATTATAAAAATTTGATATTAATAATCTTTGCATTGAGACGAACAAAATAAGATCCCACATGACTATATATTACTTTATAGATTAAGAGAAAAATACAAATTAAGAGTGATTAGTGAATAGTAACCAAAAAGTAAAGTGGACAAAACTTGTGAATAGGAGGGAGTAATATTTATAGTCAACTAAAAACTTAAGCTAATGGATGATGCGCCAAATTATATTATATACTCTAACATGCCCCCTCACACGAGAGCCTTTTGAGCTAGAAGTGTTGATGCGATACAGACCCTCCTCATACCTGGCGCTGAATATTCCACTTTAATTGAGGGGTGGATTCGAACCCGTGACCTCATGTCACGTTGGCTTCTGATACCATGTCAAGGAACCAACTCAATCAAAAATTTAAATTAATGGTTGAAACCCCAATATATATATTATATACTCTAACAGTAGTTGATAAGAGTAGAGAGTAGAGAGTAGAGACTAGAGAATACTCCCCACCATTATCTAAGTAATTATGCTAATTTTAAATGTTGGCAAAGTCTTAGTGAGGAAGGAGTACAACCAATCCATCCCTCTCCTCATTTTCTACTCTCTTGTCTTTTTGTTAACAAACACCAACATTTAACAACACAACATTAACCATATTTTATTCATACTTCTACAGTTCCCTGAGTATATCCTTTACTCATTAACAATATTTTAATGTATTGAAAAAAGGAGACCCTGGTGGGATGATGATGGTGATTACATGTGAAACTATGCATTTTAGCCTTTTAAGGAGAAAGTGGAATCCCTCTTTTTTGGAGTTCTTAGCCTATTAACTTTGTCTTTGCAGTAAAACCCAAGATTTTTTTCTGTATAAGATTGATTTTCTTGTGAGAGAATTCTTGGGTTTGTTTTATTTTTTAAGGTAGCCAAAATGCCCAAAAGCTTTCTCACTGTTGTACTCTTCCAGATGTTTCATGTTCTCATCTAAAGGTGCTTTTTTTCTACCCTTTTTTGATTTATTTCATTTTTAGATTTATGGGTTTTGTACTTTTTTTTTATTTTCAATCTTTATTAGTGTACTTATTATATTATTATTGTTTTGGGTTTTCATTTTTGATAATAATTTGGGTTTTAATGGTGTTAATCATGTATTTGGATATGGGTTGAATGCCATTGATTGAAAAGCTTCATTTTTTCTGTTTGAAAACTGTAGTTTTTTTGCTTAATCTGAGTTTCTGCTATGTGGGTGTTGAATTAATTTATTAATACCTTTCTATTTCTGGATTTGGTTATCTGAATGGACTGTTCTAACTTTTGATTTGTTTTATCTGGAAAATTTATAGTGATTTTGGGTACAACCTAATGTCACTTTTTGCCTATTCCATGTAAATTTTACTCCATTTAAACTACAATTTGGGTTCTATTTTAGGATTTCAGTGTATAGATTTATAGTGAGTATCTGCTTTGGCCTATTAGTTCTTTGGATATGGCGTTGACTTTCTTTTCTTGGTGTTGATTTGGTTCTTCAAATAATCAAATTGGTATTGTTACTCAATTTCCTAAAAGAGGACAGATCCATCATCATCCATTCAACCGTTCTTTTAGATGATAAATGATATAATTTATATAAGTGCTCCTAGTAGCTAGTAATATATTGTTATTTGGTTTGCTCTTTTCTACTAGTGTTATGGCTATTTATGGAAAATGATAAAGGATCCTAACAGTACGTTTGGATAACAAATTAGAATAGAAAAGAAAGGAAGGGAAGGAAAGGAAGGGAAAAGAAGGGGAGGGGTAAGGAGTGAGAGTTTAGCTTATTTGTTTAGAATGGAAGAGAAGAGAAAAAGAAGAAAAATGAGTTTTTTCTTTTCAAATCTTTCTATTTTAGGTTGTATTCTTAACAAAATTTGTCCACGTTTTCAGTCCAAACCCTCAACTCCTTTTTGTTATCCAAACAAGGGATCCTCTATCCTTACTAATCCCTCCCCTTCCTTTCTCTCTATTTCTCTGTATCCAAATACAGTGTAAGAGTTTGGGTATGTATGTGATTTGTTTTAATCTCGTGTTTGATTGTATATAAATGCTCTAGCATGTATTCTATCAAATTGTGGACACTTCTTTAATCTGCTAAAAAGAAAATGGGGGTGACTATGTGGTTGAGTTTTCATGATTTGAGGAAGTTTGAAAAATTTCACAAACTAAGAGGGATGCCTAAATGCATGTTTTTGGACATTAGTATGATCTAGATATGGAGTTTTGTGGACGTAGACCTTAGTTTGCTTTGGTACAAGTGTGCTTTAAGAGAGCTTTTGTGGTTGGTGCTTTTGGTTTTGGACTTTTGGTGTAAAAACTAGGCTCGTTGTGAAATCGTAAATATGAAGTTTGAAGGCTTAAATCGTAAATATGCATGTACAGGATGATGAAGATGGGCAAGGGTTTTGACCATTTGATCATTTGATCATTTATGATGAACTAGAAACATGGAAATTACAATCAACGCGAAGGAAGTGAAAAAAAAAATCAAATGACGAAAATTGAAATATCAGTAATGAAATGTGAGCTAAACTAGACGCGATTTTGATTGCTAGTTTGCTGCAATTCGATGGTTTGTTCCAGTTACTAATAATCGTGTCACAACTTGAAATCGTCGATAGAGTATTTTTAGTTTGGATATTGATTGAATGTGAGGAATATATTAGCAAGCAAACAAATCACTTTCCTGTTTATGATAGATCTTTGTGTACCCTTGACACCTGTCACCTGCTTACTGTAATTGTTCCAATGTTTTAACTATTAGGAAGCCATCTTGTGGTGAATGTTTTCCTTTTGTATTGACACAATAAAGCTTCTGTTGCAGTTGTAAACAAAAAGTCTAGGATTATTGAAGGAATCAAAATTTCCATAATCTTCTTTAACAAAGAATTCAAGCTTGAAAATGGGAGTTCCCGCTCAACGTTATCAGGGCTCAAAGTTTTTAGATTTTTCATTACAAGATCAGGATTCATGTTCAACTCAATCAACCGGCCAATCTTATACCAGCACTGGTAGTTTTGGAGAAAATGACCTCAACACTCGAAGCATGTGTTTTGCACAATCAGGTAATGCACTTTTGTATTTAGTATAAGCAACTTCCTATAGTTAGATTATTTCAATCAACCGAGTGACTGTCCAACAGTACAGAAAAATGGCTCACATAAAGAAAGTGCTTCATCGTAATTCATTCTGCAACGTACTATCTTCTAAAGCTAAGCATCTAAGTCTCATGTTTGGAAATTTATTCTTTTTTAATGTCATTTCTTTGGACGAGCATCAATGAACCAGAACCTTTTGTATGAGCTTAGTACATGCTTTGTTGTCCACACCAAAACAAAATTCTTGTTTCTTTTTTTGGTATAAAAACTTGATGTATTTGAGAACAATTTTGATATAAAGTTATTCATCTGTCATTGTATGGTGTCAATAAGGATGACATGTCTTCAGTATTGATATTGCTTTGATCCTGCTATTTGGAACATCAAGTTTGGACTTTGTTTAGGGAACATTCTTGTTGATGTTAGGAAACTATTACTTAAACCACTAATGTTAGATAAAAACCTTCTACAGAAAATTAATGAACAAGGGCACAAGTTGTGTCATTGTTTTGTGTCATTGTTTAGGCAACTGGTAATTAAAGACATGATTTTGGCAAAAGTTGTGTCATTGTATGGTGCAAGTGTCATTCTATTATGATACTATTGAACATTGTATAATTACTATCTTCCTTCTTAAGCTTTTGGTTGAGTTGAGGCCCCAAAATGTTATATATGCTCTAACACGCCCCCTCACACGAGAATCCTTTGGACAAGAAGTATGAATGCAGTATAAGTCCTCCACATACTTGACGCTAAATATTCTCCTTGACACTTACTCATCATTTTCCCCCTTTTGTTTCCTCAATACTTCTTGTATAGCAATATACATCTGCTTTATGTATAGAGCATGGCTTACTTTGGATGTTTTTTGTTTTATTTTGTTTTGTTCTCGTTATCGTTCAATCGGAGGTTTGGAATTTGGATAGCGGTTTTTTCTGGGTTACTTATATGTGCCTTTTGATCCAGGTTCTATTGCAACTCATGGAAAACATGAAGGTGACGAGAATAAGTTCACCTCGTCAATGGGAACTCCGAACTACCTCTTAGCTCCTCTACAGCCTGATTATAACCAAGCCTTTGTGAGTGTTTAATATTATTTAGTGTTTCCGTCCATCTATCTTAAGCATACTAATGGCTCCTATTTTTCTGTTTCAGCCTCAATTTGCTGTCACTTTTCCTGATCAACACTTCAATAGTGTAATGTCAACATATGGTCCGCAAGCTATGGTAAGACCTCACTCTGTATAGTTTATAGGGCGTATCAGTTGACTTTATCAATGAAAATCCCGCTAGTTATAGTGATCGCAAATGATACAGAGAAATAAGAACAAACTAATTTCTCGTGCGAGTTGGTGATCTTTACTACAATCACAATTCACAACTAAGGTGCAATCCTTGATCGTTTATCGTCTACCTGTAAACAACTTACGCTGGACTTGTTGTAATCATGTACTCGCTTTGTTCACCTGATTTTGCTCCATAAACTATTTTGATTGTCCCATATTGTTAGCCCCGTTGCCCCTTTTGGAAATGACCCCGCCTTGGATATCCCACTAAAACATAAAATTTATTTCTCTCCTATATAAAACCCATATTTACTCCACTATAGGATGTCTACTTTGGGGGGTGTTCAACAGGCCGGGCCTCCATTTTGCGCCCTTATTTTGTCCGTTTTTAGAAGGATTTTGTAAGGGCCAAGTTGAAAATGAACCAGGCCAAAAATGGGCTCCACTATGATTAAAATGAAGCAGCTATATAAAAGGGCTTAATAAGGATCGGAAATGAGCCTTTGTAAATACTATAATTGATAAATAACTTAATTATTATAATCGAGAATGCCAATGGAGATTATCAACGTTTCTACAATTTAATTATTTTATAGTAATAAAAACGGGCCGGGTTGGTTTAGGCCAGACTTATATAGCCCATATTAAGTCTTAAAAGCCCTTATCCAATCCGGCTCATATTTGCTTAAACTTGACCTGTATCGGGCCATTGAACACCCCTAGTCTACAAACCCCACTAAAATACCCTTCTCCTTTTTCTTAATGTGTGTGCAAACCCGAAGCAATCTCAAGGGGACAGAGCCACAGAGGTGCAATAGTTCTATTTGGATAACACACTTTCTGAAAGAAAAAAAACAGAAAACTGAAAAGTTCCAATGAACAATTTTTTATGATAACACTAATACAATTCCTTGTCTAGTATTTTATGATTCTTAATGGATAGCTAGCAGTGAATAATATGTTTCCCTGAGCTAAAAGAAGATGCCAAGAAAAGTAATTAGTGGTCCAAACATAATTCCTGTATTAGTATTATAGTGGGTTGCATTATTGCCACTTATATGTGCCAGTTTGGTTTTAGCTCTGGTTTAAATCAGCAATCAGTGGTCCTATTGAACCTTTTTTGTCGGCAGGGCCAGCCCTAAGGGTGGGCAAAAGGGGTCGTCACCCAGGGCCCCATGTCAAAAAAGCAAAACCAATGGTTGTAAGGTCCATATATAATATAAATTGCAAAGGAAAAGGGCCTCAATGTACTATTTCGCCCAAGGCCTTGAAATATCTAGGGCCAGCCCTGTGACTGTCGGATATGAAGTCGAATACGAATAAGTTTGTTGGGAATGCTATATATTTGGCAATGGGTTGCTAAAGTTAAGTCCATTATGTTGCTTAATTTCTATGGAGGGAATCACTGATTTTAATAACAAAAATTATGTAAATCGTCCATTGCTATTTTAGTGTTCCATGACCTGGGAATAATTCTTGGATCTTCACTGAGTTACTAAAAAAAGTAACATTGACTATCTTAGTGTTTTATAAACTTTTGCAAAAGCTACTTTAAGACTTTAAGTTAAACCGTATCGACTATCGTAATTCGTAACTCGTAAGACAGTTAAATGCACTTCCTCCATCATCATCATCATTCGTTGTGAATAGAGGTGTTCAATAGGCCAAGGTGGGTCGGTCAGGTCAAAATTCGTCTAAGTCCGATCTACTTTGACCCGTTTTTTAAAAGTCAATAAAATAGTTTCTTTATTAGACTTTGTGACCCGTTGGATCGACTCATTTATGTATATACATTTAAAAATATAAAAAAAAGATTGGTGAATTTTTTTTGGCAATAATTCTTATAATCACACCAAGGCCTGTTAATGGCCCGGTCCGTTATTGACCTGACTTGCTAATGACCCGTTAAAATGTGACCCGACCCTTGACCCATTGGGTCGACCCGCCCCATTGAACATCTCTAGCTGTGAATAATCCAATCTTTATCTTAATTTGCTATCAGCATATCCTATTATTACATATATTATTAGTATTATACTTCCTCCGAATCATTTTAGATGTTCCATTTTCTTATTTGGCAAAATCAAATCAATTGTCCCATTTTCTTTTTTGTCTATCTTTTTTTTACCTAAATATCCCCACTTTTCCAATTCCCAATACCCCACTACCACCATTACAATTTATTTAATCAATTAAAATACCCAACTACCACCTTTTTAATGGACTCCGCTCAACCCTTAAAATCCGTGAAATCCCAAATGGGACATCTAAAATGATTCGGAGGGAGTAGTATGGTGTGCAAATGTATAAAAAATGTTAAATTATTATAAAATAATTGAAATGTGAGATTATTCACAGTGGATGGGTGAAAGACTAAATTATTAACGTCTATTTTTCTTCAATGATTTTTATATATGTTTACTTCAATTCTCTTTGACTTCATGTTTACCTGTCTATTATTTTATGGAGGATTTTATCTGGAGGTACGGAACGTTGTTGACATTAATGCTAGTTACCTATATATAGTAGGGTAGATCACTCAAATTGCTGAAAGATATGATACTATGTAATCTAATTACTATATTTAGTAATATACAACATAAAGTTGCTCAAATCAATAATATAATTATGTTCATGGTTTCCACTCTGTAGATTCTTCAACTTCTGATTTTAAATTGTTGATGCCCTGATTGAGTCATCCAACCAGCACTTTTATTTATATCTTCGCGTTCAATTGTTCGCCATCAAAAAAACCCTTCCTCTTATCCTATCATGAGGTACTTACTTGTGCAAGATATTGGGTTGCTTTCTTATCCTCAGATGATGGGTATCATGCCTTCTCGAGTTCCACTCCCTCTCGATCTTTCAGCACCCGAACCCATTTATGTCAATGCCAAGCAGTACCATGGTATCTTACGAAGGAGACAGCATCGTGCTAAGCTTGAGGCTCAAAACAAACTTGCCAAGAATCGAAAGGTACTTCAACTTGTTTATATTTCTACTGATTATACTGTTGGAAATACTTCACGTGTGAGAAAGATCCACATTGTTAAAATATTGGGTTGTGGACTTGCATATAATGCTTGGTGAGTTATCTTCCTAGTACCATATGGTGTTGGGAAAGGGCAAAACTCATCATGTTTTGTATGCAAAGCTCATTACTCGTGAGCTTGTGGGCCCGAGCTCACGGGTGCCCCGTGGGTGTGTCCACATAAGTGGGCCCATGGGGTTATCATGTGACGAACTGTCACCGCCTAAATAAACATACTAGAGTTAAGGTATGTCGGCGTTCTATGACATGTAGACTTTGGTTTCTTGACCTAAGAGTCTTACTGGCTGCAACCTCCTTATTTCTTTTGATAAGGGTATGGTCTGTCATCATCCAACTCTGCCCAGTCTCCTGACCCTGTCTAGATATGATGGCGATGATGGCGATGATGGCGATGATTAGGCGTTAACACGAATGATAGTATTTGGTTGGTTTTCTACATGTTCTGTTGGGCATTGTTGAGCAGAATCTAGTAACTTTAAAGGCCTAATGTTGTATTGAAAACTTTTTAGCCATATCTTCATGAATCTCGGCATCAACACGCACTGAAGCGGGTTAGGGGATCCGGTGGACGGTTTCTTAACCTGAAAAAGCTCCAAGAATCGAGGCCTGCTGCAACGACTGAAGACCGAAAAGATTCAGGCTCAATTTCACTCCATTTGTATGCAAAAACTTCAGAATCTGAAGTTCATCAGCAAGAATTCTATAGGGAAGGCCCCTCGACGACCTCTTGCTCCGATGTCACTAGCACCTCGACCAGTGATGATATGTACCATCCACTCGAATTTACGTTTTCTGGCTACTCGTCTGGCTTTGGAGAAGCCGCACAAGGCGGCAGTAGCCGAGGGAACTATTGAGAGGTGATTTCGGTTACTTGTCATTCCTTAATAGGGAAGTCATCCTTGGCTCAGTTACTTTCGGTTTTGGCAGTTAATTCGCTTTATGAATTATATTATGTAAAAAAAAAGTTTGTGGCTGGAAGAAAGCAGATTATTGTTGTGAATTTGATTATTAACTAAATGTGATTGTGATTTGTGTAAAATGATGGGTTGATTACTAAGTTGATAGACCACTTTTTTTTTGTCCAATTACTATGAATTTTTGAGTTGTGAATTTATGGAAAAATTGAAATAAATTCAATCCTTAGTAACTTGGTATTGTAGCAGTAGCACTAAGCCACTAACTACATGAGGAAAGGTCAACAAATCATTTGTAGCACTATTTTATTTAGGAAAAATTTTTTTTTATTTTATTTTATAAGAAATAATATAAATTTTTGCTTATTTTTATAGTTATATTAATTTTTGATTAACCATAAATAATATAAACTTAAGGGCTGTTTTTCCTAAAATATCCCTAACATGTTAGAAATCAACCTATAGGAGATTATGTGAACAAAAAAAATTGGTAATAAAATAATTCAGTAAAGTTGGTATTATTTTAGAAAAAACTCCTAAGTTAGTGTTATTTATAGTTAATCAAAATTTGGTATTATTATAGAGAAATTAATAAAAAATGATATTATCTATAGTGATTTTTCCTTTTTATTTATCCCTTCTGGTTTGAGTTTGAGAGGAAGTTTGAATAAATTTGTTCTTTTTGGTATTTAATTAATGGGGTGCGTAGTGTTAATGTTACGTACTCCTATATTAAAGTTCCGCAAGTCTTATACTTCAATAAGGATGTTCTCATTTGAATATTAACAAGTCTCGTAAGCAACCGTCTCACATAAAGACCAATAGCTTAATAGGTTAATTATATATAATTAATCAGTTTAATGTTTGTATTAATCACTTTAACGTTGAAATTAAAGGCTTTAAAAAAATGATCCATTTAAGGTTATAAACTTGTAGTAGAAATTAATCACTTTATTGTCAAAATTGATCACTTTTACATCGAAATTGAAATTGTATTCATTGATTTCTTTTAAACAAGGTTTTTTGGATCGAGATTTTGCGTAGGATTGAGGGAGTAGGATCGAAATCGTTAGAATTGGATCATAGGATCGTGTGATCTTACAAATATACATTAATATGCTTTAGATAACTGATTATCAAATATATTTGTTTAACTTTAAAGTTTTAAGGTGTAATTAAAAACTTATTTACTTTAATTATCATGGTTTGAATAAAAAATACTATTAATTATAATTTTGAATACGAATCAAGAAAAACTTGAATTTGAGTTAGCCCACTAATACCCACCTTATAATAAACGCCTCATATTGACTATAGTTTATAAATAACCAGAACTAATATTGTTATGATTAACTAGTGCAAATAAACAATGTCATACATCCATAAATAAATAAGTTATAATCTATCTATAGATGTGCAATTCACATGTTTCTAAGAGTTTTCAGATAAGTCTCATATGAACTCTAATTATATGATAAAATTATAATTTTAGTATGTCTTGCATGGCATATACATATAACTATTAATTAGAGATGAAAAAGGTAAAATTATATGAGTTTCGTATTACATTCATGTCAAATGGGGTGAATATGGGTATGAATTTGTTGAGTAATGGGTAGATATGCGTATGAATTTGGTGGGTAGTGAGTGAATATGGGTATGAAAAGTTTAACCTGACATGGGTAGTGAATAAGTGGTGGATATGAGATCTTACCGGCTTCATACCCACCCTCCCCACCCCATAGTCGTCCATCCTATTCTACAATGTACTACTTTATTTCAATTTTGCATATTTTTATTAAAAACTATTGACTAAAAATTAAGGAATTAATTTTATTTATTACATGTGCATGATTTAAACAAAATTAGAGATCTATAAATTATATAAGGCATACTTAAAGTAAATATGAGACGAGTATCAGGTGGATCTAATCATAATGGGTATGCTCAATTGACCGTATGAAACAGTTTTTAAATACATTTACAAATTGCATGAAATTGTTACTTAAATGTATTGATTATGACATTAAATGATCAATTTTAACTTAATACTCCCTCCGAATCAGTTTAGACGTCTCATTTCCTTACTTGGCAAAATCATATCAATTGTCCCATTTTCTTTTTGTCTATCTTTTTTTACATAAATACCCCCACTTTTCCAATTCCCAATGCCCAACTACCGCCTTTACATTAATTTAATCAATTAAAATACCCAAGAACCACCTTTTTAATGGACCTCACTCAACCCTTAAAAACCGTAAAATCCCAAATGGGGCATCTAAACTGATTCGGATGGAGTATAACTTAAATGGATCAAATTTTAAGAGTGATCAATTCTGACATTCTAGTAATCAATTTCTATTTACAATTTCATAACCATAAAAATTAAAATAGATCACTTATGATCTTTATAAAGTCTTCAACTTTGACGTTTAAGTGATGAATTCAAATCTTAAAGTGATCAATTATATATAAAGTGATCCATATAACATTATAACAGACAACGTTAACTTGATAACTAATTACAACCTTAATGTGATCAATTTAAAGCTTATAGTGCTAAATTTCAAGTCAACACCTGTATAATGATCAATTATATAGTAATTTAATTCTTAAACGAGTTCATTATAACCTTAAAGAGATCAATTCTAATTTTAAAGTAATTAATTCTAACCTTCAAGTTATAAATTATAAATGATCAGTTATAATTTCTAAAAGAAACTAAATTTGACCTTAAGAATATAGTTATGACCTTAAATTGATTTAATTGGTGATCGTATATTATAATAAATTATATTTAAGTTGATGGGGCTAGTGGTCTCACATTCAGATGGTCTCTGCAAGATTACTAAAAGTAAACTGATACTATTAATAGTGTTATTGACCATTCATTTGTTATTTAAAATTTATCCATAGAATGATAAAATAATAACATTGAATTAACTTCATTTCCAAATTGTGAAACAAAACTATATTTAATTGATTGATTTAGCACTACAACTCATCACTAATAGATTCAAATTGAAATTTTTACTTTAATTGATTGATATATTTAAGTACTACTATACGTTGAAATTATTATCTTTAAGGTCAAAATTGATACCTTTAAGGTCTCAATTGAAAAATACCCCGAAAATGAAAAAAAAACCAAAAAATGAAAATCTGGAAGGTAAAGCGCGCGCGTATAGTATACGCGCCAAACTATAGACCGGTCCAAATCTCGTCTTAGAATAGGACGGTCTCGTCCAAGTTTTTCTGAAAAGTAAAATGATATCTTTTAAAATTGATCTTTTAAATATCATATGCCTTACTTTGCAAACGGGCTAGCATTGTGAATTGATTTGTAAGTGCGAGTAGTGGCCCTAAAATTTAATTGTTATTTGGGTAATTGGTAAAAATAAAATAATCTTTTTTAGATGCGCTGAAAATAAATTTAATTATTATTTATTTTTAAATAAATCTACATATTAGGTAAATTTGCTAAAAGTAACTGGCATATTTTTTTGTAACAATTTTCGAAGCTTTTTGTAAGTCAAGAATTATGAATAAATAATAATTGAGTTTATTTTCAACAATCATACCAAATAGATAGGTTCATTTAAAAATAAACAATAGTTGAATTTCTTTTCAACGGGTCGAGCAAAACTTAATTCTTTTTTTATAATTTTCCTTTGGAAAAATTGATATTAATAATTCAACTTTTTACTTGTCCACTGTGAATAATTCCATCGGATTATTTTTTAATAATCGAGTTCGCTATAAATAATCCAATCTTTTGTTTTAGTTTGTAGCATACCCTATTCGTACCTATTGTTAATATTTAGGTGTGTTGTAGGCAAATATATGACAAAGATTAGATTATTAAAAAATAACGGTAAAATTATTCACAATAAATTAGTGAAATATTGAATTATTAACGTCTATTTTTCTCTTTTCCTTTTTTATTTTTCCTAACACTACAACAAAAACCAACATCCTCTTTCCCCAAAAAATTCAGCATATTATTCAAAACCCCAACTTCTCCCCCCATCTTTTCTCCCCTCTCTTTCTTTCTCTCTCTCTCTCTCTCCTCCTTTAACTTACGTACACTCTCTTCAATTCTGTCAATTGTTTATCTGGTCGCTTGAAATGGACACTGGAGCGCAGTATAATCCACGAACTGTTGAAGAAGTTTTTAGGGATTTTAAGGGTCGACGTACTGGATTAATTAGGGCTCTTACAACTGGTTTGTTTTTTTTTTCTCCCATTATTTTGAACTTGTTTTGGGTGTGTTTTTGATTTTGTTTACTATCTGGGTTTTTGTTTTCTTGGGTTTATGATTTTGCGTAATTCCCAGGGCAAACGAAACTCAGGTGTGATGAATGATTCTTGAATTTCCCTTTTTTCTATCTTTTTTGTTGGTTCTTACGGTTTTTTTTGGACAATCTTTTTGTAGATGTTGATGATTTCTACCAGCAGTGTGACCCAGGTTAGGGTTTTTCTTTCGTTTGTTCTGTTTTTTTGATGTTTGTTTTAACTGAGTTTTAATTTTGATAATATTGCATTTTTGACAAATTGGTTTAATATATTGAAGTCTTGAATTTCTGTTTGTTTGGTGGGGAATTAAGTTTTTCAGATTTTGTTTGAAGTATGACAAATGTGTAATTGATAGCTTGTACTTGTGAAAATTACAAATATTAGTCCCACTAAAAAAAGAGATAACACAATTTGACTGTAATTTTATGTTTGATGTCATATGTTTTAGGCTGGTTATATCGATTGTTAGTTGGAGAAACTGATTCACTCGAACGAGTTATTTGAGCATGACCTTGAAGTTGAAATTCGTGTTTGAGTTGTAGAAATTATGTGGTTCATTTTAATTATGGTCACAGTGGGCTTCATAACATGAACTGTTGATAGAGAAGTTCACTTACACTCATAGGCTTAGTTTTAGAAAGCGCGCGATGCAAAAGTTCCGTGGAGCTTAGGTGCAAGTTGTTTTTGAAGGTGACACTTTTTTGCTAAAAAGTTCTAAATTTAAATTCAAAACATGTATAATATTAATACCTAAAACAATGTGGCATTTGTTTTATTATTGAACAAGCTTGAAAAAATTCATCATTATTGCTGTGAACACTACTTTGGCACATAACGAGCTTCAATGAATTCGGATTTCAAGTTTTTTTTTCTTTTTCTTCACCGACTAATCTAATCTGCTTTGTTTATGGAACCAACGGTTTCTTGAACTTCATATTCAAGTGAATTTGGATTTCGAGTTATATTTATTTTCAAACAAACAAGATTAAGCTTATTGCTTAGTTTAATGAGGAGGTGCATTGGGTGCATCGAGGTGCAAAACTCATCGAAGCACACCTAGGCGCACGCCTCTTGTTGTGAGCTTTGTCTTACCTAGTTGAGGCGTTTTTGGCCAAGGGCGAGCTTGAGGCGCTCTACGCCCAATGTGCAAAGTGAGGTGCGTTTTTTAAAACTAAGCTCATAGGATAGGACTTGATCATTCTTGTTTCAGCATGCCGTTCTGATGTCTGCAGATGTCTGTTGAAGCAGGGTTTCTGTGCTCTACTAGAGTTTGTCGATTATAGTAGTGTTGAAATTTTGATGCTGTTCAATTCCTTCCTTACCTCCTTACCTCCTTTTTGTGAGTCACTGTTTTAACAATTAGCTTGTGGACCTTGTACTAATGTCTGATGAGTTCTGAATTCTATTACTATTATGCAGTTAATTTGGGCTATAATTCAGGGAATTCTGCGCAGTTTTTTTGTCTTTCTTTGTGATGAACATCTTTTAAGATCAATTATCAAAGCATTTCAAAAATTGCATGATGCATACATGCAGTTAATTTTTGGCCACTATTTTAGGTCAATTTGTCTTTGCAATATGGCCCTCTTTTACTCTAGTATACATTGTTTACCTTTCGGTTAACTTGTTTTTTTGTATATGTATTCCTTTATTCACCACATTTCTCTTGTTTTGAGTTGATGGACCTAAATGTTCTGCTTGACAGAGAAAGAAAATCTTTGCTTATATGGGCTCCCTAGTGAACATTGGGAAGTCAATCTTCCTGCTGAGGAGGTACCTCCTGAGCTTCCAGAGCCTGCCTTAGGCATTAACTTTGCAAGGAATGGGATGCAGGAGAAAGATTGGCTAGCTTTGGTTGCTGTTCACAGTGATGCGTGGTTGCTTTCTGTTGCATTTTATTTTGGGGCTAGGTTTGGGTTTGACAAAGCTGACAGGTATATAATGTAGTCTTGGTTGTGAGTTTGCATCATCTTATAATTTCTATGGTTTTTAGTAGTTCCTACACTCTTTGTATTCAGACTTGATAAAATTTGTATATATTGATCTTCTTGGTGTGGCTGCTTCATATCCTTTGTTTTTATATTCAGATGTTTATACTTTATAGGTTTCATGTATGTCAAAGTTGCTGGTCTATTAGTTGGTTGTTAGTTTTGTGCTTAATTTCTTGAGTACGAACTAGCATATAAACTGTAAAATTTTCGAAATGACCATGCTTTGTGTTTTTGTATTTTGTACTATATAGATATAGATTATAGATCTTTATTGGTATCTGACTTGTCAAATTTGAAGCCTTCTGTACTAGTTGAGAATTTGATGCACGAGTATGGCCTGTCATATAGGCTACAAAATTCAACATGATCAGTGATTTGGGTATTTGCTTATTCTGTGTGGATTATTACTTTATATTGAAGCCATCGGTTGTAATTGTGATTCTTCTATTTTTTTTTTTCATTTGGCACTCAATTCTAGCTCTTTCATTCTCACTTTCTTCTTGAAGGTAGATTGAGGGATTGATTGGTTAATGTTGTTTGGACATAAGAGAGTGTAGTGTAGTACATATCTGTCATGGATTCTAGTAATGCATTCTAGAGCAACCACAGAGACTAAAAGAAAGAAATCAGAAGTGGTTCTTATGTATAATAGGAGAAAGAGATAAGCTGAGTTGGCATTATTTTATTTTCTATTTTGGGGGTTAGTTTGTTATTTCTGTTTTATGACTAACAAAATCTGATAAATAAATATGAGATATAAACATATAATCAATGAATAATTAAGCCTAGCATAATGGAATTTCCAACAACATGCAAAATCACTCGCTGGGATTTTTCTGGCAAATCTTGTATTGCGAAAAGCAATAAAATAAAGAATATAGCAAAAGAAACATTTCAAAAAATAACCTCAAAAGAATCAATAACATGTGCTGAACTAATAAAAGCAATGACATTAGTAAAAACTAGAACAATTAAAAGCGTGTTTTATGATATTTCTTTGTTTGTTTTCGCGATAGATTGGAATATATAATGTATTACACACTTCTAGCTTTTTGAATATCTGTCAATGTTTATGTAGGAAGCGATTGTTCAATATGATTAATGAACTCCCTACAATATTTGAGGTTGTAACTGGCGTTGCTAAGAAACAAGTGAAGGAGAAATCTTCAGTTCCTAATCACAGCAACAAGTCAAAGTCAAACTCCAACTCAAACTCTAAATCGGTAGAGACTCTTATCTTCTGCTTCATCTTGCCTATTGTTATTTTCTTGTTTTGCTTTCATGGATGGCCTTTTTACCGATGTATCATCATTTTTCTTTGTCCTTATTTCTAGCTTTTCATTGATTATGTGCTAGACTGCTAGCAGCAGCTTTCACGTAGATGACAGCTCCTGCTAGCTGATGTGTGATGAATTTGTGACATTTGTTTAACACGGAATTATTGCACGAGGCAGATTTACATCTATCAGATTATCAGCAAGTGTATTGTGTCAATGGTTGGATAGTGAGATCGGCAATACCTGTGGTACTGCATCGTGGTAGCATACTAGTGATATAAACATCATTTCTCACGTGACTGTTGGTTTCTATGTGTCATCTTTACATTTATTATGGACGAAATAGGACATAGAAGGGAAGGGGATGGAAAGGAGAGGAAAAGGAAGGGGAATAAAAAAATATTCCTAGTTATTAAGGACATAAAGGAAGGCATGAAAGGGGAAGAAAAATTCATCACTCATGTGGATGAGTTGAAGAAAGGAAGTGAAGGGATTTGAAAGGATTTTTGTTCTTTTATTTCAAGTAATAAAATCTTTCCCAAGTTGGAAAATTCTGTTAGGAAAATCTAGAGGTGCTCTAATCAGACCCGATGATCCAAATCTACCCGACCTTGTAATCCGATTTTACTTGACTTTACTAAATTTCAAGCATGCAAAAAAAATTATGGACACCACACCAAAACCTGATTTTAAACCGACCTGAAACACCTAACCCCGAATTCAATATGATGAAATCCATCTCTTTTTGTGAATGCTGTCTGCAGCAGCAAGTGTATACAACTATACATCCAAAATTCTGTTTGATTTATGAAATCATGAACTTGACAGTCTTCAGTTTGTCACATATCTGTGTAAGGTGAGAAATAGTTTATTTGTTACTACTATTTCAAATTTTCAATCTATATATTGGGTCTAACAGTTGTTTTTCGCCCGCCAAAAGTATGTTATTTGTGTAATTTCCCATAAATGAGAATATTTAAGCGACTTATGATTGCAGACCAACAAGCTACAAAAGGCTACTCCACCGAAGGAAGATGATGAAGTCGTAGATGAAGAGGAAGAGGAAGAGCATGGGGATACTTTATGTGGGGCGTGCGGAGAATCTTATGCATCAGATGAGTTCTGGATCTGTTGTGACATATGTGAAACCTGGTTCCATGGCAAGTGCGTGAAGATCACACCTGCAAAAGCGGAGCACATCAAGCAGTACAAATGCCCGTCTTGCAGCAGCAACAAACGAAGCCGGACGTGAAATACATCGTTTCTCATATCCCTTGTCCAACTCCGACAATGTTGTTGATCATGGCTTGCTTCCGCTCAGCATATGCTTTTTATATCGGCTCCTTGTGCATGTTTTAATTCGTTTTAGGATCTAGGATGTTCGGTAGAGGACTCGAAAACTGCATAAGCCTGTAGATTATGTTTCATATATTTCCATCTAAAACACTAGTGACCCTGTTTGCAAACATCATTATTCTTGTTTTATTGTATGAGTTTGCATATTGTAAGTACTCTACTAGATTGCCTTATCAGATTATAGTGTAAAAATGCGCAAACAGTTTCGATTGTGGTATTGACCTGGCAATGCTGTTAACTTGACGTTAAATGTTGGTGTAAAACATTTGATATCCTCAAAACATGGTTTTTTGACATCTTTATATCGAGGTAAATATCAGTTTGATCATTTTTAATATCAAACGGTTTTATATGTATCCGACTCCGAAATTTCGTAGAAATATTATTGTAAACGTCGGGTTTATACCAGATGAAAGTTTGAGTTCATATTGACATGATTGGCGATTAGAGGGCATCGATTATTCTAATTTGCTCATAATTGGGATTGACAGAACAAGCGTTCCCATACCAAAGTTGAAGTCAAGTGTTTATTCATTGTTACTAACAAAGAAACTAATCAAAAAAGTCAAAATCCTTTGTTCATACAACGAACCAAAAAAGACAATATTATAACGTTTGATAGAAAAACAAAATAACAAATGTTAGTTTGCTGTTATGAATGGCGAACAAACATGTGACAAAACCTTTATCCTACAAAGGTTTAATTGTAGGCAACTTGTGTTGTGTTGTGTTTTGTTGGTCTAGTTTAATATTGGAATAATTGGAACCTTAGTTTATAATGGTTGGTAAATTGTAATTTGTGTTGAAATTAGTTGATAAGTGGGCCATGATTCCTATTTCCTATATTTCAAATGGGAATTGACAAGAAGAACGACTTCTTCCATGCTTTTGCACGAACTGAAAGTGGAAGAATCTCATTGTAATTTTATTTAGTAACATGGTTGTGACAATTGTCGGGACTAAATTTATACATTAACTCACATTTACACAATTCAAGGAATTAATTATCATTAATAGTAGTATTTTACTTTTCCTTTTTATATTTCCAAATTGCAATATTATTAAAGTTCAAGGTAGCAACTTGCTACACTTAACTATGGGGTTTAAATTGATTGTCATATGAGATGATTTCTTGAGAGACCGTTTTTTGTAAAGACGACTCTCAAAAGTTCAGTTCAATTTTATATTTAGGGTTGTAACAAATAACAATATATACTTAGAATTGAATTGGGTTTTTGAGAGCCGCTTTTACAAAAGACGGTCTCAAGTAAGAATTAGTGTTGTCATATTTAGACAAAAATAGAAACTTTATTCTTGTTTTTCTATGTGGGCTTAGATTGATTGTTAGGTATGAATTGGGTTTGTTTTGATCTCCTACAGAATAGTTTCATTTGTCGTTCATTTCTTTTTTATAGTCATATACATATATATATTTTTCTCTTTTTTCTGAATATTTTTAAGAAGTGCAGCTATTAAAAAGAAACAGACAATCATATTGCAACTTCTACATAGATATACATCTATATTTATACATGTTATAAGTGTAAAAAACGAAAGTACTACTAAAATATTAATTGTCTATAGCGTGAAGTTATTTATAGATTAATGAAAAATAGAATTGAAGTCTTATATTTCTATGAGCGGGATACAGTAGGTATGGTGATGATGATGCGTACAAAATTGAAGTCTTATATTTCGCTTGATTTCTATGCTTGGCTAACGTGGGTGTAAGATGCAGGATTTCGGATATTTGCAGGTTCCTCTCTTTGAAGACCCTTTTGACCGCCCTCTCCTTATGGATATGAGACGCCGTTTATCTTTCCTCCCTAGACCCTGACCATAGATATAGACATATAGTCTATGAGCGAGATACATTGAGTATGATGATGATGATTAATGAAAAATATAACTTGTTTCTTTTAGCAAATATATGTAATGTTGATAATTACTATAACTAAAATCTTCTATTTCTTTATCTTAGAGTTTTGTCATCTTACATAACCAAAAACATAGCAATATAATTAATTTATTGCTTAATTCATGGTATAGATTCATCAACTCTAAACAGCAAAGTAAGAAGTTGATGTAAGCTCTTCAAAAAACAATTTTAAAAAAGAAGTTGATGTAAGATATTCACTTAATAAAGCAACATACAAATTACTTACTCCCTCCATAACATGAAAATTTGTCTCTTTAGTTCGTGCTATTAAATTTACTTTAAATTTATTTTTAGTTTTGATTTATAAATTTTCTTTAATTTACATATATACATTTAACTTATTTTTTTATGTCATCCACACATTTCTTTCACTACCTTATTTTTTGTCTCTTTTTCTTGATTTCTTCGTCAAATTATGGGATAAATTTAGTGAGACAGAAAAAATATAATATTTTTAAAAAAATTTAAAAAGTTTATTAGTCTTTCACCAATTAATCCCCCAACAAATCAAAAGAATCCAACATTTCTTATTGATAGTGATAATCTAATGAATCTAACATTTGTGAGAGAGTAGTTAATGACAATAATAATATTTTATGATTAAAGCTAATATCAATAAAGATACCGTTGAATTTGTCAATCAAATCAATGGAATCAACAAAATTAAAAAAAAATAATTAGAATAAAATAAATAGATAAAATAAATAAATTAAGATACTCCCAGATGCAAGCAAAGTTTATGTCGCCCACTTCCTAACTGAGGCACTTATAATATTATTAATAATAATCCAATTTGAGATAAAGCAGCACGATCAGATTATGACCCCAACTAATCTTGTTTTTCCCTTTTTTTATTTTTTTATTATTTATTCAATTAGATTAGACTAGAAGCTTCTTAATTTGATATTAATTATTAATATTTTACTAAATTGATAGATACTAGTTTTTCAATCACAAGGAACATTTTTAAGTAAAGTAGATCGTAAAAGACAGATAGGATTATATGAAATTCAATCTGAGGATCTTATCTGAAAAATCAGCATTTTCTTCGATTGATATAAAATTCGATTCTTCAATTATGATATACACTTGATTTTGTTAAGTGATACAATACACCTGATTTTATTTGATATGTAAAATCATACTAGAAAAATATACTTTAGGAGGATGATAATGGATTTTTAGAATTTTCTCTGTAGGGTCTATTTGGCGTAAGGTAGTTGTGTGAGTAGTTGTTAGTTATGTGTGTAAGTGAATGTATCTATACATTTGTAGCTATTAAATTTTTAATTCTCCTATAGGCTATGTAAAATAACATTGGTTGGCGAGATTAATGGTTATAGTAGCCGGTGCAATATAATTGCTAATAAAATTTAGTTAAAATCTTAAATCGCTAATTGATATGAAATTCTAGATTTTGTATCGATTTGAAAACAACTACTTGCACTATTAGAGTACTACCTAAATTAGTACTTTACCGAATGATATTATTTCTCATTAAATCAATACAGCCATTTTAATTTAAAGGCAAAACATACCCTATTAATATATCCTTTTTGACTTTTTATATGAAGCAAAACAATTGTTTTCACTAAATTTCATGTAGGTGTATCAGACTCGACTCAATCATCAACCAACTCAACTTCCTTGGTAAGTAGGAAGTCCAATAACAAAAGAATTATGCACTTTTTTTTATTGAGGAATGAAAAAAAAATATCTAGATCATAAAGAATATGTCATACCTCATAAATTTATTAATGGATTGAGCTATTAGCATAACTAACTACTCCTAAATCCTAATCACAAGGAGGAATATAGAAGGTTATACTCTCACCGTCAGCACGGAGTTGGTTATTATTCCGATCCCATTTTGGTTTGTACAAAAAAAATTGTTACAATATTTTTTTAGCCATAACTCACCTATTGTTTTATTCTTATCCACACATTTAATTTAAATTATCTTCTAATATGATCTACATATTTCTTCCGCTTTCCTGAAAAATCGCATTTTTCCCAATTTTATCTTTTTTTGATTTTAAATTGCTCAAATTTGTGGGAGGCAATAGAAAAATAGAATTTTCATTAATATGTTCATTTCCAATTTCAGAAGTATCACTTTTTGGCACATGAAAGCAATGTAGAAGCTTTACTTTGGCTTGAGAGTTGTGAAATACCCATTACTTCAAAGCAAATTTACTTTGGAATAAATTGCATCCATTTGCAAGTTGTCTCCATCTTTCATTTTTCATTTCAAAAGTGAGGAATAAATTTCTCCCACTTTTAGTTTTGGTATTGCCTATACCAAACAATCTCTACATATTGAGATTCCTAAATCCCTAAAATCATCATGCCCGATATATCCACTCAAACGCTCATAAGAGGGGTAATCAAAGCCTTGGAACAATTAGATAATGACAGACCACACCCTTACTATAAGAGATAAAAAAAGTCTGTACTCAATGAAAATCTCGACTAGAAACATTTGGATGATGGCAGACAACACCCTTATTATAACAGATAAGAAGGTTATGATCGATAAAAACCTCGACTAGGACGATTCATCAAACAAATATCTTATCTAAACCAACAAAACCAAATTAGGACAATTCAATATAAACAATGATTAATATAAGCCTAAAAAAAGAAGCATAAATATGGAGTATCATGGAGATAATGGAAGTAATTAGAGTATTACATTCATCAAAATTCCAAATCCCCTCTTAAAACATTTTAACATTCTTTGAACAAGGAGATCTTTTTGAGTCATAAAACTACTAAAAAAACTTATTTCACTTCATTACATTTGATTTCTACCATTCATAGTTTCCATATTTGATGATTCCCCTGTATATGACCTAAAACTATGTCACACCCACTTGATTCTTAGCTGATAATCTCTTAAGAAACTCATAAGTAGTGATCATGGTGGTAGCAGACATGGACATGGAAGCCCACCGCGGCCCTAAGCCACGGTAACAGGCTGTCCAGCCGCCTTCTCGGACCAAGTTCCGTAAGGTTTGAGCCACGGTTGGTCCCTTACCACGCCCATTCTCCTCACTGTCTAAAACTTGCAGCCTTGTCTTGATGGTGTCTAATGGCATTGTGATCAAGGCGGAAGCGCCACCGGCTATGGCGGCACTCATACCTTGAACCACCATCACCGCCTTCGAATCGGGTTTATAAGGATCATTATCTCGTTTACAGAAGTAACACCCAATTCCACCCCAGATTAAACGTTGTGCAACAGAGTAAGAAGCCCACCAAACTGCATTTGAAGGTGCATATGTCAAAATAGAAATCCCAAAACCTCTATATAATCCTCTTAATCCATCTGTTTTGATTATTTGTTTGAACCCATCAATCCCATTTGCATATTTCATATTCCCAATACAATTCCTAGTATTCTGAACCATCAGTCTCTGGGTTACAACATCCACTGGGGTCCACACCAGTTGAGCTGCCACAGCTGCGGAAACCCCAGCTGCAGCATTGGCTATAGCAGCAGCTGTGGGCTCCGCTACACCAAGACGGATAGTAGTGGAGCCCACACTACTTTTGGTTACCTCCAGGGCGGTCATGTAGAGCGCCCTGGCCGGGATGGTACCCATCAAGGAGGTTCCGAACCCTCGATACAGAGCTCGGAATCCCTCGCTCCGAACGATGGTTATAGAAGTCCTGAAACTTCCGGCTCGTGGCGGGTGGTTGCCCACTTGTTGCCTAGTCTTCAAGACCACAGCTGGGTATAAAGCAGCCGATACACCGGAAAATAAACCAGCACCAAGAATGAAGAACTTCGATTTGTCTAACATTTCCCAATTAATATCAGCTGGGATGTGGATTTCTTCCTTGCTTTCTTTCTCTGCTGTACCTAAACTCATACTTGCAATATTACCAATCTTTTTGGAATTTTTTAGGGTTAGTTCTAGAGATTTATATACAAAAATTAATCAAATCAAATCAAATCAAATAAAACAAAAAACAACCCAGAAAGAGGACAAAAAAGGGAGATTAGATGTAATTACAGTGATTAGGTTTAATTCAAACAGGGGAAAGTTAGATTAATCTATTTGATGAAGAACAAATCAACAAAAAAATTCAAAAAAAGGGGATTTAAAACAGTATTAAGGACTGAAATGGGATTTTTTTCGTTTCTTAACCCAGATTTTAGAACGAAAGAGAAGAACAGGGAAAAGATCAAGCATTATTTATCAAACAAAAAAGGGTTAGAAATGGTAAGAAGAAAGGAACAATTAAATGGGTTTATGTAATTCTTACCGATTTTTGGGATGGAAACTCAAGATTTTAATCATCTTTTCAGAAAAGGTAAGTATTTTTACCATTATTTCATTTGATAATATATTTGATCTGAATTTCTTGATTTTTTTTTTGGTGGGCTGATGGAAAGACAGTGGAGAAGGCAGAAATGGTGGAAGGAAGAGTAGGGAGTGAGAGTTGTAAAGGAAAAGGGTTTAGGATTTGGAAGGAGGAGTGAGTAACTGACACGTGTCGGTTAGTGTTAGGGTTTTTCCTTTTTTATTCTTGGATTGTCCTAGCACGGACTAGACACGTGGGCGTGACTCTGAATCGGTTACCCTTATCCGGTTTCAGAATTTTGTTTTTTTTGGTGTTTTTATAATATGGACTTGGGATTGGGAAATAAACTCAATACTATTTTCGGTTACAAAATAGTTGCAACTGATAGTGACATTATATTTCTTCTGTGTTTTTACTTGTATTTAAAAGTAGTTTTACACGTTTTAATGCACTAATTTAATCGTTGATATCTTTAATTATATGCATTTAAAAATTATAGAAATTGAAAGTTAATAAAATTTACATTGAGACGTATCTAACAAGATCCGACATGAGTATGTTTTAGCGTATAGATTAACAACAATATGAAAATTAAGTGATATTGATAAATAGTGTCAAATTATAACAACTATACAAGAACGGAGGAAGTATAAGAAAATATCTTCTTTTGGATTATACTTCCTCCGTTCCAAAATACTCGCAACATTTCGATTTTGTGCATTATTCATCGTTCAAACTTATTTTACATATTGCGACTAATGTGTAAGTAAAAACATAGTCAGGTGGGATTTTGTTTGAATCGTCTAATCTCATACTTTCATAATATTAAATTTTTATAATTTTTAGATAAGTATAGTTTAAGATATTAATGATTAAAATTGTGCATTGGATTGCGTAAAAAAGTGAAATGTTGCAAGTATTATGGAACGGAGGAAGTAAGTAGGGATTATTGTTAATAATAAACCAGCCTATACTTGATCCGCTAAAAATAAACCCATATATTAATTATTTTTAAATAAACCCAATTAATAGGTATTATCATACAATATAATAAAAAGCTTGGAAAATTCCAAGTTTCACAATTCAAGAGAACTTGCCAAATAAAATTCACTTATTGGTTAAAAACTAATGGCATGACAATTGATCTTGAGCAATATATCTACTATTAAAGTATCTTTGACTAGCATTTTTTTATGGTTAATTTGAGTAAATTAAAAAATATAATATTATTTCAATCTAAAAAAGAAAATAATATACTGCTTAATATATTGTTGACAATTTTCAAAATTATGAAGTCAATTCATACATACAACTATCAAAGTTGAGTGTTTCTACTGCATAATATTTCTAGCTATTTTTTTAATATCATATATTTATGTGTTGATGTTAAAAAAACCGTGCATTGCACGAGGTCCTAGTCCTACACTAGTATTTACTAAACATAAACCAACCTATTATTTATAACAATCTTCAAAATTTCTTTGTAAGTTAATAATTAGGAGTAAACAATAGTTAAGTTTATTTTCAGCAATTATACCGAATAGGTGAGTTTATTTAAAAATAAACAATAATTAGGTTTATTTTTAACGAATTGAACATAGATTAGTTTATTTTTTACAATTTGCCCTTATAAGGAAATAGAAAAAATAATACAAGTATACATTAAGTACTTCCTCCGTTCCGAAATACTTGGTACATTTTGTTTTTTGTGTTATTCATCGTTTAAGCTTATTTTATATATTGCGGCTAATATATAAGTAATAATATAGTCAAGTGAGATCTTGTTTGAATCGTCTAATCGCATACTTTCATAATATAAATTTTTTATAATTTTTAAATATTTATAATTCAATATATAAATAAATAAAATGATATATTGAAAATGTAGCAAGTATTATGGAAGAGAAGGAGTATTAAACAACGAAAATACTATCTAGGCTAGCTTTTATGAGATGTGTAGAACTGTAGATAATAAAAATGAATTGATGAAAGTACTCCACGAAGCACCTATTTTCCTCTATATTTATTTTTGGCACAAAAACAAACAAGTTAGGTATGCAACATCAAAGTGATGGATTATATTATTTACGTTTAGAAATAAAAGCATCATATTATATAGAAAATAAAAAAAAGGTGAGTTTAGATCTAAAAATAATATTAAGACAAATTAATTACTAGGGTATATTAAAATATATATTAAAATAAAAAGTGAGACAAAAGTAATTATTATTTGATAATTTTATTTTTATTACTACCTTCATTTTAGAAGAAAAAAAACTAAATTAGATTTTTGAAGTATATATAAAAGATAACGTATATTCATATGAGATCTTGATAGATTTGTCTTAATATAAAGTACTCCCTCCGTAGCAAAGAGAAAATGAGTGAATATTAATTAAGAAAGTGGTAATAAATAAAGAGAGAGAATGAATTGTGTGGATGAAATTAAAAAAGGGTTAAAATGTATGGATGAGATTAAAAGAAAGTATATTTCAAATTAAGTCGGACGAATCAAAATGAAAAATACTGCAATTTCAATAGGATATAAAGTATATAAAAAAGACAAATTTTATTTTTATTTAATGAGCTTCTGACATTGCCTACGATTCTCTTCCAATGCCATAATACTCAAACACAATATATGAAGTATATTTCTTCCCACATAAACTTGCTCATAAATTCTCAAACAAAATGTTTCAGGAGGCTATTTCTATTGGATTAATTTAATGTGCATATATAGTATACTTAAAATAATTACTTATTGATTAAAAATGGTCACTTATAATATAAAATGATTAATATATTAAAAAATTTAACTGATGAAACGATTTCATACAAGACCGGCTAAAACTGACTTTGATTTACTCCAAATGCAAGGTTATTGCCCCTTAAGCCCACTTAAATAGTCTAAATCTTTTTACAAACTTGAAGGGCTTCATTTTCATTATATTATTTTACTCAAATTAGACTGTGACTTTTTAGTTTATTTACAAGGTTGGAATTTGGTCATATTAAAGCATTACATGTTAAATTCAATGACTTGGCCATTTAGGTTTTGATTTTCGGAATTAATTTACATTTACTACATTAATTTTATTTTCACTGCTTATTGGTTTTGTCATGGCAGAACGAAGATGATTACATAGTCTTACACTTTTGCAATGTCCAATCATAAACCTATTGGGGTGTTTGGCAATTGGCTGTTGACGGTTGGCTTTTTTAATTGGTTTGTTTGACCAGCCGGAAATATTGATTGTCTTTGTTGGCTTTTAAGCTAGCTTAAAAAGCTAACTGTTTGTGGAGATGTTTGGTAAATTTGAATATTGGCTATTGGCTGTTTATTAGAAAAAAAGTAGGCCAACAAGCCAAAAGCCAACCCAAAAAGCTAGCTAGAGCAGCTTTTTCATTTTGGCTTAAAAGCCAGCTTTTCAGCTGCTTTAAAAGTCATTTATCAAACACTTTTTTGGCTGTTTGACCATCCAACAAGCCAAAAGCCAAAAGTCAACCAAAAAGCTAACCCAAAAGCCAATTGCCAAACACCCCTATTATAAACACAGTCCCAAAAATTGACACGTCTATTATATAGACGATCTCAAGTAAGAATTTGTTATCTAATTACACTCCACATTAATTCACTTTTATGAGTAATATTTTCTGTTGTATGAACTAAATATATAATTATACTTAAAAAAATTACCCAAAATAATTCAACCTTTTATCGGTGTTCCTACAATAATCATGATTAAACATGAATAATTCCAAATATAAGGATGCTTGCTAAGTATGCACCACGTCGCGAGATAACCTCTTACCTATTATACAACACATAATTTTGCATTGAAAAATTAAAAAGTAAACAAAAATATATTATTTGACACTAAAATTGAGATTATTCATAATTAATTAAAATTTGAGATTATTTGAGAAAAATCAATAAAAAATTGAATTATTTTGGGTAATTTTTCCTTCTACTTGTATAATTTAAATTAAAAAAAGACGTGATTAAACTATAAATATCAAGCTATTTTTTTATTCGTCTACATACAAGGGAGAAAAAAAAATAATTTAAGTAAATGGTTGGTATCAAACCCCTATCACAACTAGAGTATGAGAAATAATCCTCTATCTATGACTTGGAATTTCTAATTAATCTCTATAATTTGTAAATCATTATAAAAAAAAATAATAAATACCAATAGAATAAACAAATCAAAAAAATAAACTAAAATTCTAAAAGCCTTACCATACTAAATTCTTTTCACATAAAAATAATATTAATATTATAAATCACCGTTATATACTTAGATTACCTCGTCTATATATAAATACTATATGATATCACAACCAAATTAGAATCATGTTAAAACATTTTTTTTAGGGAGCATCATGTTTATGTAATAGTTGAATCAAAGCTTTTGAGAATGGTCTATATTGATCTTTATCCTAATTCCTAGGAGGAAGATTGACTTATTAATCTATTCCAAAATTGCAAAGTTTTATGCACTATCATGATTGATGATTATCAAAGTGAATCAAAATAAATAAAATATTGTAAAATAATTCCTATATCCATTTGAGCTATTTATGGTCGGTTTGGATTTTATTTTCATATTTTTTTCATTTAATTAATACAAATAATTCCTTGCCATTTATTTCATAAATTGATGAATATAAAAAGATAATATCTAATTTTAGGAAACTAAATAATCTGCAAAACAATTACCAAATCAAAAGATTTACAAATATACAAGATATGATTTTATTCTAATATTAATTTAACTATATATTTATGTTTTATCTCAATCTTGTTTATATATTTTTTTATTTATTTGTTTCATTTCTAATTTTATCGATTTTCATATAAAATAAAAAAATATATATATAATATATACATACTCTGTAATCCGTTTCGTTACAATTGCAATATAAACATTTTTGGTACTAAACTTTATTATTCAAGCTCAATTTATATAATGCAAATATTGAAATAATAGTTTATTTAAGGACACTTGAAAAAGAAAATATACCAAGATAAATAACTCTACACTTGAAAAAAATATGCCTCATGATGGTGTTGAGCGGTAGAAAAGAGAAATGAATTAATAGAGTGAATTGTATTCATAGTGGCCTCTAAATTTATGTTAATACAACAATATTAATATCACAAATTCTTGTGAGAGACAGTCTCTTTGCGAAACTATCTCTAATTGGGTCGGCCTATAAAAAAAAATGTAGAAAAAAGTAAAAATAAGCTTTAATGGGTTGGACCTGAGGAACGTCTCTATGAGAGACGGTCTCACAGAGACTGGCCGTATTAATATTGCCTTTATTTCAAAAAAATTTGTTACAAAATTTTAGTTCGTCAAATTAAATTTGCTTTATTTTTAAATTTAGCTGGTCAAGATATTTAAAGTTTTATTTTTTATTAAATGGAATAAATTTGAAGCGGCAGTGAGAGTATTGAGTGAGTTAGTGAGTGACCACTGAGCAATTCTGTTTGAGTTCTCATAAGTGTTATGGACACCTGTTTTCTTTTATTATTTCTACCCACTGGAACTGGATAGTCTGACAATCATGTGTGCCCACCTGAAGAATAATCCTATCCTTATTGATTCTTCCAAATCTAAATGTAACTACTCCTTTTTTTAATGTAAATACGAAAAAGTCTAAGTAAATATCGGTTATTTGTGAGGTAAATAAATCACCTATATGCGTTAAGATGTGGTAGGGTGAGAGGTTTATCGTTTTAATTTATCTTTTTTAATATTGATTAACTATGAGTATTTTTTTGTCTTTTTATCGTGATTTACAAATTACGGTTATTGATCGAAAATTTTTGATATAGATATTCATACTCTTATAAATGAAGTATAATATTTCCAAGGCCCAATACCCTATAACCCTCGGTATTGGCCCAAGTTTGTAAGGGGAAATTAATGAATCCTTTTTTCAAATTCAACAACTCTTATAAATAATTATAATTTAATCGGCTCGATTTTTATGAGATTGTCTTATGCTGAGACAGAAGTATATAATTATTCTACTTTTTTAATGGATTGCTTTTAAATTTTAATTAATCATGTTAGTGCAATAAATAACACGATGAGACCGTTTTAGTTAAGAATTTGTGTAATTTATTTGACATAAAAAGAGTTCATAGTTTTAATAATTTAGTGTTGGGGTTGAGCTATATTTTATGAGGCTAAAGTAACAAAATTTATAATATTTTATTAAATTATTTTTCTAGAAATTAATCTTAAAAATATACTTAGTAGCACATTTGTCTAACTAGGTTAATATTAAGTAGGGTGTTACACTTACATTCTTAGAAATGATCACATTATACAATCTTGAAAGATTAATTATTTAATTATATCCTTAAGCTGAAAAAAAAAAATTTAAAGTAATTAGTTATATCCTTAAGTTGAGCGTTTACAGCATTAAAGTGATCATTTTTTATATTTTTAAAGTAATTACTTATTGCTTTAAAGTGATTACTTACAATCTTAAGTGATCAATTAGAGAAATGAGATGTACCGCGTACGTATGAGCTCGTCTCATTTAAAACTAATGAACATTTAAATAAAATGAATATATGGAGTACAATTGTAGATGTTTTAATCAATTTAGTTATAATATATTTGACCTAATTTGATTTTCTCACCATAAAAAAAAGTTGTCATACAAATCACATACGCAATTAAGACAGTCTAACTGTGAGACTTTTTTGTAATCAAGCTAAATAACCCAACTAAATTAATTAAAAAATATATTCTTATACTTAGAATAATCACTTAGTTGTTTAATGCTTTGCACACCATTTAATGTTGAACTACTTATACGAACCCGTTATAACATAGAATGTCTTATACAAGACTTGTTTCAATTTTTCTTTTTTATTTTTTATTTTTTATTTTTGTGTTTTAAAGGTTATGATATACCATGATAAGAGATAAATGAATAAATTAATATCATTTGGCAAATTTTTTTAGAATAATATATTTTTTCATTTTTTCTGCTTACCTCACACGTTAATTTATTTTTTGATCAGTTTCACAAATCTATGTACCAGGTGCATAAGTTTTGACAATAAAACGAGCAACTATTTAAAATTTTATATTCTCTAAAATATATAATACTATATTATATATTTTCATTTTTTCTGCTTACCTCACACGTTAATTTATTTTTTGATCAGTTTCACAAATCTATGTACCAGGTGCATAAGTTTTGACAATAAAACGAGCAACTATTTAAAATTTTATATTCTCTAAAATATATAATACTATATTATATATATATAAATTTAAATTATTTATCAAATTTATTATTTAAACCTAGTACATAGCTTAAAAAATCATTTTCATAGCATATCATAAAAAATCATTATCACAAATCATTCAAGAATATCATAGAATGATTTATTATCAATATCATAGCATATCATAAAAAATCATTACCAAATATATTATTATAAATTCTTAAATTGACTACTTATATTATATGGGTCCAACTTAGTATACACCAAAACATATATATTTACCCAAGAAATCTTCTTTCAAAGGAAACAAATTAAATGACTATTAATTATACCATTAAACCCAATTATTCTTTCAATATAAATTCCATTAAACCCAAAAAAAATCCCATAAAACTTTAAAAAAAACAAGCCAAAATCTCCAATCAACTCTTGTATTCTCTCCAATGGCGGTACCAATGAAAAAAACCATGTTCTACAATTTTTTCCCAACAAAGAAAGAAGAAATGATAGCTTTAGCAACAAATTTTCCTTACAAACCAACGGCAACTCTTATTGAAATCCGAGACAACAACCCGAACCCGAACCCGAACCCGATACCCGCATCTATGGCATTGAATTCATCAAATGTTGACCCACATAACGTCAACAATGATCCATGGAGGATCCGAAAACAATTGGATAGTGACGAGATGGTAACGGGTAGAATTCGATTAACTCAAGGAGACGTGTTCGAACATATATTTCGTTACATAAATTTTGAAAGTGCAAATAATGTTGTTACGGGCAAAAAAATGTACGTACAAGTTTGTGATATAACGGATGAAAATAGTCCGATAATGTATGGACCGTATGATGAATATACGTATTTGGAAAAAGGATTAAACGATGAGTTTATTTTAGGGTTAAATTTGGCTTTGGTTAGGTCTCGTGGGTTTAAAAAAGATGATCAGATTGGGGTTTATTATGATCCTAGAAATCAAGTCTTCTACTTTAAACTTTTTGTTTGATTTTAGTTAATTATTATGCTTTAAAATAAATTTCTGTCTTTTAATTATAATTCTTATTCTTAGTTGATTTAGTGTAATCACATATTTTATATTTAAAGTTGTTTGTTTAATTTCTTTATAATTTGTACTTGTAGTTACAATATAAGAATTTATGGGTATTTAATACATTTTAATAAAGATTGTTACTTTATTTTAATTCTTGTTTCTGTTTCTATTGAGTTATAGGTTATAATTGCTTATTGTTATGGCATTCGTGTTGATTTGTTGTTTGCGAGATGATCTAAGGAATTAACGTGGTTCACTTAATGTGGGCGTTGCCACACCTATTCTAGTTTAAGATGTTTCCACACCTATTGACATACATATAATCAAGCCTTAAAAATAGAGGAAGGAAATTTTAAACTCAACAAACTCGAGCAACTTTCTAGCATAAAAACCCGACTCCACTTTTCTTTTTGTTTCCAAACCAAAATCTTATATTCAACTTTTCTTTTTAATGCACCTTTTAGAACAATTCCTACCAAAATTTTTATGCAAAACAACGCACCCAAAACTTCAACATGATTAATTACCGATAATTAATGTAATTATGCTATCGGAGATTCCTAAACGCACAAATTGCTATTTAGGGTTGGATAAACTTTCGGCAAAACAAAGAGTTGGAAAACAAATAGAAGATCCATTAACTAATTTGCTGGTTGATATCGTTTGATAAAAAAAACAAAATTTTAGAATAGTATTTTTCATTAAAAGTCAATCTAACAAAACAAATACATATACATATACAACTTATAACAATGTACATCTATACTGATCCAAACCAACTTGTTATCATACAAACAACAAAAACTCATACAACATACACTCCAATGTCAAGCGACAATCAGAGGATCAAATATACACAATCTTATGCACATTACATAACATTCTCACTTGTGCTACGCAGCCTCCAAGCCATGGTCCATCCCTTAAAGTTCTTCACCAACAACACAATCAAACGGATGACATTAAGTGCACTAAGAACAATCAACAACAAAAACCAGATGAACATAAGTACAATCGGAATTGTCAATTTCGAGTATCGACTTTCGAAAGAGATCATGTGACCAAAATAACTTCCATAAGACAAACACCCAACTGCACTGTACATCAACTGTATCACAAACCAGGAACAGAGCTTGTTCTGTAATGGAAAACCACCCAACAAAATAGCTATGATTGTAACAGCAGGCACAAAAGACCCGAAATTGATCGAGTAAATATCGAGTGATTTTGGATCATTTATCCTTAAATAAATGATGGGTGATGCATGGATTAAGGCTATGATAGCTGAAGTTATTAAAAGTTCACCTTTCATATGTTCTAATTGGTTAATGTTGGTGTTATTGAAGGTGAAAAATGTTTTCCATGACTTGTTTTTTGATGGTTGTTGGGGTGATTTAGTGGGTTGAAGATTAGGAGAATTGTGGGTTTTGGGTGGTTTTTGAATGTTGGATTGGAGGAATAAGTTGAGTAGTTCAAGTGTTTTTATGTGTTTAGGGGAATTTTCAACCAAGTTTAAGGGTGTAAGACCATTGTTGTTCATTGCATTTGGGTCTATTTCTGGTGTTGCTAGCAAGTATTTTGTGATCTGTAATAGAAATATAGTAGAATCATTATTAAAAGTAAGTAAAATTATATACAACTCATATGTGATATGCTGATTATTAGAAGGAGCATTTAAAATTATACTCCCTCTTATTCAGCTTAAATGTCTTATTTAATTTTTTCCACACTTGTCGAGGCAACATTATTCCTGTATTGAGACGAATCAAACAAGATCCTACATGACTATGTTATAACTTATAGGTTAAAAGTAAAACACAAATTAAGAGTGATGAGTGAATAGTGCCAAAAAATTAAATGAGACATTTAAGCTGAATAAGAGGTGGTATAATTTTTGCTAATTTTGTAATGGAAGAAAACAAGATGAATCAGTATTAGAACCATGCTTTAATTTGATATTGGATTTGTTAATATACCTTTATGCGGAGTATGTTTGAAAAATGATAGATTTTATTTGCAAATTTAGCATTAGATAAAATTTAGTGTTTGATAAATCGAAAACTTCAAATTTGAATTTAAGTTAATGTTATCTTTGTTTTTAAAGTAGATAAAGTTAAGAATTTAAAAATGACTTGCTATTTGCTAGACCTTATTACTTTCAAATTCCTTATCTATGAATATGATTACACAATTGACATTAAGAATTTGAAACCTTAACAGCGCATTTGGTAAGTGATAATGTGAAAGAAAAACTAGTGTGGTTGAAAATCTCTCGATTACCTTGATGGCTATACTTATCCAATTTCAATCGTCTCATTTTCTTCATAAAATTAATTTCAATGTATTACCATTAAGAGAGGTGGTATTAGATGGTAATGAAAATTTGTGAATTTTTCTTTTTCTTTTTTCGATCAAAGTTTCATTAATATGAAACTTTGAAAAATTTTTACATTATAAATTATTTTTATTACTCCCTCCGAATAATTTTAGTTGTCCTATTTCCTTATTTGGCAAAATCATATCAATTGTTCCATTTCCTTTTTTGTTTATCTTTTTTTTTACCCGAATACCCTCACTTTTATTACTCCCAATACCCAATTACTACCTTTACAATTAATTTAATCAATTAAAATACCCAACTAGACAACTACCATCTTTTTAATGGACCCCACACCACCCTTAATAACCGTAAAAATCCAATTAGGACATCTAAAATAATTCGGAGGGATTAGTACATAATATTTACACCATCCCTCAATCAAATTTCTAGATTACCACCGAGTACATTGAATTGAGCATTAACAATTAGCTTAGGTTTTTATTTCTACAATAAAATTAAAAAAAAAAAATTAGCATGAATAATACAACATTTGATAATTGATTATAAAAGGAATTTCAAATAAAAATGAAAAACTCAAGAGAAAGGAGAGTACCTCCAAATTGTTGCATAAAGCAGCCAAATGCAAGATAGTATTACCATCATCATTCTTCGCATTCATCAATTCCCTTCCATTGTTTTCACTCCTCAAAACCTCCACCAACACTTTTAGTGCATCTAACCTCTCTTTCTTCACACACAAATGCAATACACTATCTCCTCTTTCAACTTTCATCCGAGTCGACTCATGACTCGCCTTAGCCAACTCGTTCACAACCTCAACTCGGGCACCCTTAATCACCGCCAAATGAAGCGGCACCTTCCCATCCTTATCCCGAACAACACAGGCGGAAGTATCTACCCGTAAAAGCTCACTCACAAACTCGATTTGGGCGGTGGCAGAAGCAAGATGGAGAGGTAACTGGCCGAGCGAGTCAGACTCGGTAGTGAGTTGGGGGTTGTGAGCGAGTAAAACTCGCGCGTACTCGAGATGCCCATGTAAAATCGATAAATGTAAAGGGGAAAATTGGAAGAAAGAAGGGGTGATTGTGATTCTATGAAGAAGTAAGGGGTCTTGTTGGAGTAATGATTGTAAAATAGGAATGTTACCTTGAATTGTAGCTTCATACAATTTCTTCTCCATTTCCATGGTTTTTACGTGTTTCTTGCTCTTTGTTAGTTTGTTATGAAATTTTTAATGGTTTTAGCAATTTATGTTGATCTGCTGGTATGATTTATTGGATTGAGATTATAAGGCAACTTGGCAAGTGGTATGCTTTGACTTGGTCCTAAATGCGTTGCTAACTTATTTTTGATTTTACGCAAAAGCTTGGGTGAGACTATTTTTTTTGTGAGATACGTTTTATTGGGCCGGTTCAATTACATATATTTTCTTTATCAATTTCACAAATTAAAATGTAATTTTAAGAGTTACAAGACTAATATAGAGACATAAAAGACTAATTTCAAGGACTTGAAATTGGCATTTTTAAAACTTAAAATGTCAATTTTAATACTTAAAAAATCAAATTTAAGACTTAAAAGACCAATTATAGGCATTAAATTCTCATTTTCAATATTAAAAACTTTAAAATTGACCTTTTAAGTGTTAAAATTAGATTTTTAAGTCTTAGAATGGTCCTTTTAGGTCTTAACGTTAGTATGTCAGAATATTTTTAAAAAATTATTGGCCTGAGCAGTTGTATGGCTAAGGCGGTCTCACAGGAGAATAAATGTAGATTTTATTCTTACCTTTTGATTTTTTTAAAAAAATTTCATAACATTTTTTTTTGCAAATAAATATTTTTTTCATTTACCAGAAAAAATCAAATAGTATGAAAACGAGGTCCATCTTCTATGATGGGTTTCGACGCCCCACTCTTCATCTGCATGTGGGAAAAGAGAGGCTCATAACATTTATTAAATATATTTTTATTTATAATTAATTATTTGATTTTCTTTAAAGAATACTTTTTTTTATTCCTTTTATTTGCACCGGTTTCAAGATGTAAAAAGAGAAATTAAATTGAAAAATAAAACAAAAATTAAATGAAGGATATAAATGAGTGATTAAGAGGAAAAAGTATAAATTGTAGATAAGATTTTAAAAAATAAGACTAGTATAGATAAAAAGGTGCCAAATTAAAATAAAAAAAATAGGGCAATACTTTGGATGACCAATTTGGTTGACTTGAATACAATCAAACAATAATGAGCAAGAATATGTAAGTCATCTTTTGTAGACTAATTCTTTATTATTATTATTAGAATAAAATCAAAATGACCAAAAAAACTAGGCTCCACAATCTATCCCCGTTTCAATTAATGTCGGGTTAGACAACGCTTAGAGACTAAATTTTATTTTAGACTTTATTTCATTGGTCAATTTTTCGTTCTAAAATACTTAAAATATTTCTTTTTTTTTTTTCATTTCAATGCATTTATTTTATTTTATTTTTTTATTTTTCTATTTTGTGTAAAAAAATAATAAAAATTAGTATTAATAATTTTTGCATTGAGATTTGAGACGAATCAAATAAGATTTCACCTGATAGTATTCTAACTTATTCATTAAAAACTTTTCACAAATTAAGAGTGAACAATAAAAAATAAAATATTTTTGACATTACGAGTAATTTAAAACAAATGAAGTATATTAAAGCAGATAAACCGTAATTAGTAGTTTGGTCGGATTTATGATTTTAAAATTTTAATTTGCTCTTCCTATGGAATACCATTTTCATTTTAGGTACGTTTTGAGATTTTCAAGTTATAAGTACTTTTCATCTCTATTTTTGTTTATGCTCGTTTTAAACTTTAGAAAATAATCTTTGTTACTAAAATTTTGCATAAATTATTGTCTAAAAAAACACTTTTTTGAACAGATATGTTTCATTTTACATTTCTGATGAGATTGAACACAAAAACAGTTTTAAGTGTTTGACCTTTTCAATTACTAACAACTTTTCATCAATCTTGAACATACCATTGTTTTCTCATCAATCTTTATAAACCTTCAACTGAAAATTGTTAAGAGTGTATAACATATCATGGGGCTTCAACCATCAGCTAATTAAACTTTTGGTTGAGTTGGTTCCTTGATATGGTATATCAGAAGCCAGAGTGACAAAATGTTACTGGTTCGAATCTCAAACACCCCTCATTTAAAATGGAATATTTAGCATCATATATGAGGATAACATGTGTTGCATCCACAATTCTGGCCAAAAGGACTCTCGTGTGAGGGGTGTATTAGAGTATATAGCAAATCCCGAGGCTTCAACCACCTGCTTAAACTTTTGATTGGCTTGGTTCATTGACAAAAATTGGTTATCAAAATTTTTTATCGCACAAAGTCAAAACAACTAGAACAATCAGAGGCGATTTTAGTGGTGTACAAGGTGCTTTATCACACAGGGCCTTACCATTAAATGGTCTCATATAAGAAAAATCATATATAAGAAAAATCATATAAAATTAATAAATCAATGAGATATAGTATTTGGTTGAAGTTTTACATAACATATTAATAGTCATAACATAAGATTAAATTCTATTAACTACGATTTTTTTTACTTTTTTCTTTTATATTTTTTCCAAAGCAACTCTTTTAACTCCCAAATATCTTTTTCTTACATCATTTAATATTTACCCATTCATTAATTATCAGTTATCACCAAGTTAATTTATAAAATTAATTATTTTTATGTATTTATTAATTTTTCAATCTTTTAAACATTTTCACTTTTAATCTATTCTTAGCCATCAACCCATTATTACCTAAAAAAAACCATTATTACATTTTTTTCTCTTACTTCTTAAATTTTAACATTAGAGATTAAAATTTAATTTTATTTAAGTTATTCTTATAAAGTCAATATTAATGTAGTTAGAATTTGTGATGAATTTTTATTCACTTATAATACTTAAAATTATAATTGTATTGAATTTTTTATAGAAAATCTCTCTTGTTTAACCATAAACCTCAAAATTCTTTACTCTACTAGCATGCTCAAAGGAATTAGCATCATCTATTTTTATAAGAACATACTTATATTGATCATTAATGTCTATAAAAAAATAAAAATCAAACTATACAAATAAAGATAAGTAAAGCAGAATTTAAAAAAAGAAAATGAATTTACATGTAGTAGTAATAATTTAATCACACATTACAAATGATAGTAAACTAATAATACGTCTACATATATATCCATTGAATTTACGTCTTTAACCACAATCTCCTCTATTTTTTCCTTCGTAACACACGAATTAAAATATGAACACAACTAGAACAGAGGAACATATACATCAATCCAACAAAGAAAACTAAAATCAAACCCAAATTCATATCAATTCACCCTTCCATCAAGCACTTGACAAAGCATTCCCTCTTACATTGCGCAAATTCCTACCCTTCGACCTCCTTTTAATCGTTGTAACAAACAAAACGATCAAACGTATGATGTTAAGCACACTTAATATCATCAACAAAACGAACCAAATCGTCATAAAAACAAGAGCAATATCGAATCTCGAGTATCGATTTTCATTCGATATCATTTCTCCGATGTAATTCAAGCCCATAAACCCGAGTGCAGTGTACATTAACTGTACTATAAGCCAAGCACAAAACCTGTTTTTCAAAGGTAAACCAGCAACTAACAGTACCATGATTGTAACAGCAGGCACAAATGAGGCCGAGTTTATCGAGTATTGGTCGGGTATATCAGGCCCGTTTACACTCAAATATATGATGGGTAATGCATTAATCATAGCTATCAAAGCTGAAGTTATCAAGATTTTGCCTTTCATGTCTTCTAATTGGTTAATGTTGTGTTCTGTGAAGGTGAAAAATGTTTTCCATGACTTTTTAGGGTCGGGTTGGGTTGGGCTGTTTGATTGGGCTTTTGTGGGTAATTGAGGGGATGATGGGTTATGGGCTGATTTGGGAAGGTTGGATTGTAGAAGGAAGTTGTGTAGTTCAAGTGTTTTTAAGTCTTTTGGTGAGTTTTCAACCAAGTTTAAGGGTGTTAGACCATTGTTGTTTACTGCATTTGGGTCAATTTCTGGTGTTGCTAGCAAGTATTTTGTGATCTGTAATAGGAATAATAAGAATAATTATGATTAGAGGCATAAATTTAACAATAGTTTAGTGAATACTTTTGAAAAATTTTCAATTGGTTTTATTATATTTTTAATTTTCAATGAGAGCTTTTTAAGAGGAATACGACACAATGAAAGATATTGACTAATATCCGATTTACATGTGATGGTATCAAAATGGAATTTACATGTGAGGTTGGACTACTGAGTAAATATCCGAGTTGTGAGATATTGACTAATATAAAAACTAGTTTGTCATTTTATTTTTAATTATAAAAACTATTATGATAATAAATAACTTTATAATAGATTAATGGTCTCATTCCAATTAGTCAATGAAAGCATAAGCAATCCATTGGAAACATTTTCGGCAATCTTATCAAGAAGTTGTTACAATTTAGGGATTTGTTCCATAAGCATTAAGCATATAGCAGAAAATGATTGACGATGACTTTTTTAGTTATAGGATGACATGTTGTTGCTGACTCTCTTAGATAAAGATATACTTCCTCCGTTTTTTTACTTGTAATATAGTTGACAGCGGTATTATTTATTAAGCAAATTAACTTTTATATTATCCGTAATCTAAAAGTTAAAACATAGTCATATGAGATCTTGTTTAAATCGTCTCGTTTCAAAGTTAATTAATTTAGAGTTTTTATAATTTTTTGCTATGTATGATTAGAGTTTAGAGATATTTAAGATTGAATTCGTATATTAGGAGTGTGAAAAAGCAGATGGTGAAACTAATAAGAAATGGGGAAAAACTTCTCCCGTCTTAAAATAATTACACTATTTGATTTTTCACGTATTTAAATGTATTAATTTAATTCTTAATATTTTAATTATCAATAATGAAAAACTATAAGAATTTAATAAAAATAATCTTTAAATCAAGACAAATCAAACAAAATCTCATTTTATTAAATTTAACTTATAGATTAAAAATTCATCACAGATTAAAAGTGAGGACCTAATAATGTATTATTTTGTTATGTTGCAAAATGAAGAAAGTATGATAGACATATGGACCATGGTGATGACTAATAACAAACATCACTTAAAAATTATCATAAAAAAATACACGTAAATTATCCAAAAATTTGACAATTTAATTTATTATCAATCGAGATAAAAAAAACTTATTTTTGATCCATCAAACTAAAGGACATAAGTTTCATAATCTGTACTAATATTGATTAAATGCAAGTTATTAATAAGTCAATTACTTTTTATGTTACATTGAAATAACATTATTAACTCTAAAAATTCTCATATAATTGAGTCAAATAATATAATTTCATAGAAACAGTGAAAGTATAATAAAATATATAATTATAGCGAAATATATTAGATATTATATAATGATCAATTCACGAAATTCATCAATAATTAATTTATACTCTGCGTTCCATAATACTTGCTATATTTCACTTTTTAACGCAATCTAATGTACTATATTATTCATTTATATGTCGAATAATACGCATTTAAAAATTATAAAAAGTTTATATTATGAAAGCATGCGATAAGACGATTCAAATAAGATCCACTTATATATTAACTGCAATATATAAAATAAGTTTAAACGATGAATAGTTCCTAGATGTAGCAAGTATTTCGAACGGTGAACGAAATTTTTAAAATAAAATAAAAAAAAAAGTAATATTACCTCTAAATTCTTGTAGAGAGCGGCCAAATGCAAAACCGTGTTCCCATCATCATTTCTAGAATTAATCAAACTTCCACCATCATTCTCACTTCTCACCACCTCCATCAACACTCTCAATCCTTCCAAATTCTCATACTTCACACACAAATGCAAAACCGTATCTCCCCCATCAACTCGCTCCCGAGTCGACTCACGACTCGCCCTTGCCAACTCACTCACCACCTCAACTCGAACCGCCTTCATCACCGCCAAATGAATCGCCAATTTCCCGTCCTTACTCCGACCTAAACACGCACTTGCGGGCCCCACACGGAGCAACTCCCGAACAATCTCGAGATTACCTTTAGCGGAAGCCACGTGGAGAGGTAAGTGACCGAGCGAGTCAGACTGAGTGGCGAGTCGAGAGTTGTGACTCAGTAGCGCTCTAACAAACTGGAGATGGCCACGTAGGATAGCCACGTGTAAGGGAGTGTCTGTAAGGGTAATTCTGTCAAGAAGTAAGGGATCTTGTTGGATTAATTCTTTAAAAATTGTGACATTTCCATGAAAAGCCGCATCATAAAGCTTTTTTTCCATTTCCATCTCCATTTTTGATACTAATTTCTTTGGGATTTTATGTGTTTATTTTATTTTATTATTTTTGAATACGTTTATAGTGGAGAATTTATAGTTATCTGGTAAGAAAAGTAATCCAATAAGTAACGGTAGTGGCCAAGTGGGATTGGTTGACTTGGTCAAAATTGGATATACTTGTACTTCATTTTATAATCCTATCCAATTAAATTTATTTATTTTTATAATTTATTATCTGTTGTAAAATATTTAGACCCGATAATAATATGTTGTGTAGAAAAACATTGTTAATTTTAGAGTCAAATTTTGACTATGATTTTTTCATCGTTTTATATAAAAAGTTGTGTTCATATATTATCTTGATAAATTCGTTTTAATATTAACTTTTTAAATTTCAGTTTTTAGAATTTTTAGTATTATAATTAATTTACTATTAAGTTTTTATCAGGATCTGTAAAAAAATTGAATGAAAAATATAAATAAATATAAACAAAATGTTACTTAAAAGATAGAAGTGAAGCATTAATTTTTAACACATTTTTATTAAGAAAAATTGTTATTACGAAAATTGCTTAGAATAATACAACTTATTTGAGATTTTTTCTACAATAATTTCACCTATTGATTTACAATAAATAAATCCCAATTTTGATGTGTGTTTTCCTGGAATAAACCTGGTGACCGGATAACTTGCTATAATAAGTTTTACATTTTGGAAAAAAAAGATAAATTCAAATAAAATGTCAAAATTTTTTTATGTAAACTTTTAAAATTTTTCTCTATTTTAAAATTAATTTTCATTTTACTTTTTTTGGTGAATTACCAACTATAGCAAGTCATTGGGTTACTCAAGTTTGCTCTAGGCAAAATACCTCTTAGAATTGGGATTATTCATGATTAATCAATACGTGAAAAAGTTGAAATTATTCATGATTAATCAATACGTGAGATTATTATAGGAAAATCAAGAATATGTTGAATTATTCTAGATAATTTTTACTTTAAAATTTTCACTTAATTTTCCCACTAATTAGCATTAGTCAAAATTGAACATATAGTCATATAGTGATAGTATAGGTCAACGAAATAAAGAAAATCCAGAAAATTCGTCATTCAAAATGCGTAAGCGTGTTAATTAGCCCGTTTGGTGCACATGGTATGTATAAGTGCCCTGTTGACCCTAACATTATGACTATGTAAGAATTATACTCCGGTATGGCGTATCCTAGAACTTGTACGCAGTTTTCTATTTTAAAGAAAATAAAAAATTGGCAATAATATAAAGAAATAAAATATACATAGATTAAATTAAAAAGAGATAAAATATACTGATTATTTATCCCATTGAATTTTTTTTTTTAAGTGACAATCCCTATTGAGTTTGTTAGTGCATATTTACGGTTGGCAAAAAAAATATTATGGGGGTGGGATTTTATTTAAAGTGTTTGTAATGAGAGATTTTTATTTTCAGAAAGTGGTATTTTTTTTTACTAAAACCGACCATATAATAAATATAATTAAATAAAAATATATAAATACCTAAATATTAAGTTTCAAAAAAAATTTAATGACACTAAAAACTATTATTAATTTATGTAAAAGAAATTATTTTGAAGTCATTTCTTAAATTTTTATATTTTATGCATTTTAATCACTTTAACTATAAAAATCAAATGGATCATATTTCATCTTAGAATAATAAAAATTGAGATTATATGATTGTGGTCATTGACTTAATAGTCAATCACTATAAAATTATCCGGTATTATTTTAGAGATACGAAGGTTGGTAGAAACAAAAACAATGCTACATGACAATTTCTGATTGGGAGTTGTAGTAAATATGCTTTGATAATTTATTTTCGTATTAATACATCAAAAAACAAATAAATATTTTGAATTTTTTTTGTTTATTATTTAAACGTATGTTTAAAATTGTTTGCTTGATTGATGTTGATGAGAGAGAAATGAAGAAAAGAGAAGGTTGAAACTTAAAATATAATTTTCGGTGATCTTATTAAAAGTGACACATTTGGGTGAAAATGACGCTGAAATATATATGTAACAACAAAAGTGGTGAGTCTGTTTTCAAATAGATTTAAATCAAAAAAGATAAATCAAAATGGAAAAGTAAAGCAAATCAGTGAAAGGAACAAAAGTGGTGAGTCTATTTTCAAATAATATTATTATTGATATCAATAAATATTTATATCATTTATGTTTTACACTGGAATATAATATATCTAGTTAATAAATATATGCTCATGTATGAGCATATTAGATTCATATTAATATCTATTTTTAATAAATAAATTTTAAGAATTAAGGCTTATTTTAGTCAATTTAATTTGCAGTTTTTACTCTAATTATATATTGATAGCAAAAAAAATTAGAAATATTGAATCCAATTTCCAAAATAGGTTAAAAAAGTGTTAAACAGTTCTTTTCTGTTTTGGTTAATCGGTAAATAATATTTATTTCATTGAAATCTTGTTTTGTGAGGGTTTATATTGAGAACTCAATATTTTACTCTATTAATTATTACTCCTTCCGTTCCTTTTTATTTGTCCACTTTACCTTTTGCACGTATTTTTTAGCAAATTTTAAGCCTTAATATCGCTAAGTACGCATCATAAAAAATTATAAAAATTACATATTAAAAAACTTTACATCAAGACAATAATCTAACAAGATCTCATTTGAATATATTTTATCATCAATATATACTTCAAAAATCTAATTTAAATTTCTCTCTTTAAAAGTGGACAAACTTAAACGGCCGTTTGGTTAGTGGTATTAAATGGTGGTAATGAGAATGATTTATAGTGTAAAATTTCATCAAAACTTACATGTCATTCCCATGGTAATAAAACTTTGATCACAAAAAAGTTTTTTTGTTCATAAATTTTCATTACCTCCTAATACCACCTCTCCCATTGGTAATGCATTGGAATGAATTTTATGAACAAAATGAGATGATTGAAGGTTATCAAGCATGGCCATCAAAATAGCCAAAAGATTTTTTAACCAAAATTACACTAGTTTTTCATTCCCATTGCCACGATTTATTACCGCCTACCAAACGGGCAGAAAGTGGACAAACAAAAAGAAACGGGAGTACATAATTAATAAGTAATAAGGCATGGACTATATTCTCTCTATACTAGAGAAATGTCTTAAACCGGTTTTACAATGGACTAAGATCAATATTCAATACAATTACGTTATTAGCGTTTTTTGGAAAAGAAATATTTTCTTTTGTTTATACGTTTGTGTAATGAATTAATTACAAAATTTATTGCCTTTTTATATTTTTGACTTTAATTCTCATGGTCAATTGCTTACTGCTATGTAATCTTACCATTTTACCAAATACAAATAAATTCTATTGATAATGAAGAAGTCAACCAAAAAGCTAATACAGAAGAAATATATGAAATAAAATTGATATTGACAAAATGTATTTGAAAGGATTATAATATACTAGTAAGTTAATCCAATCGTGTCAAGCGTTTATTAGTCCATTGAAATACTTATTGTTCATTAAAGTTCTTCACATCGTATCGATCTTGACAATTATTTCAATTAGTATCAGAGTCAAGCCGTTATTGTCTCCCTTCCTCTTATTTAGTAACAATTTTCATTTTGTATTGTCCTTTTCATAGTGCATTATTTTTATTTTTGACAATGGATAAACCATTTTCTTTTTATCTCATATCAGATATACGTACATTTTTACTCTCTTTTAATATCATCTATATAATTCAATCTATATCTTTATTTATTATGATCTACCTAATAACGGGTTCGATTATACAAGTGAGTAATTAATTTTCCCATAGTAAAAATTCATAATGTAAGTTTGGGAACAATCATTTCATTTCAAATTACGGATTTGCATTATAAAATCACAAAATGAATAATTCGAGAATGACAAGGTTTGATGAGCAGTCATTATCAAATTCTCAACTTTAACTAGTTTAAAAACAATGGTGGCCGCAATTTGATTCAAATTCAAATTTGAAATTTGTTTTTTTACCAAACAATAAATTCAACCCAATTTTAAATTTTCAAATAAAATCATCGACCCTATATACTTAACATCTATGCTTGTTGTAAGTTTGATAAAATTATAGCTCATCAATGTTTATTATAGTGTGTGATTCTCTTTAAAAATCAATAACCATACAATCAACCTCATAATACATGACAATAAAGAAAATTTTACAAATAACAATTCTTAATTAATTATAAGAGTAAATCAAAGCATGCATACTCCAATATTTTTAAAGTTCAAAAACTACATTCATTTCAACTTTTGGGGTAAAATTAACCGTTTCCCTCCTAAGGAAGTACGAATATAAATTATTCGTTACATTCACTCATCCAGATCCTTTTTTGACCGAGATATTGGATTGATGATACCTGAAAACCTAATGCTTACTACAGTCTGTAGGAGAAAAGGAAATCATGTTTGCTTTCAAATCATACCCAACCTCATAATTGACTTGAGCAATATTTCCAATAATGGGCTCATCATTTGTAGGTGTAATTGCCAAACACATATCTTCACCATCTGACCAAAAAATATTCTCTGCCTTTAAAACAACATCAGCCCCTTTGAAATGTAACACCAAAATTGTTGGATTGTATCTCAAGTCCGACCCATTAGTTTTTTTATAACAACGGTCAAAACCATTGACTGGGGTGGGTATTATTGGAATAAGCCCAATGGATCTTTCTATAGCCGTCTTAACTTTTTGATACAAACTAGATGGTAAATACGTTAGAGTGCTACCTGAATCGGAATATAAATAATTAATTAGTAAATGAAAAGATCAAATAAAATTCATTTACAAAAATTTTATCTTTAGGTAATTATCTTTTAGTTGATAAATTTATTATTGACTTGTGAACAAGACCTGTATAAGAGAAGATTTGACTGCACATAAACTCTATAAAGTTTCATCTTAAAACCAATTAGTATTAGGAAGAGTAGCTCATCAATTATATATGTTAGTCAATCTTTCTCTAATACTTCGGTGTGGATATATCACACATGAATATTTTCCAATATTCCCCTTGACATGTGAACCCATTTTTTTATTCGGCGGGAACGTCTTTCTTTTCGAACCCGCAAGTTTGTTTTGATGGAAGACCAATATTTTTTTGTTTTCATTTCATTGGAAATCGCAGGTTTCGATACCATGATAATTTTTTTATAAGCTTGTAGCCTTGTACACAACAAGACCTATATAAAAGATGAGTTGACTGCAGATAAATCCAATGATCTTCCATCCTAAAACCAATAGATACTCAGAAGAGTAGCGCATAAATATTAATAATCCTATATTTTGTTTATCATATCAAAATCAACCCTTTGCATCACTTTAGACTTATAACGATTAAAGAAATAAACGGTAAAAATCCTTAATAAAATGTGACGTTTTCAAAAAATGATCACATATTGATGAATTTTAGAATAAAATATGGCAAAAGTATCATAAACATAAACTTCCTCCTTTTCATTGTATTTGTCTGATTTCAATCTTTTAGAGTATATAACATATTCTGGGGCCTCAACCACCAGCTTAAGCTTTTGGTTGAGTTGGTTCCTTGACATGGTATCAGAATCCAACGTGACAAGAGGTCACGGATTCGAATCTCAACCACCCCTCATTTAAGTGGAATATTTAGCACCAAGTATGAGGCGAGCCTGTGTTGCATCCACACTTCTAGCCCAAAGGGCTCTCGTGTGACACTTCTAACCCAAAAGGCTCTCGTGTGAAGGGGCGTGTTAGAGTATATGACGTATTCTGTAGCCTCAATCATCAGCTTAAACTTTTAGTTGAGTTGGTTCCTTGACACAATCATTCTTAGTTTGTACTTTATTCGTAAAAACAGGAGAGGGACTAACCTGAATCAAGAATCACATCAGGGCGGCCCACATGGGCTTTAGTGTTCCCAATGGTAATGGAATTAAGGGTTAAGAGGTAATGTGTAGGACGTTTCTTTCTAGTTGTAAAAGGAGTTGAAACCACATTAGAGCCCGTTACATGTGCTCCAAATTTGAGCTTGCTAGTACGATGAGAATTCAATGGTACCAAACAATACGAAAATTTGTAGTTAATTTTTGAACCTAGTTGAGAGACTAGAGATAACGGGCCCGCCCCTAGCCCAACTATTCCTTCCCCATATTCACCAAAAGTTCCATAGTTTTCAAGCCCACACCCAATAATAGAGTGTTGTAGAGAAATACGACGAGTTGAAGGGAATCTAAGGGTATCTTTAACTAGTAATCCAGTAGTGTTAGTCCCATCTCCATATGAGGTCACATAAAAACATTTACCGACTTGCCCAAATTTATTTTTCCTTAGACAACCAGTATTCATATCTGAATGATAACAAGAATTAGCGTTACATGGAATTTTTTGAAAAGTTAAGGATTTGTTTGAATTAAATAAAGGGAATATTTGTGGGACACAATTGTATTTAGTACATTGAGAGCATTGCAACCATATAAGATCACTTCCCGTGTCTGCAGTTGCTATGAATTCAAATGGTGGGTTGCCAACAGCTAATTTGATTAGGTAATCTCCGCCATCAGGGATCAAGTTTGAAGTAAGGCTACCATGTTGTTTTTTATGGGCGTGTGAACGTGAAGGCCTTAAACGTTCTTTTAGTGTCATGGAAGATTTGTAGTAAGGAGAGTGTCGAGAGTATCGATGGATTAGATCGATGGAGAAAACGCCATTTGAGATTGAATTTTGAGCTTTAATTAAGGGAAGATATGGAGATGAAATTAATAGAGTGGAAGTAAGGAGAAGTAGGAGGATGTTATTAGTTAAACCAATGAAATACAATGGAATGGTCATGGCTATCAAAAGGGGGAGGGATTGTGACTTGTGCCTTGCAATAATGTAAGTAATAAACGGGTCTATATATATAATTTAGGAGTAAGTATCATCGACTTATATTATTCAGCGGCTCTGTATGTAGATCTTTTTGAATTAGCATTACACTTTAACTTAAAAAATGTTCCAATTAAAGAAAGTAGTGATGATTACATTTGATGCCTTCTTACTTTATTAGATTTTGGTAAATCTTTTTGTTGTAATGGAATGAGAAGCTAGGATAGGGTTAATTAGTTGGAGGATATCTAGATTTTAGACTATTGTTTTTCTTCTTAAAGTACTTTCAGTGTTCTTGCATTTTTGCTTGTTCTCGTTTCTATTATTATTATTATTATTATTATTATTATTATTATTATTATTATTATTATTATTATTATTATTATTAGTTAGTAGTAGTAGTAGTATACTGTTTTTACTTTTTTTGGATCTATGTGCGCTGTATTTATATCTCACGTGGCATGAACGTATCTTAATCTTTCTTGAGCAGGGGACTCCTTTTGGCTGTGGTCTCCTTTATGGGTATGAGTTACCGTCGTCCTTCCTTCTCAGACCCTGTCCATAATTTTCTATAAACGGAATACACCAGGTAGGATGATGATGATGAAATGAAAACCTATAGCGTATGGTGTTCTAGAGCTAGGCTCGTACAATATTAGTTTAGTTTTATCCTAATATTTTAATTTTCACGGTCTAACCATTCTTATATTTCCAATTAGTATCTTTTATCAATTACTCTTAATTTGTAATTAATTCATAATTTATAAATCAAAATATAGTCAAATGGGGTCGTGTTTGATTCATCTCAACATAAGGTGTATTAATATCTATGTTTTATAATTTTTAATTATGTATGATTGAAGATATTAAATATTGAATTAGTGTATTTGTATACGTGCAAAAAGCATATGAAATGTTTGAAAAGAAATAGAGGGAGTATTATAAACAATTTGAAAATTTAATTATAAAAAACAAACCACCAGGAAAAAAAGTTGAGGGAGTAATTTATTACCAAATTAAATTTAGAAACATAATCATTGGTGTCCGGTCTTCATTTTTTTTGGATAGTTAGTCAAGGTCTTTTTTAATTAATTTTTAGTTTTAAACATGATGTATAATCATAAAAGTAGTGTCTCACTAATAAAAAGAATTAGTGAGTTACCAAGAATTAAATTATATATTTGTCCACTTGTTTTAAAAAAACGACGCCCATTTGCATCCTTATAAATGAGCCATCCTTTATAAATTTAGTGCAATTTTTAAAAATTAAAGATAATATAAAGTGTTATGATTTAAGAAAAAAAATACATATTTATCCCAAAATAATGAGAAAAAGGCATTGCTGACATGTAAAGTTGGTGAAATACTATTTTCGAATATAAGTTTAAATATAATATTTTTTAGGGGGTCAAAAATCATACTTATATTGAGAACAGGGCAAAATAATTTATGTAAAAGTGGCTTTTATGCTATCGATCAATACTTGCTCTTGCAATGATATTGTTTTATTTTTTTTAAAGATATCTGATTCATTAATAAAAAGTCATACGACATTTAAATTAGAGATAAAAATTAGCAAATACATAATAACTTTAACCAAAAATAATTCAAAGTTAATAAAAGGAAAAACTATAAGAAACTACCTAATCTATAAAAATTTTTGCAAAAAACTACCTTATATAAATTTTTTTGCAAAAAACTACCTTATATAATACAATTCTTTGCAAAACACTACCTTTCACCGATTTTCATCAGTTGACTGCTAACATTAACGTTGACCTACACTGAATTGTATTATATAAGGTAGTGTTTTGCAAAAAATTATATTATATAAGGTAGTGTTTCGCAAAGAATTGTATTATATAAGGTAGTTTTTTGTGCAGGTCAATGCTAATGTTAACTGTCAACTGACGAAAATCATTAAAAGGTAGTGTTTTGCAAAGAATTGTATTACATAAGGTAGTTTTTTTACAAAAAATTTTATATAATGTAGTTTTTTAAAAAAAGGTGTATAGAGTAGGTAGTTTCTTATAATTTTTCCTTAATAAAACTACGATTGTTGTGTATGATATCTAACAATTTTGAATATCCTCTTCCACATCGTTGTTTGATACAGCCTTCTACGAGGGGGTCTTTCTATCTATTGTAGTCTTGAGATAGAATTCAATTTGATGTAGTTGATAGTAACTGCAATTTGATGTAGTTGATAGTAATTGCAATTTTGATGTCTGTTGCATTATCGCATTCTCTCTACCAACAAATTAACTAGAGACTAAAATTCATAACTCCAAACTTTCATGAGGAGAGAGATTAAAACCAATATATGAGTAGAATGAACCAAATGAATGCGTAGAACAATTCTCCTATAGGGAGAGGACATAAATATACTCTAATCATATCAAAAAAAACTTAAAACGGAGAAATTAGGGGCTTATCATCAACCAACCTTTCGGTTGATGATAACTAACTATGGAGACTAGGATTTTTTTTAGCACAAAAACTTGGAAGAGATCGTCTCACTTGTGAGACGCATCTTATTGGGCCGGCCCAATTACATGTGTTTTTATATCAATTTTTACAAATTGAAATGTCATTTTAAGAGTTAAAAGAACAATTTAAAGAGTTTTCTTCCGCATGTTAAAAAAATATTAAAAAAAATAGAATAACAGGTTTATTAAAACAACTAGTTTAACTTTTCTTCCACATGCATTGAGTATATATTTCTCGCTCGATTGTGCGACTCAACCTAGGTCGTTATTTCTCGCTTGATTGTCAGAATTGGGCATATAATATGCCATTGGAAAGCTTTTGAAGTCCAGTTTTTAATGCTGTAAACCTTGCATTAATATGATTTTTCTATAAAAAGTTATGACCAAAAGAGTGAACATGTATCAAATTTCAGCACAAACAAACTTTAAACTATCGTCATGTATCGCTCGAATATCCGAATGGGGTATGTAATATATATCATTGGAAAGATCTTGAGGTCTAGGTTCTAATGTCGCAAATATTGCAATTATATGATTTTTCTATTAAAAGTTTAGGCCAAAAGAGTGATTATGCATCAAATTTCAACACAAACATGTGATAGGCTTTCCGATTTTAAAAAATTATTTTCTTTTTAGTTTAATTTAATTATTATCAATAATTTTAGTTTAGTAATAATAACGGATGGTTTTATAATTAAAAATAGTTTAAGAGCATTTTAGTAATTTATTAAAAAGAGGTGGGCAGGTGGCGATATAATGAAAAGGGTGATGAAGTTTAAGGATTAATAAATTTTATAATGGTAGTCCCGCGCAAATAATGTGCACGTGGACGTCTATAAGATTGTTTTTTTTTTTGAAGATTCTATTAGATTGTTATTTTTTTGAGATTGTTTGTTAAGTGCATGTGTTACTAATAATTTATTTTGTTTTAATCCTAATCAAAAAAATTACAATTAAATCAAATATCATTGATATATATAAAATGTATTAGTAAGATACAAAATATACAGGAGTGTATACATTATTATTGATAAAAATGATAAATACATTACATAGTACTCGGAAGATTAAAAGTGATCTATTATTTACCCCAAGAAGAAAAGAGTCCTGCATCATAGCGATACCATTGATAATAAAAAAAATTTAGGGATACCATTGATGAAGTTCAAAAACTCAGTGGTACCATTAATAATTTCCCTATTAAGTGATGTCAGTTGAAAGAATAAAAATAGATGAATAGCAAAATGGGTTAATTGTTTCTTCAGTCTATATTGAATAAAAATAGTTTGAATAAAAGAAGAGAGAAAGAAAAAAACTATAGATAGTTGCTGACGCTAAAACCATAGATCAAATAGTTAAAAGATAACTACTCAACGTTATAATATACTTCCTTCGTTCCATAATACTTACTACATTTAACTTTTTTACGCAATCTAATGTACCATTTTGTTCATTTATATGTCGAATTATACACATTTAAAAATTATAAAAAGTTTATTTTATGGAATTATGTGATTAGAAGATTCAAACAAGATCCCACTTGACTATATTATTATTTACATATTAACCGCAACATATAAAATAAGCTAAAACGATGAATAATTCCCAATAACAAAACATAGCAAGTATTTCGGAACGGAAGAAGTACGACAATAAACGAAATTCACAAATTACAGTTCTTTAATAATAAGATTAATTAAATAAAAACAAACTCCAATACTCTGAGTTCAAACTATATTTATTATACTACACCCTTTATCCTACGTCTCGTAACGAGTAGGGAAAAAGGTGGATACAACAAGATTCGAATCGAAGGCCTTTTGCATAAAATTCAAACCTTCGCCCGACCAATTGTTAAAAGGTAGACTTTTAGACGGATCAACTGACCTTAGATATTTTAGGATCATCAGCAAAATAGTAAATTAAATTTTTTTTTTTACAATTTATAAGCTAATGCTTACTACAGTCCTTAGGAGAAAAGGAAATCATATTTGTTTTCAAATCATACCCAACTTCATGATTGACTTGAGCAATATTTCCAATAATAGGTATGTCTTTATCTGTAGGTAAAATTGCCATACAAGTATATTTATCATCTGACCAAAAAGTATTCTCTGCCTTTAAAATAACATCAGCCCCTTTGAAATGCAACACCATATTCGGAGGATTAAATCCCAAACCCGACCCGGTTGATGTTTTTGTATCTTTTTTATAACAAAGGTCTAAATTCTCGAATGGGCTGGGTATTATTGGATCAAGCCCAATGGATCTTTTTATATTCTTCTTAACTTCATCATACAACTTGGTTGGTAAGGATATTAGGGTGCTACCTATAACCACAAATTCAGGAAAAAGGTTAGTAGCGCGCAATATATAATGATTAGAAAATAAAAAATAAAAAATAAAAAACTCTCTTCTGAGACTGTCAATCCATCAAAGATTAATGCATACTTATTGTATTCTTAATACCTGTTTATATTATCCTTAATACTTATTTACCGTATCCGTATTGCCAACTTTTAACATGTCTACTTACATCAATCTTAATGTCTACTTATAATATTTTAAAAAATATATATTGGGTCGATCCAATTAGAGATGGTCTCTCAAAGAGACCGACGAGATCGTCTCTCATAAGAATTTGTGAGAAAAAAAATCAAAACAAAATAATTAATGAAATTTATTTATAAATTTCATCTTTAGGAAATCATGTTATGATATAATTCAATATTTTATTTATCATACCAAAATTTGGCTTGTGCATCACTTTTTCTTTTAAAGGATTTTGAGACTTGCCTATTGCCATGCACTATTAAAGAAAAATATGAGGGGAAGTCCTTACCTGAATCAAGAACCACATCTGGGCGGCCCACATGGGTTGTAGTGTTCCCAATGGTGATGGAATTAAGGGTTAAGAGGTAATGTGACGGATAATCCTTTTTAGTCGTGAAAGGAGTTGAAACCACCTTAGACCCCGTTACATGTGCCCCAAATGTGAGCTTGCTAGTACGATGAGAATTCAATGGTACTAAACAATACGAAAATTTGTAGTTAATTTTTGAACCTAGTTGAGAGACTAGAGATAACGGGCCCACCCCAAGCCCGACTATTCCTTCCCCATATTCACCAAAAATACCATAGTTTTCAATCCCACATCCAATAATAGAGTGTTGTAGAGAAATATGACGAGTTGAGGGGAATCTAAGGGTATCTTTAGCTAGTAACCCGGTACTGTTGGTTCCATCTCCGTATTGAATCACATAAAAACATTTATTTAAGTGCCCATATATATTTTTAGATAGACATCCGCTATTTGCATCTGGATAGTAGCAAAATTTAGAGTTACATGGAATTTTTTGAAAAGTTGAGGATTTGTCTGGATCAAATTTAGGAAATTTTTGTGGGATACAATTGTATTTAGTACATTGAGAGCATTGTAACCATATAAGATCACTTCCTGTGTCTGCATTTGCAAGGAATTCAACTGGTGGGTTTCCAACCGCTAGTTTGATTAGGTAATCTATGCCATTAGGGATCAAGTTTGAAGTAAGACTAGCATGTTGTCGTTTTTTATGGATGTGTGAATGTGAAAGTTTTAGACGTTCTTGTAGTGTCATGGAAGGTTTGTAGTAAGGAGAGTGTCGAGAGTATCGATGGATTAGATCGATAGAGAAAACGTCATTTGAGATTGAATTTTGAGCTTTAATTAAGGGAAGATATGGAGACAAAATTAATAGAGTGGAAGTAAGGAGAAGTAGGAGGATGTTATTAGTTAAGCCAATGAAATACAATGGAATGGTCATGGCTATCAAAAGGGAGAGGGATTGTGACTTGTGCTTACATTAATAAATGGGTCTATATATATAAATTAAAGAGTAAGTATTATCGACTCATATTATTTAACGGTTCTGTACATAGATTTTTTTGAATTAACATTACATTTTAACTAAAAAAATGTTCCAATTAAAGTAAGTAAACAAGGTAAGTGATTATAACAATTAAAGCAAGTAGTAAGTACATTTGATGCCTTCTCACTTTATTAGATTTTGGTAAATCTTTTTTGTTGTAATGGAATGATAAGCTAGGATAGAGATAGTTGGAGGCGCCATATTTAAATTTTTGACTATTGTTTTTCTTCTTAAAATACTTTTGGTGTTTTTGCTTTCTTGCTTGTTTTTATTTCTATTATTATTATTATTATTATTATTATTATTATTATTATTATTATTATTATTATTATTATTATTATTATTATTATTATTAATATTATTATTATTATTATTATTATTATTATTATTATTATTATTATTATTATTGTTGTTGTTGTTGTTATTAGTAATAGTAGTAGTATTAGTAGTAGTAAATGTTTTTACTTTTTTTGGATCTATGTGCGTTGTATCTATATCTCAAGTGGCAGGAACGTATCTTAATCTTTCTCGAGCCGAGGACTCCTTTTGACTGTGTTCTTCTTTATGGGTATGAGTTGTCATCGTCCTTCTCTCCTCTGTCCATAATTTTCTATGACCGGAATACATTGTGTAGGATGATGATGATGGAATGAAAACCTAGCGTATGGCGTTCTACCTAGACTCGTACAATATTAGTTAAGTTATCTATTAATGTATCTCCTCTATTTCTTAATGTTCTAATTTTCACGGTAGACGTTGTTATCTTTAATTACATTTCATTTCATTATTAAAAAAAGTTTTCAAATTTGATCATAAAAATCAAACGGAAAAATCAAATTAACAAACATAATCATTGGTGTTTGGTATTTTTTTTAATAATTTTTTTGGATAGCTAGTCAAGGTCTTTTTTAATTATATTTTTTTTTGCTTTGATTAAATATGATGTATTTGTCCGGCCACTTGATTTAATAAAACGTCAATTTGCATCCATCTTTATAAATGTAGTGCATATTAATCCCAGAATGATGAAAAAAGGCACTAGTGACATGTAAAGTTGGTGAATTAATTACTATTTCAGGAAATAATTAATTTACATATAATCTCGTGCGATATTATAAGGGTTTAAAAAACATAAATTGAAAAAAGGCCAAAAGAATATATTTACAAGTGGGTTTTATGCAGGGCCGGCCCTGACATAATAAGGGCCCGGGGCGGAAAATAACTTATGGGCCCTAATTTTTTTTGAAAGGTATGGGCGGAAAATAAAGTATGCACCAATACAAGATATAAAGTCAAACAAAAAGATTATTTAAGAGCAATTTTCGATGCAAAATTATTAATGTTACAGTGTCTAAATCAAGAGAAGTTTTCTTATACTAACTATTGCAAAATAATTAGTTAATGAATTTGCATTATATTGACAAAGACAAGACAAAAAAATATGGTTTGAAAAATAAGATTGCGCAACTTTAAATCCACTTATACCTCCAATAAATTAAATATTTTATCAAAATATTAGAACTTCAAATGACCACATAAAAGTTCATATATCAAATTTACAATTCTATTTATCATCAAATAGCAAAGTGAAATATTACACATTCACAAGTTTAGGTCAAATTAATAAATATAAAATTAGTCAAATAAACACAAAAACAATGTATTATAAATATAATAGAAGGAAATAAATAGAAAAAATCATAAATTTTGAGGATTTAGTCACACAACAATTAAACCCACAAGAAAATTAAAGATATTATAATTGTTAAATAATATTTAAAAATATTATAATAATATATAGTGAATGAATGTGTGTTTTGCTTTGTGCTTAATACAACAGTAATTTTTGTTTAATTGCGTTAAACAATAAATATTAACATCAATTGTGAGATGTAGCTTGATGGCAAAGCAATAGCCACCTTCCCATGCATCTCATATTCGATCCCAGGCAAGAGCAAATGGTAATTTTTTTGGTGGGCCCTGGGCGTAGGCCCAGCTAGCCCTTGCCCAGGGCCGGCCCTGGTTTTATGCTATCTATCATTTTAATACTTATTATTGTAATGATATTGTTTTATTTCAAAAGAAAGAAGTAATAATATATATATATATATATATATATATATATATATATATATATATATATATATATATATATATATATATATATATATATATATATATATATATATATATATATATATATATATATATATATATATATATATATATATATATATATATATACATATATATATATATATATATATATATATATATATATATATATATATATATATTAGGATTTTTATTATATATTTTATTGATTCCTTGATATTATATGAAAAGCCAGTGTGATAAGAAGTCTCAAGTAAATTTAGAATTGGACTGGGCATTTAAGAGCCGTTTTTAATTACAAAAGACGGTCTTAAGTAAGAATTTGTGATTTACTACTAAATTAAATTTAGAAACCTAATCATAATTTTTTTTTTTTGGATAGTTAGTCAAGGTCTTTTTTAATTAATTTTTAGTTTTTTTTTTTTGAAAATGATGTATAATCATAAAAGTAGTGTCTCGCTAATAAAAAGAATTAGTGAGTTACCAAGAACTAATTAAGTTATATATGTGTCCACTATTGTTTTAAGAAAACGCCCAGTTGCATCTTTATAAATGAGCCATTTTTTTTTTATAAATCTAGGGCAATTATTTAAGATTAAAGATAATATAAAGTGTTATGATTTATGAAAAAAAATACATATTTATCCCAAAATAATGAGAAAAAGGCATTGCTGACATGTAAAGTTGGTGAAATACTATATTATCGAATATATACGTTTTATTGCTACGAAAAAAAAAGAATATATACGTTTAAATATAATATTTTAAAGGGGTCAAAAATCATAAATTGAGAAAAGGGCAAAATAATTTATTTCAAAGTGGCTTTTATGCTATCGATCAATACTTAATTTTGTAATGATATTGTTTTATTTTATTATTTTTTTTAATAATATCTCATTCATTAATACATCTACATTAGAGATATAAATTATCAAATACATAATAACTTTAACCAAAAATAATTCAAAGTTAATTAATAAAACTACAATCGTTGTATATGAGATCTGACAATTCTGAATATTCTCTTCTACATCGTTGTTTGATACAACCTTCTACGAGGGGGTCTTTCGATCTGTTGTAGTCCTGATATAGATATCAATTTGATGTAGTTGATAGTAATTGCAATTTTGGTGTCTGCTGCATTATCGCATTCATCTCTATTAACAAATTAACTGGAGATCAAATTTCATAACCTCAAACTCTCACGAGGAGAGAGACTAAAACCCAATATATGGGTAGAATGAACCCAATAAATGGGTAGAACAATTCTACTAAAGGGAGATGACAAAAATTATGTCATCTTAGACTGATGGTTTAGAATATATAATATATACATTAGGATTTTTAATTATAAATTTCATTGGTTACTAATTGGTATGATATGAGAAGGGTAATCATCATACAATCTAATAAAAGAACTACAAATTCCAAATGACGGCCTCACAATGTACAATGATTTGACAAAAATCTATTGACTACTTATTGCTTAAATGTATTAATGATTAATGAATGTCAACTAATTTATGACTATATAATAAATTTGCTCTCTACAAAGCTTCTCTTACAAGATTATTAATTTTTTTTTGAAATCTTACAAGATTAATTAGTTTAGTTTATTATTACATTGATGACTATATAATAAATTTGCTCTCTACAAAGCTTCTCTTACAAGATTATTATTTTTTTTTTGAAATCTTACAAGATTAATTAGTTTAGTTTATTATTACAATTTTTATGTATGTTTACATATTTACACATCCGTGTATTGCACGGGCATATAAACTAGTTGGGTTATAAAATGGTAGTCTCGCAAATATTGTGCACGTGGACGTCTATTCGATTGTTTTTTTTTGGAGATTGTTCATTAATTGCATGTGTTACTAATAGTTAATTTTATTTGTTTTAATCCTAATCAAAAAAATCACAATTAAATCAAATATTATCGATATGTAAAATGTATTAGTAAGATAAGATACAACATATACAAGAGTGTATACATTATTATTGATAAAAATGATAAATGCACAACAAAATGCATTACATCAGTAGATAATTATCAGAGGCGGATCTTGGAAAAAGACTAGGTAAATGATCAATTTTTCAACAAAGTTTTGGCACTTAATTAATGGTATCTCTAAATTTTTTTATTATCAATAATACCTCTAAATTTTTTTATTATCAATGGTATCTCTAAATTTTTTTTATTATCAATGGTACCTCTAAATTTTTTTTATTATCAATGGTATCTCTAAATTTTTTTTATTATCAATAGTACCCTTGCATTATGAGCGATCTACAACCATAACCTTAGCTTTTTAAACTTTTTGTTTTTTTATTTTTTAATTCAAAACATAAAAGAAAAAGTTAACAATTTTGAACAATTTTGGACGAAAAAAGTTTAAAAAGGTTAGAGTTGTAATAATCAACATCATCATACCCTATTAAGTGATGTCACTTGAAAGAGTAAAAAATAGATGAGTAGCAAAATGGGTTAATTGTTTCTTCGGTATTTATTGAGTAAAAAAAGTGTGAATAAAAGAAGAGAGAGAAAAAAAAACTATAGATAATTGCTGACGTTAAAACCATAGATCAAATAGTTAAAAGATAACTACTCAACCTTATAATATATGACAATAAACCAAATTCACAAATTACAATTCTTTATTAATAATAAGATTAATAAATAAAAACATACGCCAATACTCTAAGTTCAAACCCTACGTCTCGTAACGAGTAGGGAAATAAGGTGGATACAACAAGATTCGAACCAAAGGCCTTTTGCATAAAATTCAAAACCTTCGCTTGACCAATTGCTAAACGGTAGACTCTTAGACATGCAGACAGACCTTAGATATGTTGGGGACATTAGAAACTTTTTCTTTGCAATTTATAACCTAATACTTACTACAGTCCTTAGGAGAAAAGGAAATCATATTTGCTTTCAAATCATAGCCAACTTCATGGTTGAATTGAGCAATATTTCCAATAATGGGCATGTCATCATCTGCAGGTACAATTGCCATACAAGTATATTTATCATCTGACCAAAAAGTATTCTCTGCCTTTAAAACAACATCAGCCCCTTTGAAATGCAACACCATATTCGGAGGATTAAATCTCAAACCCGACCCCGACCCGGACCCGGACCCGGTTGATGTTGTAGTTTCTTTTTTATAACAAAGGTCTAAATGTTCGAATGGGCTGGGTATTATTGGATCAAGCCCGATGGATCTTTTTATATTCTTCATAACTTCATTATACACATTGGTTGGTAAGTATGTTAGAGTGCTACCTATAACCACAAATTCAGGAAAAAGGTTAGTAGAACGCAATATATAATGATTGGTCAGGGTCGTTCCTGAGCATAGGCAAGGTAGACATTTGTTTAGGGTCCAGAGTCAGAAAGGATCTTAACATTAGAAAATATATGATACGTCTACAATTTTAATGCTAATTATAATATATAGGGTCCATCTTGATTATTTTTCCAAACATCCGTTTAAGTTTACAACGACCCTTCATTAGAGGGCCTTTTTTTACAGTTTGTCTAGGGCCCATATACATTGCCAGAAACGACATTGTGATTAGTAAATAGATAAAAATATTGTTTTCAGAGACGGTCTCTTTGAGAGACGTATCTCAAGCCAAACCCATCAAAGATTAATGCCTACTGTATCTGAATGCCTACTTTTAACATCTCAATTGTTTACTTATATCATTCTTAATGCCTAATTATAATATTTTCAAAAATATAACAAAAATTTGTGATAAAAAAATCTATACAAAATAATTAATGAAATTTATTTTTCATCTTAAGGAAATCATTTTATGATAATTCTATATTTGTTTATCATACCAAAATTTGCCTTTGCATCACTTTTTCTTTTAAAGGATTTTGAGACTTGCCATGAAGTCAGAGATTTTATTTAATCCGTTTTATGGTAAACTTTATTAATATTAATTTTTTATAATTATCTTTTATTTATAATTAAAAATGAATTAAAGAATAAGAGGGAGCTTGGTGCTCCACTTACCTGAATCAAGAACCACATCTGAGCGGCCCACATGGGTTTTAGTGTTTCCAATGGTGATGGAATTAAGGGTTAAGAGGTAATGTGACGGATAATCCTTTTTTGTTGTAAAAGGAGTTGAAACCACCTTAGGCCCCGTTACATGTGCCCCAAATATGAGCTTGCTAGTACGATGATAATCCAAGTGTACCAAACACACTACAACAAATTTAGCTTTTCGCGACATTAGATTTAGTGGCATTAATTAAATGCCACTGATTCATATTTTTAATGTAATAATTATTGATTTTTATTTTAAGTTCAACCATAAAGTGATTTAGCGACACTTAATTTGGTCTTTAGTGGCATATGTAATTTGTCACTATAATCTATAGTGGCATTTGTGAGAAATGTCACTATATCCTATGTCGCTAAAAGCTTTAGTGTCATTTTTCAATATGCCACTAAAGGGTCTAATAAATGTCACTAAATCCTCAATATACACTATAAGAAAATTGAAATAGCGGCATTTAAATTAAATGTCGCTAAATATATGCCACTAAAAGCAAATTATGTTGTAGTGACAATAAGTAAATTTAGTTAATTTTTGAACCTAGTTGAGAGACTAAAGATAACGGGCCCACCCCAAGCCCGACTATTCCTTCCCCAAATTCACCAAAAGAACCATAGTTTTGAATTCCACATCCAATAATAGAGTGTTGTAGAGAAATATGACGAGTTGAAGGGAATCTAAGGGTATCTTTAGCTAGTAACCCGGTACTGTTGGTAGCATCTCCGTATACAGCCTCATAAAAACATTTATTTAAGTTCCCATCTGTATTTTCGGATAGACATCCACTATCTATATCTGGATAGTAGCAAAATTTAGAGTTACATGGAATTTTTTGAAAAGTTGAGGATTTGTCTGGATTAAATTTAGGAAATTTTTGTGGGATACAATTGTATTTAGTACATTGAGAGCATTGTAACCATATAAGATCACTTCCTGTGTCTGCATTTGCAAGGAATTCAACTGGTGGGTTTCCAACCGCTAGTTTGATTAGGTAATCTACGCCATTAGGGATCAAGTTTGAAGTAAGACTAGCACGTTGTCGTTTTTTATGAATGTGTGAACGTGAATGTTTTAGACGTTCTTGTAGTGTCATGGAAGGTTTATAGTAAGGAGAGTGTCGAGAGTATCGATGGATTAGATCGATGGAGAAAACGTCGTTAGAGATTGAATTTTGAGCTTTAAGTAAGGGAAGACATGGAGATTTTATTAGAATGGAAGAAAGGAGAAGTAGGAGGATGTTATTAGCTAGAGCAATGAGATGCATGGGAATGGTCATGGCTATCAAAAGGGTGGAGGAATTGTGACTTGTGGCTTGCAATATAGGTAAGCAAATGGGTATATATATAGGAGTAAGTACATGGCCTCATGGGCATTGGATGTACTTAATTCCTTTGGTTTTTAATAATTGTTACATTTTTGTTTTTTTATGCTATCTAATGCAGAACTTTAATCTTTAATATCTTTAATTTCACATGTGAAAATTTCGAAAAAGTTAATAACTTAATATTATGAAAATATGCATTAAGATGAATAAAAAATTTCCAATTACCATGTTTTGCCTTATACATATAGAAGTATATGCAAATAAGATTAGTTGATGAATAATAATTGCTACAGTAACCATAGCAGTTATTATAACCTAAAAAAGTATTAATTTCAAAATAGCATCATCCATTAGCGTAAAGAAAAATATGACGATCGTTTCCAATTAAAGAAATGAAACAACGTAATAGACTAGAAATCTATATTAAGACGTCCTAGTGCTAGACACGTGCAACATGGTTTAGTTTTTATTTAATTAGAGGAAGTTACGAAAATGTTCAACATGTTTCGCCGCACAGACTCTAAAAATTAGGGCTCAATATTAAATTATGTAATATAATATGTTAAATATTTTAGAGATACAAAATTATTATAAAAATTCTATAATTTTTGAAATCGAACATAACTTTCAATAAAATTGTCTTTTTTTGCTCCGATTCTGATCTAAATGTCTAATTTTCACGTTCTAGAATCTAGACATTGTTATCTTTAATTATATTTCATTATTATAAAATGTTTTCAAATTTAATCAAAAATTCAAACGAAAAAAAAAGTTAAGGAGAGATTTATTACTATCAAATTAACAAAACATAATCATTGGTGTTTGGTCTTCTTTTTATTATTTTTTTGGATAGCTAGTCAAGGTCTTTTTTAATTATATCTTTTTTTTGCTTTGATTGAATATGATGTGTTTGTCCAGCCACCTGAATTTAAAAAACGTCAATTTGCATCCATCTTTATAAATCTAGTGCATTATTGAAGATAAAGATAGATTAAAGCGTTAAAATTAAAAAAAAATGGAAATTCCATATGGTAATTCTGAGGTTTTGGGTTTTCCACGTGGTAACTAAAACTTTTAAAAAATCAACATGGTAACCCCGAGGTTTACCAAATTATTCCACCATAACCTATTTGCACACTAATATGTTAGCAAAACGTAAGAAAACATTAATTCAAAGCTTTAAAGTTCTTGTACGGCTATCTATGCGACTCACCCTTGTACATATGATCATTTTCAACTTTTTTCCTCAATATATAAACTCAAACGCTACAATCATTGGATTCGGAGGAAAAACCTGATTTTGATGAAAGATGATAAGTTGAGGTTTATATTTTAGGTAAAAAGGCTGAAATCGATTGTATTTGAAATTGTGAGTCGCAAAATAGGCCATACAACATCCAAAAGCTTCAAAATTAACGTTTACTAACGTTTTTATGTTGCAAAAAGGTCATGATGGAACAATTACGTAAACCTCAGGGTTACCGCGTGGATTTTTTAAAAGTTTTGGTACCACGTGAAAACAAAAAACCTCAGAGTTACCACGTGGAATTTCAAAAAAAAAAAAAAAACACTAGAATGATGAAAAAAAGGCATTAGTGTACATGTAAAATTGGTGAATAATTACTATTTCCGGAAATAATTAATTTACATAGAATACCTCGTGCGATCTCATAAGGGGTTAAAAATCATAAATTGAAAAAAGGCCAAAATAATTTATGTACAAGTGGGTTTATGCTATCCATCATTCTAATACTTACTATTGTAATGATATGCTTTATTTTAAACGAATTTAAAGACGAAGTAATTAGTAATAATCTAGATAATTATATATATTAGGATTTTTAATTATATATTTAATATTTTATTGATTCCTTGATATTCTATGAATAGCCAGTGTGATAAGAGGTTACGACAGACTCAAATCTCATTCACGATATATTTTAAGTGGAATATTTAGCGTTATATATGTTACGTATATGAAATTAAGGACATATGTTGTATCCACATTTCTATCTTATTTTTTGTGAGGTTGCATAATAGAGTATATAACGTATCTTGAAACAATACAAACCATTAATTAACTTCAATTTTTGGTTGAATTGGCTTATTTATATCATATTTTGTTATTTAGCTTTTACTCAAATTCTTTAACTTTTTTTTATAGCTTTTACTCAAATTCTTTAACTTTTTTTTATAACTAGTTGTGGGCCGCGTGACGCACGCGGGTCCCCCAAGTTACACTACTAAGCGGGATGAAATATTTTCCGGTAATCAATTTTACGAAAAAAAGCAAAATTAAAAGTCAACTAATAATATGCAAAAAGACATTCAATGTATCGATAAGCAAATCGTGTTAACATACTACATAATGCAGATGGAGTAGCCATACTAATAGGCAAAGTGTAACATATGTCTCAAAATTACAGTCTTCAAAGGGCAAAGTTCAAACATTAAGCATTCGTTTAAAAGTTCAAAGACCAAAGACATTATGTTTTTCAACAAGTTGTGAAGAATATTAGAAAATGGAGTCTTTCTAGATTGGTTGAAGAGTCAATTTGAAAGAAATCTAATTGCGTCGCACTTTTAGTTCGGCATTAGATGGCGCTAATTCCTGTAAAGCATTAGCAGACAATGAGGTAGGAGTGGATATCGCATGTGAGCTCTCACATTTTCCAGATGGTTAAGTGAAAAAATTGTTCTTGATTCGCATCTGATACTAAGGCTTTTGTTGCTGGAAGGTTGGGAGTAGCATTCCTTTGTTCGGCTCATGTGCAGTAATTGGTTTAAGCGAAATTGATTTTAACACCCATTTTAGAACACCAGTCTTCGCTAGCGGCTGTAGTTCAATGTATATCAGCTTACTTTGAGCGCTTTGCAGTATCTTCATACAAAGTTATCTGGTCCTGTTTGTATAAAGATAGATACCATATTATAATCAGATTGATACATTTACATTAACAGTAAGTCTCCATGGGAGACGGTCTATTGTATAGACGGAATCCATGAGCCCAGCCCAAAATATAACATAGTATATTTGGGGTTATAATAAATTATTTGGAGTTATAATAAATTATTTGGGGTTATAATAACTTATATTTGGGGTTATAGAATAGTATATTCGAGGTTATAATACCTTATTTATGATTATAACATAATTAATTAATATAATAAAAAAAATCAGTTTAGGGAAATGGGCTGACCCAATTTTGTGGTCTATCCTATAGACCGTCTCTTGTGAGATTTTGTGTTACATTAATTCCTTTAGTTTGTATGTAGTCTTTTACTTAAATTTGTTGCATTTACATAAACACAAATGACACAAATTCAGTCAGTTAGTTGCATAGCATTATAATCATCCTTTATAGTCTAATCAGACTTCAAGGATATATAATTATTTGATAGTCAATGGTTTGTAAATAACATGGATGGATTAATAGTAGGCATCATAAGTAAATGTATGTATAGTGATTGGAAGAAAACTAAATGAACAAACAAATGACAAAACATTGCTAAGAAAAAAAACTTGCAAGAGAAAGAAGTTTTAATGACATGTATATAAGGTGAGGGTGGAGTGTCTAAAGAGAGGAAGCACAATTCCTTAAATGTGGGAAAAATAATTCAACTAAAAGCCTTTAAAACAGAAAAGCTACTTACATTTAAGGTGAAAGATAAAATTAGATTGTGTTGTACACTGAAACAGTAACGTGTGAGCAAATCACTATTTACTTTTTCTAAATACTTCTACTCAGCTACACTGTGTGTCCTTAACCTACACTGTGTTTGTCCTTGCCTACACTGAAACACTAAATATGTTTACGTTTTGTTTAAAAACTTCGGCTCGAATACAATGGCACTGTAGCACTTTTATAAAGCTATGTTTCTGTTTCCCTCAACCCAAATAGTGAGCACATATAGTAACATGCAACAAATGCAGAGAGGACAGCATAGCACGCAAATCACACGTGTTATGTGATTGTGAGGATATGCAAATATAAACAAAGCAACCGGAACTACAAATTGATATTCAAGTAAAAATCATAGTAACGACAAACTATTTCTGGATTTGCAAGAGCATCATTTTGCTTGTGTGTGTCCACAGCACTAAAAGCAGATTGGTAAATTTTTTCTAAAGGTGCT